>JAOXNO010000001.1:26716275-26794292 GCA_028565335.1 Limnodromus scolopaceus
CTTCCAACTCTAACCATTCTATGATTCTATGATGAAACAAGGTTAACTAAGCTGTCCCAAAAGGGCACCCCAGCTGGCTCAGGCACTGAAAACCACCAAGAACCTCACATCAAGAACACACTAATACGTTAGTTTGCAACTTTTCTGCACTGGTGAACCTTTCAAACGTATCAGTACATCCCAGCCAAGGCACAGACCTTCTTTGTACAATAGATGCTCTTTTCCCACACAAAGTCTAACTTCAACACACGCTTCCTGACCAAACGCATAAATGCAGCTGACCTAAAACCAGTCCTGGCCAAACCCACTTCTCCCAAGTCACACAACAGAGTTAACCTGGGCTACCGAGCAAATCAAGGCAGTTATTCGTACACATCTGCTGCAAAGTGAAGGTGAAAGAATACATTAGCTTCCACTAAGTTTTAAGGTAAGGCGTGCTTGTGACAATTCCTGTATCTCAAGCCTTAGTTTCACAAGCTCTTCAGCTTGCCAAAAGAAATCCCATCCTCTGCTCTCTTTATTCCCACTCCCACACTGCCCTTTCTCTTCTGGTGGTATAGGCCCGTGTGTGGTCTCACGATGAACCAGAGCAGGGAACCAATGTGAATGACAACAGGTAGGTACGACGGCTTCTTTCAACAGCAGTGCCAGCTGAGAGGATTTGGGCAACCACCGCCTATTTATCTGAGCGCACGAATGTAGGAATTAAATGTACGATTCCCTCTTGCATCAAATCCGGCACAGGCATGGGGCTGCTACTGAAGGAGGTAGTCCCTCTCTACATTTCTCATGCCCAGTGGCATTCTGTCCTTCTGCATCACCCTCTGGCCACAGAGCAGGCTGAGCCAACTTCCAGATCCAAAAGTCATAGATTTTTTGTTCAGGGAAGGGGGGTCAATGTTGAGTGGGAGCAGGGACTGAACTGATTTGAGGCCACTTGGTCACTAGCTCCGATCCGAGGGAAGCAACAGGAGCTTGCAGTCAGGCCTGGATGAGAACTGGATCATTCCTTCAGCAGCAGCCTGTAGTTACACTGGACCAACCATCACGGGAAGCCCTACTCCAAGCAACACAAGTCATTCCACAACATTTCTCTGAAAGCCCTGCCTGCTCAGAGACACCACAGCCACAGCTCCAAATCCTACCCCGTCACCCTATGACAACAGCTCCACGGTCACCTCTTCCCAGAAGCAAGAGGTTAGCACGGGCAGCAGCTGTAAGCTCGCGGTACGATAGGGCCATCTCTTTTTGCTGGAATGTGCCATCCTGGCAGCAACAAGCTCTGTGATCCGGCAGGAAAATTTGCAGCAAGACTTTGTGGTTAGGAACCAGGCTGGACAGATTGAGATAAGGAATTAGCGAGGGTAATCAAGCCATTGGAATAATTTACCTGGGGAACCAGTGCAGTCTATCACTTGATATCTTGAAATCAAGACTGGGCACTTTTCTAATAGAATTTGGGATTTCACGCAGTGATAACCAGCTGGGAACCTGCTAGAGGTCAGAATAAGGCGTCTGTCCCCAAATGGCCGCTACTACCAACATCAACTGTGTGATCACCTCACGGAAGAGGGAAACAGTTTCTGTCTGTACGGCCCAAGTGCTGAAACAACAGAGCACATCTACACTTGCACTGAAGCCACTTCCAAGCACTTCATTAAAAGATACAACGGGAGTTCCGGTGAGGAGCCGCAGAGCTGAAAGGAATCACAAAACTTTACCAGGCGCGACTACTGCAATAAGCCAGCTGGGTATAACTTAGCTAAACTGTAACTAAGCAGCCAACGTCAAACTGGAAAGATGACCAGATGATAGAAAGCACAGTAACTCTTAGAATCAAATATTCTTGGGAAAAAAAAAAAAAAGTGATTCCCATTATGAACTTGAAATCCCTCGCAGGCTCTTTCTTGAATTTTGCCAGGAATAACCAGAGTGAATGTAATTTACATGAATACAAACTAATTAAATAAAACAGCCCACTTCAAACCAGACGCCAAAATAGAGTATGTTAAAAAAAAAAAACAACAAAAAACCCCTACCTATAGCAAAATTTGGCTCTTTACCTCTAGAAAGCACTTGAAATGTGTGAACCATAAGAGGGGATAAGACTCAAGAGAACAAGAACATCTAGCTAAAGTTATCAGGATGAAATTTACAAAAAAAAAAAAAAGACTCAGGGAACAGACTCTTACCGGCAAAAATCTATCAGGAGGCAAAAACCTATCAGCACAAGAGGTTCCCAGAGGAAGCACTCGTGTCCCACTGCTTCAGGCAGCAGCAACAGGGGGGCTACAGCGAGAGCACCCGCCACAAGCCCGGCCACCTGCTGTCACTATCAATTAGACCGTATAACCCCACTCGCAGATTCATCCAGAGTGCCAGGCTGCTGCACAGCCCGCACGCTACAAATGCCACCCTCAGCCACGAGTTGGCAAAGTGAGGTTCTACACGGAAGACAGCTGAGCTCTTCCACATATTAACAATAACTGAGAGTTAAGAGTAATTCAGATCAGGTACAACTTCAAGTCTGATTTATGGGTGCCTCCTCCTTGCCCAACTCAGTCACAGTTCCGAAATCTGGGTCACCCATACATTATTCCTCCAAACCAAGCCACCTCCCTCCCATGCAACCCTTTCAAAGGACCCTGCCCTTATCCGAGCCACCTCCAACAAGCCATTTGGGTTACGAGAAGCTCCAAAACACTGGAGAACCAGGTCACAAAGATATTTAAATCGTGAGAGGTGCAAGGACAGAATGCATTCAATGTATTAAAATCTGTCAGTTGTTTAGATACCAAAGTCAAGTGTAATATATGCCTCCAATATTTCTTTAACAAAGCTATCAAAATAACAGAGTGGTGATGATGTGCTATGTTTCTTCATCTTCACTCTTTTTCTCAGTTATATATCCCATAGCAAGAATAAGAGAAAGAGATTTCTTTCTCCTAGTCCTTTGAAAGACCAAAGAACCTTGCAGAAAGTTTGCATCAGCGAAACTATGGCAGAGCTGTGCTTTTCATGATTGAACTGAATTTTAAAATCTCCCAGATGTGTCACTAATGTGACAGCAACAAATTTCACCCAGTTTAGCACTCCACTGTCTTGGCCATGCATTTACAGATACATTTCACAACAAACTGGCATACAGTTGCATAGTAGGTGCAATGGCCCTTTACAAATCTGTAATTTGTTCCAACCACAGTGACTGATACATGATGAAGTATAAAAACCTTCACAAACTGGTGAACACCTTTGTGGCAGCTCAAACAGGGGAAGGGAAGGGTGGGAAGATATTAAAATGTAAATCGCCACTACAGTAATACGGGATTAATCCTGAATTAGAGGCTGCTTGTCTTACTGTTTGCTCTTTGCCATCTTCTCTGTATCCTGGTATTTAATGCTGCTACTCCTCAGCCTGATCCTTGCAAGTTAATGAGAAAATGTCTTGTATTGACTGATTTCCAAAACGATCTCAGGCTTTGAGCAAAGCAACACTAGTATTCTTTTCGTTTTCTTTGTATTTGTTATCTCCCAAGAAATAAAAGCATCCTAGATTTTATAGATTAACCTTCAACCAAGTTGAAAGAAGTTAAAGACTAGATTGAATAATAAAGGTTCATATGCTTTATTTTAAAAGTTGAAAAAAAGGAAGTTTATAAAAGATAGTGACATTAAAACATGGGAATATACCAGAAACCAAGTACTTTTGCCAGCTTTCACTTAGGATTTTCTCCAAAAACACAACCTTGCCCATGGAGCCAAGGCATTAGTAGTGCAGCAGGCCACCCGAAGCACTGCCTTTCAGGATCGATGCCCTCTCCCACCTACACTCTCTTGAAGAAAGGATGCTTACCCTTATCTGAAAGGCAGGAGACTAGTCATTTCAAGGGAAAAACAATGCCATTTCAAAATATCTCTTAAAAGCCTATTTGTTCTCTCCTAATTTTAGGAGCTTCATGACAGTGAGCCTTGGTTTAGCTACTTGCTGACTGTGAACATGCTCATGCAGATCCTTTTGCTTATTTGTAAACACAGCCTGTGAGCTCTTGCTCATCTCACCCAGGCATACCCGCTCTCTCATGGAAGGCAGCTGAATTGCATTTACAAGTCTACATTGCAAAATTTTGCAATGTGTATCACTAAAGTCTTCTTATATGCTACACTTTAATTTGACCTTTGACTTATTTACTTTAGAGGGCATAATGTGACGTGTTATTATCCAGATGCCAGGTTGACACCGTCCTGCTGCCCCCACAATCATTATACCTACATACATAGGCTGAAAGCAGGGGGGTGAAGAAATAATTTAAAAAAAAAACAAACCAAACCAAAAAACAAAAAACCAAAGCAAACAAACAAACAAACAAACAAAAAAAAAAACACAACAAAAACCAAACCCAACCAAAAAAAACCACAACCAAACTGTGAGATAATGGTAACCTGTAGAATTCTCCTGCAATAAGTCACACTATTCTCACTAGTTTTAAAATTATGATATTCAAAAAAACTAGATATTCAGAGACTGAGACTCTCTTGTATGAAAGAGGTGACAATTGTTAGCCGTAGAAATATTCTGAAGTAACTTTGTCACACCAGAAATACCCTTGTGTGGTTAAATGCCTGGAGAGGAGACCTCAGGCAGTCTGCACTGACTCCACCGCGTGCTCCCAGGACAAATCACATCCTTGTAGACCCTACTTTCTTCTCTACAAATATAATAAGGAAACTTCTTTTTAGCCCATCCTTTATGTTATCTACTTAGACTTTAAAATCTTCAAAACAGACTTCCTTATCAAATATTTTCCAGTCCTTACCACACTAGATTTCAAATTTCTATTAGGGCATTCAGAAGCCTCTATAATACAGATAATAAAATTACTTTCCATGTCATTGCCTGCAGTATTAAAAAATAATTCAAGAATTGGGATGGATTATTTTCTATCCCACCAAAATCAAATAAGCATGGACGAGAATAAAAAGGTACAGACAAGTCTGCAGATCTTTCAAATGCTTGATCATTTCATTTTGAGTATCAAGATGGTAAGTCTTCTTCCTGCAGAAGGAAAAGAAGCTCTACATATATTTCAGAAACTCAGATGGAACTTCATACAGGCAACCATGCTGTAGAGTTATAAAGCAGCCAGAGAAGGGCACTATGCTTCACAGGGTTCGCACTTCTGTTTGTTAGACCAAAGATGCAGTACCAGCCGGAGCCAACGACACGGTTTAGCTTTATTAGAGAAGGTATTCATATGGATGAAATTATTTCAGAGTAGGAGACACAGCATCCTTTCTCCAGTTCACTTCAAGTTTCATATTTTACCTTGGAAATATTAATAGAAGTCAAATTTTAAAAAGGAGTCCAAAACTTGCACGCGCATCTTTGAACCATGTGGGGGCTGACTTTCAGAAGTAACGAAAACTTGCCGTTCCAAACAGGTGTGAAGGGCTGGCAGACCAGCGGTTCTCCAAGGTCCATTTGTGGCAACAGATAATGACCAGGCAGCCTCATGGGGCCAGAATCTGTGCTGCAGCTGCATCTGTGCTTGGTTATCACTAACAGCCAGCGTTTATGATGACCTGGGTTCAGTGAAAGGCAAGTCCTCAGGACTAGACCCATAAAGGGTCTTAAGAATATACTATAAGAAATTTGCCTTGTATAAGTATCTAAGCCAGCCATCCCAGCAACTGAGCCACCACACTGTGCAATTCAATCTGCCTGCTCGGAGCTGCCAACATACACAGAGGCTCCCTGCTCAGAGAGGAAAGATGAGCAAGATGCTACAGCTAGGTATTGATAGGGGATGCTCCAAATATATGTTGGATATGACCGTTTCCGGACACCTGTCCTCCAGAGTGACATTTATAGACATGAATTAGGTCTTTAAGCTTCCTATGCAAAACAAGGGATTGTTAGGAACTCAAGACAGTTTCAGGGGAAGTTCTGAGGACAAATGTACACATTAAAACCCAAACTTCTCCAGGAAAATAAGCACATAAATCCTTCTCTATTCATGAATCAAAATCCTAAAATACATACTTCAAGGATAGAGCAGGGACTGCCTAGGGCTTTAGTTCCTTTCTCTGAAGGGATTAAAACTTATTCTCATGAGAATATCTATTCAAACCAGAAACTATCTTGATGAAGGCACTCTCAAACTTGCAATTAAGACTGAATTAAGCTAGAAAGAGTGAAAGAATAACCATGACTGTAGTTCACGTGCTAGGTGCTTTGAAACCCTAAGTCTGGATTCTGTTATCCACCCTAAAAGCTTCATAAAAAGTGCCTTCAGAACAGAAATCAGGAGCAAATGAGTTTCTTACCCACTAGACTATAGTCACCCTTGCTCTTATGCTTTATAAAGATTAGCTGAGCAGATATCTAAAACACAGTAAGACACCTTCACTACCATACACTGGTAACACTGGTCCTACTTCCTAGAAGAGGTAAGGTGTAGAACTGAATTCCTTTTCCTACCACTCCCAGCACACAGACAGCTGAAGAAGGAATCCAGCATTTAGCCCCTACATGCTAACTTGTTCGTGGAACCACCAGGCAGCTGTATAAAAAGGCAGCAGGTAACTTTTTTTCTCATTTGGAAAGAAAGAAGCAACTAGAGAAGGTCTAATGGACTGATCCCACTAAAGGACATAGCACAAAAGCTGGCTTAGTTTGTATTTCGCATCTGGATTTAATAATTAATCAGGCACTGAACTACTCGGTCCTGCCAAGACAGTTGTCACATTTTGTACTTACCAAAGCAAAAGTATACGCTTAGAGAGTTGGACAGGAGCACCAGGATTGCTTTTTGTGAACCTGTATTTAAATATCTAAATTTGCATGTAAAAAAAAAAAAAATCAGAATTGTCCCAAAGTTGCAGCTGTTTCTGAAATTCCAGTGGTAACTCTGTGTTCCCATACTCAGCTAGAAATTAATTAATTTATTAACTTGACTTAATAAAACCGTAACAATACTTCCTGGTGTCAGTTGATCTACAATAAAAACTAGGTGATTGCAAAGTACTCTGATGATTTTTGCTACAAAAGGTACAGCCTCAACCCTGCAAAACTCCAAGAACATAAAGACAAAAGTAAAGCTTCAAAATTAATATGAAGGTAAGCATATGACCATATGACTGCTTCTGCATAAAACTCTGTTTTCTTTAAACAAGAGTAGAAGTTGCCAGTGCCCAGATAAATGTCTTGCATCTGGTTGGGAACGAAAGGGATCAACTCTGAAAATGTAATAAGGAAAATAAAACAAAACACAAAAAAAAACCCTGAAACACCAAACAATTAGTACTTAGTGTCATCCTAATGGAAGATCTGAAACGACTTGTCTTCATACTTCATTTTTTAACCACTAAAACCCAGTTTCTAAACAAAAATTGTTCAAATTTCGGGATGAAAGTTGATTTCTAATGTCTAAATACTTCCTATTGTGACCACCCCAAGCAATTATCTTTTTTTTTTCCCCATCAGTGTCTCTAATCTTGGAAATCCAACAAAAAGGTAACATTTTCCCTAAGATACTACTCCTTGTATACACATAACAGTTTTTCAGGTTTTGGCAGAAAGAATTAAGGAAAAATGTACAAACAATACTGAAATGTGTCTAAACTATTCACTTATGAGCAAGGAGCTCCATTCTGACTTTACGCATTTAAACCCATCCCTCCAGCCTAAACAGGACATATTATGAAGCAACAAAACCTTGCCGATAGGTTTACAGACATCGGTATCAAGACGCTGATAAGAGCTTGTACAATATCAAATAATAATATTACACTTATCGGCAAGATTTCCTTAATAATAACAACTAATACTTCAGCATCACTTCTGCTACCGTGACCTTCAACTTATTGCATTATATACTGATACGTACTTCACACATAATTGCATAGGAGCCTCCCGTAAAAGTTACTTCACTGAAGCATTCTGCAGTGTTGTAGTTGAAAGCAACTATTTCATCATCATTGGAAAGAGCAATCTTTTTCCATACACACCTTTTTGGTTTAGGTTTTTTCAAAAAGAAAGAATTGATGACTTATTTCAGACATAATGCCCTTGAGTTCTGTCTCACATTTTTTCATGGAAGTAAAGCATATACTTGTGAGAAACCAACATAAAAACAGGATGTCTCAAAGCTCACTTGCTGCAGGATATCTGCCACCTGTGTATATGATATGAGCTCTTCCCGGACCAACAATCGGACCGGGACCTAACCATGGACATGTTCTGGAGTCCTTTACTGAATACTATCAGTATCAGAAAGCAATGATGTGTGTAGATTCAGTTAAAACACTAAAAGAATATTCTGACATCTTAGAAAACTTTGTTCCAATCTCTCTCATTAATCACTACTTTGTGGATGTTTCCAGTTGAGTGGACAGGTCTCTTGTTACTGGTATGTAGCAAATGCTTCTGAAGTTGTAAAGCTCATCAGAAAAATTATGCCTCAAAGTGTTGTGAAATTCTTATACCTTGATGAATCTTTGCTCTGATTAAAACTTACCTTTTAATAATCTAGCATTGATCCTGATCTACTTTTAATAGGACAGAAGCTGAAGAAGTCCTTGAAGACTGAAGGGGTGCATTTTAAAACAAGCTAACATGTTTCAGAGTTATAAATAATGAATGTTTTTAAAATCCTTATTTATTTTATTTTAAAAGAAAGACACCCTTGCTGCCAATTTGGATGTAATGCATTTTCTTAACTTGTGGCTTTCACTTTTGTGACCTTTTTAATTATTTCATATAGTATTTGTGAAGAAACAGACATTCACATCTTATGTGGTAAAATGCAACTAAGCAGAGACTTTGTCATTCACAGAAACATCATTTCTAAGGTATTAGAATCATATTAGACACCTTATAGATGTATACATACAATTTTGGCTGTTCTTACCCAGTGAACTGAATGTTTACATTAAAAGTCTGCTTTTTCCATGAAACAATGTTAGTATAAAGCTTTGTAAAGAAATTTCTCTGCTCTAGTCAATATTAATCATAAACATCTCTTTAACTTTATGTACTTATTTATTATCTCTTCAGTTACAGTCAGATAGCTGGTACAATATAATGTATCATGCATGATAGGTGTGATTCAAACATCATTTAATTGACTTGAAGACTTTTATCTTAAAAGACCAGGTCAGACCCAAGGATGGTTAATTATGCACTTAATGAACATGAACTGTATCTGGTTCCAGCCATGGGATCTTTAACTAAGGTAGGAATCAGGAGTATATTAGCTTTATCTTATTGTGTTTTTTTTCTTGACACCTTCAGCATCACAGGTTCTAGGAGAGCACTACTCTGATAAAAGCTTTACAAATCAATAAAATTAAACAGAACAAATGGCTCCTTGACCAATGAAGTTAATATGCAGCATTATTTCCTACAGATTGGTATCTTGTACTTGACAAGAGCACTGACTGAAGCTTCTTGGAGAATTTGAAAAGGTTTACACTCCTGTCATCCACACTCCCTGTCTCTAACAGCACTTGAGAGCGGGTACAGCTTCTCTCCCACTGTAGGACACCTCTAGGATCCTCACCTTTACCTGGATGTTTGTAAAACTTTAGGAACTGGTTATGTTTGGGATCTTTGCCTGCTATCACACCTGGCTAAAACGAGCTGAAGTGGGGGAGGCAGGCAAGCAGAGTGATTCATACAGACCCGCTTCCCTTAAGAAACTTTAAAAAAAAGGTCCGGGCCAACCTGCTGGAAAGGAAAGCTATCCCAAAAGGATTAAAAAGTGAGTTAAAAGCCTTCAGTTGCTCAGGCAGAGACCTTGTGCCAATGCTACAGTTTTACATCACATTCCATCTCAGTCACTATGTTTGCGTCTTATACAAGATTTCCTCCCTCCCTTCCCTGCTGTGTGAAAGACCCTCAAGTAACAAAAGAGGGAACCAGCACCCTGGCAAAACAAGGCATGTGTGGGCCAAAGCCACAAAGATTATTTGCTCTTTCCAGTTGGCAGTGTCATTTCTAGCCATGTCACATAAAACATGTTCAGGCTTCTATATTGTCTTATAACGTACGTTGTGCCCAAGCGTTAGTATTGGCTCCTTCTTCTCTTTTTATTTGAAGTTGTGAGAAAGAAAAGATGCCAGGTACTTTGCTTGCAAGAGAACACTTTCAAGGCTTACAAAGAATTGTTTCCAGTAAGATCTTACATTACACTCACACACTGGGCAAATGCTAAACACCCGAAAAGCCAAACAGAAGGAATCCTTGCTCTGAGAGCATTTCCCCTCTGCTCACCCCCCCCACACACACACACCCCGACATGTTCTCACAGTTTCCAGCGAAATAACAGATTAACTAGTTGAGCAATTTACCAAAGGTTGCTCAAATTATGTCATAAATTCATCTGTCCAGGTCCAGCAAGGGTTTATGACACCTGACAGACAAAGCCCATTCCTGGTGCTAAAATCCCAGCAACGACAAAGAAAAAAAAAAGAAAAAAGAAAAAAAAAAGAAAGAGATATCATCATCCGGCAGCTAGCGAGACTCTCACGGCTCTCCCCACAGACCTTTGCAGGGCTAATTGGCTCCCAGCACTCGGCGCCCTTTTCCACCGAGTCGGGGGGCACAGGAACCCCCGCTGAGCCCCCTGGCACCGCCGCTTCCCGCCCCCCCTGCCCCGCCGTGTCCCGCCGCGCCGGGGGCTCCCACCTGAAGAAAAGTTTGGAGAAGATATTCGCCTTCTCCAGGGGCGACCTCTGCATGGTGGCCGAAGCTACGGTGCGATGCGGTGCCGCTAATCGCCGACGCCTCGCTGGCCCGCTCCGCTCCCGCGGCTCTCCCACCTTATCCGCTGGGGCGGCTCTGATGTCACCGCCGGCCTCCTGCCCCTGCCTCTCTCCCCGCCTCTGCTTTGCCCAGGTTCAAAAGCGGGAGGGCTGGGGCCCCGGCCCCGCACATTGCCTGCGCCGCCACCGCCTCCTCCCCCGCCTCCCCGCCGCTCCCGGCACCGCGCACCGGGCGCGCCCCGCGGCTCCCCCTGCGGCCGCCCGCACCCTCGCCTCCCCGGCCTCCCCGACGGCTTTCGGCCAGCCCGTTACCTCCTCCTGCTCGCCTCACGCCGGGTCCGCAACCTCCCGCACCAGCACTAAGCCCCTCGCCCCAGCAGAGGCCGACCCTCCTCCGGGGCAGCGGGGACAGCGCAGCGACGAGAGCCCCCCTCGGGGCGCGGAGACACACACACACACACACACACACGCACCCCCGAGGGCGCAGCTCGCCACCACAGAGCCTGGCCCAGCGCACCGGCCGCCGGCTCGCAACCCCCCTCTCCCCGAGAGACCCGCGGGAGCCGAAGTCTGGTTTAGCGGGGTTTGGCTGGGGTGGGCACGCAGAACCCGAGCCAGAAGACCCCGAACCCCGCCCGGGTACCCCTAGACCTGTGCGCGGTCCCGCGGGAGAGCGAAGGGGGCAGAAGGTGGAGGGTGAGCCCAGGGGAGAACAAATGTGAACGGCAAGCGCAGTCGTACCCCCTTTAAAATACACTTGCTTCAGTTTTTCAAGTTTCCTGGCAGGCACACCGCTACCTGCACCGGGAGGAAAGGGAGCTGAAGGTATATCCTTAAGAAGTTTAGTCCAAACACCCCGATTTAACGCTAAAGCTGTTTCTGA
The DNA here is from genome assembly GCA_028565335.1 of Limnodromus scolopaceus. Classification (NCBI taxonomy): domain Eukaryota; kingdom Metazoa; phylum Chordata; class Aves; order Charadriiformes; family Scolopacidae; genus Limnodromus; species Limnodromus scolopaceus. The sequence continues at coordinate 26,727,923 of JAOXNO010000001.1, forward strand.
AGCGTTGCACAAACGCCGTACAAACAAAATCGCCGCTTTCAGAGTGTGCAGTAGAAAGCACGTTTAAAAGAAAACAAAGACAACAAGAAGCAGGAATAAGAACTTGTGATTTAATTCTGTATAAGACAATTTTATTTATTAATTCAATGTGATATTTACAGAGTCCAGTTTCCTTTCACTTCTGTAACTTAAAAAAAAATATGGATGGAAAAGGTCACGCTCTCCTAAGGAGGCAGCTGTTCCCCTCCAAACCAGCTCCGTAAAGAGGCAAGCGCGCTTCTCTATGGGCTTATAGATCGCGCTACAATTTAACCAGCTGTTACTCTTTGCAAACTTTGCAGACTTTTTTTATTTATTTATTTCACCGCTTCTCGCTACACCCCACTGTGTTTTCATAAAGAATTTCTCTTTGCCTTGACAACTCTCCCTCGCAGACTGCGGATAGCTAAGAAGTGCCCTCTTACCCTGTCACCGCACCGGGCTCCTTTGTGTCTCAGACCTCCCTCGGATCCTTCCCGATTCTGCTTTATTAATGACAAAACCAGTAAGAAACACGGGGGCAGGCAGGGCTCCAGGAAACTGTCCGCACTTTATCATGTCCTCAGACAATGCGTAGAGGCAGGGCTAAATCCGCGCCGGCTCCGGGACAGCAGCGCGGAGCCCTTCGGCATCCTGCCACCTAGTGGAGCCGCACCCGGGGCGCCAGCCCGCACACCACCGCACCCCGCACCGCAACCCGCACTGCTGGTGACAGCCGGCCCCGGCTCCGCCAGCCCCGCTGCGGCCAGCCATCAGGATGATCAAGTAGGAACTTAGATGAGGATTCAGATCTCTCCTCTGCCGGAGCTGGGACAAGGCTGTGATCCCACACTCTCCATCCACCTCTGAAGGAAGTTCTTTGGGTAGGCCCTGGCACGCAGATCACCTAAGTCTCCAAAATTCTTTCACTTCATTAGAAAATTGTGGTGAATGAAGTTAAATCCAGTTGGTGGCCGGTCACAGGCGGTGTTCCCCAGAGCTCAGTATTGGGGCCAGTTCTGTTTAATATCTTTATCAATAACCTGGACGAGGGGATCAAGTGCACCCTCAGAACGTTTGCAGATGATACAAGGTTGAGCAGGAATGTTGATCAGTTTGAGGGTAGGAAGGTTCTACAGAGGGATCTGGACAGGCTGGATCCATGGGACGACGCGAATGGGATAAGGTTCAACAGGGCCAAGCGCCGGGTCCTTCACTTGGGTCACAACCCCATGCAGCACCACAGCATTGGGGGAGAGTGGCTGGAGAGCTGCCCAGTAGGAGAGAACCTGGGCTAGTTAGTCAACAGGTGGCTGAATATAAGCCAGCAGTGTGCCCAGGTGGCCAAGAAGGCCAACAGCATCCTGGCCTGTATCAGGAATGGCATGGTAAGCAGGACTAGGGAAGCGATTGTCCCCCTGTACTCAGCACTGGTGAGGCCTCACCTCAAATACTATGTTCAATCTTGGGCCCCCTACCACAAGAAAGACATTGAGGTGCTGGAGCGGGTCCAGAGAAGGGCAACGAAGCTGGTGAGGGGTCTGGAGCACAAGTCTTATGAGGAGGCGCTGAGGGAGCTGGGGCTGTTTAGCCTGGAGAAAAGGAGGCTGAGGGGAGACCTTATCGCTCTTTACAACTACCTGAAAGGAGGTTGTAGCGAGGTGGGGGTAGGTCTCTTCTCCCAAGTAACAAGTGATAGGATGAGAAGAAATGGCCTCAAGTTGCCCAGGGGAGGTTTAGATTGGATATTAGGAAAAATTTCTTCACCAAAAGGGCTGTCAAGCATTGGAACAGGCTGCCCAGGGAAGTGGTGGAGCCACCATCCCTGGAGGTACATAAAGGATGTGTAGATGTGATGCTTAGGGACATGGTTTAGTGGTAGACTTGGCAGTACTAGTTTAATGGTCTTTTCCAACCTAAATGATTCTATAACTCTATGAAAATGGTGAAATGCTAATTTAAAGACAGACTGGAAACAGAGTCTTCTGAGCAATACACACCCCCTTCTTCGGGCTGTTGCCCTTTCTAGCCTTCTGGTGCAGCTGATTAAGGCAGAAACTGAGCACAGGATTAAACTTTTTTTTTGTAATTTACATTAGAAAGTGAGGTATGTTAGTCATTTAAAACCTTTCATGGAGCAGGTCCAAACTGCTTAAAATGTCAATGGTGAACAAAGTGGTTTTCATAACTGTATCTCCCTGTTGCTATTACCACCAGAGCTGAATTAGGAGCATTTGTAGCAAATTTGGGACTAACAAAGACATCCCATCAGTCATTGTCGATTATGTAATTTTTTACATGAAAAATTCCACCACCTTTTCTTTGTCAAACTCTCTAGATCCCTGATTTTGGACAATTCTTCTCTAAACTTAGAATATTTCTTCGCCTACTTCCTTAACTACCAGCTATGGCTATGTTCAGCACCACCAGAACCCAGGGAGTGATTACTTTCCTGCTCTGCGATCCAATAGTTTTGCAAGTAACTCAGCTGCTTTCACACATGCACACACGCTCCGCAGTTGCAAACTCTTTAACTAGTTGCACTTCACAGAATTATTTCTTGCCATTTTTCTCTTGTGTTTCCATGAAGTTTCCACTGATACTTTTTTTTTTTCACTGAACATTTTGTAGTTTCAGAGCAACCGTCATTCCTAACCTTCTCAGGGATCTTGAACCTACTCAGCTGACATGAATGTGAAACTCGTCATTAGCATTACTGTGAGTAGGAATAAACCGTAATATTTCTATTCTCTCTAGGGAACTCCAATTTTAGTATTATCTATGAATTTCATTTACATGATCTTCTTTTACTTCTACAGAGATGCAATCTGATTATGACAACAGCTACTTTATCCTTTAGTTGTATCCACATTTGCCACCTGACTGACTTTGCTCTGTATCTCTGAAGAAAACGCAGTAGGGCCGAGTTACAGAGCCAGGTGGCATGTGAACAGCAGGACGAGTAAAAGCTGGTTTCTCATGCCATCACTGCAGTAACTCTGTCTACCACACTTGTGTGGGGGTACCTCAACCAGAGGAAAACCAACATGCCACGGTCAGTCTGAAGTCACACACCTGGCAGACTGGCTGGTTAGATGCTCTCATGTTTATGATAACTTAAAGTGATCTGTAAGGCTGTAACCCTGGTCTCTCTCCTGCCCTTGGGTACATGTTCCCCTTCTCCTCCAGGACCACCAGACTGTGGGTAAAGCTGCTGAAGGCTTCTGGTCTAGCTGAACCCCACCAGAGTGGTGCACTTTCAGGGAGATGTGAACTTAGGAGGTGGAAAACTCACTTAGCGTTGGTGCCAAGGTAAGGGTATGAACCCTATGGCAAGGGGCAAGGCAGAGAAAGGCAGAGCAGGGGGAAGAGTGGCTTTAGCTGCCATGGAGTCACCAATGGAGTTTTGCGTCCCCTTTCTTAGGTACAGCAATACATTAGGGCTCTGGAGATTTTTTGGTTTTTATCCAAGAAGGGCAAAAGAAATTAATTATGTTTGAATCTTTGATTGGCTAATGTAAATGGACAAAGGGGTAGAAATTATTAGTAGAAAGCGAAAGTATGATCATATTAAATATTTTCTTCTTGGAAAATGAAACTAAGGAGCTGCCAAAAGTAACACTAAGTCACTGATTTTTTTGTTGTTGCTTAAAATGAGAAAGTGTTTTGTTCGTTCTTGTAATTCCGAACTTCTGGAATCTTAATTCTTTAATATAGCCCTGACAAAAAAAAGGATCCTTTGCTGCAGGGATAGAGAGAGAGAAAACAGGTATCAAGGTGAAGTTTATTTTCTTTGTTTGGTGGTTGAAGCAACCAGAGCTACCTATCAAATTTCTAACCAAACCCTCACATTTTCCAAATCTTTTAATTAACTGGGAACTATTTTGGTTGCAATGGTTCATTCAACCCAAAAGCAGTCCAGTCAATTCTCCAGATTATTTTTTTTAAATAAAAGCAGAGAACTCGATCCACAAATCTGACAATGGTCTTCCCTCAAGGCTCCCTGTGCCCAATGGAACTCCAGCACACCTGGGCTCACTTTCTCATTCAAAGTGATTTAAAAAAATGGTGGGAGGCCTTGCATTCAAATGCTCTTAGATGTATGCCCTTAAGATACTGGTCAGGTATAGCTGCTCAGTATCTCTTGTGAGATGGCTTAACTTCATCTTTCAACTACTTTGGGGAGCAGGGAAAGCGGCCTGACCACCTTTCCATAGGGTAGGGCTTTACTTTACCCTACGGTTTTCCTTTACAAAAAAATGATTACTCTGTCTCAGAGCTGCTCACACATCGAGACAACCTAAAAAAAAAAAGGTTCAAAGTAGTAAAGCAGTAACAATGAAAGAATTTCGTCAACTACAATTAGATGTATAACTTAATATTCAACAAAAGCATTCTACCTGATGGCACAAATACCTATTTTCAATTGTTGAAGTCCCCGCAGTACTGTCTGGTTTGTGGATAAATTAGCAACATCTTGCTCTTCATATTGCTTGTCAATTTTGGCTTATACTACTATGAATTCTCAAGAGCTTCTCTATTCCCAGGAAATACAATGAAAACTGAATCATAACCAAGATAAAATACAGCAGCATTCATTTAAAAAAAAAAAAAAAAAGTAAATTACTAATAGATATTTACCAGGCAAATTTTGAGACCACATTTGTAGTACTTCTAGAATACAGATGGACAGAATGTTTTATTTTTAGATGCAGAAGATGCCAGCTTGACAATTGCTGGATCCATTTACAAGAGCAAAAACTGTATCCCAATGCATTGTCTTAATACTGCTAAAATTGCTTTAATCAATGCTTTCAGTATTTGCAGATTAACATTCTTAATCTGTGCACACTGGATACTTTTGGCAAGCAGAGTCACGTATGCTTTCCCACACTGCATCATCAGTATCTGACTGTCATTTCAATGCATAGTCTCAATAAATCCTGAAAACAGTTTAATATTCCAGGGAAATTAAGCAGATCTTCTAACAGGTATGTATTTCTGTGATACAAGGTACGGAGCTGGGAAGTGAAGTACTGTGAAAGTACCAGACCTTTCACACTGGAAAGGAAAAATGGGCTGAAGACCACATTTTGATAAGCTCTTAAACAGATATCATGAAAGGGAAAAGAGTGATGAATACATCACAGGCCTGATGTAAGAACAGAAGAATAGCTGTGTGTTGGTGTTTAGTGCAACTCATACTGAATTTGCAGAAGTTGACTTTACAGACACTCCAGGCTCAAAGCATTTCAAATTGCATAGAATTTCCAACAAAAATTATAACATCACATTAGTAGGAACTGTCAGATAAAAGTCAGACGTGTTCATATGCTGCCATTTGGTCTATGAAGTTAATAACAACTGCAAGAACACCTTTTTAAACTGGAAGGTATTTTTAAGCCTTTTGAAATTGTTGATGCAAAATAAGGAAAGCAAAAATGTATCATTTCACTCAGAAGCACAGGATTATGTGACAAACCACTTCTGTTTTTACCGATGGAGGAACCCCAGTGCATCAAAACTGGTAAAAACTTTTAGATCTGATGAAGTGTCACCTTCATCTACCTTGCTATACGAGCTATCAAAATAATCACTGAGGCCTTGCTGACTAAGCTTACATCAAATAAAGTCCTGAAGGAACTAGAATCTGAGAAGAGGAAGTTTAGACTGCGGCCTTGATTACATAAGAAATTAATCCTACTAATTTTTAAGCATGAATTCTTAAAGATTTGTTAAAATGGTGAAACTACTACTACTGCTGGTAGTAACCCTTATAATACCAAGATTGATGGAGGGGTTTGTCAGTTTGGACACAGCTTAATCAGAAGTTAGAATTGTCCTGGTAGATAGGACACCTGCATTAAAAAAAAAAGAAGAAAAAAAAAAGACAAAAAGGAGACACTATTGACAAACATTGAACCTTATGATAAAAAACCTTTGAATCAAGACAATGCAGCAATATAACAGAACAGTTATTAGATGCAGGGGCACACTCGGGCACTTTACACTTGATAAAATATATTTGGTTCTTTGGAAGCTGCAGTAGAAAATGAGCTGCACAAGGTTTTCTGAAGACTTAGGTTTGTTTGCTTTTAGTCTAGAATAAATGTGAGAGGAGTTAAGAGCCTGAGAATCCAAGTCTGACAAGGTTGCAAGGTTTATGTCTCCAAAGATAGCTTTAACTTCCTCCTCGTCGTACTGTCATGTAATAATCCTAGAACAATGACATTATTGAGGTTGAAAGGGCAAAAATCCAAGACTGATACCTACTATGACTCAATAAAAGGTACATGCCGGCAATCTTAAACAGTTGAGCAACAAAGATTATTGAATCACTTAGTGCATAACAAAAAGTGCTTAATTATTTACAACTGTTTAAAAGAGAAAGAGTTTGAGTTCCTGACAGAGCACTGAGATTGGCATCTTCTTTACTGGAATCTTACCACAAAGACCATGCAGTATAAACTCTGCCATGTGAATCCATGTGAATCCTTAACCCACTGCTTTTTCGAAGTGGGCTTAGTTTGGTGTACGCTATTCTTGCCTAAAATAATTCCATATGGGTCCAAATATTTTCTGAGCTTAATGGAAAAAATTTGAAGCAAACACCACCATTGCTGAAATTAATTACAGAAGAACTGTAAGACTTGGAGTTTTTTTCTTGTTTTGAAATAGCCTAGAATTGCCCCTGCAATTGCCTCTTCAGTAAGGAAGTTGCCTCAACCTTCAGAATAAAAATAAAAAATAAAAGAGGCATAACTGACCCCCTAAAGATATCCAAGGACTTTGATCTCACTGTGAAGGGAAAGGGGGCAGCCAGCGCTCCGCATGAAGATAAAAGGCCGGGTGGCATACAATCCCCCATTCTCCATGCAGTTTTCTCAGCATTCTCAGCCCACGTCCACCCCATTTCCAGAGGACATGCTGAGATTCAGGTTAGTAGGTTAAAGCCCCCGTGTTTAGTCAGGCTTCAGAAAACCTATAATGTTTTCAAGTACAAAAGAACAAGGATTGGGCTTGCTGTCTGACATTTTTACAAAGGATTTTCTCCCAGCCAAAATAAGAAGTGATGTCTTTTTTTTTTTTTAATGGCAGCTGACAGCAGAATATTAGAATATGAGTTTCATTAGAATTATGAGTTACTGAGTTTAATTAAAAACCTTTCACAATGGACACAATGGAAAATTTATGAGGTGAAAAGTGTTTCTCATCATGGGATCTTGCAGCTACTTGTGCTAAGCCAAACAGGTGCAACTGTATTCTAAATAGTTAAGATTTTTGATGGCAAAAGCAAGACCTTTGAATTTGAGTAAACTTATGTACAGCTTATGTATAGAGAAACCCATCATTACATAGCTATGGAAGGTAACTGCTTTTTTTTTTTTTTTCTTTACAAAATACTTTGACTTTCCTGCAAGAAAAAAACTTATATTACAGGAAGGTAAGAATCATGTTGGATAGTCACAGCACAGTGGTATCAGTGACAAAACAGCTATCAGCCTTCAAGAAGTTGTCCACAGAACAGCTTGAAATAAGCATTCCTCCAATTAAAAAGGAATCCCCGAGATTTAAGAATTCTGATGGCTCTTTTTAATAAAAATTGCTAGGCCACCAGATGATAAAGCTTGATCATCAAGCCTAACCTGCTGCTGTTGCAAGTAAACCTGCAAAAAAATTCAATGCTGCACACCTCCAGATGCTGCAGGCCAAAAAATACTTTCCAGAGTTCTAGGAATATTAAGGCTTATTGTAAAATACTGACTATCACAGTTACACTGCAAAAATAAGGGAGCAAGAGACATTAAGGGCATATAAAGCAACTTAGGCCCCCGAGTTTTCACTTAGTTATTTAGTAAGAACCCAAACTTTACATACAGAGTAAGAATCCTACCTGGGTGATCACTCTGAGATAAGTCTCTTGAGTTTGCTCTGCTAAAGCTGTTCCACTTGAAGACAGCCAAGCATACACAGTCATGAGCTACTTATTGGAACCCAAGTTTCAATCTTTCACTTGAACTCTATCTTTCAAATGAAGAATGATGAGATTTTTTTCTGAAAGGAAAGGTACTCTTGATAGAAGAAGAAAAAAAACCCCAAACCCACAAACTTGGAATGTGTTTCAGTTTCTTCCCACAGCAGAATGGGAGATTGAATAATCTCGCTGCTTTTTGGTATGAGACTGGAAAGAGCAGATAACAAAGGGGTTTGGTAGAAAATAAGAAAAAGAAAAAAAAAAAAGAAAAGATGAGTTTAACTGCATTGAGCATTGAAAGGAGGGATTCAAACAGTTCCAAAGAGTTTATGGGAGAAAGCATTTTCGGATTAGACCCTAGAATCTAGAAAGGCTCTTTTAAAAGTCCATTTTTATGTTCCTACCCAGGGGTTTCTATAATTAGCTAGCTACAATAAGGATTATTATATTGTTTAATGTCAGCTTTAAGTGGACAAATGTTATCCAAATATGCTCATAATTACCTCCCAAAACAGCCAATATTCACAATATTTTTAAAGTAAAATTTGAAAAAGCCAGGTATACACACAAATAATTATAACTCACACATTGGTTTTATTACTTAAGAAACGGAAAATATTTGCAGATATAACAGTTTTCTTTCTAATTGCATTTATCGCAGAATTTAAAAATAGGAATTTAATACTCTACCCTTGGAAAGACATCTCCCTTGCTGGCATACAAAAGCTTAATTTACACTTCCCTGTGCCAGTATGAAAGGAACAATATGATCTATTCATGCACTCTAATGGGTTATAAATTAGTATGACCATTCAGGGAAATAACCAGCTGTGGGTCTAATTGTAGCCAGCACAATGAAACAGGATTGGACAACACAAGGTGTAAGTCTAAGTTATGAGATAGAAACCAATAATTAAAATATTTCATTATATTATAGAGAAAAGTACCAATTTCCCATCAAATACTTGTTTCAGTCTCATTCACCTTTTCTCAGAAATAATGCAACAACAGAGTAGAATTTAGAGAACAATTAAAAATGATGTATTTGAAATACTATATGGGAAAGACAAAGAATATCAAGCCCTTCTGTTTACACTTTTGCACAAGATATATAAGTAAGAGGAAATGATTTTGTTATTTAACACATAATTAAGCTGTGAAAGTCAATGTCCCACAACTGTTTTAAGCTTAGAAGAGCTCAGGACACAAACAGGTATTTACATAGAAAGGGAAATATTTAATGCCTTTACGCTGGTTGTTTACCAAAATCTGAAATGCCTTTGTCTAAAGACAATCTCTATTTGTATGAATTTAGGAGGCAACATCTAGGACATGCAGTCTATCACAAAACATTCTGTTACTTCGCTGTGGCATCTTGTGCAGGATCCTGGCTAGGGTTGGCAGCCACAGTAGATTAATCTCTCATATGCATTTGGCTGCATGAAACTGAAGACATTTTTATTGACACAAATTAAGACAAACTTATTCTGACAGAAATACAGTACCACTTTAGACTCACTTTTTAGAGCTACAAAATAAGAAACAACATCTGAGTACAAGCAAGAAAACTAAAGAATAGAACTAAAGAACACTTATGCATCCATTGGCCATACAATAATTTCATTTTTTAAGTCAGAAAAAAAGAGTTATTTTCAGTTTATTTACTCTATTACTTTATAAGTTGTTTTCCTCTTATTGTGATACTACCTACAGTCAGCTAAATCAGGATTCTGCTGAACACAAACACAAAGAAAATTATGCCCTCTTTCCTCAAGCTACTTCCAGTTTGGAGATAAGATATAACAAATAAGTGAGACAAGCTTTCAGATGGTGAGAAAACCTGTAACAAGAAGAGGCAGCAGGATGCATATTAGATGCCTCTTAGCTCAGCCTTTTCCCAACGTCAGCCAGCTTTCTGCTTCTCCGAGTAAAGCAGACCAAACCTGCTTTTGAAAGAGCAGGTCCACCCAGTTAAGGGACGCCTGGGAGGATAGGAGGATGTATGAGATGCATAAGAGGAGAGAATTCAGAAACAGTAGACATTTGTGATTTTCAGAAAGAAGAAGTTAAACAGACGTGTGTTGTGATTTCTTATCTCCTTCCTTAAGAGACAAGATAATTAAGAACACCAATAAAAAGACCAAAGCTAGAAAAAACAGTTGAAGATTGTGTTCCCTGAGCTCCGTATAGATGCTGATGGGAGAGCAGAAACACTGAAGGCTAGTAAAAAGGGAGCAACAGAAATAATTAACTTTTATTCTTCAAAGATTAAGCCAGGAAATGAAATTAAAAGAGAATTTTTAAATGGATACCATGCTGAAAGACACAGTTAAAACTCTACTAGTATAGCTGACACACTTCATTTCATGTAGGTATTGATGGAAAAAAATACAATAAACAGTAAAAAAACCAATCAAACAAAAAAGAGACCCTGAAACCAATATATCTGTCTTGAGAAATGTCATAGGAATACTGAATTCTGAACATATGAGGAGGAGGCTTTCCTAAGCCATGAGATATTTTTTTACCATCCAAGCACCTTCTTGTCTAACTGCAAATGTCTGTATTATACTACAAATGCCTGGGGGAAAACTCACTCTCAAAACAGAGACTAGAACACCAAGTGCCTACACCCAGTATAACACGTTCCCTATATCCAATGAACTTGAGTCGGTAGCTTGTCATAAGCACTCTGCTTCAGCAGACAGGAACAACAAACAGATTCCATTGCAAAAAGAAGGGAGCCTTTTAAAAGCAAACACAGAAAGTGTAACTTACCACTATCCAGACATAGCTGACCCTCAGCAACAACCTTGTTAATGCCAGAACCAAAAGTTGATCTAAAAACAGTGAAAAAGGAATATCCTCCATATAACAGAGCTCATGAGAAGGGAATTCTGAAATTTTCCCTGTAGCTGTATCAGTTGTAAATACATAGAGACCAATTGATTCCACTCGTGGAATTCCCAGGAATATATCCATGAGAAATTAAATTCAAACAGGTGTGGACCAGTGCTGCTCCAACAGGAGAGTTGGAGTGAGTGAGACTTCCCTGTCCGATCCATGACTTTCAGGTACTGAGTTTCTGTTAAAAAATATGCTTTGCGTTCTAGGAGGTTGACATTTTTTCTCAATCATTCAGCCTAACTGGAGCCAGGATCCACACCCGTCAGAGGCTTGCAAAACCCAGAAAGCTTCAGATATCATTTATCTAAAAAGGGCCCTTACATCCTACTTCCTGCAATTTTATATTTTTTTTTAAGTACTGAAAGAATGAAGGCAGAGAAAGGTAAACAGTAGTATATTTAACCAAACCAAATGGGTTGTTTCTTAAGTTTCCACTGCATCTCAGTAAGATAAAGCACATGACACAAAACCCAACCTAATCAATAGAAAATCTCTTTTGCCTTTTGATCATCTCTAGATCAATTAGATCGATTAGTCCCGCGTATAAGGCCTTTGACTAAATTTCTTTTCAAACAGCAGTTTCAATGCTGTTAACTGAACACTATATTACCAAATGGAAAACACTGCCTTTCTTTATACTTAATCCACTGGACTCATTATACTTTTGCCATTGCTGTTTTGATCATTAACTGTATCACTAGAAGTGGCTTAATAATTACTCATTGCTTCTAGAAGCATAGTAAAAAATTCTTCCTTATTCCTCAGGTTTTCTGGAAAAAAAATACGAATCTTTTTTATACCATCACCTGTTGAAAACTTTTAATACTGTTTCAAGAGATACTTGCAGTTTTAATAGAGTCTCCCAGAAGTATTGCAACAAGTGTGGCAGTGAGTTTAACAGTTCAATAGAGCAATTAGATGTTTAGGTTGCTTGATCCTAGCACAAAACCCCATCTGTAACGGAAAGCAGCCTCTTCCAGAGGTCCTCTCTAACAGCAGTGTAACAAGACATACACCACTGTTTTGCAGAAAAACTCTGCAAACTGAGATCTGTACTAGTAAATCTTGCGCTCAAATATAACACAGTTCCTCACTGGACCTGCTGGGAATTTATTAGACATTAAATCCTTTAGGTGTTTAACATTATGCACTCATGTCTGAAAATATTCATTCTGTCCCTTTGTGAAAGGTTTAAAAACGTCAGACCTTTCTAAGCTTTTTAAATCTACAGGAAGTTGAGCATTCTAAAGTCTATTTTAGTGTTGTAGTAAAAATGGCTTTTTTTGCATTTGTATAGCTATATCTTTGTAAAAATGGTGTAATAAACTGGGAAATTGCATCTTTCTTAAGGAACAAATTAAGATGTAATTTTTTGGTGGTGTAGAGCTGCGTGCTTCCTCCACGGTTAAAAAACAATCATGGCTGTAGCAAATCTTGAATGCCTAACAATTACATCCCCAAAACATTAAACGGAATACATTACATTTGAACTTACATCACTGGTTGTCATTGAAATCATTAGACATGGGTTCAAATTTACAAGGTCATGAATACCTACTTTTCCCCATTCTTTCCGGATAAGATTTTTTGTGACGAGATAGGAAAATACATATTTAAAAACTCAGATATAAGAAAGGAAATAGACAACAAAGGTAAAAAAAATGAACATCTGCTTCCTTGCTCACTGCTAGCTCACTGCTACAAACAGGAACAGTGTTTTATAGGAAGACAAATTCAAGTGTCATGCCCAGTATTTCAGAACCAATAAATCTGTAATGCAAGCAAAATGATCTTGATAAAGAGGAGAATGTGTGAGAAATTATACATAGCAAATACACAAGACAAAGGACATCATATAAGTGATGTGAAATAAGAATACAGCGTGAAATAAGGGAAGACTGAAACACCAAGTAGGAAGGAAAAAATAAATAATCAAGGGCACAAATAAGAAGCACGAATACCCCCCTAGTTCTGTGGAAAATACCCTGGGAATTCAGATTCAGTAACTCAACAAAGTAAGTTGAGATAAAAATGCAAATAGATTTGTGAAATGTATTAACAGAATTGGGATATATAGGCCTTGCAAGGCAGTTACGCTGTTAAGTTTGGCACTGGAGTTATAGCTCAGCTGAAGCACTGAGTCTATTTATTGGACAGTACAGAGTAAGAAAAAGATTGCAGTCTGGGAGAAGATCTAAAAAGTGATGTTCTTAATTTTCAAATACTTGTAAAAATTGACAATTGATCCTCCTGTCTAGCAAAACAAGAACTACAATAGCTTGCAATAAAGAGGACCAGAAAAGTCTTCCCCTTCTAAGGGTAGGGAAGCACTGCAGGTCACCCTCTCAAGACAAATTACACAAAATATTTGTCAAGAAAGCTATAATGCATTTTTGTTTAGTGCAAGGGTTGGGCTAGATGACTTCTTGAGGTCTGTTATGACAATTATCGCTGGATTTTGAGAATTCTTCCTCTGCGTCAGTTATGGCATTGTGTCAAGTGTATGAACCCATGCCATCCTCAGATATATAAGAAATGCAGACAAAAAGATGTGGTCCCCATTCTTACCCCTGGCCCAAATCCAAAAATTGCAAGTATACACCCATCAGAGCACAAACAGGTTTAGCCCACCACATCTCAATTTACTGCCTTCACATATCCCATGTGCCGAATTAATGACATAAAAACAGGGGGTTTCTCAAAAATGTCAGAATATGATTCTAAATGGAGATGGGATTTTCAGACACCTACCACTTGAGCAGTCTCTATATTGTGTATATGTGCTGCATGGACCTACAGGCATAATATGGCTATGGTCGTAGCTCAAGAAGTCTTTGTTCGCTCCCTGGCCTAGCTACAGAAGGTGAAAGAAAATCAGTAGATGGGTAACTACACATCGTGTCTTAAGAAATTCTTTAGGTCCTCTCTAACTTCCCAGGTTGTGAACTGTTTACAGCATTATGATACAGCCTTTAATTATATTGTCACCTGTATCTAAACCTGTTCATCCCACTCCAGATAACAGAAATCAGATACATAGGGAGAAAGCCAAACAAACAAAAACCCAAGCCAAACAAACAAAAAAGAGCCTTGCTAGGACCATTCATTCCTCAAGGACTTCCTGAACTAAGAATCACAAATTTGATAACCTAACACTCAGATGAAATATCAACTTCTTAGAAAAATAAGATTTAAAGGATGCTGTCTTGTGTCCATTCTTCTAGATGATACCAATAGCAAGAATCCTATAAGTGTCACTGCTGCAAGTTAATTCTATTAAGTCAAGAGTTGGGTAAACTACAATAAACTGCCTAAACTTTGCTACTGCTGGACTGGAATTCCACCAGCTTGCCAGTATTCTTTAATACTGTTGCATCCAATGATTTTGAAAAATGTCAGAATATTGAACTTTAGCATCAAGCATACACTTTGTGTGTTTGATAGAAGGTTTGTGTTTACACAGGCTCATCAACTAAAACTTCTGATGCCAGAACTCCGGATGTAAACAAACAACTGCCATAAGCAGAATAAATACAAGCAGAATAAATACAAATGGCTAGGAATTGCCAACCCATGGGAAAAAGGAAGGATTTCAATGTTGAGGCATTCAGTAAGTAGCTCTAATTGGAAAGAGAGGAAGGGGATTTTTGTTCAGCATTGCAAAATCAAATTCATTGAATTATGTGAAAAATGTAAAACTTTTCTGAAGGAACAAGTGGTTGATTAAAAAATATTAAAGTGCCTACAAGCTGGGTTTTTTTTTCATTCTATAGGAGAGGACAATAAAGTATTTAGCCTGGGAATACAATTCACAAAATTTAGGACAACAGTGGTGGACAATATTTAGCCTGGGAATATTTAGGACAGTATTTAGCCTACGAATATTTAGGACGATAGTTTAGGACAAGGGTGAAAAAAGACTACTACAGAGTGCTGTCCTAATTGAGCAAAGGATTGGTTTTCTGTTAAAAACAATGACTGTGAAGTTATCACAGAGAAACATCCCATTGACAAGACCAACTGGTACAGCAACACCATCAGAGAAATAGGTCCCCACCACAGAAAATTACCATTCCCCTCTCTTCTCCAAGTTAGGACACATCACTTGTCCACTTGTGATAGATACACCCACACTGTAGTCCCACAATCCTCATACTATTCCCATTACGTTAATCAATACATCTCAGCATCTCTTTTGACACAATGCCAATTGGTAACCAAAATAAGGCTACTTACTATATGCTTTTAAGTAAAGATACTAACAAACAATGAAACAGCTTGGTGGCAAAACAATGCTCTTGACCACTAGGCTCTCTACCTGAAAGTGGCTCAAGTCAAAAAGGGACATATGCCTATTACAAAAAACCCATCTACTTAAAATGATCACTCTGAGCTCTCTGCCAAAAGGGATTGTGGAGATTTTGCCGAAAGTTAGCCAGAGGGTCAATCAGAGGTTGGTTACGATTGGCTGATGTGGCCAAGGAAATCTATGCTCATGCATCATTAGTGCAAGCCACATGGCCCCATTTCCCCCTAATATACATCTGGATTTCAGATACATTCCATGATAGTTTGGATGATCTGGTTACAGGAATGGGTATTTCAAGGAGGAACATAAGAAACAATTATATGGGACATAAGTATATATGTTTATTGCAGAGCCTTGGGGGATTGGGATTCCACAAGTTTAGCACAAAGTAAGTTTTGTAGGAAAGCGTTATGAGAAAGAATTCTAGAGCAAATAGCTGTTTTGACAGCTTACACATCTGCATTAACAGAGAAGAAACCATATCTTCAATAACCTGAATAGTTCCGGTATACAGGATAATTAAGACTCAGGGCATTTTTACAATACCAAATTGGGTAAGAACTGTTGAGGATTTTACAGCACAAAGTATACAGAAGGTATGTTTTTAATATATTAGTGCCTGCTGATAATTCTGAGATATCATGCACCGAAACTAATGGGACTAATAAAAGGTTTTTGTAACAAGAGAACCATTATATCTATGGCAACAGCAACTTGAATTAAGGAGTTTATCAGTGTTTAGAGACTCAGAGAGAAAAAGATACAGATACACATACAGGATCTTATGTAACAACATGGTTCAATACGGTCACACAGGAGGCTGGACTATGGCTATTTGAGTATTAGGGATTTACTAGAGGGAAGGAACCTTCCTTTGCAATCTCAGAGTCATTGCTTGAGACAGCCAAACAGTGAGGGCATCCCCAGTGCATAACTGCTCGCACCTGGCCAATAAGGAAGTCTTATGACTTCCCATTATTGGCCCAGCTGAGACAGAGTACCCAGAAATGATCATAAAAGTCTCTTCCACAGTTAGACATAGACACTTCTGGACAAAAGCCTGGAGAGTAATGTAAGAATGCAGGTATAAGGTATTTGGAAAACAGTGCAACATCTTTGGATCGTTTTCCCACAGAACACGTTCCAAATGTTGGTGTTTGTAACAACTTTAGTTTGTATCACTGGGGATGTGGACGGTATCACAACTACCCTCGAACAGAAGAGCTTAAAGCAAATGTAAAGGAGATGCTGACTTTTCTGGAAGAGATGAATGAGGCAAAAGGAATCGGTAGCAATGCCCAGTTAGTGTATCCTAGGAATTCAGAGAGGGGTTTAACAGCTCCTCTCAGAAGAGAAGCTGTGAAGCTTGAGGAACTCTGAATTATTGATATCACTTTGGAGAGCCAGCATTGTAGATCATAATGTAAAACATCATCCTGACTTTAAAAAAACTCAAGCAAAACAAGTCCAAGAAGACGGTGTATGTGTGGGTGTTGTCACAATGCCCAGCGACTACTGATCAGCAGCCCCAGAAAATAAGATAATATAATAATAATAATATAAGAGATAAACAGAGACTTAATATCTTCTGGTAAACCTATGATAGAAAAGGTGGTTCAGTATGCAAAAATGACAATTAGATTGCATGCTTTGCTAAGAAAAGAAGAAAAAAAAAAAACATCAAAAACAACAAAGCCAAAAGACCTTTCGATTCAGTCCCTTTCCACAGAGCCATAATCCTTCTGAAGTGGTCAGAGCAAAAGAATGTGGCAACCAACAAAAATATTATATAAGTGAATATACTAAAATTTCTGGATAACCTTCAATCTTGGCAAAAGCGATAAAGTGATATATCAGAATAAAAGGTAAATGGGGTAGAAAGTTCAAAGCACCACTTGATCATATAAAAAGCCATTAGTGTACTCAAACACCTGAATTCCTAAGAGACAGGTGTTACTGTTAGAAGTGGCCGCCTGAGGATCAGCAGAGAGTGAACGAGCAGAACCAAGGAGGTACTCACCATTCAGCAACATGATAATGAAGTGGGAGTTCTGCCAGTCAGGATTAAGGGGAAGAAATAGCATAGAAGGGAGGAGAGATAGTGGAGGAATGAGGAATTTTTAAAGAGAAGATGCATCTAGTAATAGCAGGAATCGTTCTGACACAGACTTGCTATACAGACCAAAGTTTCTAGGCTATATGGAAAGAAGCTAAAAAGGTGCCTCACTGACACTAAGAAAGAAATTACCTTCAACATCCTAGTTCCTGTTCTAGGTTTTTTATACATTATTATGATAATAAGATATTTTCATGACACTGGCACCTAGAAGGTTCCTTAAAAGGATTCAGGTTCACACCATTCCCCACTAATTAGTTTATGTGGCCTCATTTTGACACTGATTTAAGGCTTCTACCAGGAAACAAGCAAATTTTATGAACAGAAAAATAGTTGGTATGCAATTTACACTCAAGCTTTTGGCAGCAGATTGGAAGTTTTACATCATGTACTATGCAGAGAGATTTTGCTAAGTGGATAGGATGAACACAGCTGTAAAAAATGAATAATCAGAAGCAAAACAGCTGAAATTAAATGCTTTCTATCTATTGTACATCCATTAGAACAATGACTGAAATAACTATGAATAACTCGATTTGCTGTCGTGCAGCAGCTCATAACAAAACTTCAGGACGGCAAAACTAAAACTGTTTTAATACAAAGGGTGATTTCACAGATCACAGAAAGGACACAGATCACTTCAGTGCTTTTTACAGAATATATGCTGGAGTAACTTATTTACAGAATAAATGTCTGGAGTCAAAGTTTGTAATATTAGCCCTTCTTTATACTTGAAATACCTTAAAAATAAGAGATGCTACAGGTATATACAAGTTATCTTAAAACTCATTCAGGACAACCTAAACTACTGTGAAGTACATTTTTGTCCCATTTTTTTCATGAATGCGACCTGTGACATTGTAATCACCTGTACTACTTTATGGGACTTTTTGCAAATTATGCAAATTCCCATAGGATGTCTTGCCCTGGTACTTTACCATCCCCCAGATAAAAATTTACTGGTAGATTGTCAATACAGCACACCCACAGCTATTACTCCTCTGTGGGAATGAGACTCTCTCACAATTACTAAGTCCCTTCTCTCTGGAGTGCCCATTGCTTGTACAAGGACTTCTTTCCTCCTCTGCATGAATAAATTAGGAGACCATAAAAGGAATGGGTTCAAGACCTTTTATCAGTTGTCACACAGTCCAATTAAGCTTTGTCAAAGTAATATCTAGTTAACATTAAGATAAGGAATCACTGGTTTTACCCTAAGTAATGTTACCACAGGTGAAAATTACATAAGAATAGTACTGAAAGGGCATACTCAAATGAGTGGCTGTGATAGCGAATATTACGTAGAACTCCACTAAAATGCTGTTAAACCTCTAAAGTATTAGCTGCTGCTATTGGAGTAGTTAAGGTTTACAGAGTCATTCTCTCAAAAAATTTACCAGTTCTGTTTCTCCTCCCAAGAACATTACTTTCCCAACATCAAAGCCCTTAAATATTTACTGATTCAGACTTTCGGTCTGAAACAGAGGAAACTGAACCAGTTACAATATTCTGGAATATTCTGGCAACCATGTTTGAATACAATTTTTTAGCTATACATGCATAGTCCTATGTGAGACAAAACATGAGGTATAGATAAAAATACAGAAGAAATTAAGACAACTAATGAAAACTATTTAATACCAGAAGTCATGAATGAAGATTAAAAGTCTGCTGATTAATAAAAACAAGCTGAAGTCTGAATGCAAGTATGGCCAGCAAGGAGGATGGCTGAAGACAGATGGAAAGCGTATTAGGGAAGTTCTATTACTCAGAACAAAAATGGGTTGTTACAAAAATACTGTTATTTACTGCATCCCGTGATTGCTACCCTTACTGTTCACTGTATTTTTAATAGATACATTTAGCACTGGATGACATGCAAGTACATGGAGCTAGGCTACACAGATTACGTAGTTATTTTAGAGTTGGCTTTTAGTGCTTATTCTGATGCCCCTTGTGATACAGGAAATTATTCTGAGATGTTTTCTCAGCTTGAGCCACTCTGTAATTGCCTCCTGCATGTAAAATGAATACTGCATAGCAATGAGGAAAAGAAGCTGGAAACTGCTCCTACCAGAGTAAGTAAAAAGATACTGACATTTGGCAAATATGAATGACTGCCAGAACTCACCATATTATCAACCAAAATGAAGAGTCTGCTTAGCTGAAAAATGAAGACAGACTTCAAGGTCACAAATGAACTGGAGCAAGAAGAACCTGAAAAAGAAGAGGGAGAGTCCACGTCAACAATAATGTCAGATTTACAGTTCCAAGCAAACACACAAGGGGAGATCACCTGCTATCAACTCCTGCATGATCAGCATGTTCACATTTGAAACAGCTATCATGTACACTGGCTGCAAGGCTCTTCTGCACTGTGAAGTTTTTGAAAGGGGGTTTGCTTTGTAGTATTAGGGACTAGCAGGCCTGTTACTGAAGGTGACCTTTTTAAAGAGAGGTGGCCGCTGAACAAAGCAGCAGCACGCAGGTTGCATGTGAAGTGTCTGTTGTGGCATTTTAAATTGTTCATGAGATGGTGCCCAGAGAAAACAGAAGAAAAAAAACAACCAACCGATCTCAAACTTTGAAACCTGAAGCAGGACAAATAAATCACAATTGTCAAATAGTAAATAATCTGTAGTGTATTAAAAGTAAGGGATCTACAGACACTAGCATCACCAGTTAGAAACAACTCTCTTGCACTGCACTGAGTCAATTGTAAAGAGTCTTTAGAGTTCAGCAGCTACAGATTGTAGTTTTAGATTCTAATTCTACTAGCAAGCCCAGGTTCAGTAACATGGCTGAGCCAAACAGAATATTATGGAAGCTTGATCCTGGATATGGAGACTAGAATGCTAAAGACTGGTAGACTCATATAGATACAAAGAAGCTACATGACAATGCCATAAATTCTGCTTTTCCTCTGCAAGCAGAAAGTGACATGAGAAATCTTCAGGCCAGCGATCAGAAAACTGAAAACTCCAAGAATGAAAGTTGCAGTTTTATAAGAACTGACAAGGCTACAAAAATGTTTAATTCTTACATCCATTAAATGTTATATCTTCATTACCAAACTAATTTAAACAGACCTTTAGTATATGCAGGTAAAAACAAAAAAAGAACATAAAGCTAAGCATTTATATAAAGGTACGTATTACAGTTGACTCAATTTTAGCATCTTTTGTTCTAGGGAGGCTGTGTGAAAGGAAAGGTTTTTGCATTTCTATGAAGTTTCCAGAACTGGAAGTTTCTTCCATGGGAGTTCATTTAAAATGTTCAGCTAGCTCTGTACCAGAGTTCCTCATTATTAATAACCTGACTTTCACAATACTTTTAGGCAAACAGGTTGTCATATTTTACAGAAAAGCAACTAAAATCCAGAAAAACAGCTGTTAAAAATATCAGGAGTGCACAATTGAAATATGCAGATGATAGGGTTTTTTTAATAAGTGCCGTTTTTATAACACTTGGTATGTTCTAAGCACAGCTCTAGCTAACCTGCAAGTTCCTAACATGGTAAAAGTTGCCTCACACATTGTATTGCACCAAAAAAAAAGAAAGGAAAAAAAAAAAAGAAAAAATAAGAGATTTTTCATAGTCACCTTCTGATCAAGATGATTTTTTTTTTTTAAGTGACCTTCCCAAAAATTACACTTTTACGCTGTCATGGGCACAAGAAGTACAGTCCCCATTCCATACTAGCACCTGCCTCTTCTCTGTTCCCTTTCATTCAGTGGAAGACCACATTCATTTCAGATGGGGGCATGGTCTGCACTGAGCTCAACAAACAGTTTTGCCTGTGGATGAAATGTATAATGTTGTTCCCCATCTGTTCTTCAGAGTTTCACGTGAACCTTGTGACAGATGAGACATCCATGAAATCCAACCACAGCTTTGAAAGTAATGCCTGTCTATACTTAAGTGGGAGGGAGCAGGGTGAAAGCTCATTATAAGTGGCTGCTGTTCAACCTTCCCCTCACAAGTGCCACCACCATGAGCTTTGGCAGTGGAACAGTGCATGTACATACCCGTAAGTAGTGTAGCTGACTCCTATTGGGCTAGGTGTATTAATGATGACAGAAATTTGAGAGAAAACCTTATTTTTTACCATGCATCTAGAGAGATAACTTTATACAAAGCCCTGATGCATCACCTCACCCCTCACAAAACCACCGAGCCACCACTAAGCCGTGTCACGTTCCTGTAGACTCACAACCCAAAGTTTCATCTCCTCCTTTTACCTGACGCTGTAGTGTCACCACCAGCACGGGCGAGGCGACCGCCTTCCCCTCACAACCCACCCACGGCCAGCACAGAAACCCATGCCCACCAAGAGGCGGCCTGGTCTACCCCGCCATCAGGCGCGCGCCCGCCCACTCCCCGCCGCTCTGAGGGGGCGCCGCCGGCCGCGCGCCACGCCCCCAGCACGCGGCGGGCTCTTACAGCCCCTCGCGACAGCTGCGCCGTGTGCGCGCGCGCCGGAAAGCCACGTGACGTGGCGGCGACAGCGCGAGGCGCGCGGAGCCGGGCGCTATGGCCAGCGCGCTGTGGGCGTTACGCGCCGTGGCGGGGGGAGACGAGGAAGGCGACAGCGAGGAAGACGGGTGGGATATCGGCGTCGTGCGGCAGGAGCCGCAGGTGGGGTTGAGCCTCTCGGCGCCACCGAGCCGGGGGAGCGTGAGGGAGGTGGCCTGGGCCTGAAGCCGCGGTGAGGGGAGTGGGGCCCGGCGGGCCCCGCTGAGGAGGGCGGCCTCCGGAGGGGCTGCGGCGGCTGGCGCCTCCTCTGCTGTTATTTCCTTGCAGGAAATATGCTCAGTCCAGGAGTAAATTAAACCTAAATTGGGGGGGGTGTCATCTTCTGTAAAACCTGAACTTTATTTAGAAAACTTTTCTCCCCTTTAATAAGAGACTCTTGTCCCTACTTCAATATAAGAATAAATTTGAAAGGGACTTGTGGCCTGTAAAGCTGTTTTATATCTTAAATCTCTTTCTCACTAATGTGAAGATTTAAGTGATTTTACTGCCTCTGGTAGTGTGAGGCAGAGGGAGATCCTGCAAGGCTTTGTAGCTGTTGGTCTGTCTCGTGGCTGGGACTGGGAAATGGAAGGAGCTGAATACTTGCAGTACTCATGCTGATGAGGGGTCTAGAGAACAAGTCATATGAAGAGAGGCTGAGGGAACTGGGCACGTGTAGTTTGGAGAAGAGGAGGCTGAAGTGGGACCTCGTTGCCCTCTACAACCACCTGAAAGGAGGTTGTAGAGAGGTCAGTGCTGGCCTCTTCTCCCAAGTGAATAATGACAGGACCAGAGGAAGTGGTCTAAAGTTGCGGCAGGGGAGGTTTAGATCAGATATTAGGAAGAATTACTTTACTGAGAGAGTGGTCAGGCACTGGAACAGCCTGCCCAGGGAGGTGGTGGAGTCGCCATCCCTGGAGGCATTTAAGAAATGTGTAGACATGGCACTTCAGGGCATGCTCTAATGCTCAAGATTCTTGGTTTGTGTCTGTCTGTGGGTGAGTGCGGTGTGCGTGTGGTGTTTGGTTTTTTTTGGTTGGTTGTTTTTTTTTGTGTTTGGACTCAGCTGATCTCAAAGGTCCCTTCCAACCATGAATATTCTGTGATTCTTGCTAAAGGTTATAGTCGGTTTTCCAGGGGCTTGATCGTTAAATTGAGGTTCCTATCCAAGGATATGCATTATTTGGAAATTGTTGACTTGTGTAGAACAGAAGTAGGGCTAAATTATATTGACTGTTTCTCACCTTTGATTTTCTAGGCACTAAGCACTTACTAAAGTTTTTACAGAAGTTCTTGGAAAGATAGACTACAATGTGCTGGGGAAAAATGTGTAATTCTGAGTTCTCACAATATGACTTCAGAACTTATCATGAAACATTACTTCTTTCCATATACACTTCTCTCTGCAAAGAATCTAGTAAATAGTCCTTCACTTACTGGTGTTAGAAAGTGTTTTGTATGATCTAGGTAATGCCAGCAGCAATCTTCAGTTGGATCTGATGCAAAATAATCTTAATAAAAATCGAATAGCATTAGGAAAAGCTGAGAGCAGCGTAGGAGGATAGGAGGTCTGTTGAGAAAGGCTCCGTTCTCTGAAAATGTAAATATCTTCTTTCTGAAGAGTTAGTTTTAAGACTTAAGTTTTTACAGTAGACTCTAAGCGGGTCTACTGAGATGGAAGAAGCAAAGTTTTACCTTGTCCCTCCCACCCCCTTTTTCTGCTTTGTCCTTAGAGATCATTAGTGCCTTTATACTGAAATCAAGCTGTAGTTTTTGCCTTGAAACAGTTACTAGGTTTTGACTTAGCTTTTCTTTTCCTGTCTAGCAGTTGGATGAAATTTTGCAAGTGGACAAGAATGAAGCATTAAAGAAGGCTCTGTTTCGTGGTGATGTGTCATTAATTGAAGAACTCTTAAACTCCGGTGAGGAAAGTCAGTTATGAAGTTGAATATTTGTAATTGAACTCGGCAAGAATTCTTAAGCCTCCAGGTTTCTCGTTTCAAAATAATGTGTTGAATGCATGTAACAATATGTGAATGCTTCCAATATGGGATATAAACTCTTACTTTAGAGATGAAATTACTTTTTCAATGACTCAGCGTTTGGTATTCCAGCAAATTCCTTTAATTTATATTTATTTCGTCAATCCGAAGCCCTGAAAATTGAGAAAACTATAACATGTGAACTATTAAATAAGGTGTTTCTTTGTTTTCAGATGCATTTTTAACCTGAAAATGTCAATTACAAGCACTGAATTTGAGGTGGTTTAAATCGAGAGTGAGAATTTAGTGGGTGGTCTTACTTTGCTTTGAAGGTTGCTGGGGTGGGGCAGGAAGGGGAGGCTGGCTTTTTTTGGTTTAGTGGTCCCCCCATTTGTAAATTCCTTTTTTTTTTTTTTTTTTTTTTTTTTTTTTTTTTTTACCCCTCACTCACAGCACTGTTAAGTTTCTGGTATGTGCCCTGTGTAATGCTGCTGTCCCGGCAACATCAGCTGGGCAAAGATTTTGTGATTCTTAAAGGTCTGGTAGGGTTTATGTGGCATTTGTCACTAAAAAGTAGTTTGTCTTAACACTAAAAGCCTTTCTTCCTGTTCTGTTACTCAGTATTTGTCTGTACTGTAGTGTGTTTCTGTTATTTGGTGTTAGGAGGATTGGATCACTTACTGAAGCATCCAAGGCAATCAAAAGCTGCATAACTGAGTTGACTTGCCTAGTGATAATTGTCAGGGAGTTCTGCTTCAGCAAGCAAGGAGGATATAGTAGCCAAGAGCTTATTCTCTGAAGAAAATCTGTCTTATGGCTGGAAGAAAGTAGTTTCCTAGTTAGCAATGGATTTTTCACTTGCCCTTCTAGAAGACTACTGTTTCTTGCTACAGTGGGGGAATGATTTTCTTTTTAAATTAAGTACAAAGGATTTCACAGACTTAAAGACAGGTGTAATACTGAGCAAAATGCATCTTCTGTCTTGCTTTGAGAAAATACGTTCTTATGTATAGGTGGAGGTTTTAGTGGTGTCTTAGCGATCGCTTAATTGTTTTGTTACAGCCATCCATTTTTATTTGCTTGTATTTCAGCCAAACTGCAGTAGTTCACTTTCCACGTTGATGGCTGGTACATAATGAGCAGTTCCATGCTGTTGGAAGATGATGACAAGTATCTGTAAGAGTGTAAAGTCAGGCCAAAGATTCCTGTAGCCTAGTGTCCTGAAATGCACAAGGCAGTATCACAAGAGAATCTATCATTTCCTGAAAATATGATTAACAGTAAATCTTGACCCATCTAATACTGTCCTGCAGTGCAGTAGAATGCGATGCCTCGCTAACAGGGAGATGTTTGTAAAGAAATATAACATTCTCCTTCAGAGGATTTGTGCTCACTCAGGTTAAATCTTTGCCTCCAAAGTTGCCTTTAGTGTGTGTTCAGTAGAGCTTGTAGGAGGTTCACTACCAACGCTTGAGCAAGCTCAGGATTTGTGTTGGAAGTGGATTTCCTAGCAACAGTTGGGGCTATTCTTTCAGAGAGAGCAAGAACATGTTGTCTTCTGACTCGCTTAGCCACTGCTTTAAGAATCTTTGGTGCTAAGGCAGAGCTCCTTCAGGAGATGGACAAGCACAATGTCTTCTCTTACCCCTCCTGTAAAATGGCAACATACTAAGAACTAAGTTTCTGAAGTAGGTGTCACAAGAGATGATGCAAGCAAGTAGTAGGTTGAAAGATGACTTGGGCATTTTGATCTGCTTTGGGAGTAAAATACTTAACACCATATAATTCATATGGTAGTTTTCCTGAAATGGAATTAAAAGTTACGACCTCATGACAATTTAGGCTGACCAAAGCTATAGCTACAGTCAAATCCTCTTTCCTGTTTTCATTCAGCAGACTCTTTCACTCCAGTCTTTGCACAAGTGCTGGAGCTCATCTGAGCTTTTGTGAGCCAGTTCAGGGAATTAAAGTAATAGTAAACTATGGGAGGGGCGTGAGTCTGTGTGTAATTTTTCAGCCAGTTTAGGACTCTGAACCCTGAGTCAGATGAGAACTATGGCTGACCCAGCAGCAGGAGACGTCAGCTGCTCTGATGTAACTCAGCTTTTAAGGTATTGTGGAACCACAGCACAAAGTGCTGACCAACTAAAAAGAAATCGATACTTCTATTAGAGGCTTCCAGAATCAAGCATTTTAGAACTTTTCCTTCAGATAAACTGGGTCTGAATGTGAATATATTCTCATGCTGAGAGCTATTCTTAAACTAAATGAAAGTTTTTCAAGGCCTCATTTTTTTTTTTGGTGTCAAACATGGAATTATTTAGCATAAAAAGCAGCCTGTAGAGGTTGGTCATAGCTCTTTGGGCATTGCCTTGTTGATCTTTGAATTTGAGGTTATATTTTCTGTATAAAAACAACCTTTCTACCATAACTATTATTAGCCACAGTCAACAAAATATCTGAGATACCAGGGAAACAGTACTAATCACAGAAAGAATATAATTCTTCCTTTGCTGTTCTTTTTCTTCACATGCTTCATATAGTTTCTGCTGTGGAGCTCAAATGACGCTAGAACGTGTTTTTCCCCATTCCTGGTTAGAGGGGAGGTTATTTATCTGTTACTGTGATTGTAAGAAAGAACGTTGTATCTGCTTTGCCTCCTGGACATAATTTGTGAGGTTATGTGACTGCAAAGCTCCTCTGCTCATGCCCACAAAGGAACACAGAGAGATAATGGCAAGAGGGGGAGCCCAAATAATACCAAGGCCCAGCTTCTCCCAGGCCTGTCATTGAAGCCATCAGCCCATCACAGGCCCATCTCCACAAGCCCAGAGGAGCAGAGAGGCCCAAGGGCCAGCAGGAACCCAAATTATGGACTAAGAGGAAGGGACTCCCAGGACTGACATAGGGCCCTTGTGCCTGGGTGCCAGTGACTGACTGAAGAGACAGGTGTCAGTGAAGGGATGTGCCAGCTGCAGGAGTGGGACCCAGCGTCAGAGGCCCATGTGTCTGTGATGCCAGCAGCTGGAGGAGATATTACCTATCCCAAAGGAGAGTGGGATGAGACCATTGGTGCTGTGCCGATTGATATGGCTGGTGGTGTGTGTGTGTGGCTGCTGTGAACACATGCTCAGCATCAATACTGGTTGGACCTGGGGGTGTGGAGCTGCAGCAGCCTCACATCTCTCTGGCCATTGGATCTGGCCTGACTTTCCACTTGAAATTTTTTTCTGGGCTTCACTGTTGCCTTACAGGACTTGTTAGGGGTCATTTTAAATGCTAAACTAACGCTGCGTGCTTCAAGAGCAGCTAGTGTAAGGAGAGAGTCTGAGTAGTAACCAACGGAACACGTTTCTGGTTCAGTCAGCAGCTCCTATAACCATGCATGTTATTAATAACATGGCTGTTACTGTTTCAGTCCTTTCATCTGAGACTTTAGCTGGTTTGCATTGTGACTTTGACACTGTGTGATACTTCACGGCTGTCGCTACAAAAACAGCAGGAGGCCATGCAGGACAAACAAGCTGTAACACAGCTTTGATGTTTCATTGCCAAAAGACCATTCTACTTCTAAAACTTAGAAAAAGCACCAGCATCGTGTCAGATACTGCCGGCTTTACATGTAAAGAAAAGAGTGAGGAACCTGCCTTCTCAAGAGTTTTAGTAAGTCTCTATATGACTGCCCAGTAGATCTTTTGTCACTATTGTTCAGATGTGTATTAAAATAAAAAGCTCTAAATAGGAGCTCTAGTTAGATGGACTGCTTTTCCTCTTAAGAGGAAGAAGGACTTCTTAAGGCTGACAGAGTGTCAGTTTTCTGGTATTCCTTTCCTACTAGTGTTACTTCAGTGGGCTGTTGGATAGTAGACTCTCAATTCTTGAAGTGGCTCCTCTACAAAGAAGTTCAGTGGTGACTGCTAAGGGATGCTTGCCAGCTCCCCTTATATAATTTGGCTGTGGGCTTTAATAAAATGTTTTGTATATTGCAGACGGACTGGTATGGTGTAACATTAAGGATGCAGCTAGTATGTATGAATTACTAAGACTTAATCATAAATTTTGTGGTGTGCAGTTGTGAGAGTGCTTCAACACCTGGCTTTCATTGAATGTTACCTCTTTAATAATTGCTTTTGTAACTCCAGTGGTCTTAGACAGTTGAAGAATCAATCCCAGAGCAGTGACCTGTTGCTTCCTCAGCCTATCTTTGGCAAACTACCAAGGCAGGGAAAGTAAATATATGTTTTGCATGAAAACATATGCATGTAGATCAATTGTCACAAATTTCTTAGGACAGTTCTGGGTTTTTTTCACAGCTGTCTCTTATAAAGAAGTATTTTTGATTATCCATAATCATTGTTGGACTAATATGGAACCAGCTAATGGAAACTGTTATAGAGGAAGTAATATTTGAGAAAGGATTGAAGGAAAGATGATTCCTTTTAGTACAAAAAGGTATAGAGATTTTTATTTGAAAATTGTCAGATGAGTATCTCAGTCTGATACTTTGTTTTTGGTGAATTTGGGTGGGCTGTCTGTCAAGCTTACTTCTAGCCACAAAGGAAGATAAAGCTATCATAAAGAGCAACAAACAATTCTGGTGACTGTAACTGAATCTGGCATAATTTTCTATGCTTCTTTCTACTGAGATAATATTTTGTTGGTACTAAACGCAGTAGTGGTTTTCTGCAAGTTAACCGTCTTGCAAGACAAGGAGCTGTGAAGCAGGAAAGCCCTAGTCAATATGATCTTAATAGTCGGACAAGCAAGTTGCTTCCAAAGCAGTCCTCTTGGCTTAGCAAGAATCAGAATTTTTCATTTTGATTGAGAAAAGCTATTGCACGTAAATGGAGAAAACAGAGATGCTGTGCACTTCTTTGAAATTATTTTTGCAGCTAAATGTATTACTTACTTTTTTTCAAATGTAGTCTTTCTGTGGTATTTGACTTCTTGGATTCCTTGGTGTCAGTTCTAAAAGTTGTTTTCTGGTGTTCTAGATAAAGATGTATTTAAAAAAAAATGAAAATGGTGTAAGAGACTCTCTCCTTAAGACTAAGTGCAACCAGCGTGTAACCTTTGTAATGATAAATATTAAGAGTAAGGTTTATAAAATGTATGTTTATTGTGGTACAGTTTATAATTTTAGTATCTTAAATTTTGACAGGTATAAGCGTAGAATCTACCTTTCAGTTCGGATGGACTCCCCTGATGTGTGCTGCCAGTGTGGCTGATTTTGCAGTAGTGCGTCTTCTTCTCGACAGAGGCGCTAATGCCTGTTTTGAAATAGGTAAGATGTGAATGAAGCATACTGGCCAGCAGTGCTCAGTACCAGACATTATCCTATCCTTATCCTCTTTTACATACATAGGGAAAAAAATCAAAGTTCACAATGGAACTGGGACCTAGTCTGGCTTTCACAGTTTTGAAGTAGAAGTAGTAGTTTTAAATTAAAAATTGTGTTCTCGAAATGGATCTGGAAGCAGTTGACGGGTTTCTTGTTCTTACTCTTTCACTCTGTCTTTCCCCCCTACCTCCTGATCCCCAAGTACTTTTTTAAAAAAGAGTGTTTGGAAATACTTCTTCAAGAATTCTTGGATCAAGCTGTAGAGTTAAAACTTCCTTTGATCCTGTTATGAAGTATGTACATGCAGAAACCAGCTAGAATCCCGAAAAACAGAAACAGCTTTTGAAAATTTATCCAAGTTCAAGAAAAAACATTGCAATACAGAAGAAATTGATGTGACACAATACTGCCAAAACATAAAAGCAATGATCATATTTTCCAGTAATTTGCTGTTATTTGTAGTAGTAATAGACTGAAATGCAGATGATACAAATCTGGCTTTGAAAATTTTCTTGAACTTCTTAGCAGCTGATTAGAGTATGAGATTAGAGCAGATTGCTTTTGGTGAGATTAGGCAATCATGCCTTCAAATTAATGTCCTTGTAGCCACCCTCAGAAGTTCCATGCAGCTGCCTACAACTCTTACCTGTTCCTTCTTTATGGCTGTAGAGAGCTAGCTATAAATGGGGCAGAAGCTGCTATGGGCAGCAGTTTCGGCTGACCAGTTAACCAATATGCATGGCGTTTTTTCAGTGTGTGACCAACTGTGTTTGCCCGAAGTGGCACCTTGCTGGGATTGGCTTTCTCAGCTTGTTTCCCTGTTGGTCTGTGTAGGGAAACAGTAGCTAGGGCTACAGCACAGCACAGTACTGTCCAGCCAGGAACAGTCTTGCAAGTCTTTGATTCCAGTCAGGCCACATGTGTTCGGTAAAGCTGTGCCATCCTACAGTGGTACTGAATGTCATCAGTCCTGTTGCTTTTTTTAAGTCAGCAGGCAATCACATATGTGATCCTATACTAGTTATCCTATAATGCTTATAATCCTAATAAATAGTTATAGTGCTAATCACTGTCATTCTTTGTAAGTAGTTACTTAATTTTACCCCTTTCAGTGGTCATGAAGAAAAAAACTAATGTAGCATTCACTGTGCATGTGATTGTATCAGCATGCAGCATCTTTGAGGAATAAATTCACTGGTTCTTCTAGGTTTTTCAGCTAGGCTGAACATAAACTAATCTTTTTTTCAGTCACTTACCAGTTTTCCTATGCAAAAGGGAAATTTGAGAATACTAAGGTGTTTCTTACCCTTCTCTTCCTCACATGTATGAGCTATAGGTAGGCTAACAGAAACTAATTTCCCACTCTTATCACTACCTGAATTACTGTATATAAAGATAACTACAGGTTCCTCCTAAGTATCATTCCCAGATTAATGGCATTTATCACTACCTTTGTTCAAAGTCCTGTCATCTTTCTGTTGATGTTGTTATTATGTTGTTACTGATAAACTGGTTAAACATTTTGGGTGAAAATCTGTCAGTGTATCATGTAATTTACTGAAATGTTAATCGCTTATTGTTCAGGAGTTTAAGTGACTCTCTGAAACTTAATTTTCATTTAATATACAGACTTACATGTGTTAGAAATTCTACATGAGGTTGTTGAAAATTAAGTGATGGTGCATTAAAAAACCAGATGAACTCATATACAAAATTAAGGTCTTTGGTTGGGAGGGTGAGGGACAAGAAGTGGTGAGAAATAAAGTACAGCAGAGGGGAGGTAAAGTACGTAACAAACTTTTCAAGTTTAAATTTAATAAAATCAAACCTCAGTTGAAGAATAAAGGTGTTTATATATGCATGGTCTTAAAATTTCTACAAGAAAGTTAGAAAATATTTTATAACACTTCATGTTATGGTCTGAAGTAGGCACAGCCAAAATTATACTTGTTAAATTGTTAAAGACATGTTTGAACTTGTGAACGAGTTTGTGCAATAAGCAAAATGGGCAGTTACTTAAATAGCAATCTTCTAATAGACTCTAGAGCCAACTAACTCGCTAAGGTCCTTGAGGTGTGATGCTTCCCATGTCTCTCTTAGAGAACCATGGGAAAGGAGAGCTTGCCTATTCTGTGGGTATACAGTCTGATCCCTAGCAGAGGTGGCATGGAGCGCCCAGCTGGCTTCAGAGCTGGAACAAATACACTGGTTCCTCCTGAATGAATCTTTACAGACTGTGTAGATGTTTTTGGATGTGGATTTAAAGAACATACTTGTAATTCTTCTGCCGCTACTGCACCATAGTAGTCTAGTTTAGTAAACTTAATTCTTTCTCCTTAAGCCCTATAATAAAGCCTTGTTACTTCAACTGTCCTTTTTATGGGCCTCTGTTCTCCATAAAATTGATGTTTCTGTGTGTTTATGGTACATTTCATGCACTTTTTTTATCGATTGCAGTACCTTCCTGTAAGGTGTTTCTTCCCTTGACTTTATTTTGGGGAGAGATGGGGAGGAATAGAGAGTGAAACTACTGGTGTGGAACAAGATTTGAGAAACAAGCATCTGTAGTTAAACTCCTGCTGCTGTTTTGGGGTACCCAAGAAGTATCCTAAACTTCAGTAGGAATAGATGCTTTACTACTGCCATTCACTCTCATCTTTCTGAGTGTCTTCTCTTCTCAGATGCCTTTATCTTAACTGATAATTCTAGTGACTTTCACTGGAAGGAAAACAAGTTTCTTACCCTTTTCTAAATATCTTAAGAGTATCAGAACCCAATTAACAACTCTAGCAAATGTAAAGGCTTTTAAGGGAACTTCTGGGTTAGCATAGTATTTACATACGCAATTCTCTAACTGCAAGTTTCAAAACAGATAAGTACACAGTGCTGATGGCAGCATGTACTGCACATGCTTCAGAGGAAAACATCTTGAAGACTGTAGAACTGCTTCTATCAAGGAATGCTGACCCTAACGTTACTTGCAGGTACCAAAAAGCCCATGTCTGTGAATAGAGCATCAAATTTAATATTAATATACAGAGACTTCTTAATAAACTTAGCCATTGTTGGTTAAGATGATGTATACTTTGTTAGTTTTTTGTAATTTTGCTGCTGTCTGTATAAGGAAAGATCAGTGTCCAGATATTTATTTTTCCTAGTACATTCATTCATCTGAGTAAATAAGACTACGATCAGTTTTATCAAATTTAAGTTTGTTCCTCAGCTGAAAAAGATATACATTTAAGATTAAAACTAATCTGAATACTTCTGTTGACTGCAGTATAAGGGCAGTAAATAAGTCCTTTGCCTTTCCCAAATTATATTGCCTCTTCTGTATGAAGACATAAGTTAAATCAGTTAATTCTTTATTTAAATTCATGTCCTCTTTTTGAGCCTTTTGTGGGTATCTAGCAATATTCCTTTCACAGACAGCCTCCTACTGAAAAAGAAAACTTTTGTGTAAATAAAATACATTTATTTCAGTGCAATCTATAATAATCCAGATTAAAAGGAGACTAAATCTCCTTTTAAAAACAAGTAACAGCTTGTTTCTTGATTTATCACTTTGTCTCAGCAGTCTGAAGCAGTGCATTGTGAGATGTCTGTAGTTGCATAGTCTGATGCAATGTTTCATTTTGCATCAAAAAGAAAGAAATTCTGGGCTGACCCAAGCCAAATTGTCCTCCCCCTGCTGGAAAAAAAAAGATAATTGTTTGAGTCAAACTGAAACTGCTTGTTTTCCAACTAACTGAAATTGATCTTTTTTTTATACCACAGCTCTTTCACCACATTACCTGAGATACATGGACTATGTAGCCCTCTGAAAAGAACAGAATTGGAGGCCTGTTGGTTCTCATCAGTAGAATTCAATTATTCTGGGCCCTGAACCTCACTGTGAGCATAGAACTGACAAACAAGAAGGAAACATAGGTGTGCTGAAGTGCCACTGATGTCTGGTACCAAATTTTTCAAATTTATTTACCACTTATTCTTATCAGAGAGGCTAAACATTGTTCATGAAAGAAAAGAAAGCTACAGACTCTGAAATAATTACTTATTCTTGCCATCAAAGAGCTGGTATTTAGGATAAACATCCTGATTTAAAAAATGGAGGAAGTCTTTGCATTATTAAGCTTTGTCTTGGGTGATTGAAAATGTGAGGCAGAGTGCAAAGCTGCAGGTTTACATTTGGAAAGGCCTTTGACTAAACTTTGGGAAAAAAAAGTTTGGATTCTGACACAAGAGATGGGAATTTTAAGGGCAAAACTATTTATAAACTTAGAATATGTTATGCATAGTTGGTCTTTATATACAAATATTTATTTGCTATCACTTTGTTTCCTAAGCCCTTGTGCTTACATATGAGTTATGCTTGCATATACCAGATACAATGTCCACTTGTGGTTTTTTTCACTGTTGCAATAGTAGTCTTTCTCAAATGAAAAGATAGATTGTCACAATTAGAAACATCATATTTGAACCAAACAAAAGTAGAAGGAAAATGACAAGGTCTGGATTTTTCAAAAGTCTTTGTGCTGCCTTTATTCCTTTCCAGTATTTGACATCTGTGCATACCACCCTGTCGTTAGAACTGCTGAGGCAGCAGCTGCTGCTTCTTATGGGCTTTGAATCAGACTCTCTCTGTGGCACTGCAGTCCCACTTTACCTGTGTCATTGGAGGAAGCAGGATGTTCTGTAGGAGGGCATCGGAACTGTCAGTGAGTTGAGATTATGGTGAGAGTTACTTCCTGTGCGATCAGCTTACCACAGGTGTTAAGAACTAAGGTCCATATTGTTTGGCTGTCTCAGCACTTAAGAACCAGAGCGGTTTCAGGAAGCTTCTGTTTTGTCCACAAGCAACTGGAATGTATGTGAACACAAAGCAGAATATTTAACTTTCATGTAAGGTAGAGTTTGGCATTTATCCTTTCTCTGTTGCCCTGTCAGGGCTGCCAGTAGGCTTTTCTTATTTCATGTCATCTGGAAGTGATATACAGAAACTTGCAAATTTTTTTGTCTAATTCATGAAGTATGCGTGGAGTAGGGAAGGACTAGTGAGAAATAAACTGATTTTTGAAATGCTGTCTAAGAAGATGGGTTTAGGAGTGGGCAGGTAAATGGTTTCTTTGCAGTAGGAGAAGAGTACCAGGGAGCAAGTATTCAATAGAGTAACTGCTGATTTTTGCTAAATCGGAATTGGGAACGGACTATGGATGGCTGTAAAAATGGTCTTGTTGATGAGGACATAGTTTGTCAAAGCTTAAGTGCTAACTGAGGAGTTTTGAAAGATGAACAAGATGTAAGGTAATGGCTAGGTGAAACAGGAAGGCATCATAAGACCTGCTCTGTATAGTCTTTGTAGAGCTACTGTAGCCCAAGTGCTTCATTTAAGTGAATGCTACCTTGACAAATTTGTTCTGCTTATCTTGTATCATTCACTCCACTCTTGCTCCAAAATGTAAATTATATACTTTATCCTCTTGTAAGACCTTGAAATATTTAAGCAGTCTTTTTTTTAAAAAAAAAAACCTCTTTTAACTTGCACTACGTTCTTAAAGGTACACTGGTCTTATTAATGTTAAGCTGTGATTTCATTTTAGACAGAAGAAAACGGCAGGACCAGTTGATAACCAAGTTACTGCTGCTAGGATTACATGTTATAGGTTGCTTAGTAAATAAGGACTTTAGTGATTACATCCTCCAAGTTCTTATTTACATAAAGTAGACTAAAAAAACCTAATGGCTTTGCAGGTAAGGAGAATGTTTTGAGTTGATGTTTCATGGTTACAGCTCTTTGTTAGAAGGAGGTTAAAACAGGTGAATAACTGAAATCTCCTTTATTTTGACATAAGCTCTTTGTCTCTTGTTTTGTATGTGATGTGGAGGTTTGATTTTGTTTGTGTGGATTTTTTTCCCTCACTCTTAAAATTTCTGACAAAATTGAGTCCTGGTCAAGGACTCAAGTACCAGCTGGGTGGTTGACCAAGTGTTTCTGCTCTAAAACTGTTATGAATTTTGTGGATGTTTAAAGAAAAGTCTTTGATCCTTTTTTTCTTTTTTTAGGATCAGTATTATAAGAACTAGACATTTGTCTGTCTTTTGTCATTGTAGAGACTAAAAGTTGAGCTTGATGCATACTGTCAGGTACATGAATGCCTATACATGAAAATATAATCACTGCTCAGGTCTGGTGTTAAGTTGCCTGTGTATGTTCACTTACGCTTATATTCCGAGCAGTTTTGAGGAGTATAAAAAATGGTTTCACGATGAATGTTTTGGTCTAGTTTGCCCTCTTGAGAACATAATGGAGGGGGAAAATTTTCATCGCAGTATTCCCCAGTTCACAAGGTGAGTTTCTTTTCAGGTTGCATAGTCAGAATAAAGCAGTTGTGTAACACCTCAATTTTAGCAAGATACTTATCAGTAGTGATAAGTTAGTAAGTCTGCACTGACATAATAATTTCAAAGACCTTGACATTATCATTGTGTGATAGTTAACCATGACAAATGACAAACAGTGCATTTTAGTAAAGGTAAATAGCCTGGGAAATGTTAATGCACTACAGTGCATTTTATGGTTGGGGCAAGAAAATCAGGGAATTTAATGATTGAGTCAAGATCTGTAATCCACTTCAGAGCAAAAAATACTTGTGATGTTATACTCTATTATACTTGATGTCTTTTTTCTTCTGGCACTATGAACTCAGGACAGAAAGACATTATGTTGGTCAAACATCAGGACAGAGGAACTAAATACAAAAAATCAGATGCAAAATGACATTTACCAAAGTACTGTTGTTATCTGGGCTATGTCCATACATCTCTTCCCTCCTCTTACTTGAGTTAGGGAGAGGTCAAAAGCAGGCTAAATGTGTGAGCTTGGAAGAGTGGCTTTTCAACCTAAGTGTTGAGTCTTGTTCGTCACCTCTTCTGGTAGGGGGAAGGAAACTAGATGCCGAAATGGATGACTGTACTTTTCCCAGCTGGTACTGACTGTACCATGGTACCGACAGGTTTACAACTGTTGATCACGGTTTCTGGGGAAAGGTATAAAATACTTGGGGACAGCAGCAACATCAGATGCAGGTTGAGGAAGGTGATTCTGCCCCTCTGCTCTCATGAGACCCCACCTGGAATACTGTGTCCAGCTTTGGAGTCCTCAACACAGGAAGCACGTGGACCTGTTGGAACAGGTCTAGTGGAGGGCTGGAGCACCTCTCTTATGAAGACAGGCTGAGAGAGTTGAGGTTGTTCAGCCTGGACAAGGCCCCAGGGAGACCTTGTAACGGCCTTCTAGTACCTAAGGGGAGCCTATGGGAGAGATGGTGAGGGACTCTTTATCAGGGACTGTAGTGGTAGGACACTACAGTGGTAATGGTTTTAAATTGAAAGAGGGGAGATTTAGATTAGATACTACAAAGAAATTCTTTACTGTGAGGGTAGTGAGACACTGGAACAGGTTGCCCAGAGAAGCTGTGGATGCCCCATCCCTGGAAATGTTCAAGACCAGGCTGGATGGCGTTTTGAGGAACCTGCTCTAGTGGGAGGTGTCCCTGTCCATGGCAGGGGGGTTGGAACTAGATGATCCCTAAGACCACTTCCAACTCTATCCATTCTATGATTCTATTTTTAACAGAGGAATTCTGACAATGTACTGTGGTGTCTTGGAATGTCATCTGAGCAGGCCTTGTGTAAAACAGAAACAAAACTTGCACTGAAACCCATTAGCATTATATCAGCAGCATTCTATCACAAGTATATTAAAATTCCTGTCACTGCCACTAGCTTACTCTGATTGTGGAGTATTTGCATAGAATTGGTTTGGGTTCTTTACATGAGAGAGAATTGCCCTTTCATTAGAAAGGTTATTAATTTTTACATGTGTGTGCTGAATTTCATGACTGAAGACTTTACCCCCACTTTGAAAGTAAAGTTGAAAACAGTCTGAGAAGTTTCTGATTATGTGAATAACTCTTCTTTTCCTACTTTACATCAAAGAGTGCATGTTTTAAGTTAAACCAGCTTGCTTGTAAAAATGTGATGGCATAAGGATGTAGGAGGACAGGGCAGGATAATTGGGAATGTCATAGCCCAGAGTTCTGCCATCCACATTGTTAATTTTTATGCCAATCCCTTTTATAATCATATCCTTTGTATTTTTGTAGTCATATGAAGATAACTTTGTCTACCTTCCCACCTCTGTGTGATGTAGAACTTACATGGAGGCCTTTTTATAATTTTAAAACAATCACGTAAACAGAATTCAGAAGCAGAAAGGTACAAGAACTGGCAGTTTGAAATGAAGCCTAAAAGCAGGGAACCTGAAACTAAGCTGTCATCTTTTCCAGCCCAACTGTCTTACTCGAGCTGTATGTTTCATTCTAACAAGTTCTGCTTCAAGAAGGTAGAGGACTCTCCTACCTTGCTCCAGCAGATAGTGCCTGGAAAAAGTATCTTGCAGCTCAGAGTACAGTAAAATACGTTCTTCAAACACTACTTGTTGTATAGGGTTTCCCACCTCATCACTTAAAACCACAGTAAGCCAGAAAATGGGCAAATAGCTTTCATTCTGTCGCTGTAGACATAGCGTTACCACTTCATTTCTCAGTTCCGAGCTTAATGTGCAACACTGGTGTGATGAAATTGGATCCAAAAGCTTCTGAAGATGCTTCCTGGCTATCTGAAGCAGTGTTCAGTTTGCAGATTGCTTATATTTTTGATCTATTGTCTTGTAGCATCATTTCCTTGCTTTGGGATCTCAATAAGAAAACACTGAGATTAAACTTACAAGGTTAAATTGTTTTCTACCTGCTGTATTTTTTTCTCATGTTAGTGATTCAATGGTCAGTTAATAAACATATATCCGATTACGAGACTTTACATACAAAGTTTTGGAAAAATTGAAAAACCACTTGTTTTTGTCTTTTCCTCCAGCCTTAACTTAAAAGCAGGGAGACATAAAGATAAAAACAAACAAACATAAAATCCCCTTCGTTTGTATGAGACGAGTGAAGAATTCCTTGCTTTTTATTTGGGTGCTGCATAGCTGGAAGCAAATATAGTTGGAACAGACATCTTGCTTAATTAGTAAATTGCTTATATGCCTTTTACGATTTTTATTTATTTACTGTAACTTGAGTATCATGTTCAATATGGGCAAATGTCCTGTGGCAAATTGTGCCATACAAAAGGAATTCACAGGTGTGTGGACAAGAAGGTGATCTGCAAACCAAACTGCTGAAATGCAAATGTCTGCATGGTTCCTAAAAATGACAAAAGGATTCTTCAGATATTTTATCTGGATGGTTATTACTATGCTTTCTGTGTACATTTTTAGATTGCAGTAAGATGTACATTTAATACATTAATTCCTCTACAGCTTTAGTAAGAAACAGTGGATTTAGCATTTTAAAGCTCGCTGTTGTATTTGCCGGAGTTCTTTGCAGAGTTAGGAAAACAAGATTTGTTTTCCCTAATGCTTTAGTCTCCCTCTTGTGGACCTACACGTAAATGGACCTTGCTTTCTCAGGTGGTACCTACGCAGCATGTGTCCAATACAGTAAATGGTACCCCCTTATATCTAGGGGTGCGTAAATGCCATTGCAAACTTATGGAGTACTATATAAGTTTCTATCCTGAAACAGCCTTTAGCCTTTGGAATTAAAACTCAAACATTAAAATTAAATGCTTTAAGTACTAATTGTGTATTCGTGTTGGTGGACTTTTAAACATCAAGTTTATTGGATTTTACTTAAAAATGGAGAAACTTTTTCAGTGGCTTCAATGTTATTCAGTTGTTGCCTTGAGTCCAGATGCCATGTCTGCAGTACTATACAGCTGTAACTACTACAGGATGTTCTTTGGAGAAAAGGCTGTTCTGTAGCCTCTGGACTTTTGTTCAGTATTTTTCCATTAAAAAAGCAGAATGTAATTGTAAGGTAGTAGCAGTGTGCAAGTATAAAAAAGAAACAAACAAAAAAAAACCAAAGAGAGGTTGAGAGTAGAATAAATGAAAATGAAAACAGGCACAAATGAACTGGTTTTGCAGCCTGATGTAAATACTTCAAAGGTGATAGCATGGAAAGTCTGTCAAAGTCTACCTGCCACTGGATAGAAATAACAGTGGGAGTGAGTGTCTGCAGGCAAGGCAGACAAGTTTTGTGTTGCTACAAATTATTTAAGTTGTAATCAACTTCTGCTCATTCTTTAAAGTATAAATACCTGTAGATATCTGTATATGTCTATATACAAATATTTGTATCTCACTATCTCATCAGTGAGCTGTTAAGTTACAGGAGCAGATTGTAGAGTCTCTTTCTCTATTTTTATAGTAATCTCCATAAGATCACAGGATGATTCCAGTCAGAAAGGACCTCAGGAAGTCTCTAGTCCAACTTTTTCGTTAAAGCCACCTCTGCTATGACATTAGGCTAGATTGCCATCTGGTCTTGAAACCTGCTGAACATGGAGAATACAAAACTCCTCAGAGCAACCAGTTCCACTGATTGAGTGTGCCCTATGGTAAAAATGTTGCCTTATATTCAGTCAGAACTTCTGCTTTTGCGGTGTTGACAGACTAAATTGAATTACTTATAGACTGATGCAAGTCTTTTCATTTCATAACAAGCTCCTCTCTCTTGTTAACTGTATGTCTTGAAGGCTTGGTTACCTTTCACTTTGCTTATCTCCAAGTAACTGACTTTCCCCCCCCCCCCATCGTGAGGCTCTTTCAGATTTTTTCAGTGCACTTTTAACTGTGTTTGCATAAGACAAAATATTATTCTTTTGTGAATGAGCAGTAACAAGGAAAGATAAGCAAAAGCCTTAGTTGTAGCAATGCTCTAGAAGGAGGCACAAAGTCTGTATTTTAACACAGCTGCTTTGGTATACATAAGCTTTTCAGGGTCCCTCTAGTGGTCGATATTGAACTTATTATTAAAACTATACTGGAAGGAGTGATCCTCCCCTCAAGTATATCCTAACAAGCTAGAATAGTCCTTTGACAACAGATTTTTGACACAGAGCTGCACATTAAAAGCCATGCATGATAGATTTTTTCAGGAAAAAATACTGCATTTTAAGATACAGTAAATTTTAATTGAACATCACTGGTAAAATAATTTAACTTAAATCTGATTACTTCATAGCAACCAGAAACTCCACATCTTTTTCCACCAAATCTTATTCCACCAAAGAATAAGTGTTCAGCATCTGGAAAGATACTTCTCTAACAGAAGTGTTTGAGCAATGTTTTTTTTTTTTTTCTTTCAAAAAACTGAGAGCAAGTCACAATGGCTTCATCTTATAAGCATCTCAATAGAAGCATAAGATCAATAGACTGTTGTCATCATGGTTTTGGGATATTAAAAAAAAAAAGAGTAATGGGAGAGGTGATGTCTGTAAGTACTCACTTCTGCAGCAATTGTAATAAATAATGTAAGTGGGAGAGAATGCATACATACACTTCTGGAAAGAGAAAACAAAAATGGACAGAAATATTTTGATGTGCATTTAGTTTTAGTACTTGAAAAGTTCAGATTTTTCAATATGTTATTTGTATGTAATTCTCTGAAGACTCCTCAGAGGCATACTTGGGGGGGCCTGAATGTTTGACAATACATGTGCACCCTGTTCTATTGCACTGTGCCTGTGCACACCAGCAAGAGATATTACTTATGTTGTTTTTACTAGAGAGAGTTTTCCAAGTACGTACATAGTTGTTGTTCTTAGTACTTAAGAGGAAGAATATTCAGTTGTGATGCCCTCCACAAAATTATATACTTCTTTTCAGAACTTTGAATTTAAATTAAACTGTATATAAAATTTGTCAATTAAGCTGTGTCTTCTAAAAAAATTTTTTGAAAAAAAAGAATGGCTCTGCCACTTTTTTTTCTTAATTGAGAGGGAAAAAAAATGGGTGATTTTCTGGTACTCTCTATCTGCAGTTAGGCACATTCCCTTCTCATGTGCTAAATGAGAGGCCTGCCGCTGGGTCTGTAGTAGCAGCAGGAGGGATCCTCTTTAAAATGGTTTTGTGTAGTTCAGGACCAAAACAGAAATGGTTTAGTCATCAAGCTAAGACACCCAAGTGTTTCGTAGCTGCAATGTGTTATATAGTTATTTGTTTTTTAATGCGCTACTTGAATTTAGGGGTGATAAAAGATTGATTTTTTTGGTTTGGTTTTTTTTTTTTTTAGCTTTTTCTCCCAGAATTATTATAAGTCTGTGTATTCTGAACTTCTGGAAGACGCTTGTTTAGTTTCTTCTGAGTTTCCTTCTTGTGAAGGACAGCAATTGACTTCTTGACTTCATTTCAATCAAGAAATAAATGCTAACTCTTAAAATATTTTAAAATTACTAACTGGGCATAAATGGGTTGCTGAATTTGTACATTTTGTTAAGTTGACCCTTATGCTGAAGTTTGAATGTGGTGTCTTGGACTTTCATCTTCTGCTTAGTTCTTCTGTAGAACAGAGAATCTTTATGGAATTGAGGTGTTCTACTTGCTAATGGGTTGGATTTTGATACCCTGAAATATTTTTTTCACCCATTCCTTTTTCTTTCAGGAGACAAATGACGCCCCTGATGTATGCAGCTAGAAAAGGCTATACTCAGGTGGTTGCTCTTCTTGTCGCTCATGGATCACATGTAAATGCCCAAGATGAAAATGGATATTCAGTAAGTGATTTACTTCTGCATGTTGTAATTAATGATAAAAATTTTAAAAAGCAAGAACCTACAAACTTTTTCTAAGTACAACTTCCTCAGAAATACTTGCTGATATAATTTTCTGCTTTAACACCACTTTGAGATTGTTTTGCATTACTTGTCTTTGTCTCCAGATTTTGCCGTGTAAGAACTTGTGAAGGTTGCATTATTGATTGAACCTCTGTTCTTTTTTGCTCCATATGTAAACTTGGTAAAACAAAATTGTTCTTTGCAGGCATTAATATGGGCAGCACAGCACGGACATAAAAGTGTAATTTTTAAGTTGCTTGAGCTGGGAGCTGACAAAAATCTACAGACTAAGGATAAGAAGACAGCAGCAGAGCTTGCAAAAATCAATAAACATTCAGAGGTATTTAATTTTGTTTCTCTTTGAAATGCAAATTCTGGTTTTTGCCTCAAAAATTTGTTCGTTAATTGTATAATTTTCTCTAGATGTGTTAACTTTAACTAAATTATAGCAGCTAGTTGAATATATGTGCTATTATACAGACTATTTTCTGTTATATCCCAACTTTTCACAGGGCTTTAAGTGCTATAATGTTTTGGGAACAGGTGGGGTTTTTTTCAGAATCCTTGACTTCAGATATGGAATACAGAACAAGGGATTATTCATGTTAGTAACGTTGATATGAGAAGTAAAAAAAAAAATGTGTTGGTTTTTTCCTGTCTGCCAAAGCGTGTGAGAGAATGCGGGTATCAAACTGATCTGCAGCTTATAGCTTCTGGTTGAATTTGGAAGTGAAAAGACTAAAGCTAAAAAGGCAGGAGGGGGAGTTGGTACTGGCCATCTTCAAAATCCATTCTCAGAAGGGAAGGAGGTATAAAATTGTAAATAAATAAATAAAAGGTGTAAAATTGAAGAAAGTGTAAATTGGTCAAAAGATGATTGCAAAAGCAGCCACTAACTATCAATGGAAGGAGAGGGCTGCTGAAGTCACATGTATTCTCCTAAAATA
Organism: Limnodromus scolopaceus; assembly: GCA_028565335.1. Taxonomy (NCBI): domain Eukaryota; kingdom Metazoa; phylum Chordata; class Aves; order Charadriiformes; family Scolopacidae; genus Limnodromus; species Limnodromus scolopaceus. The sequence continues at coordinate 26,770,771 of JAOXNO010000001.1, forward strand.
AATCTGGTTACTGCTGTTACCAAATGATGCATGGTGGATCGGTCAGACTAGATTTCTGTGTATTTTGCTTTGAGTTACTCTAAGCAATGATGTGAGTTTTTGCAGTGGTTCTTAAAAAACATATGTGAATTTCAATTTACGGCTTGTCTGTCTGTCTGCTTCTTTCTTTCTTTCTTTCTTGGCTAGGCAGGAGCAAAAATGATAACTATGCACAAAGCTGTCAGTGTAGACTAGCAAGATCAGTGTCTGAGGCCCAGTGATCTGTTTGCTCAGGTTACTGAAAGGGGCTACAAATGCTTTCTGCCTTTGATAAATGACTTGTTCAGCAGGCTATGGCCATATAATCTTATAACACGACTTTGTCTGGCATGGAGAGAATACAGGCTCCTTACTCTTGAGAGGTGGGTCTTGCCTCTTGACCTGTGAAGCGCTAACTTTCACACAGTTATTGCAAAGTCTTGCAGATGGTATTGAGATATTTAATGGTCATGAGCTTCTTCCAGCTTGGGGGTCTGCTCTTCAGGCTGTTGACAGCCCCTTGGGTTGTCATATAGACTATGTCTGCAGAAACTGTATCTGGGAGGGGAGATATTTTTCTTACCTATTATACTGGTTTTGGCTGGATAGTTATTTTGCTTCCAAACAGCCTGCATAGTGCTGTGTTTTAGTTTGTAACCAACAGAGTGTTAATAACACACCAGTATTTCAGCTGTTCCTGAGTGGTGCTTGTGCAGTGTCAAGGCCTTCTCTGTTCCTCACTCTGCCCTCCACCCTCAGCAAGCAGGCTGGGGCTGAGCAAGATGTTGGGAGGGAGCACAGCCAGGGCAGCTGACCCCATATGATCCAAGGGATACTACATACCATATAACATCATGCTCAGCAATGAAATTGTCACGGGATTTTTTTCCAAAGTAGCTATTGCTTGGAAACAGGCTGGGCATTGGTCTACTGGTGGGAGGTTCTGAGTGATTGCCTTTGCATTACTTAAGTTTTGGGGTTTTTTCCCCCTTCGTTTATAGAACTGCATGTATCTCAACCCATTAATTTTTTCTCACTTTCACCCTTCTGATTCTCCCCTATCCTGCTGGGGGAGAATGAGTGACTGAGTAGGAGCTTATTTGTCAGCCAGGATCAACCCACCATACATATGTATATGTGTATATAAAACTGGCTAGTCACCTGAATTTCAGGAAAGTGGTTTCACCGTTCCTTTAAGTTTGTTGAGGTTCTACTTGTTTTGCTGGAATTTCTAGTAACTATCTCAAAACTCACGCAGGGGCAATTCAGTTTCTGGAATCCATCACTGATGCATAGTGATGTCAGGCAGAAGGCTAGCTTCTTTAATCAGTTGAAAGAATCCCTGTCTGTCAGATATAGTTAACTTAGATTGTCAGTTGTAAATTGCTAAATGTTGGGTTCATATATGCTCTGGAAATGGAGATGTTAAAATAGTCGTATGACGCATGCTCTTTTAGACAACTTATTCCCTTGTGTATGTAGAACTCTTGTCTACAAACAACAAAAATGAGTATGTTGCTGCTTCTGTAGTGATAGATGCTAACTTTTTTAGACTACTTTGTATATACCGTTTTGCTCTGCATCAGTTCATCATTGTGCTGGAATTTGGTTAATTCAGAAATGTTCTTGGTAAACTCTGTGGGCTTAGTCTTAACTCCTCATTGTAGTTGTAAGCTTAGAGAAGAAATGGCAAATGTTCTGTTCTCCCTGTAAGTAGTAATTTATGGTAGAACTCTTCATAGTCTGTACTATGTCTATAGTACTGTGTACTATAGTCTGTCATAATACATTCCTGTGTATTTCTTTATGCATTTTGAGTTTGAATAATAATTAATTCATTTTGGCTCTTCCAGGTTTATAGTTTACTCTCTTTGGCTGAAAATCACTTGCAAGGGAAATGCCATGAAATGACAAAGCAAGAGGCTATCTACAAATTTCTGACAGCTGTCCCTGACCAGAGAGTTGGGTAAATACAGTCATTGTGTAATTTTAGCTTACAAACATTCCTAAGAGATTGTATTTGTTCATATCAATTTTTAAGTTGTACTGATAGATACTGCATATTGTTTGGAGTGCTACCAAGAGTCCACAGTAACTATATTAATGTACTATTAATTTTTTAAGATTGAAAAGCCCCTTTGCATTATAAACAAAGAACATGCTCTAGATCTTCCCTTCCTCTTACTTGGTGTACAGTAGAGCCAACTTCCAATATCACTTCATTTCAGCTCCATTAAATTTGTATGCTCCCCTGTTGGATACTCCTTGTTGTGTGGTTATCATTTGATTAAGTTTTTGATGCTTTCACTGAATGCCTATTTTCAGCTTCATAGCACCAGCAAGAGCTATGCCCTTTCCTTTTTTTCTGCATATATGAGAGTCAAAATTAAGTATGAACATAGCATGGCCCTGACCCTGAAGATTGTAGGTGTCCTATAACTGAAATCAGCCCCTGCTTCGGCAGCTTCAAAGATCTTTGATATGGTTTTGTCCCAGAACACATTGACTTAGTCCTCAACAAACCATCCACTTGCCTGCTTGAGCTGCGTGGTCTTGAGAAGACAACTTCCAGTGCCCATAGTCTGTTCTGGTTGGTCCGATTGATCCTTTATGTCCCTGCTCAGCCAGGTCATGCTGAATTTGAAATGCCCTGGTTTTGTATCATTAAGCTGATGGCAGTTCACTAAGTAGCAGTTCACATCGAGGTAGTCTCAGTCTCAGATGGAGTACCTCGGTTTGGAAGCTGCACCAGGTTCTGTTGCTAGATTAATATATATGTCAATCTGACTTTTGTTCTCTGGTGCATCAAGCACAATCATCTTAGAAGTACTTGGAGCAGAGGGATGAAGGTTTTGCATGGTAAAATCAATTATCTGTGCTGTTCTCTTTGTTCTTGCATCTTGATACTCACAGATCCCTGAAGGTGGTGTTGTGGTGTATCTCCCCACCTATGAACCAGGTCTCCTGTGGGATCTGTCTGCTCCTTGGGGATCATCTTTTGAGTCCCTGTACACTTGCCATGAAGCTGATGTTCTTTTAAGTATATTGGTCTTCTAGTACTCATCACAAAGACTCATACTTGTAGATAAAGTATGTACTTAATGGCCTCAGTGTTAGAACAGATCTCTCTCTTTTTTTTAATAGGTTTGGGTTATTTAGGAAGTTTCCCAGGCTTTTTCTGGTATGAGAAAATAAATGCTATGCAGTAGTTATCCAAATGGATTTAGTGCTGTTGAAGCCTAACGGTTGGCTAGAGGATGTTCTACCAGTGTTTTCGGTAATCTCAATAACCATTTAAAATACGCCATTGAAATCCTGAAGCCCACTTAAAATAGTTTGTGGCAGCCAGATGCCTAGCTAGGGAAATGTAGTCCTGTGTTAGGCAATGCGTGGGCTTCCAGAATTTCACGATGTTTTAGTAGTCTTTCTCTAAACTCTACTGGTTTTCTCTGCATCAGATGAACAACTGGTTTGTTTGTATTAACAAGCTGTCAAGCTCAAGGATTTTTATATTAATGATAGCTAGTTCTGATGTTTCACAACTTTGAGCGTTTCTGGTAATTAATAGAACTCTTGGTTTCGGGAAACAGTTCCCTGGAGAATACCAGATGCCTGGCTGTTAAACGCCTGTTCTTGCAAATATAGCTTATCCGTTTCCACAAACACACGGGTACCCACCCCCTAGCGAGTTGTTTCTTTTAAATCTAGTGATAGTCAAGAGGTACACTGATACCTGTGTTTACTCCATCATAGTTCCTTGAGCTGGATGTCTTCTTCCTGCCATTTGCCTGCATAATTTTCATTGCAGTCGTTGCCAGTTGTCTTCCCAAGTCCCTGTTCTTTCAGTTGCTCCTAATGCATCATCTGGTACTGGGTATCAGTGTGCCCCACCATGCAGGGTCAATGAGTGTAACTTATCCTCCTTGCTGTTGTCATCCTTTTGTCATCCTTAGGTAGTGAGTGTGGCTTCAGTCATTTCTGTCTGCCATCCTAATTAGACAATTGTCCTGGCTCCAGAGCCCTGGACTATACAAGGAAATGCACATACCTGTCGGGAATTTGCTTTCTTCAGATCCTGGATTAGGTCCTTTTCTAGCTCAGGGGCTTTCAAGTTATTGTGTGGATGCTGAATAGCCCTTTCTTTGATCCTGGGAAAACAAAAAATTCCCTTTCCTTGTACCTTTAACAGAACCAAAAGTCTTGAGTTACACAAGGACTCTCAAAACCTGCCAATTTATGTGAATGTTATCAGATATGAATACGTAGTTATCTTCCTTAACCCCACTTCCAAATTTTTCAGGCTTTTGCAACCCAACTTTAAGGTTCAAGAGGAACATTTTGCTACTTAAAATGATATTTATTTATGAAAATAATTCCCTTTAGGCTCAATTCAACTCATTAAGCAGAAAAGACATTTATAAAATTTTGATAGATTAAGTTGTTCTCTATGATATTTATGAGATACTGCTGTAAGTATGTACAACTTTAAGTGGTTCCCCAGTGCTTTGTATGGGGAGCTTTTATATGGTATTTTGTTCTGGGTGTCTCTTATTTTATTTTTAATTTCCACTGTTTTAATTTTGAATCTCATTAATTATATTTACAGTTCCTATTCAGCTTTTGATGACATGGAAGTGTTTTTGCATGGCCTTGGTCTAGAACACATAATAGGATTATTGAAGGTAAGCTTGTGGTTTATCTGCTATTTGTAATCCATGAAAGCAAAATGCACATACAGCATTAAAAAAAAGTTCTATGACTATTGGTATATTAGTTCAAATAAATTTATCAAATTAATTCAAACAGATCTATTAAACAGAAGTTTATATATAAGTGCTAAGTTAAAATGCAATGGACTGAATTGGATCGCTTAATTTTGATTACATGCATTAGTCACAACGGGATGTTTCTAAACTGGAGAACTCTTTTTTACTTCAATAATGGTGTTGTGTGGCTGGTTTTGTTTCTGAAAACTGAAGTAAACAAGTGAAAAAATCAGGTGAAATTCTTTTTGATGACAGAAACCACTTTGTTTTATACAGGAAAAAGATATAGCTTTAAGACAACTTCTGATCATGCAAAAAGATGAGTTAATACAGGTCAGTTTACTACTTTCGAACTTAATTTAGTTTTCTCCTTTTAAATATTTTTCATGTTTTAGCTTCTCTTTATAAATGTCTAACCCTGTAAGAATTCTTTTTTTTTTTTTTAAGATCTGTTTTCAGAGTACTCTGCAACTTCTCAAGTTTTAATATAGACAGACCTTTTGTAAAGTATGTAATCCCCCTGATCAGCCTTGAAATCTTGCATCTTCTCTGCCTGGATCTGACTATGAATAAGAAGTCCCCAGTATTTCTTTGCTGCAATGATGTGGGAGTTGGAGTGAGCAGGAAATCCTTATGTTTTAAATTTTGCTTGTTACCACTTTTAGCATTTAAGCATGTTTTCCCTGAAAGGCAATCAATGCTAGGGTTAGCAGTAGATAATCCTAAACAACTATTTTAAATGTGGCTCTCCTTCGTGAGGTAATTTCTGTTGGAAAAACAAGAGCTGTCTTAATGTTATGGAATCCCATATCCTGCAGGGGCTTGTAAAACCATACCCAAAAAAAAAAAAGTGAAAAGATTTCTTGGTTTCTTACCAACCTTCCCAGCTGCAGTAAACTGTAATTTGCTGTTATTCAGGACAAAGAGATGCGTTATTACAAGGTTTTTGTTTCCAGTTGAGATAGGGTGGTTGCTTTACCTTAGTCTTTGCTGGAATTATTCCTGTGGGAAATGAAAGAATTCCTGTGCTTACAGGAGGATGGCATAATACAATCCAATTATAGGAGTCTCCTTGGAACAATGTAGGTAATTCAGGCTGCTGGATTCTTCTGAGTATTCCATACCTGGTCTGGGATACCAAAACCGCCTCATTAAATAGCTGATTCAAGCCTGCTCTGCTACTGATGCAAGCCATGTCTTCAGTGTCAGCTTCTTCTTTTTTTTTTTTTTTTTTTTTTACCCCCCCTATTCTGGTGCCACAGGGGCATGTGTTCTAGCAATTGGAACCAGCATTTGCGTACAGGTGTTAATATTCCTTCAGAGCTGGCATTGCAAAGATGTTTTGTGTGAAGTTTTGTAACTGAGTAGAGTTGTCAGTGTTTGACAGAGCTCAGAAGTAATTCTGGCTTCTCAGAGGGTGAACGTATAGGGAGCTTTGTCAATGAAGAGATTTTTAAGAGTTCACTTGACCTGAATATTGTAAGGTGTTTCAGTGTGTTCTGATGATGCTGCTTTTCTGAAGCCTCAGGATCATGCCTATTAGACAGCATCCCAGTGTGGGCTTCAGATGAATCCTAAAGCCTCCATTAGCAGGAAGCTTGCTCTTAAAGGAGATTTTTTTTTTTTTTTTTTGTGGCTTTCTTCTCACCACTGTGTGAGCTGCTGTCTTGGATTAAACTGCAAGTTGCATTAAACTGCAAACCTGAGTATATGTTCATATTGATCACCTGTTTTGATGTTGTAATTGTTACTTGGTTTTGTCCAGGGGACATTGGGGGAAGGGGAGAGAATTGTGGACTTTAGTGAATGGCTAAGCCTTACGGTTCCTTCATCGAAGAGGTATAATTTCACACAAACTGATAACTTCTGTTTCAGTGTTTTAACGTGTTTGAGACTCCCTACTATAAAGAGGGTTTTTTTTGACAAACTGAAGCAAATACCTGGATGAGCTGCTTTTGCACAGGAAGATGATATCTGCAGGAACAGAATTGTTTTGCCTTTTAGCTCTGCAACAGCAGGAAACAGCAGTTCCTGGAAAATAAGTTGTGCTTTGTGCATGGACATGAATTAATTAGCAAATTTTCAACTGCGAATTTTAAAAATGACCTAACACTCCTGAGTTATCAGCACTTCATAAGTTATCCCAAATTCTTGATGCAGTCTAGTTTTAGAGTTCTACTAAGACTTTCTCCCCACACTGCTGATAGAACAAATCTAATCAGTTTCCTTGTAATTCCAGAGTTGAAAGTATTTTAGTGCGATGGCAGATCTTCAGCTAACAGCCAGCTATTTTAAAGAGCCTGGATCTTATTACTACAAAGATTAATGATGACCTCTGATGGATGCCTCTGAACCAAGCTGCTTTGTATCCAAAGAACTGGGGAGAAATCCTGTCACTAACATGATACGCTTTCCTCCATCAAACAATATCAGAAAGATATTTTCTCTGTAAATATCTTTATCTGTATTCTACAACAGAGCCTAAACAATGACTCTTTCAAGCTGTAATCCTTGCGTTCCTTAAGCTTATAAACTGTTCCATACCAAGTCAAGCCTGTTGAATATGCTGGGTCATGTCCAGTCAACATTTGGAGGTTTTTTTGTCTGATTCTGTGCTACTCATAACACTTGGATCTTTTTTATCTGGTTTTATTTGAGCGTTTGTCTAATGAGATAGCAATAGAAGTAAGTTTACTTCTGAATGTGTTTAGGATGCATAAGAAGGTTGCTTTCCTCTCATGTTTATTGGTATAGAATAAGAGAAATTGGCATCCTGTTCTGGATTTGAGATTACATACTGAAAAGTCAACACATCAAAATTCAAAATATAACCCAGTTGTTTAACTTCTTCATTAGAGAATTATCTGGTGTATGTGCTTCCATAGCACAGTTCCAGGATTGTCCTTCCTCTACCCCACTCCCCACAAAAAAAAAAAAAATTGGTGGAAAATTGCCAGGTTATTAAATTTAATGGCCACTTGTGCAAGATGGCAAGGATGTAAGAGTTCATGCATAACTTCACTGCTTTCCTCTGAGAAAGTACATCATCTTTCATGGGTTGAGACAATCTGTTATTCGCCTTTTTTTTTTTTTTTTCAGTCATCCTTTAGATGGAAACAAAAGGTCATGTTGATGCTGGAGCATGAGTTTGGGGCATAGATTTTCAGGGGTTAGGTTTTGTTTCTTAAGTTAGAGTTGATGTGCCTAAAATCATAATCTAGACTGTGCATAGTTTGTTTTACAGATATAAGCAAGTTCTTGTACAACAACTGTGCATTTTTAAACATGGCCACTTCACAATAATATTTGCAGTATTTGGACTGCAGAGTGTAACTGAACCAACATGGACTTAAAAGCTTGCTTATCCATAAGGAAAAAGGGCTTCTTGCACTGTGCTTGTTCCAGCTTTTGGGGCTTTTCTTAAATTGGGCTTTTCTTAAGCGAAAAAAGACAAAAAGCCTTGAACACTTCTGAACTTTTCTGTTGTTGTTCACAGCATTAGTCAAGAGTAGAGAATATGAACTGATTTGAGCTTAGGGACTGTATAAGCTGATGTTGAGTAGTATTTAGGCTTAGTCTTAATTTCAGGCAAGAAATCTGTTCTTCAGATATAAAAAAGGGCTGCTTTTACAGGCTATTTCATGGTGGAAACATCTGGCTGAATGTCTTTTTAACAGATCATATTCTTTCTGTCTCTACGAGTTTCTGATCATTTGAGTTTTTGGAGGTGATGTGAACCAACTAGATTTCTTTGTAGACGTAACTTATTTTGTAAATGAAATTCTATAAGAAATTAAGGTTTTAAAAGTTATCACGTATTATGAAACCAGTTTCTCTAACTGGAAAAAAATACCCACCCAAAAGCTTGTAAAAGCCCTTCTTAAAATCTAGCCTCTTTCTCCAAAATTGTCCATTTGATGCTGAGTTGATAGTTTCTGTTCTTTCTTTCTGAGTTAATGGTATATCACCATCACAATGACTGATTATTTTCTTATAAGAGATGACTGAGATGATTCTGAAATAGGTGAGCGTAACATCCTAACAACAGGGGTACTTACAAAAACTGCTATTAATTTTTTTTAATAAACCTTAAATGGATTTTCTGTGTGTCCTGTGCAATTTCGGTTTGGATCTTCCACAGCTCTTGTAATTTTGTTTTGCATTACTGAATAATTTCTGCAATTTTATTTTTTTTCCTTTGGTAGTTACATACATTGTAGTTGGCTGCGATAACTTAAAAGCAACTTCTTTTGACTCTTAATAATTAGAAAGTTTGCACAATAAATGGTACTGCACTGTTATGTCTAATAATTATTAAAAGTAATTAATATTTGGAATTACTCTTTAAATTTAGATTGGCATTACAAATCCTGGAGATCAGCAGAAACTCCTAGATGCTATTAGTGAGCTACAAGTGGAAGAAATAAGAATTGAAGACCTCCCTGAAGTGATGGAGCTGGAATTGAGGTATTAACTACGTATCTAAGCAAATGGAGGTGAAATATGGACTATTTAAGATGATTGCATTGTTTTCTATAGCTCAGAGGTAAAATATTCTCACACCTTATCCCATGCATAACATTCATGAGAGTTAGTGGATTATGAAAGCTGGTGTTTTTTACAAAGAAGGTTGGAAGCATAGATTCCTCTTGTAAGAATCTGTTTATGGGTTATATTGCCATTACATGCCATGACTTTGGCCATCTTTTGGAGCGGTGAATTCTTTCTTTGTACCTCAAACAGGGTTTTATGGCCTTACTGTGCAGGGCATTCAATAATAATAAACTCTGAAACTGGCTTCTCAGGCTCCAGCATTAACTTCTCTGATATTTTATGCTTTAACTTCTCTGATAGACTTCGGTGAGCAGGTTTTGGTATTTCTTTGTGGAAAAGGGGTCTTGCCCTCCTTGCTTCCCCATGCTTCAAGAGCGTTATGGATCCTTACAAACCACATGTGATGTGGTCTCTGTAATTTTCCATTGCGTCTGTAGACAAGGCAGGCTCTATAAATCTTGCAATCAAATTTTTCTGATTGTAATATCCAATAAAAAGACGTGTGAGAGGGAGAGATGCATGTATATGTTATACAGAGGCATGTATGATACAGACACCATAAATACTCTGACACTACCTGAGCCTTTCCTATTAAAATAGAGGCTTTGCTGCTGAGCTGAAGTTGCAGGCCAGGCGTCTGGGTGTCTAGCTGGCCTAATTAGGCACCTTGAGAAAAGGGCATAGACTCTTCAGCAATAAGGGATAATTAGCTGCAGTTAAGGAGGACTTTGCCTAGTTGAAGCTTCATGCACTTTTATACTAGAACTGTATGTTTTTTTCAGATTGGTCCATAGTGTTGTTTAGTATAGATATTCAAGCAGAAAACTTAAAAATTTGAACAGAGGTAGTAAGTGCAGAAATAGAAAAAGTTAACAGTTCACTGCCTATGTGGCCAAGTACAATGAATCCAAGTACAAGTACAATCCACACGATGTCCAGTGCCGCCTCACACATGAGTGACATATGGAATTCCTAGTTACAGTATGATCATATATAGTTCTCAAAACCAGAAAATGATTGATTGATTAAAGATTGAAGTACAGAAAATATGACAGCGTTTCAGTTATGGCAAGCACTGCATAGTGTTCTAGAAAATGGTTTGACATGTATTCTAGGAATCTGACCTTGAGACTGAAATCATGGGCTATGTTTACATGCTATTACATAAAGATTTTACTTCCCACTTGTTCAAAGCCGTTCTGTGAGAAGGAAAATCAGTCATTAAGTCATAGAAAAACTAACATACTAGAAAATGTTGAACTGATTGATTATAAACTCACAGAGTGTCTAGCACTGTTTAGGCACTGGTGTTTTGACAGCCATTAATTCTTTCAAAAAGTGATTACTTTTTGAAAATGTTATTTCCATTTGCAAATGCAAGAACGTGTCATTGCAACAGATAGTTCTTAAAAACATTTTCATATAATTTTCTACTATCAGCATAATAAAGAAGTATGAGAAGTATAAATGTTTTCCTTTTTTTTCCCTCCCCGTTTCATGCCCTTGACATACTTTATTTTTGCTGAGAATCCTTCCAGAATTCCTAAAAATAAATTCCTTTGTGACAAAACACAGAAGGTGCCATAACTGATCCCAGCCAGCTAAAAAGTTATCTTTCTAAGTAGAAGGAAACTTACATGATCGTGGCTTGACTTTACTAATGTGGGAGAAACTGTCTGACTATCTCCAGATGTGATTATTTTGTTTAGCATTTGATTTTTTTATCCTAAATATTCAGTTCAGTTATAATGTTCTGAAATAAATAATAATTTATTTTATAAAAACAAGCTAATAAGCTTTCTTACTTCCCCGTCTTCATAAAAACCATGAACAGGCTTGTTTATTAACCTCCAGCATCCCTAGTGATGTTCCTGATTCTGGGGTAAGTGTTGAAGTCTTAACAGTTCAGCAGTGTTGCAAATCAGAGATGTCCTGGGCAGTGGTGGATTTTTGCTAATAAGCCATCTTGTGCCAAAGCTGAAGGAAGACACTCTTGTGGGCTAAATTCAGTCTCTGTTTAAATACTGTCATGTAGCTTAGTTTGGCAAATTTCATGTGTACCTTTTTGCCATCAGAAGCAACAGCAAGTAAGGTGGTGAGTGTGTTACATCTCCATTTAGTAGCAGGTTGCCCTAGGGAAAAGAGGAACATTAGGCTCTGAATTAATTTTTTCAGATCCTCCCATAAATGTAATGGGAAGTCATGCAATAGAAGCTTAAAATTATCTCTTGTTTTGGCGCTGCTTATTGTTCACCTGAATGGCTTATCGCTAGTGGAAACTTTTCTTCTGGAGATACAGGCGCTTCTCAGGAGTTTCGGAGTTTAAGAGCTCGCTCTGTAAAAATGATCTTTTTCCTTGTCCCCCTTTCCTCTGCCCAGTCAAGGGCAACAACTTTCTGGCCAGCACCGTGACTTGTACCTAACGCACACTGAGGCTTCCAGTAACATAAGTTGACTGAGAGTCAAGTGGAAGCTCTAGAAACTTTGCATTGAAATGTCTGTTACATTTTTCTGTCCTTTTCTCCACTTTTTGGCAATACTGATCAAACTAATTTTCAGAGTTGTCCTCCTGCTTGTATTTTGCCAGTAAGTATAAATATTCTTCAAGACTGATAATACCAGATATTTTATGCTTTGAGGAATGTATTTCCAGATCCAGGGGCGAAGTCAGCATTACTGGATTCTTCTTTCTTCCACTATGCTGGAGATTAAGTGACTCTTAACCTAGTCATTTCAGTCCTAGCTCCAAAGTACAAACCAGATTTATTTTATTTCTTCACTTCTTCATCAAAAATGTAAGCTGCAGGTCAGGAACATAGATATGTCAGCATAAAATTAACTATAAATTCTCTGTTTCTGGTGTTGCAAGACTGTGATCTGTATGTGCACATGCACAGGAAAACAGTGTTGTGGTTATTATGCATAATGTGTTACAAAATCACTCATGCAGCAGGTAATGAAATGTTTTCGTTGATAATACAGGATTGATGAGAGTTAGAAACAGACGTGGAGGTTAATAGAATGTCTCGAGAAGCTTTTGAGTGACACTTTTCAGCGTGTCTTACTAGCTGAATATTCCAGAGAATTGAATGATTTCTTGTCCTTCCAAAAGGGAGGGGGTGTGCAGAACCAGCTTGCTAAGTTGTTAAACGTAATGTTTAACTACCCTGTGTTAAAATGACACGGGATTTCTTTTATGCAGTGAAACTACACATCTGATTCACTCACTAGGCAATGCTGGAAATGCATAGATAATATTCAGCTGGCAGAAAGTCACAGCCTTTAACAAGTAATGGAGTATCATTTTATTTTTGTAGTGGAGACGAATTCCTCAAGTTTCTTCAGAAGTTGAATAAAGAGTGTAGTAAGCTGACCGTTCCTGTGCAGACCATAAATAAGCATTTCCTCAAGAATTCTCACAAGGTATTCAACCAAAGAAGGATTGATTTAGAGTATATTATTCTATTCTAGAATCATATTCTACCTTGCAAAATGAAAAATATGAACACTCATCAGCATCTTGATTATTGTGTAGTTATATAAAGCTGTCAGATGTTCTTTCTGTAAAGGACACCTTTTTGTAATAACTTATTTCAAAGAGTTAAGCCACCCAGTTAAGGAGATAAATCTGTTTCTTCCTGTTTCTGCTGATAGGGGAGTTAAGGTGACAAAAGGCTCCCACAAAGGCTGACAGAGAGCAGTAGATCATGTTGTGCATAAATCATATGATGAAAACCCAGTATAAATGCAGTTATAATCTTTTTCTGACACTGTTTTTTTAACGATGTATTAATTAAAGAATAATAAATTATAATCTACAGTAATTCTGGCAAATAACTGTAACTATTAACAGATAGTGCTGCAGTGGGCACCGACTGAAAGTTTTATTGAAGTCTGCAAAGACTTGGTGTCCAGCGTTGAAAAGCTGGGAGAAGAAGTTGCCAAACTGAAGGACCTGGTGGAGAAGGTGGGTGTGTGTGAGTGAGGCTATTAAATGCTGCGTACAAGTCTCTGTGTGCAACCTCAAATGTCACATCCATCAGTGAAATGTTTTGTTCCTCGGTCTGGCACAGGCTTTTTAGCTGTAACTTGGACATTGCATCTACTTCTCCCCCATCCACCTTTTCATGGACAGAATGAGGGGAAAAAAAATCTAGAATATTCCACAGCAGCATGGACTGTCTCCAAAGGAAGGCACAGTCAATCTTTTTCTTTCTAGCACAGGAAAGAATTAAGTGGAATATATCCCTGTGCTCTTGGACAACCACTGTGGCATAAATGCCACTGTGAATACTTACACTCTTACTTCTTAATTAAGGAATCTTTTGTTTGGAATTATTGACTCTAAAGGAAGATACTAAAGTTTTATGGATTGAATGGGAGGCATCCCAGATAACTGCAGAGTGACAAAAGAAGAGGGTGGGAGAGGTCAAGGCTAGATGTTAGCACCACATCAGTCATTCTCAAACCAACACAATGACACGCTCTTGTCAGATGGGGTCATTTTAAGTAATAGGCCAGTAAAAGGAATGGTGGCTGGCGTAGAGTAAATGGAGCATCAGTGTCAGAAAGGAATCTGTTGCTGAACGAAGCCATGTGGAACTTAGACCTTGAGTATAATGCTACAAATGCAATTTCCTGTAGTTTAAGTAAATTTAATGTAATGTAACAGCCTTCTCCCAATAAATCACTTAACAGCAAATCTATTTAAGAGGTAGATTGAGGTTGTGGCAAAGAAATGTTTAGCTATATGTGTTCTTTTTTTTTGCGTATGCAGAAATCAATTGTATGTATATATTTGCTTCCAATATGTGCAGGCCAGTTACAAGGGTTGGGAGATATCTGAGTTAGGTGCCACTTGACTTTGCTCTCATCTGTACTTAAGGTTTTATAACTGTTGAGATGAAGCTCGGTGGCTCTGTACCCAGTGTTAAACAGAGGTGTTAAATGTTAGCCTTCTAATTTACTTCAAAAATGTAATTCCCTTTGTATTGAAATACAATAGTGTTTAATTAATTTCACAGATGAAGACTTTAATACAAAACATTTTTGTGCTACTTAATTTATGGTGGGGTGCTCTTGAATGAGTAGAGCACTAAGAAGTGCCGATGTAAGTGAAACAGTTAAACCTCTTATATAATGAGTTTGTGTAAATTCTCTTAAAATCTTTAGTACTGTTTGCTAAGCTTAGTCATTACAAGACTTTGCCAGCAGTACGTGTTATGTCTGTAGTATAATTTTTGAAAACACGGTAAATGAGATGGCCTTCCAAATATTATAAACTAAGGTGGGGAATCCACACGTAACCATGCTGCACTTCATGGCAAGGCTTCGCTCAGTCCAACAAAGCACTTGCAAGGTACTTGCTGTTCTACCTTTAATTTCAAGGTAGCCTAATCTGTCACCTATTTAACTTGCTGTTTTCATAGACAGTTGGTTTAGTAATTAAATGGCGAAAGTTCTGGTTAAAATATTTGAGTTGAGATGTTTTGTGATTTTTGTAACGTCTCTTAGGAGTGTGTTTTACCATTGAGGAATTAAGTTTGTAAACAGTTTGTTTTTCTAATATATATTACAGGATGATTGAGTATCATCTAAGATAAACATTTGCACACGTTTATTTCGATTGAAGTAGGACCCAGAGTGAGAAAGAAATAGCATCAACCCTAGATGCATGCAGTGTCTTAGGACTGGCTACTTTATCACAGACTTAAGAAGCTTTCACACTAACTTTTTTTTCTTTCTTGCACTTTTTACATGAACTTAACTTGTGCCTCAGCATCAACAGAAGAATGACCCCAGCCGAGTGAAACTCCCAGAAAAAGCACCCACCTTGGAAAAAAGATTAGTAAAAACGGGAGCAGTAACGTTGCTTGGATTCGGTTTTTTCTTCTTTATAACTAAGTTAATGGTAAAGAAAACCTGGCTTTACATTTAGTGCTATAAATGATTTTGGAAAACTTGGTCACATTATGCTTCTGTTCAGTATAGGCAGCCGAGCTTAATTCATGTGAAAATTTGTGTCGTTTCTCATCATATCTGTAGTATTTGCATCCAGTAAGTACTTTGATCTAGAAATAAAGTTACTAAAAATTAAAACTGCTACTTAAATATATCTTAAGGTTTTATTTTTAAAATTCTTTTGGTACAGACAATAGGTCTAAAATCTTGTCAAGGCTGCTTTCCTTTTGGCATAAAGCTGTAATTATTGCCTACTAATTGCTAGTTTCATTTTTACCTTTAGCTGTTGTTCAGAGGTGAACATCGGCAAGTAATTCTGATTATATCACATGTTGGTATTTAAAATTATGATGCTGATGTGTTTTGGGGGGTTAGGAGAGTTTAAAATATTTTAAGTATCTCGTGCAATTTTATATTGATAAAGATCTTTTCTCTTGCAGTTTTTCATACGAATTTTTCATATGAAAAACTTCCTGCTGAGGTGTACTTTTTCTTTCTTTGTCACAGTCACAAGATGGGAGATCTTGTTACATATTTCCCACTGAACTATAATATCCAAATTATGCCTGAAATCTATTTCCTCAGGGATACTCTCCTCTTAAGAGTTTCATCACATCTATTAAAAGCATTATAACAGTCCTTTGCTACAAGAATGTAAGCAACTTAGAAGGCATAGCAGCATGTGTTTTGTTGGTCTCGCCTTTCACTACAGCAGCTTCATGTTTAGAGTAAAAAAAGATGTAAAGTAAAAAAGTAAAAAGATGTTTGTAATTCTGCTGTGAAACATTAATACCTGTTTTTCAGCTGGTTAACAAACCAGTTATATTGGGGGGAAAAAAAGTGACTTTGTAGAAGTAATTCAAATTACACTTACGTTTTGGCAGACTTCAATAAACATCTGTAAAAATGCTGAATGTTTCTGAAGGGACATTATTCTATCAAAATAAACCAGAAGCAGTCTAGAAAAACCTAAGCCTCAAGGGGTGTCTCTGTTTTCAGAGATGCTGTGTGAAGTCTTAGTCTCTGGAGGAAACATCAAAGATTAGTAATGAGAAGATAAAAACCCAAGTGCTGCTCCAGCTGCTGTCACAGTTGTTCTCTGCTTACCAACTTAGTTTTCTAAAACCAAAATTTTATATTTTTTTTCCTCTTGCCACCTCCTCAGGTGTTCCCTAAAACCAAAATTTTAGAAAACTAAGTTAGTTGTTAGTATGTTTCCTCATTACTGCAATTGTTATACTTCCTTTCCTCCCAGGTTTCTCCTTCAATGTAAGGAACAACCTACAGAGTGATGAGGCCAGAGGCAAATACAACATAAATTGGTGTTTTTTTCCCATTCTGTTCCCAGCTTTGGGTCAGAGGGGATAAGCTGTATTCCCCACCACCACCATCTGCCAGCAAAAGTGAGGAAGTGCACATACTATCAGCATACTGCCTTGAATCAGCAAAGTATAGAAAAGGAAATACTTTAAAAATAGTTCTTTATTTCTTGATATTACCTTATAATTAATTCTGAACTTACAAGGCACATATCACCAAAGGAAAAAGCCATGGAAGTGGAAAAATCCATGGAAACACAAAACTCTGTAAAGCACAGTTTTAACTGTTGTACACATGGCCCTTCACATATACACAGCACTCCTCCTCTCATTAGCTCAAAATACAGTCCAAATGCAGTTCCCAGTGATGGGGTGGCTCACAAGTATTACTAGAACTTTGACATGTAACACCTTTTGGGGTTTTCTTTTGGGTGAGAGGGGTTTTTTTATTTTTTTCTTTTATTTTGCTTTTTCTTTTGGGAGTGGGAAGGTGAACCGGTGTTTTGTTCATACTATGTTGCCAACCTGTACTTTTACTTTAGTTAAGTGGAATTATTTCAATCACTAGTAAGATTTCTGTGATTCTGCCCTGGAAAAGATTGTTACTTTACCTCACTATGCCTTACTTCTTCACTTCAGTGAGAATTTGCATTAACGAAGCCACTTCAAAGGACGCTGAAAGTAGCTTCCATTTCAAGAGATGCATTTCCTACCAGTAGTAGATCTTGTTATTTGAAACAGGAACTAAAACCTTAAATTCTCTTTTTCCATGAATTTGAAGAAAATATCCACTTGTAGGCTGGCTTTTAAGCTGACCTTGAAGGTCTTGCAGTTGAACAGGAAATCGGTTCCAGAAAATAGTTTTATCAGTACTTAACTAAATTATAACGATATGAATGATGCCATCAGTGTAAAATACCTATGAAGGGAAAAAAATAATGCATGATACTTGCTGGTAAATGTTTTGTAGTCTGAGAGTTGCAATAAAATACTATTTGCAGAAATGAGTCAAAATATTGAACGCTTGGAGCTGACCTCCAAAACGCATTTTGGAGAAGCTGGTCCTGTTAAGTTGTCTTATGGATCACTTGCGTATAATCGTGATTGCAAACACGTGTGACCAGCATTTGGGTTAAGCATAGGCTTTCTGCCAGCAGCATCGTTAGCACGGTGCACTGTTGCAGAATAGTGTTCAGAATGGTATAAACCACAGGAGAAGCAAAGATCTTGTAATAAACATTTTGAGCTGTCCCATTAATTGATCAATCTTGAAGTGTCTTGGTTGAGTAAGGTATGGTAAGAGACAAATAATCAAAGAATATTTTAACCTATCATATCATAAAAAAATGTTTTCAGATTCCAAACTCGGGTTTAAACAATGAATTTCAAGGTCCTTTATTCACTTTCATGTTGTTCCAGTGCCTCTTTCAAATTCTGTGTCTGAGGAGGTATCACAATGTGGTTATGGTAGGGTGGGAAGCAAAGAAAGAGATTGTTTCAGCATCTGTCTGCTGAGCTACGCTGTCAAAATTCTTACCCCCACCAGCACCCGGCCTTCAGATGAAAACGTCCCTGCTGAGAGGCCTCCTTCTGTAAGTCATCAAATTGAAGTCATTATCCCAGAACAGTCAGAATACAATGATTTGCACATCTATGAGGGGATTGGAGGAGAATGCTAAAGAGCTTTGCATGCATTAAGCAGGTGAGCGGGGGTATTGTTCTCCTCTTACAGTAGTGCAAATGGAGATGGGAGAGGAATGAGTGGATTGGACCTGGGGCCAAATCCTGTAGATACAGAGTTGTTTAAAGATGCAGCGAGGTTCCTACTTGCAATACCTTTGGATACCTAACTTCTCTTCAGCTGGGTGAATATTCATCAAGGGCCTTTTCCGAATCTTTAGACCGTTAGGTAAAATTAGGGCCTTGGCTGATCCTGTGGAGATCTGAAAGCCTAAAGAATTTTTTGTTCTAACTTGTGCTGTCCAAGACAAACTGTGGCTTGTGTGTCTCTTCCCGCTCTTTGCGATTTGCAACTGTTGCAAGGCATTGCCCAGTTACTCCTGTCGGGTACCAGTTGCAAATAGTAGACAGTAATTTTGGGTTTGTGCATTCTTAAACTGAGAAGGAGTGAGCTTTTTTATTACATCCTCCATTGACTTTGAGAAGTGCTGTGTTTGGGTTTTCTTCTTTTGCTTCATCCAGCTGCCTTGTTGGGGACAAAGCTTAAGCTTGAGCCAAGTAGTTTATATTTTTTTTCCTCTTGCCACCTCCTCAGGTGTTCCCTAAAGCTGTAACTTACCCCTAAGCGTGAGCAGGCATTTGCTTGCGTTTGCCTTCTCTGTGCCAGCAGCTCTGCGAAAGTTAGAGGTCATCTTTCCCAAATAAAGCTTCTGTGTTGTTAGTAAATGTTGCTTTGGGCCTTACGTGGTAGAGTATTTTGAGCCTTCAGCCTTGCTAAACAGATCTGTTCTGGACTAAATTGAGTAAATCCACCTTGCCCTGTGTCATGGAAGGGTGGGTCAGTGATCCATAGCTTGTCTGTGTTAGCTGTCCCCTTCCTTGCCATCTCTTTTGATATATATTCATATGAGAGGTCATCTTTTTGCACAGATAAAAAGCCTTGAAGGTCTAGCAGGTACCATAACTGCAGTTTTCTGCTTTTAAATACTTTTATCTGTCATTTCTTTGTTCTGGAGGCATGGGGGAAATGGGTATTTCCCTACTCTAGAAATGGGAATTTCCAGGTAACAGGGCTCTCTATTTTACAGACCAGAAAATATAAGTGGTGAGGTATAAAATGGGGTATTACTGGCATTAAATGAATAATGTGATGTGTATCCTTAACAGCTTTAATAGCTGTTAAATTACTTCTGGTTTATATTCTGATTCAAATGGTGTAGATTCATGTAATATACAGCCATAGTCCCTGGAAGTGGGACTTAGAGGGATCCCTCTGGGAAGGATTTTCAGTTCTTTTAAGCTGTGCTACTGTGATATACATGGGAAGATGCCTTCTACTTAAGGGTTTGGTGAGGTTTTTTTCTTACTAATTGTTCTCAGATGAGCCTTCCATGCTTTCAGCTTTTCTGAAAACAGTCTTTATTTGAATGTAGAAACACAGGTTTAATGACATTATTTTCACTATTATATTGAAAAACTTCAGCTCAATTTTGTAAGGTCTGTATTCAAAGAATTGGGCTTCCAGTGTTCCTGGCTACTCTGCTGTCACCTGTGTTGCACATGGCATGGTTTCTTGACTGGATTGGAAGCTCTGTGCATAAATACTCGTTGAAGGCACGTAGAGCTTTGTAAGTCCAGTCTGCTCTTGAGGCAAGGGAGGCCACCAGCCTTTCCAGGGCTGCATCAGGAAGTGTCACATCACCTGCAGGTGGAGAGTGTGATCCTTCCTGTCCCCTCAGCACTGGGGAGGCCACAGTTAGTGCACTCTCTCTCACACTTAGCCTCTCCAGTTCATCACACGTTATCTCTGCCGCTCCTTCCTTCTTAGGTGGAGGACTCCTCACTGTCTTCCCATGCTCCAGCATGGGATCCCTCCCATGGGAGACAGTCCTCTGTGAACTTCTCCAATATGAGTCCTTCCAAGGGGCTGCAGTTCTTCATTAACTGCTCCAGTGTGGGTCCCTTCCATGGGCTGCAGCCTTCAGGAACAGACTGCTCCAGCATGGGTCCCCACCCATGGGGTCACAAGTCCTGCCAGCAAACCTGGTCCAGCAGGGGCTCCTCTTTCCATGGCATCACAGTCCTGCCAGGAGCATGCTCCAGTGTGGGTTTCCCACAGGACCACAACCTCCTTCAGGCACATCCGCCTGCTCCACCATTAACCTTCCTGGGCTGCAGGGGGACAGCTTGCTTCACCGTGGTCTTCACCATGGGATGCAGGAGAATCTATGTTCTGTCACCTAAAGCATCTTGTGTTCCTCCTTCATTGACCTTTGTGTCTGCAGAGCTGTTTATCTCATTCTTCTCTCTCTGCTGCTGTTTTTGTGCAGCAGTTTTTTTTCCCCTTAGATACGTTATCATAGAGGTGCTACCACCATTGCTGATGGGCTTGGCCTTGGCCAACAGCAGGTCCACCTTGGAGCTAGGCGGCATTGGCTCTATGGGACATAAAGGAAGCTTCTGGCAGCTTCTCACAGAAGCCACCCCTGTAGCCCCCTGCTACCAAAACCTTGCCACACAAACCAAGGCCCCTCCCAACCTCATCTGTTCTGGCATTTCTGTGTAACAGGAGAGAGTGGTTAATGGAGAGAAAAGACGTATCCAGGGTGAATTCACGTAAGGCCAGTGCAGAGAGTAGTGCTTGGTGAAGGACTCTGGAAAGCAGTAAAGCTGGGATGCAGATGTGGCAAATAACCCTTCAGGAGAGGAAGGGGACGACATTCATGAGAAGCTGGTGTGGTTGCCAGAGGTAAAGGAGGTCCCATAACAACACAGGAGAGCATTGGAAAAAACACAAACAGGTCAACTTTTTACTGCTAACCTGAAAAGACTGGTGGCAGGAGGACTGTAGCCTCTACCCAGCAGGGTCTAAAATACTACTGGAATTTGCTGTCCTCTCCCTGCCATTTCTCTTTCTCTCCCCTGCTATTTGAGCTCTTAAACTTCAGAAACTGAAGTTGGCCAGCAGCTGAAGATTGGAACGGGTTTTTTCACACATTTTTTTTCACAATGTTGAATGCTCATCTGTTGCTTTTAAGACCTGCTGGAGTTAGTAACTGAACTGTAGTTGCCTCTGGGCAAGTAGCACTGCTGGGGGAGCAGTAATGTGCTCCAAGCTTCACAGAATCACAGAATCGTCTAGGTTGGAAGGGACCTTTTAGATCATCTGTCCAACCATCACTAAACTGTGTCTCTAAGCCCTATATCAACCCATCTTTTAAATACCTCCAGAGATGGTGCCTCAACCACTTCCCTGGGCAGCCCATTCCAATGCTTAATAACCCTTTCACTGTAAAACTTTTTTCTAATACACAATCTGAACCTCCCCTGGCGCAACTTAAGGCCGTTTCCTCTTGTCCTGTTGCCTGTGATTTGGGAGAAGAGACCGATGCCCCACCTCTCTACACCCTCCTTTCAGGTAGTTGTAGTGATAAGGTCTCCCCTCAGCCTCCAAAAGCTTTTCTGATATCGGGTGGGTGGTTTCTGTGGGGGTGTTTGCATTTTGAGGGTTTTTTTTTTTAAGTTAAATTGAGAATTGGGTGAATGTTATCATCTCAAAAGTTGATACAACTCTACCTTTTGCATTTTCTTTCCAAAAAGACCACATCTGGTTGTATGTCTGTGACCTCCAGGAGTCACACTGAGCAACAGCCTGGAAGACCGATGTCTACTCTGCCCACAGTCAGGCTGTGATGTCCTGCCTGAAGAAGAGATCTCAAGGATGCTTCCTAGCTTGCTTTTACAGGATCTTCACCTGCTGTTGGCAACTGATGGCATCTTCAGGAACAAGAACTGTATGATTCTGAAGTTATTTAGCAACCTTCAGATTTTTTGCCTTTGTTACTGCTAAAGTGGGCTGACTTTGAACTGGGGCATCTCTGTCTCGTTAATGATGGGGGGGGGGGTTGGGGTTTTTTTGGTTGGTCGGCTTTGTTTTGATTTGCTTTGTTTTTTTAAATCTGATCCTGCATTTGCCATATAGAGGTGACACCAAGTCAAAAAAGTTGCTAAATTCTTTCTTCTTGAATTTGCTTATTTGGCAACCGTCAGCCACGGGGAAGTGAAGTCGGACTGTGTCACCTGGAAGCTCTGGCAAGTGGTGCCAGTGCCTGTGTGTGTGTGGGCTGGCACTGGGATAGCGTCAGTGTGAAAGGACAAAACACCTTTCCTCACGGCTTGAAGTTCGAGGATAGCTGCTGTCTTCTGTGGCCCTACCCTGACCGTGTTTTGGTTGTGGGTGAGATGTAGCTGATAAAATGGAGTTACTGGAGTGGTTCTGGTGTGCTCTGGTCGTGTCCTGTGATGGTTAAAGAAGTTGTTAACAGCAGGGAGAAGAGCGAGTGGGGAGTTGAAGAGCAGAAGGCTTCTTCAGTGACCTGAAAGGAGGTTGTAGAGAGGTGGGTGCTGGCCTCTTCTCCCAAGTGAATAATGACAGGACCAGAGGAAATGGTCTGAAGTTGCAGCAGGGGAGGTTTAGATCAGATATGACCACTGAGAGAGTGGTCAGGCACTGGAACAGCCTGCCCAGGGAGGTGGTGGAGTCGCCATCCCTGGAGGCATTTAAGAAACGTGTAGACGTGGCACTTCATGGAATGCTCTAATACCCAACATTGTTGGGTTTGTCTGTGGGTGTGTGTGGGGTGTGGGGTTTTGGGGTTTTTTTGTTAATTTGGTTGGTTGGTTTGGGTTTGGGTTTTTTGTGGTTGGACTCGATGGTGTCAAAGGTCTCTTCCAACCATGAATATTCTGTGATTCTTCTTGCGGTCTGGAGGTGGAGAAGTTCCCATTGCACCGGGGGAAAGAGGAGGTGAGGGTCGTGAGGAGCTGGTTTCGGGTAAGGAGATGCGGGGAGCGGATGCTGCGCAGGTGCAGCAGGAAGAGGGGATTAAGAACATGCAAGGGGGGCAGGAGGGGAGGGGGGGCTGACACCTGCCCCGCCGCGGGCTGACACCTGCCCTGCCGCGGGCTGACACGCAGCGGGAGGCGCTTCACCCGTGACTTCAGCAGCGAGAAGAGCGCCTTTTCCCCACGCGTGGGTGCGAGGGCAGGACACCGGGGCCGCTCTGGGCCGCTCCGGGGGCGGGAGCCGGAGCCGCCGCTTCTGCCGCTCCGCCACCGGGGCGCGGGGCGGGCTGGCTGCCGGGAAGGAGCCGCTCCCGCTGACGGGGCGGGTATCCCCAGCCCCGCAGGCATCGCCCCGCTCCCCGCCCCGGCCCAGGCCGCC
>JAOXNO010000001.1:26795896-26814540 GCA_028565335.1 Limnodromus scolopaceus
CGTCCCCTCCCTCCTCCAAAGTTGCTGAACTGGGAGTGCACAGGGGCGAGGACCCCGCTTCAAGTGGTACTTGGTCTCCTTGCGGGGCGGCCAGGGGCGCTGCGAGGCACGGGTTGGAAAGGAAGCAGAAACCTGCCCCTCAAACCCGGGACCCCAAACCAAGCCCGGGCTGAAAAGCCGTGGCGTAGAAGAGGAGTTAAACCGCTTCTTACAGACCCGGGGAACACGTTAAAACCTTGACACTGGCTGATGGGGGATCAAAGCCTGATTTATCAGACTGAACACGTTTCAATAAAATTACTATCTGTGTCCGTGGCATCATAAACGTAATTTATTGCACTGGATTTTTGTCATGGTGTCTTTTAAGTGCCACTTAAATATATATATATTTTTTTTTTTTTTGGAAGTCACAGCTTTAACGATTTTATGATCGTATAAAGTAATGAAAATACAAGAAAAGGACGTTTTCTCCTGTTTGATCCCTTCAAAAGACACCTAGAGTAGTTTGGGTTTTATAAAAGGTACTTTTCGAAACATTTCAGGACTAATAGAGACCATCTGGCTGCAGATGATGATGTAATTTAATTTTCGTCAAGGTTTTTTGGGTTGTGTTTTGTTTTATTTTTTTTTTTTTTTATAAGTACTGCACGGAGCTGTAATAGCGGGGTTCGGGGTTCTCCTAAATGTTTCACGTTACTAAAAATCACAGCCTCGGCGACTCGTTTTAAAGGGATTTCCACCAAAAAGGCAGAGGCAGCTCCGGACCGGCCGGAGGGCGGCTCCCTCCCGCAGCCGGGGCGCTGAGGGGACCGCCCCCCCCCTTTCTCCCCGCAGCCGGTGCCTGGGGGTCCCGGCGGGTCCCCGGCGCTGCCCCTTCCCCTTCCCTCCCGCAGGTACATGGGGGCCGTGGGCTCGTCGCGGGTGATGTGCGACAACGTGCCGGGCCTGGTGAGCCGGCAGCGGCAGCTGTGCCGCCGGCACCCCGAGGCCATGCTCTCCATCGGCCGCGGCGTGGCCGCCTGGACGGCCGAGTGCCAGCACCAGTTCCGCCGCCACCGCTGGGACTGCAACGCCCTGGAGCGGGGGCAGCGCCTCCTCGGCCGCGTCCTGCTGCGCAGTGAGTCCCCGCGGCGGGGCCGGGGAGGGGCCTTTCCCGCGGGGTCGGGCGGGGGCGCGCAACCTCCGCGCCCCAGCGCAGCGCTGTGCTGCGCCGCCTCCGCCTCCCCCCCGCCGGGAGCCGAGCGAAAAGGGGTGCGGGAGGGTCGGCGGGAGGGGTGCGGGGCTGCTCGGAAGGGAGAAGGGGGGTTTAAGGACGGTCACCGGCGGCACAGCGGGAAGCGGCGTCCCTCCTCCCGGTGCCCCTCGGTCTTAGCAAGGGTGAAGCGGCGTTTCGGGAGGAAGGGAAGGGGAAATGCAAAAGTGCCCGAGGGTCTCACCGCCAGCAGGTAAGGAGAAGCGCTGCTTTGCTTGAAAACCTGTATCGGAGCAGAAAGGGATGGGCACAGTTCAGAAAGGGGGGGCTGTCCCTGCAGTTCCCAACTTCTCCACTTTTTTGCTGCATAATGGACCCCCAAACCCACAAATTAAAGGCCACAGAGAAACCCAGGCCTCAGAATGTAGCAGTTGGGCAGAGAGTTTCCCAGCACAGCCCCCCCCCTTCTAAGGACACTGGTACTTTGCAGAGGCTGAAAGGGACAGCCCACGTCCAAACAGGATCCCAGCACGTTGGGATGGCAGATGACAACCCCTTCTGCAGGCCGGTTCCTGCTGGAGCACTTCACCAGGGCAGCGTGGTGGCAGGGTGCAGTCCCACCAGGGCTGTGCTGCCTGCGAGGTGTCCCATGGCCGGGGCAGTGCTGCCCTCCAGGCCACGTGTGACAGCCAGTGCCTCAGATCAGGCTTCTTCAGAGAGATAAGTAGGGACACGTCTGATAGGGGTGAGCCAGTCTTGTGCAGACCCCATGCAGCTGGGGACTACAATGTGCTCCCCACCCTGAGGGAGGATGGTTAAGCAGGGTGGTGGTGCCATCTAAATGTGGGGCTAAGTGAGTCTTCAGACAGTTTATATGGTTCTTTTGACTCAAAGAAGGGGCTGAGATCTGTTACTGTGCCAGGATGCCCCTATCCAGGTGATAAACGTGCTGAGATTCTTCTGAACTGCAGCTCTGTTCACCAGACGCCACACCTGGGCGCACCCCTGGGCTGGCCCTGCCCTGGCACTTGTGTCCATAGGATGTCCCTGGTACCACCCGAGACAGCCTCTCCAGGCTGTGAGCAGCGTGGCACCTGCAAGGGGAGGAAAGTACCCTGGGGCCATTGCCCCACCGGTGGGGTTGGGGAGGAGGACAGGAGACACTGGGCAGGCTGACCCGAGCAGTGGGATTCACCCACGGAGCATCATTCGGTGCCAGGCCCCGCTGCTGGTGCACAGTCGGTTCCTGTACCCGCCTTCATGTTCCCTTAGCGATTATTTGTGAGTAACCAGTAACGTCACCCATCAGCTGAAGCTGTCGATGAGGTTTGCCTGACATTCAGGAAAACACGTCTGGCAGAACACGGCCTAATTCTGGTGAGGCTATTTCTTAAAAAAAAAAAAAGTAAAAATGCAGTTCTTCCAAAAGTGAAGTTTTCACTGTTGGCTCCTGGGAGAGAATTAAGGCGTCAGGCTTCTGAGCTCTGCACCGAGCCTGGCCAGGGAACTGCCTGACTGCGGTGGGAAACGTGGCTTGATATTGCTCTGGTTTGAAATGGAATGCTTTTGATTAGTTTAATAAACTCAAATGGAAAAAAATTTCTAATGACATCAAGGGTCCCTTATAATTTGTAAAATTTAATTTGTAAAAGTGTTGATGTTTCCGAATATGTTTTCTCAGAAATTAAATCTTCAAAAGAGCGTGATTTGTAACAAGCCATGATATCTCCTGCCTGGGTTTGAAGGCAGGGTTTGCCCAGTCCTTTTGCAAGTTTTCAGTTGTCATTTGCCAAAGGTTTGTGCAGCACATGGAAGCGTAGGGCCCTTCCTGTTTGAAACGTCTAGATGCTACCGGAATATAAATAGTAAATAATAAGTTACACGGTGTAGTGCTGCCCCTATAATAAAATCACAGATAGCATTCCCTCTTTGGGGTCCTAGTTTACTCTGCTAACGTTACTTAAGGCTTATAGTTCCTCCCAACAGGGGTCTCTCACTGCTAGTGGCCTTAGGTACCGCACAGAAAGCTACTTCTCGCTCCTTCCATGCTAAAAAAACTTTTAAAATGTTAAAATAACCCATTACGGTAAATACAGTTGTGCCAATACAAGATACCTCTGTGTTATAAATGACTACATCTTAAACTGAACTTAAGCAATTACTGCATTGAAGTATGTCCCTAATAGCTTAAGAGCAGGCAGAGCCTAGAAATGCGGATAATCTTTGGTATAATAAAGTGTCTTCGTTAAGAGAAGGGAGAAGTGCCTGCACAGCTGGCGTGTAGAAGCCCCAGCTGCCGGGCCAGATCCTGCCTCAGGCATGACACAAGCAGTGCCATTGATTTAATGGAACTTGTTTGTGTGGATTACGGTTACTGGGCTTGGTTCTAGGCGCAAAACCTAAATTTAACTTATTTTCAGGAACTAACACCCGAGATTTCTCCCTACCACCTTTTGAGCAGGAGAATTTATTCCCAGTGCTTGAGAAGAGGAAAAGCGAGTATCTAGAGCCGTTTGCAGTATTTTGCAGTGTACATGTAGTTCCAGCTTCCCTATTTAATCATTTCTCAAACCCGTCTCTGAGACAGCACTTCATATATTTCCCTAAATCGATGAAACACGATAGAAACACCAGCTGTCCTGTTCACGTATCTGCACAGAACAACTGATCCGTGAAGGTATATTAATCAATATCAGAAGCACGTGTTTAATGTTTTCCAACTCTAACACTATATTGATGAGCTTTTACCAGGGAGGGGCCCAAGTTTAAGCCATGACTAATTCTGGCTCCAGGGAATGTGTGATTTCAGCCCAGTTTTATCTTTTGCTCAGCAAAAAAAGTCCAGGCTAAATGGTTAGAGTCAGGAGAGCCACTCAAGCCGACTGCCCCAACGATTTTTAAAGCTATTTTTTTTTTTGTTTCAGGTAGTCGGGAATCTGCTTTTGTACATGCCATCTCCTCCGCTGGAGTTGTTTTTGCCATCACCAGGGCATGCAGCCAAGGGGAGCTGAAATCCTGCTCCTGCGATCCCAAGAAGAAAGGCTCTGCCAAGGACAGCAAGGGCCATTTCGACTGGGGTGGCTGCAGCGACAACATCGACTACGGCATTAAATTTGCCAGGGCCTTCGTAGATGCCAAAGAACGGAAAGGAAAAGATGCAAGAGCGCTGATGAACCTTCACAACAACAGAGCGGGGAGGAAGGTGGGTGTCCATCCAACAGAAGCCTCTCGGTGAGCTCTCGTGGGTCTGGGGCAGGTAACAGCTGGTTCCTGCTGACTGGTCTCAGCAGTTAGGAAGAAGTATGGGGTGAACAGGAGCCTGAGGTGCTGTTTCTGTCTCCCTTGGAGCTTCAGGGTGTCAGAGATCTCCAAACAGGCTGAGCGCAACTTCTTAACTATAGAGGCCTTCCAATATCTGAAGGGGGCCTACGGCAGAGATGGGGAGGGACACTTTATCAGGGAGTGTAGTGATAGGACAGGGAGGTAATGGTTTTAAACTGAAAGAGGGGAAATTTATGTTAGATATCAGGAAGAAATTCTTTACTGTGAGGGTGGTGAGACATTGGAACAGGTTGCCCAGAGAAGCTGTGGATGCCCCATCCCTGGAAGTGTTCAAGGCCAGGCTGGATGGCTCTTTGAGCAACCTGCTCTAGTGGGAGGTGTCCGGGCCCATGGCATGGGGGTTGGAACTCGATGACCTTTAAGGTCCCTTCCAACCCTAACCGTTCTATGATTCTATGATTAACAGTGCTGCTGTCTCAGTTACAGTAGCTCCTTGTGTGGGAAGTTGAGCCCAAGCCCAAGGCGTTGCAGGATGAGTTTGGATGGAGGTTTTTGTTTTAAGCCTACTCCTTATACATGGACGAGTTTTACTTCTAGTTAATACAGAACAGAAATTCCTAAGGGAGGTTGAAGACCACACTGCAGAACAGGCTTGACTATTAAAGATCAAATTCAGAATAGCATTGGAGAAAAAAACCGTCCTGTCCATTCCTGTATGTATGCCGTAAACCTAAACACAAAATGAGCAGAGATGAAATACAATTACTTAACTTTTCAAGAAAACAAATCCAAACTACATGGCCCTCCAAAAGGCGTTGGCCCTGGGGCATGACCTGCTCTAAAAAACCCTCTTTTCTAAATGTTGTATGAAAATACTGTGCATGAATTTCAACAAAAAGAGTCTTCTTTATTTTAGGTGAGTAGAAGGAGTAGTTGTCAGGCGTATTGCCTACTGCTGGTGGAAGGGCTGAGGAATACATGCCTGAATGTTTTGTGGTGGTAGCTAGAAATAGTCAGAACAGCGCAGGAAACTGGAATACGCTGTTTCATTATTCAAAACATTAAAAATTTGCTGCATCTGCAGCATCTGAAATAATACTGAAAAATATTTTATAGTGCTAGAACAAGGTCTTCTAAAATGATTCATAGGGACTTCTTGTTTCTCATCTTTGGTTTTCCTTAGTGTATAGTCAGTAGGAAGTATAGAGTTCATATTCTAATCTTTTATATTAAAAAGTTCCCTTTATAAACTGTAAAATTGTTCTGTATTAGCTAGCCCTTTTTAGAAGAGAAGAGCCAATTTAAATCAATTGTACTGCAAGTAGATGGTTTTTCTGATAACTATTTCTCCATCAACATCTTTCCTCCACCTGTTTATTATGAGCAGATGTAATTAATATGTAATATGGACAGGTGAGGCTATTCAGATCAGTGACACATGCAATACTGTGGCTGTATTTATATTACTGTCCAAAAGAGACTGCAGTCCCCAACACAAGCAAAGACTTTATAGGGGTGAATTACCTCCATGCTGGGAACTTTCTGAAATAGCTGAGCATCTTAGTAAGATAAAAAAATAGATATGCCATATAGTAAGACAGTATTGGTAGGCAGGTAGTTTGTGGAGATTTTTTTAGGAAAAAAGATAAAGAGACTTTAATAAATGTATTTGATGGAAAATAATCAATACATTCCCATATGCCTTACAGAAAGGGATGCTGGTTTGTACCAGTGCACTAGTGTAGGTTTAGTTTTGTAGGGACCTCGCTACCTCAGCCCACTCCAGCCTGGCGTCCAGATCTGGGTAAGCCCAGCTGTGCCCTTGGTTTTTTCTCACCCCCAAAAGGGGAAGCCTGTGTTGAGAGGTTTCTTTTAAAACTAGACTATTAAGATTTTACTAATTTATAAATACATTGAATAAATATTTATAATAATCCCATATGAATCGTATGAAATAATATGCTGTGTATCAGCACAGGAACATCACTGCAAAAAAAAAGCCCTGCATCCCACCGTGCTGCTTCTGCTGTTCCACGCCTCAGTCCAGCAAGTTGTTTTAAACATCTGAGTAGTTTAAATTATTTCTGCCCAGATAATTAAAACCAAGCGTCCGCTTAAATCCCTTTCTGAGCAGAATCCCAGTTTTGGGATAGTACCATTGGCAGCAAAGTGGAGCTGTGGGAATGTCAATGACTTCTTTGAAGCAGTCAAATCATTTACAGGTTGGAAAGGAAGAAAACCAGAAGTGTTTTGCTTTTATAGCACATTCTCACTTTATTGCTAAGTGCTTGACTGAACAATGCACCCCACTGTGCATCAGTCTCACTCCTAATCACGGAGCTTTCCTCTCTCTTACCTTCCTCCCATGATGCTGTTCCTCTTGTACAAACTCTAAAATGTTCATATTTTGTGAATCCTTAAGGCATAATATTTATAGATCAAATATCCATATCCTCAGAATTAGGATTTAATTATTTATTGTATATGAACCTGTCTCCAACATCATACAGAGAGTTTAAATGTCTGAGATGAAGCTGAAATGGCTTTAATGCTATTCAGACATTAAGTTAATGATGAGGGTGATCTCTCCAGTGCAAAGTAATGAGGGTCCTATTCTAAAATGTTTGTTATAAAGTTTATAAGCATTTTTAAAATACTGCACTTTAAAATTTTGCATAGACCTGATGCCTAGCCCAGGTGCAGTTTTTGAAAAATTACTGTGATATGAAATGCCTGTGGATTTCTAGGCAATATTTGAAACACTCTTTAGGGCAAAGGGCAACTTCATGAGGGTGAGCTGGAGAGGGTCAGCAGGGCGATGCTGGAATGATGGGGAAGCGGGGCACTTGGCCTACAAAGAGGCCGAGTTATTCTGTCCGTTCCCCAGATCGTTTCCTACTGTCCAGTCTATGTCCTAAAATACTATGGACCGTCCCAGTCCTCAGGACGACTGGCAGGAGCCGGGGAGGGAAGCCCACCAGACAGAGGGATTGTGTCTACGGTTGAGTCAAGCAACCAGAGCCGACCAGCCATGTGGGGATGACTTGATGCTACCAGTGGGTGTCACTACAGACCGTGACTTGGAGACCCTTTGCAAGCCTGGCATTGCAGGATGAATGGAAAAGGGCTGAGAAGCGTAAATTACCGTTTGTTTCACCTTTGTGTATTTTACTGCGTTTCTAAACAGGCCGTGAAGCGGTTTTTGAAACAGGAGTGCAAATGTCACGGTGTGAGTGGATCATGCACTCTAAGGACCTGTTGGCTGGCCATGGCAGACTTTAGGAAAACAGGAGATTATCTGTGGAAGAAATACAATGGAGCGATTCAGGTGGTCATGAATCAAGATGGCACGGGTTTCACTGTGGCTAATAAGAGATTTAAGAAGCCAACTAAGAATGACCTGGTATACTTTGAAAGCTCTCCAGACTACTGTATCAGGGACAGGGATGTAGGTAAGCCTCTATTGTTGCACGTGAATGGTTTTATTTCAGACATTGGTACCTTGTAGGTCAAAAATTGTCATTATTATTGAGTGTGTGTATATATACTTATGTATAAATCCATGCATGTAACCAGCAGGAAACAGGCAGGAATATATTTTGGAAGGACAGCTCTGTACAAAAACAATAGCTCCTCCGTGTCCTTAGATGTACGACAGCCAGTTGTTCTAAATAATTCAGCAGTTCTTCCAGTCTGGAGACTCTGCAGGGCAAAAGCTGCTTTTAGGACAAGTCTGAGTTAGGCTCTGGAGGCAGGTCCATACCCTGCACAGCCACATACATGCTTGTATCACACAGCTCACTCCAGAGCTGCCAGATATAACTACATCAGCCCCAGGTCCCGTGATGTCCCTATGATACCACCTCCTGTTGCATTGCTTCTCATCCATATTGTTGTGCTACTGCTGCAGATTCCCAAGAGACCCATGTCCTCCTGTACTGGTACACTCCCCACAGCTCACTGTGGACCGTGGACCCCCTAGCTGTAGACACACCTCTCCCCATCGGTAACGTAGGAGGCACAGCATCTTGGTGCAAACCATGCTCTTGCACCAGCCAAAGCTGCTGTCGGTAAGGTGGTGCGAGGCAGCTGGAGGGACGTGCAGGTGGATGAAAGAACAGAAGTTGGTGGGACACAGCCCGCTGCACCCAGTGACACAGCTGGTTACTCCTCTTTACGAGAACGTGTTGGCTCTCTCCGTGAGAACCACCACATTTTCTGAAGAGTCCTGCCAGCCCCAGCGGGAAGAGGTAAAGTTTCAGGGCTGCTATTAACTCTGAATTTTTCTGCGTTTGGAGATTTCAGTGGAGACACTTAACAGTGTTACAGGATTCGAGGCATTGCCAGGCAACAGGAATCCTGCTCACCGTTCCTGACCCGTGTATAGCATTTCCTGATGTGGCAATTAAAAACTAGCAACTAGAAAACCAGAAATTTGGAAAAGAGAGCCAGAGTGAGTAATGTATGAAAGATGTTGTGGAACTAATTAATAGGTTGTATAATGTACCAGATTGCACCCGGTATGACATAGCCGTAAGAATGCGGATAGCAATGCGGCTCAACTCTTTTTGGCACCGCTGCCTATTTACAATCCAAGTTTACTTGGAATAAGTGTTGCAAAACAACTGTACTTAAATAAGAACAATATGTGAAATCCTGGTCATGTACTGTTGACTTCAGTGAACCCGCAATTTTATCCAGTACGCTTACGTTGTATAGTGTTTCTGCTTAGTTGAGTAGTCAAGGTAATTTTAAGTGTTATTTATGGCTTTCGCAGGTGGTGCTTATTACCTGCACAAACACATATTGTTCCTTGAATAGTGACCAATACCGTCAAGTCTAGTACTTTAATCCAAGAGAATTAATGGGCATTTTGTGGCATTGTGCGGGGTCTGACTTTGCAGACTTGGATTTATTCAAACCTTTATTTCTTGAAGTTGCCTCGTTCGTGGTAAAAAATGATTTCTTTCCCCCAAAAGAGAGAGGCTGTACGTGACCCACTTCTGCGTCAAAAAGCCCTTTAATAATCTCTTTGTACTAAACCTAATCTCACCTGTCGGTCTTCTTATCGTGGAGGAGAGTGGGCATTTTTCACTGCAGGGCTTTACGTGCGCTTGCCTGGTGCTGTCAAACCCGCCCAGAGTCTGCCCCGTGCTTTGGCTCAGCTCAAGATAAGGCTGCGGGTGAGGCCGTGTTTTCTTTGCTGCCCAGAATTCAGAGAATGTGGCTGTTTGGAAGCACACGTTTTTGGCCAGCTGCAGCGAGCCTCTAACGGGATGCCCGGCTGCTGGCGCGGAGCAAGGAAAGAATCAGACGAACAAAAACTGATCTGGGTTTGAAAGAGGTAATTTCCGCAGCCCAGCAGCACTTTTTCTCTATTACCTTTGGCTTGCCCTGTTGAGCGTTCCAGAGTGTCAGCCCTGTTAAATGATGGGAAATGAACTGAGATTATGGAAGTCTGAGTTCAGAAATAGGTGGGGAGCATCTCAGTGTCAGCTAAATGTAATACCACAGCGCTTTAGTATGTCCTTGAATACACTTCTGCCCTTTGTTCTCTGGGGAATTAAAGCAACTCAGGGCTTCAGGAAAAAAAACCAAAACCCAAACAGTATCTGGAGATTGGTTAGTATTGTGACTGACTGAAGGATTCCCAGAGCAAACCTTATGAAGAGGTTGACCAGGAGACACTTGACCAGGAGACAGCTTTACAAACTCCAAATTGACCAAGCTAGTGGTCACCATACTCTGTGGCTCAAGTATGTTAACACATATGAACCAGGAAATTAGTGGTGCTCAGGGGTTGTATCATCAGTGGCCTATCCAAAAAATCTCATACCTTGTCTTCTGCCATCAGAGCTCTTGGTGCTGGCAGCCAATGGAGGGGGCTAGAGCTGAGTACACCCCACTGGGTCTGGCAGTCTGTCTGGAGGAGGCAGCTGGACATACATACAAGCCCATACAATGTGAAAAACATGGCATTACTATTTTTTTTTTTTTTCTAGAAGAAAAAGAGGAGTCATTGATTTGGGGAGAGATACAATATGTGGAAATCACTAATAGCAACTCAATAGCAAGAGAATGTAATAGTCCGACCACCTCTTGTCTAACATTAAGATTTCACAACTTTTAGAAAAGAACCAAGGAAAGATTTTCAGAAGTGTTCAAAATTCACTTAACTCTGCTCATATGGTTGCTGAAATAATTTTTATTCACCATTTTGTACTCATAATTTGATAGAAGCGGAGGTTAGGACATCCCAGAGGGCTTTTGAAAATCTTGTCATGAACTTGCAAATTTTGCCACACTTGTGTGGTCATCCCTTATATTATCATGAATTTCCAGCTCCCCAAACCAATGCAAGTATGCCCAGCACTGCACAGGGAGAGACCTGTTAGAAATGTTAAAGCTGTGAAGGGAACCAAAGTGATGGCTTCGCAAGTGGCATCCCACTGTCGCATGTACTATCTTACCCTGAATGCGTTACTTCACCTCAAAAATGCTCTAAAAAACCCTCTTGCTTGTCTGCTTATTAAAAATTAATTTGTACAGAGCAACCAAGAAACTTAGGCAGTGTCTGAGTGAAGCCTCTTCCTGCAGGGAGACCCCCCCACCAAAGTGTGTAGAGCAAGACAAGCTCAACTGCACATGTTGAGGTGGTGCCTATGGAGCAGGAGAGGTTGTGGCCCCAAGGGTGGACACCAAGGTGGAGGTGATGGGCAAGGGGCAGGATGGCGTTGGTGAGCACATGTGGACTGTTTGCAATTGTTCCAGTAGCAACAAGGCCTCGGCTGAGTGAAGGTGGTGGTGGAACAAAGAGGCAGGTCATGTCCACATGCAGATGGTCTCAGGCTGCTCCAGCAGTTCCTTAAGACCTGCTGCAAACCCTTGTGCCCTGTGCTTCAAGTCATCCATAGGTTTCTCCCAACGCTTACATGGTCCCGGTTTGGGCACTGTCAAAGCTAGTGTTGCTGCCTCTGCCTGTGTGTAGGGTGTGGGTTGTGTACCTGGATTGTGGTGGCCATCTCCTGTGTCCCCAATGGGCAGACAGGGTGCTGTGGCTGTGTCTGAGGACTCTCCACACCCGGTGTCCCGGTGGAAAGCACTGCAGAGGTGCATGTGCAGTGCTACAGGCAGCACCCTGGAGCTGTGCATTGGCAAGCCACGTGGCCAGGGTGACCTGCTTTGGGTCCTTCACAAGATTATTTTTGTGTTAATTTATTTCCCTTGCTTTCCCACGTAAGCCATTTGCTGCATTTTTGAGGTGAATGAGGCCAAGTCCAGAGCAAAAGAAAAATGTGAAACTGAAGTACAGCCTGTAAAGTGTTGGTGTAGGGTAAGATGTGTTAGTACTTGAGGTATGTAGCCCGTGGAGGGAAACCAATCCTGAGCTATGTCAAAACCTTCTCACTGAGGCTAACCGCATACAGGCAGTCCCCGTGCGACTTCTTGGCCAGTATCTCCCCCTTTACGCATTGCAAACGTGTTGGGTGCAGTCCCAGCCCCACGCGAGCTGATGGTGGAGCTTGTGATGACTTCCATCAGGACAAGTCTTCTTCAAGCACCGGCTGGCAAGGGAGGAGCGCGACTGCTCCAGGAGCCTCTGGGAGCTAAGAGGCTGTGACAGCTCTCAGTGGCTCTGGAAATTAGAGGGAGACATGTTTTTACTCTAAACTGAATCTGGATAAGCTGCTTTTATCAGCACGTTGCCATCTCTTGGTCGCTGGCCTGGGACATCCCAGCTCCTCCAGACATGGCTGCCTCTGGTGAGCACTGTCTGTCCGTCCTTTCCAGCCCGGCTGTACTGGGGTGTTGTACGTAGGTTCCACGCGAATCTTTCTTGATTCAACAAGTAGCTTCAGAGCTACCTTTCTGTGAGTATTTCTTTTGTTTGGAAACCAGTTTATTGTTTTGGGGGATCTCACTCCTTTCTCTTTTCTTTAGGTGAAGGTCAAATAGTGAACTTTATTGCTTGAAGCCTGATTTTTTTAATCAACAGAAGTAGAAGGGGAATTCTCACGACATAAAGGAATAAATTCATTTTAGTGCTTTAGAAATAGGAAAAAATATTTTTTCAACTTACCATATGTTTGCTTAAGAAAACAACCGTGCAAACCAAGAAGAG
Source organism: Limnodromus scolopaceus (assembly GCA_028565335.1). Lineage (NCBI taxonomy): Eukaryota > Metazoa > Chordata > Aves > Charadriiformes > Scolopacidae > Limnodromus > Limnodromus scolopaceus. The sequence goes on from JAOXNO010000001.1 coordinate 26,808,493, forward strand.
GGAGTTTGATGTACAGGCCGTGAAGTTGGCAGTGTTAAAAGCTGTGGATGTTTTGGCAGGTCTAATGTTGTGTGTCGGCATGGCAATTCCGAAACTTGAACTGAAAACAAAGAGGGTGCATGAAAGCTTTCTACAAGTTAGGACATACTCCTGCCTCGCAAGAGATGAGGAGGTGCATCAGCCGGCAAAGCTCAGAAAACTCTGCCTCATTTTGTTTAGTGTCTTCTGTTGTCTTCATCACCTGGGTGTGTAACTTGCACTGTCAGTTATTGCTCATTTTCTTTCTCATGAGAGGAGTCACAGAGATGCTGAAGATGCTGTTTGAACTTCTCAAAAAAGTTGAATTTGCTCAGAAACTAAGCCTTTATATCAGCCTGTTTTCTCTTTCGTCATGTTCTGTGGATAATTTAGTCTCCTCTTCAGTGACATAAGTAGTAAGTGTGGTGTTGTGTTGTGGGCAATATCAGATGATACCAGCTTCTGACTAGCTGTTAGGGGATGAAATAATTCTGGTTTTGAAGTCAGTGGCAAAGCTCCCATTGAAAGCAGCGGGTGTATCCCACTCAGGTTCTTCTTCTTTGCTGTGAGGAAGGAACCCTGCTGCTTCCCCAAACATCTGGAGATGAGAACTGTGGAATTGAAAACTGACCTGTACTTTGGCTGAGGAACATGGCCAGACCTTCCCAGGGCAGCTCCTGCACTTCATCACAGCCAGTCCTCACATAGAGGCAGACACGGGGTTTTTCCTTTCATCCCAGGAGCCTGGTGGCACGGCCCCACTCTGCTCCTGGTCAGGAGATGCACCGAGATGGACAGTGGCTTTGCTTTGCCTCCACTGGAGGAGTGATGCTTGGCTGCTCACCAGGTTACAGTGGCACAGCGAAGGCTATTGAGCGTCCAGCTCATTTCATGTGAACTACATGCAGAAAGCAAAGCACAAAATGGTTTGAAATCTAACCCAAATCGTGGTTTTTGGAGATTACTGTCCTAGGCGTGCTGTGCTGGGGGGCGCAGGGGAGCCCGTGCAGGGAGATAAGCAGGAATTCACACGAAATTCCTAACGCAGGACATTAATCATACGAGTCACAAGCTTGGCCTTTGTACCTTTATTTTTTGGTCTAAGCAGAGAGGGCAAGACAAGCCCCTACAGAAGTGGCTCTTCAGTTGCATGTTGCACGGTTTGGGATGTGGAGGATATAGCTGTGGGCTGACACGAGCACCAGCACTTACGTTGAGATGTCAGGATGGAGGAGAACTTGGCAGCCAGGAAGCAGGGTCTGGTTCCCTTTCTGCCACTAGCTTCCTATGGGACCACAATCGGATCACCTAGCTCTGCATTCTCCTGAGGTCCCTGCCTGGATCAGGGCCACCAGGGGCCACTGGAAGTTTCTCTTCCACAATGTGGAGCGATTACTGGAAAAAGGATCTGGGAAAGGCCTTTTCGGCATCATGGCTTTGCCTGTTTTGCAGGTTGCCCCGATGCAGCTGGCCTTGCAGGGAGAGCTATGTGGCAGAGGTCTTGCTAGGGGTGGTATGTGCCCGTGTGGGTCATTGCTGGTGGTACCTCTCCTCCTCCTCCACAGGATGTCCTGCACGGGATTCAGGTGCCATCACTGGTTGTAGTGACAGGAGACCAGGAGTTGCTGCTGGTTCCTGGTGCAGGACACGCCTGATGCAACATCTCACTGGTTTTTATATCAATGTGAGGGGCTCTGAAAACAGTAGAGACTTACTTTAAAGTTCTGTTCAGCTGCCTCCCCAAGGATGCTACACTGACCGCTGGTCCATGGGCAGCAGCATGAGCACGCTTGGACCCCGAGGCTGTCTGGGATTTACCAGGCTGCAGGTGCAGGAGCCCATCACTGGCTCCCTTCAGCGTGTCTTCTCCTCCTTCTGCCTCCACAGCACCTTTGTAGCTCAGGACCCCTGAGCCAGGGCCAGTGTCACCGTCACCAAAAGCAGCTGGCAAGCAGCTCCCAGGGCAGGTGGCCGTGGGCACCAGCTGAGCCTGGGGGCAAGTGGCCACACAATGCCCTTCTTCTGCTCTGCCCCAGCAGACGTGGACCAGCAACTTGATATTGAAGTTTTCCAGGTGGATATTTATACCTCTGGCCCAATGAATATTTAAATAATTACAGGACAACAGGCTATGGGAGAGAAGGCTGAGATGACTCCTAGGGACTTCTTGAGTGGTGAGACACTGGAACAGGTTGTCCAGGGAAGTCATGGATGCCTCATCCCTTGAAGTGTTCAAGGCCAGGCTGGATGAAGCTTTGAGCAACCTGGTCTAGTGGGAGGTGTCCCTGCCCATGGCAGGGGTCTTAGAATGCAATGATCTTTAAGGTCGCTTCCAACCCAAACCGTTCTGTGATTCTGTGAAACACTCCTCTGGGGCAGCGGTTGAAGCCTGTCCTGCCTTAGATGCAAAGGGAATAAAGTTTCCCCCACTGTGGCCAAGAGGCTTAACTTGTGTGTTGGTCAGATGAAAACCTGCAGTCTGAGAAGGTGACTTTACTCAAGTGCCTGAGACCACTTGCTGCCTCAGTGTCTGGGGCCAGGCCTGAGAAGACCAGAAGTTTCCCTGGTGCTGGGAACAGTAGGGGATGGGGGAAAAAGGAATACTTGAACATTGTGAAGTGTTCAGTACAGCAGTGGTGGTATGTACACCATAGGGGGAAAAAAAGGAAATTAGAATTATGCATCTTAGATTTTTCATAATTACAGGCTAATAGAGTTTAAATTTTATTAATGAAGATTGGTTTTCTAATTTGAATTAATGTTTGTGTGTATTTTTTTTTCTTTAAGAAGGTAAACTCTTCATGTTTGATGTCCACTTGTGAATACACTTTACTAAATGTTTCCATAATGTTTAATTTAATGACCACAGTCAATATTTAGGGAACCTCGTTTTGGCCAAGAACAGAAGAATGGAGCATAATCAGGTCTAGGGGAAACGTCAGAAGAGTGTTCAACTCATGGCTAGACCCAAAGTTGATTTGTAATAGCGATACGTAAGAAATTAGGTGAAACAATGAGTATCCATGAAGTTTTCAGATGGATAATAATAATCTGTCAACAGCTGCAGTATAGATCCTATAGTGTACCCTGAGAGAAGATGGTATTAGACAAGGAACAGCTCCTATGTAGTACAGGCACTGTTTGGGCTAAGACGTCCCTTGAAGAGCCATTTTGTGCCATGTGGAGATGGGCAGAGGCATTTCAGCCACTCCAGAGAGATTTAAAACCGTGAAGAGATGGGGTCTGTTCCCCTACCCCTCCTTTTGTCCACAGCAGGCTGCAAGTTTCTTCAAACCTCTATCAAAAAAATGAGAAGAAGAGCCCTTGGTGCTTATCCCACAGAGATGAGAGGTGGCACAGAGCAGCCACTCAGCTGCCACCTGAGCTGGTGGGCATGTGGGGCCATGGGTGGATGCTGCAGCAATGCTGAGCAGCTGGGGTGCTTCTGCGCTTGCTTCTGCAAAGCCTTTAACCACTGGCAGCACCATAACTCTGCCCATGGTGTCCCTTGAAGCCACCAAATGGAGCAATCTCCTCTTTCCCAGCCAGAGTTCCCCTGCAGAGCCCATCCTGAGCACTGGTGGGGTGTTCCTCCTGGGTGGCCCATCTCACCCAGCCCTGGGGCAGTAGAGGCAGGGGGCCAGAGGGGGCTGCACGGCTGCCTTGGGGAAGGAACCTGCTCCCTGGAGAGGAAAGAGGTGCTACACAAAGCACAATAGCACTGAAAGAATCGGGCAGAGCCTTGAAGTATTTGGTCCATTTTACTTCTTCTCATCTCCAAAGCAGATTTCCAGGATAAAATTGAGAACTTGAGTGCAATTTTACCTTACTATAGGCATTTCTCTGTTGATATTTAATGCCAGGTGATATGATGTTTAAGGTTCAAATACAAATTATATTTCCTATACCTGTTTACGCATGCTTTCTGTCCTTCCTGAAAGTTCACCTCCTGACCTTCCCTGCGTTTCCTTTGTAGGGTCCCTGGGGACAGCGGGTCGGGTCTGTAACCAGACCTCCCGCGGCATGGACAGCTGCGAAGTGATGTGCTGCGGGAGAGGCTACGACACCTCCCGCGTCAGCAGGATGACGAAATGCGAGTGCAAGTTCCACTGGTGTTGTGCTGTGCGCTGCCAGGACTGCCTGGAAGTGGTAGATATCCACACCTGCAAGGCGCCCAAGAGCGCTGGCTGGATCTCCCGGACATGATGCACCAGGCTGCTGATGCTTGAGGACCACAGCCTTTGCCCTTCCTGGTCCACGCAGGGAATGCGTCCGAGGGCTTCTCTGCTTTTATGCCAGTTTTGCCTTTTGTCTTTCATTGCACAGAAGCTGCTGGATAATTAATACAAACTCTGCAGCATTCACCTCCCATTTCTGCACGATGGCCTTGCTGCAGAGTTGCCTGTGCATAAACTGATGCAGCGCTGGAAGGACACACTTCCGCCAGGACTCTTCCAACCACCACATAACTCTCCTTTGGACTCCTTGCAGCAAGTTATTTCGACCAGCAAGACAGAAAGATGGGGCATTTCTAACAAGACCACCACCAACTGCATGGGCTGAGCTTCCTCAAGAGTCTTCCAAAGCATCTTGTGCTGGTCACAGTCATGCCCTGGATACCAAAGTGCTGGGGAGTTTGAGCACCAGTTGGTGAATCCTCCATGAGTGAAAAATCCAGGGGCCAGGCTGAGTGAATCTCTTTACGGGAGGGTTTCTCCATCCCTGGTGGACTGGACTTTGCAGTGTGGTGGCCCAGCTGCCACCCCATGCGTCGTCCAGCGCTGCCCTGGCTGTCATTAGCCACCCTGTGGGGCAGAAATGGGCCCATGGCGCAAAGCAAACTGCAGGAAATACATTCAACCACAACATTTTCATAAACTATTAAAGAGTCAAAGCAAATGTCTTAGTTATATATATTTGTGAAAACTTGCTGTAAAAGCTTGTAAAAGTTCATTAACATTAACTGCTGAGGTTTTTTGCCATCTGAAGGATCGAAAAGAAGAGATTTGTTTCTCAGCCCGGTGAGAGCTGGGTGTAGGACACTTGACTGCCTGAGGATAAGGTTGCCTATTTTTCACTTACTGAATAAACAGAAAAACATTTGCAGAAAGATGGTGTAGAAGGAAATACCTTTTCTCAGTAATGACTTGGTTTCTAAAGAATCTATGAACTTTTATGCTCTTTTAAATTTAATAAATCTATTAAATATGTTCAGAATGATACTTTCCTTTCAGGTCAGGACTTCCAAATGAGATTTTCTCTGAATCCTTTCTGCAAAAACTCACGCCTTATGGTTAAGGCTGCGCTGGCTTTTGACAGAGGCTCTTACAGGTTGTGCCAGGTCCGTATGCTGGGCTGGGACCAGCACATAACGGCAAAGCGCTGCAAAGATGCTCAGGCTCAGGAGGCCCTGAAATCGAAGCCTCAGTGGGAGAGGAGGTGGGTCAGAGAGGGACCAGCCCTCTCTCCTCAGAGCAGAGACCAGCAAACGTGCCAAGACGACGAAAAGATGGGTTCTGTGCTGGTGAGTCTAAGGCTGTGGAAAAGCACCCATGAAGCGCAGAGATGGGCAGGGTAATGAAAAAAACAAATAATGCAGGAAAAGGAGGTTGGCCGAGTGATAGAACATATTGTAGCTGCAGGTAAGGTTTCCATATGAAAAGGAGAAAGACTGGAGGAACCCTAGTAGGTACAAACAGTGCATGAAAAAGTAATATACAAATAGCATACCATGGCAATAAAGTGAGTACTCTGGTTATGGGTTGTTTTTTTTTAAAAGAATGGGGTTTTGCATTCCATGGTCTTGAGAGAGCAGTCATTTACATCTGAAAGATTTTATGAAAAAATATTGTATCATTTAAATGGGCAAGTCACCTCCAGAAGGCATGGCTGGCATTTAAAGATCAGGAGGATCCAGGAAGATATTAATTTGGACAATAAGATAATGTTTCAGTTAGAATCATAGAATCATTAGGGTTGGAAGGGACCTTAAAGATCATTGAGTTCCAACCCCCCTGCCATGGGCAGGGA
>JAOXNO010000001.1:26818400-26834443 GCA_028565335.1 Limnodromus scolopaceus
GTCTCAGCCCATCCATCCAGCCTGTCCAGATCCCTCTGCAAAGCCTCTCTACCCTCCAGCAGGTCGACACTCCCACCATTACTCCCTCCCACCATTCACTCCCTCTTACATTAACCAGGGGTTAAGCATTCCTTTTTATCAGATTATTACATATAGTAATTCCCGCACGGATCATAATTCCCATTATCTCTTCTTCTAAAAGGCCAAACTACCACCTTAGCTGTTGACAAATATGGACATTTGTATTAGCTATACACTGATATGCAAGCACACTTACATACTAGGACTGTTAATCACCAATTTATCCTTTCAAAATGCAGGGTATATATAAACGAACTCTGAAGGGTGGCCGGGAACACGACACAGAGCAGCACAGGACAAGAACCGCTGACTCTGCCTGATTTTCACCAACCTTGAGTAATCCTGACAGCGCCCTGTGAGGCAAACGAATGAAGATGATTATCCCTGGTTTTACAGCCAGAGATACAGAGGACCACCTGCTGTTAAGGTGTTCCCTGGGGCTGTCCAGACACAAAGCCGAGAACACAACTCCTGGCCCATTCCACACTTCCACGAGCCGCCCACTAGCAATCTGCTACCTCTAACCTCACGCCACATCCCGCAGTAAACATCAGCCACACTAACTTCAACGTTACAGCCAAGTGTTTCACAGGAATAACAGCCAGAGATGAAAACCCCGTATGGAAATCCCCAGCGGCGACACACCTCACCAGTTTCAACATTTAGCCACGGGGTTCCCTCATCTTCTGTGTTCTCCCTCGGGCCTCACTCTTACAGCTGGTTCCTCCTGGTGTGGGGCTGTCTTTTCTCCTCAGAGAAGTGTTTGCTGTAACGCAGAACCACTGCTCCCTTGGACAAAAATCTTTCTTCTATGAAGACTAGCGTACCTGTGATCAAGAGGGCAAAAAACAACGTAATGCATCTCCTGCTGTTAAGAAATACTTTCCTTTTATACCAACCCCAGTAGTGGGCGTTTTGCCTTTTCTCCCTCATTGATAAACAAACCTGTCTGCTTGGCGATCACAGTCCCTCAAGCTGCTCAGCAGAAGAACAGTGAGGTTGAACCACCAAAGCAGAATTTTTGACCTGCTGCATTGGGTTGCTGCTTCATTATCTGGGAGAGGAGTTGAAAAAGCCAAATCTTTAAGGCACCTGTAAGGATGCACTTTCACTTCTTGACAGACGGGACTACTTGCCTCAGCTTCCGAATTCTGGATCTCCGAGCTGGCCCAGTGCATTAGCAGAGGTGTCTACAGGACGCTTCCATCGACAGTGGCTCAGTTATAACCGAGTACTTTGTCTGAACCTCCCACAGCACAACGGTAAGATTTCCTGAGGTAAGCACTAGTGACAAAACACCAACCTCTCTATTAATTGTGCATGAACTAACACCAATTTTGCTAATGAGCTTCTGGTCTCAAGCAATAGTTTATGATGCTGATGTTTAATCTGTAGAGGAAAAAGTACCTGCTTTTTCATACTTGAAAAATACTGGTAAGGCAATAAAAACTCAGCAAGAAATATGTAAAAACATGAATGCAACCATCTCTTGCTACAGGTAAATTTGTCTTCAATTCTCTGCCATTACTTATGCTTCATTCTGTAGACAGACAGAGAACAAAGCATGGAGCTTCCGGAGGTACTTGAAATACCAGTGGTGTGAGGAGAATCTGCCCAGTACGTGGCCTTATTGAAAATTCAAGTGAGGATAACACTGACCTCTGTGCAGGGATGGGAATGGGAAGCCCAATGTGCCATCCAAACTGCCTGGAGAGCCTCAAGCTGCTTTAAGCAAGAGCTTCAACTGTCTAAAAGCCTCATCTAGACCCTCTGTGGCAGTGAGGGCTTGACTCTAATTGAACTCCGTTAGAAAAGGCAGTGATACCACTGCTTAATTGTAAAGTTATTATTTTTTCCATTAACTGAATGGAAAGCCTAGCTCTAGCTGTGGAGAAGCAGATACACCACACATGTTTAAGAACACAAAGTGCAATCTGAGCTTTGAAGAAGAAGCCAAAAGACAGCAATGCTGCAATACACAAAAGTTTATTTTTAAGTTTGTCTTTTCTGAAGGCAAAATATAATAGAACCTAACATCAATGTATTTTGTACAACAAAACAGTTTTCATATGAGAACAGACAATCCATGAAGAGTTTTTAAGTCTTAGAACTGCTTCCCTTTTTTATCATGCTTTCTTGTGGTCAACAAAAAGTTGGCACAGAAGATGTCATGGCAGTCGGTCAGCGTGCGAGCTCCCTCAGATCCTCGTCAGCTGGTGCCACAGACTGGAGGGCAGGATGCTTTCTACTTTTTCCATCACAAAATTTAAAGGGGCAAAGAGGGTGCTGAGAAACTGCAAAGAAACCAGACACAAATTCAGATCAAAATCCAGGAGACAATACACCTCAAGAGAAAGCTGTCCAATAAGGAAAGAAACTCCTGCTGCGTCCCTCAGTAAAATCCTCCAGCAAGATAAAAACTACATAATTCATGTATAAAGACTTCCTGCCAAATTCTGAGCCTTGCATATATACAGATGTCTGGATTCTGCAGAAAAGCAAGAACCCCATTTTTATGAAGATCAGAACAATGAACTACAAAGTTCTCATACATCTCACGTCCCAGATTCAGGCTTATACTGAAGCCACTAAAAGCTCAAACCAAAACCTACTGAAGGAAAGAAGGGCTTTTTTAAAACAGTAAAATCTGCAAGACAACCTCACAGAGACAAAAAGCATGTCTTTAGATTCAGGTTTTAAATGGTTCTGGGTTATCTATAGATCTGCTATATACACTGAGGCATCACTAACTGGAATTTATCTTAACATCTTCAGTTTCAATGCATTAATGTTAGGACAGGCATATATGACAAAAATCAAGTGAAGAGACCATTTTATCACAGCAAAAAACCACTGCTAGCTACCACGTATAACATCTCAGAACTCAGGTACTCGAAGCACTCCCAAAATTTTGGGAAATACAAATTAACTGTGCTTTCGTTAATTGAAATTCAACTGTACACGTTACATACAGCTATGCTGGGGCCCTATACATGTATGAGTACAGTAATGTGCAAAGTCAGCCACCTGGAGACTGTGAACCCTGTGGCTGCTAACTATTTAGGCTGATGTGACTTTGTTAAAAATAAACAGTTCTGCTTGGAACCCATCGGCACAGAGCTGCAAGAGGTTTGTGTTTCAGTTACTGCTGCGTAGTCAGCACAAAACACATAAACTCTGCTTACTGCACTGACGTGTATCTGAAGTCTGCTTGGTAGGTCAGTATTAAAGCAAATCTAGTGCTGGATGTGTTCTCTTTTTGCCCAAAAGAACTCTTTTCTGACAAAAGAGAGCATCAGACTTTATATATAAACACACATCCCTTTTCGTGTTCTGAATTTGTCCCATATATCTTTAGGCACTTAAAGGATGCAGCGTGGAGGTTTCGTTCCCCTGTAGTCACTGAAGAGAACTAAGCACCTCCATAGGGTAATTCTACCCATCCCAGGACCATAACTGCCCTTTGAAATTGTCTCTTCCCCCTCTACTCCCAGCTGCAGAGGGAGCTGGGGTGGTTGGGCTTTGTCTTCTCCCATAAAACAAGGAGGACTGTGGCACCGCACGGGGTGCTGGCCTGCCCTAGCCACATGCCTGAACTGCCAGCTCAGCTCCTGACACAGTTCTTGCCATGCCAATTAGTCTGTCCTCAACAGAGCCCAGGCAGAGTTTGGGAACAGTACGGGGCAGGGACAGGTCTCAGCAGCCAGTGAGGATGGGACCATCCTGCCTTTGAAGGGAGAAGAGGTTAGAGGTACAGCTGTGAGCTGTGATGTGTCACTTGCCTTTGGAGCCACACAGCAAACTGTATTTTATTACTTAATACAGGTATGGCATTGGTCTCTAACTTAGGCTCCTAAAGTTAAGTATGAAAAATGCAATTTCAAAAATTGTTACAGGCTTGTGCACTGCTGAAAGACAGCTAGATATGGCAAATGTATTTAAAACGTTTCAAAATTTCAATATCCAACAGCCAGAGATTATAACCATTTCATGGTATCAAGCAAGAAAATACCTGCCAACGGTTTCACTGTTTACCAATGGGCTCTATGCAGGGTTTAACTGTAAAAAAGTATGATGTTTACAATGCTTACGCATTTTCAAGGCAATAGTAAGCATTCAGATTCTTTTTTTCCTCTTGGACATGTTTGTGTACAATACAGACACTACATCATGGACAACTTGAGCGTCATGGGAAAACCAGGGAACACCATCACTGGGAATGAGATTTTGTCATAAGCACAGGTCAAAGAAACAGCAACTTCTAACTGAAGCTGAACAGAGTATTTCAGTTGTAGTGCTAAAGGTCAAGCTCTATAACGTGACTCTTAGAGTTTCCTATTACTATTTCAAGTGTCTCAGCCCAAGTTGCAGCATTCCCTCTGGTTAAGCTCTGAAATGTTTAAATAAATATGTCCTTTTAAATTTTGCCAAATGCAAAAGGCTCACTAGAGGACATTTTCTGCTCTTTGAGCAGTACTTAATCTATGTGGTAAGATTGCACCATCACATGTACTTGGATAAAACTCAGCTTTGTAACCAGTGCAAATTACATACTTGTTAAATCAATGAAACAAGAATAGTTTGCCTGATAGTAAGTTTTATTGCAATTTATAGGAATTTTGTTGCTGAAGTAGTCAATTGTATCCTATAACAAACTCAGCAAAGTATCTGCAGCTTAAAATGAGACAAGTTTTTTTCCCCACCTGGAAAATCAGTTGGTCTACAAAATATATTTAAATTCATGGATACCAAAGCCTGGCTTCACTGAAGTCTAAGCAAAACCTTTGCTGACAGCAAGAGATTCAGGATGCCACCTACTCTCTTGTGCTGGGGCGACCTGGCCCTGGGAAAGCTCCTGGTGCTCCTGTCCTCAGACACCACTGGCAGATGCCAGTTGTTCAAATGTGCCCCTGCTCAGACATCTCTTGATGTTTTATTCTAATATGCAGATATTTAATACCCAGCAGTATTTAGCTCGGCTCTTCCTGCATCTGTGTCTTTATTTACCAGAGGAGAGCAGAAGCAGAGAATACTCACAGCTTTTGCGAAGACCCCCATAAGCTCTGGGAACTGATGTGTCAGGAGGGCTAGCATGGCTGTGAAAGAACATAGTCCAGCAGTGAAGAGGATAAAGAAGGGAAGCTCTTTCTTGGGGTAAACTGAAACTTCGTGAAATGCTGTAGAAAAAAAGATGGGAAGGGAAATGCATTATAGGTAAAAAAACACAAAACCAACCAAACCCAAATCAACATTTTTTACGTGGTTTAAACAACCAGAGACACCAAAAGATGCTTTTGAAGGAAGAAATAAAAAGAAGGTCTGAAACATCTAGGGTCAATATTATTGTTGTGTCAGTCATCTCTCTGCCAAGTAATTCGCATCCAAAGATCATATTTCTGGCTTACTCTGGTCCTACATATGTATTACTTTTGCTTTCCTTAGAATCATAGAATGGTTCGGGTTGGAAGGGACATTAAAGATCATCTAGTTCCAACCCCTCTGCCATGGGGACACCTCCTACTAGACCAGGTTGCTCAAAGCCCCATCCAGCCTGGCCTTGAAGTGCCAGCACTAACTATAGTGCCTTGTGTCAGCAGTAACTGTAACGCAGCTGGGCAACAACTAACCCCAGAAAACTAACCTACAGATAAAATATCCAGGTTTTTTTATGCAGGCCATTGGCTGGCTGCATGGCTGCATGTTTGCTATTGCTGACACACAAATAGTGCAGGAACGTGCACCCGGGAGCAGCAGTGAGCCCAGCCTTGTAGAAGCGTGGCTGTACATCGGTTTAGGTAGGCTGTAAAACTACAGCCTTTGTTAACAGTAAATTCTGAGGGTTCAAGCTGCAGAACCAAGAAAAGTTATCCTAAAAGTAGAAGACATAAACACAGATTTAAATTCAGATTTTTCAGAATTCTTTCTCTACTTATAACAATACAACTTTTAATAGTGTTAAAATCTGAAATTTAAATTAATTGAATTTTTAAGGTGTTTGCTAGCATATACTAAAAGGAATACAGAAATTTCCTTGACTCTGGTATGAGCAATTGCTCACTGGGCTTTGGAGAAAGCAGCACTGAGAAGCCTAAAAGAGTCATAAGAGGACAATGAGTATCTTAGTGGAAGAATATATCCCTTAAACTTTTATGGGGGCTCAGATTCAAGGTGAAAATTTGACTGGGTTGGCAAAAGGTCTGGCGAACTCTTACCTGTCTGCTTCACTCATTCAGTCCATACAGTCACGATAAATGCAAACTTTGAAACACTTTTTCTCACACAGGACCAGCCCCAAGGCTTCCCATATGCTCGGATCCTATAGCTACTTATACACACAAAAAAGTACTCTTCCATTTTGCCTCCTTTCTTTGCTTCAGTGACCAGCTCTCATCTCATTGTACTTGCAGACAACATAAGCACAGGGTAATCCAGCAACATGACAGGCCAATATCCTTGACTGCATTCATCCAGAGTGGAGCAGTTTCCAAAACCAACACTACAAAAACAACTCTTACAAATTTGTAAGAGTTTGAACTCAAATATTATAAACATGTATCATTTTGGGGGCTAATTCATTCAGTTTGAAAAGAAAAACACAGATAATTTACAACTTCTCTTTAAGTTAAATTTAGAGATTGGGAAATGCCATGGATCGGGAAACGGACTTTGTAAGTCTAAGATTTCTTGTGCTCAGTTTTTTGCACTTGCTTTTGACACAGGCTCAAACTTGTTGTTCCTGTCTGTTACACTGTCATGGCGAAAGTTTTGTGATTGATATTTTTAATTCAGATAGCCTACCAGATTTGACTCTCCCTTAATACACAAGCAATTAAAGGGTGTGGACAGGTATGCAAAACCCCTTTAACCGACCTGTGTCTGTCATGGTATGTTAAACCCTTCCCTACTCAAACCCAAGAGATTTTGCAGGGAGAGGCATTTCCCATAACTGCCAGAGCAGAGCAGGACTGTCTGCATATGCTGTTAAAGAGTCCCTCGCTTCTAACATTTGACAAGAACGATTAGTTTTGCATCTAAAAAGAGAACACTGAGCTATTCTGCATGACTTTGTCACTCCTAAACCTCCTGACACTCCACCCTCCCCAGCTCAGCATCCCTCTGAGTAAAGCAAGCAGAGCACTCTAAGAGGTGTTGTTATAATTAGGGTGATTATAATGGGGTGGGGAGATACTGTCAGTTGCCAAGGATTTCTGTGTAATATCAGCGAGAATGTAGTGTGAAGGAGAAACTCACAATGAGTGGATTTTTGCTGTATTATTCTCACCTAATGTTTACTCACATAGGCTTATAAAAAGCAGCAACACATTTTTCAGGCCAAACCAGAGAGGTTCTGAATGAAAGACTGCAAAGAATGAAATGCCCTCAAAACCAACCTTCACAGAAGAAGCAGGTTAGGTTCTACTTTTTCCAGAACAGATTTCTCTTTCTTCTTCAGGATAAAGAAGGTGAGAGAAAAGTCTCCTTCCTTGGATCAATTTGTATTTGCCTCCTCTGTCCTGACCCTGCAAACTCCTTCACGCTTGTGTGTGTTTCACTTGTGCTCACACGAAGTCCCACTGACTTCAGTGAGAAAACACATGGGAATGAAGCATAACTGTTTGCAAGATTGACTGCTTCGGCTCTTCCTCTGCATTCTTGCGCTTCGCTGCATGCACCACACGAGTCCCATTAGCCTGGACGGTAACACTTCCCAAGGGCTGGATCTGTCTTTATATCTGCGTCTTGCAGAGTGCTGGGAACACTGTTGGCACTTTGCTAATACATGCCACAAACATATATAATAAATGACTGAGGTAATTCCACAATCTCTCCATAATAGCACACACACCATTATGCAAAGAATCCCCTTTCTTCCTATTTAAGACTGCTTTTCAGAAACAGTCAGCATAACCTGTCAGAATAACAGCTGCATTAATAATCCAGTTGTCCTCAAGCAGGTTTGATCTTGCCTTGGCATTTAAGTAACTGCTGTGTCTACAAAAGACTAACAAGGCTGTGCCACTCTGGTTTTGGTTCGATGGGATGCTACCCTAGATGAAAGATCAGACACATTTTTCCAGTGTCTTGGCACAAGAGAACAGCAAGATCTAACCGATTCATATCTCTCCAGTAATCTCTCTCCCTGTCCCTACACTGTCAACAACAATAACGATAGCTAATTCTTATGAACTATGGCTACGAGCTGCCTCTTAAACCACCAAGGGAGCTCCAGGGACTCACTGTCAGCCCCATTATTCTAATCCAGTGTGGTCCATTTAAAAGGCATCATCAACAGAGAACAGTGCTGCAACACTCAGGGAAACGATTCTTTGATGTCAGTCAATGATAAGAAGAGAAAAGTTGAACGTACATGGTAGTAGTTCTCTATCTGCAGTTTCTGTACAAATAGGGTAGGGGTAGAAAAGATGTCCTTTTTCCAGTGGATAGGGGATCATTCTGAAAGCTGAAAAGAAAACACCACCATGCACAAGTTACTATGAGTGTGGCAGTAACTGAACATACTTAACTATATTTACGGTTTTGAAAAACAAACACAGACAAAACACAACATTTGTATTTGGTTGCAAACAGCATATAAATTGTTTAATGAAATGCCAAAATATAAATCTACACTTAGCTTTTAATCCTGCAAACATTTATGTTTATTTTTATTTTTGGGAGAAGGTTCATGAGCATCAAGTGAGACTGCATTTACAAGCCCATACATAAATGTTTGCATGACCAGAGCACATAGTACTTACAATTCCATAGCCAAATTTACACATTTTGTTCTTGGCTTTTAGACTGTAGAAATTTAAAATTTTGGGGAAAGAAGTGCATCTGATATAACAGGTATAGCCTACAGAAATGACTAGCCAAGCTTGTGAATTAAGGCCAATACTCACCATGTCTGTGCATCAAGCATAACAGGAGTTTTGCATGTAAAAAGGTCCACTACTTTTTTCCCATCACACTCCAGCAAACCAGGTAACACCAATGATTCAATCCCAGAGAACCAGTTTTCCAACACAGTCATGTTTTCATTTTATATTTGGCAATCAAAGATTAATACTGAATTATTAAAACCAGGTTCCTCACATGCATTCTTTTTAAATGTAGCGATCAAGTCAGGTTTCCAATATAAATCTTCATGCCATGGATTAAATAATACTTAATTTTAAGCATTTTTAAAATTGAAAATAATAACAGAGAGGGAGGGAAATGGATTACTAAATCTGGATGGTGATGATGTCATAGGCCATCTGAGTGTGGTTTAAGGAAAGATCAGAATACTTGACTGAATTATAGCTTTGCAATCAAGGCATCCTTTTTCATTATCCTATATATTATTCTCACTGTTAAAATGTCATCAACGTGTTATTCCCACTATTCCTATGAACATCAGTCACTGAAGCAATATTTTCCTCAACAGATGTCCTAGAAGCGCCGTATATTTCAGATGTTAAGTACAGCCCTCTGCCACACGATAACACTCCATTATCTCTTGCTCACAAGGCAACCCAGGAATTGGTTTAAAATACGCAATACCCTGACATTTTCAGTTGTGCACTCTGCATTTGAAGTAATTCTACTTGTATTTTTTGTGCAATTATATGAGTGTATTTATTCTTGATTACAATGTTAAAACACAAAATTTAAAGTTAAATTGTAAAGAAGGCAGAAATCCTCAAAGACTGTAAACCAACCTGGGCTGTAACACTTTTCCAATGTTATACACCCCCCCCTTTCCATAGTATCGCAAAAAGACAAGTAGAAATACAATAATCCAAGCCTTGTATGAATTTCAAATGCAACAAACTTGAGTGTCTGTACAAAAACATGTGTGGAGGGATGTTCAATGCTCAGTACTTCACACTAACACCAGTTGTTCCTTCCAATTTGGCTTAATATTTAAACAGACAATGAAGTCATCTATGCCTTACTCTAAATCACAGCAGTATTACGATTCTAATCAAAATAAAAACGGATGGTAAAGATGTTGCTTTTACAAAAAAAGTAAAAAACGTCTAAATAGATTTTGCTGAATTTAAGCAGTCATCTTTCACACGAGACCAAATATGGAAAGTTTACAGCAAAACAGTTTCTTTAGCAATGTTATCAGCCATGGAAGAAAGTGCTCTGGTAGCACTAACTTACAGATAGCATCTGTATCAGTTTGTGTTTACGTAAGTACTTCTCTACCTTACTCCTACAGTATTATCTGATGCTATTTTACATTAATCAGTTCAGGTAGCACAGAGGCAGTTTGCCATTCAACCGTGTGCTCACTGCAAAAGCTGCCGTAGTATTTGAGAACCCCTGAGTTTTTCCTCTTCATGCAAACAACAGGAAACATGACACAAGTTTGGAAACTGACAGTGATGAACAAGCACCTCAGACTCTTTTGAAACTGCACTTGAAACCACAGACCTTCTGTACAGAGCACCTGGACCAAACCCAGAGCAACTTTTCATGTGATGTCACTTGGGCTTTTTCAGTGGTACTATGAATAAAACTGTACTTTGACTGATTGAATGAAGACAGAACAGGAAACAACCAACATTCCAGTTCGATGATGATCATTATTTTCACAACCACGCTTTTCTCAATTGCTGAATGTAATTTGGTAAAAAGACTCTCTAAGAATTTCAGTTTAAAATATCACAAAGACAATTCTGCATAAATTTTGTTAGAGGCTGTCTTAATTAGGAGTAACCTTATTCTCCTCAGAAGTATTCAAAATGTACGCCCCAAGTGACTAACTTAATATACTTAATCCTGCCCAATTCCCACAAGGTCAGAACTGAATAGTGTATATACATGGGCATTAAATTCCTAAATACAAGCTATTACAGTGAGACTTGTGGTTGTTTAAGCACACTGACAGGAATAGTGCACTTTAGAGACATGGCAAGTACATAAATAGAAAGAAAGCAAGGGCAACTGACCATGTACTGTATGTAGACTGTTGGTTAGAGCTAGTATTTAATTAAATCTAACTTCTCTGTCATGTTTTGACTGGTTTTAACTTGTAGTTTTCCAGAGATGCCAAGGAAACCTTTTGCAAGTAAAGGACATAAGAGTGACATAAACAGTTCACTACATTGGTAAAGAATATTACTCAGACTAAGATACAGACCAAAAGTTATGGTTATTGAAAACCATTAAAACCCACAGAAGTCTTTATGTGTGAGCAAAATCTAAACAAAATTCTTGAGGATTGGTGCACTGTTCATCTCCCTGTGAAATCACTGAGCAAAATGAATTATGGATTTTTCTTTAGAGGTTATGCAACAATAATAATTTACGTCTTTACAGGCTACTATACAAATATTAGCTAATAAAGTACACATTCAGATTGCTGTGGTAGTAATGAGGAGAGGAATCAGTTAATGTAGTTGGATGGGAATGCCCTACACTGCTTTCATGCAGAGATAACTAGATTCCCTACATGGCAGGAGGAGTGCAGGACAGCTAGCCTCCTGTGTCAAAAGCTGGTCCTTGTATATAGCCCCTTAGGGACTGCCCAGTCTGACAAAGGAAAAAAAGATCTATTCAGGATTCCCTGAAAAATACTGCTCCATAATGATGGGATAACAATCCTTGGGCTAAAGGACTTCTGCAAGCATCTGGAAGAGAAGAAATGCTATGTAAGAGCAAACCACTGAAAAGAAGCCACTGGGAAGGAAGCTGTGACAGAGAAAATAATAGACTGGGAGAAATGACAGGAAAAGAGCAAGCAGGTAGGACAGAGAACAATGCAGCAGAGCAAACCCCAGGTGGCAATCGCATGGATTACTGAGCAAGGTGTTCTATACACCTAGAAATAAAGGCATTGCAGGGAGCCTACACTGCAAATTAGGCAAGTTCAGGCCATTTAATCCAGTGCCTGAGACCGTAAGTCACTTTTACAATGGTACTATTAAATCATGATGACAAACTGAATCTTTTACAACAAACCTAAATGAGAACAGCAAATAGAGGAAGGGGAAAAAAAGTGGCATACTAACATATGGAAAGGCTAAAAGAGAAGAAAGCAGAGCAGAAAAGGGGAACCAGATTACAGAAAGAAAAATAAGCATTAAAAAAGTCCATAGAGGCTGATTCTTAATGGCATTTTTTAATTCTCTGGAACCTGAAAGGAACACATCTCAAAAACAGGATAAGATAATTTAGGTTAGAAGGTTAGTATATGACTCCAATCTCCTACTCAAAGCAGGCTCATTTTCAAAGTTAGGTCTGGTTGCTCAGGGAAATGTCCAGTTAAGCTCTGAGTATCTCTGGGGATGGAGATCCCACAACCTACCAGCAACCTGTTCCAGTGCATCACCACTCTCATTCTGAAAATATTTTCCTTATGTCTAAATGAGATTTCCCTCTCTGCAGCTTGTGTCTATTGCCTCTTGTCTTTCTGCTGTGCCCTTCTGAGAAGACTTTGACTCCGTCTCCCATATTATCTCTCCATTGCGTGGAAGAAGACAGCAACCGGATCCTTCCTTCACCTACCAGAACTCCTTTCAAGGTTAAATAAAATCAGCTCACTCAATGTCTTTTCCTACTTCACATGTTCTAGCCCCCTATACATCCTAGTGGTACTTCAATGGACTCACTCCAGTTTGTCAATTTTATACTAATGAATAGTATAAAACAAACCAGTATTTTACATCATTGAGGTTTTTTTCTGCTTATAAGGCACATTCCTAATTTCCCAAAATCAAAGCATTCAAATAAAGACAAACAAATCTCTACACCTCTGGAATGAGGAAGGTAAAATATTAGAGTAAGGAAATATGTCACAAAGAACACGGTAAGTTTTGTTCAGTGTCACACAGAAAATACAATCCAAGACTTCAGAACCCTTTTTCCTCTTTAAATAAAATTTGTCTTTTCAATATGAATTTCAATGCTGGTGAGGATATAACTGACCTCCAAAATTCTAACATACCATACTTCACAAAAAGCTATTATTTTCTCATGACATTCAATAAAAATATTTTATTAGCTCCTTTGTAAGAAAGAGAATTACTTACTGCCTTCCCATGTACAGTGTAAGAGATTCAATGCCCCCTCTACTCTTTTCCAGTGTTGAAGATGAAAGAAAGCATATGCTATTGCTTCACTGTCCCCTCTCTTCAGAATATGTTCAGGGGGCAGAATTAAGCTTTTCATTTCTAGTAGATACTGCAATGAAAAAGCAGAGCACAATTATTTCAGAGGTAATAAAAACCATAAAAAGCCGCCTGCAATTCTATAATGCACACTGAATGGTCCATTTCCCTAAAGTACTTTCCCTCATAAGTGTTTCATCAAATGTGTAACATCACCAACTGCACTTGAAGATAATTATTGAATTATTCCCAAAGACTATGATATGCTGACAGATGGTTAATGTTCTGCTCTTCAGCTGTAGTTGGGGGACTATAGAGAATTTCGAAATGAGATGTCTCTCTTATCAAAGGAGACAGAAAAAAGGGCTCAAAGCAGAAAAGAGATTCTAATTACAAAAGCTTTTTAATTAAAAGTCTTTATAATGAAGACATTGAGTGGTTTGATGCCCATAGTCTTTCTATAAGGAAACACGCAGTACTCATAGTTTGTGCACTGGTTGCTTTATTGTATTGTCATCAACCGGTTGGCAGGTCTATGAATATGCAGAGCTGGCAGCCTCCTAAGTAGCTACCAACAAGTTACAAAGTCAAAAAAGGAAGTTACAAAATGTAAAAATTATCTGATTTCCATGGAAAAAAGTATTGGCTGTTCAAGCTTGCTACTTGAAGTACTTATTGAAAATGGTATGAAAATGAAAAGCACCACTGACTAAACACACAAGCAATTTTCCCCTTTACTGGATCCCCCATAACAGAAGAGGATGAAACAGATGGAGGGTTTGTGCCACAGGAGAAAACAGAGGTCCTGGACTTTATTCAAGCAGGTGATTTTTCCTCCTTCCCCTGCCTGTGAACTAGAGCACTACCAGTTCAGCAGACATGACCTCATCACCGATGCTACTACATTCCAGTTAGTGGAGAGGAAAGCTCCATCCCTTGCTGGCATGCTTGACAGGGAAAGGGAAGGGAACGACAGACAGAAATCACAGGCTGCCAAATCAACTCCCGTTTGTCAGTTCTCCTCTGGGAAGGGTACAATTTCCCAGCTGTACACTCACTGCTCTTCAGTAGCACAAGGAAACTGTCACTCTCTTCCAGGATGCCCAAGAGCAAATGTTCTCCCCACCAGACTATTTAAGTTAACACAAGCGGCAGCAGATGAGTCAGGCAGTAGACTGTCGGGCCCCAACACAAGGTTTAGAAAGGAAAGATTTGGGTAATCATTGGCAAAAAGAGAGTGAGTGCAAAGGCCCTCTACTTCACTGAGGCCTCTGTGCCTATGCACTGGTCTCAGCTTTGGTCTGGAAGGAGGAGGTCTGCAGGAGCCAGGGACTGACACCCACCCAGTGCAGGCACCCAAGAGAAGGCAGTTTGACACCAGAGGTGAAACAGAGGTGTGGGTGGTGTTAACCTTCCACAGCTCCTCTTATTAAACACCGACTTTTGTGACTGGGGGACTGCAGGGTGTGCTTGAGCACCTGCTCAGTGTGTGAGCTGGGGCACAAAAGAAGAGAAAAGAGGGCAAAAGAAAGAAACGAGAATTGAAAATCAGCCTTGGGGAAAGGAAAAGGAAAGGCCAGAGGGAAATGAGCACAAGTAGCATGATGGCACAGAGTCACTCCCTCTCCTGAAGGAGCCTGAAAGAAGCTTGCAATCAGGTAAAGGATTTGAAGAGACCATCATCAAAGCAGAGAACTGTCAACCCTGGGAAATAAATACTTCAAAGAGGAAAGAGAAATCACGTGTGCTTCTGATGCATGTAACAGTATTAAAGGAGAAACTGAATTGGCAGTGGCAGTAATATATGTGATACTTGGGATTTTCCCTAAAACCTTTCAGAAAAATTTGAGAGCTGCAGAGCAGATGAATTGATGGAGGAAGCTGCGACTTAGTAGGTAGGACAGGAGATTAAGAGTGACAGAGAGAACGGAATGAAGAGTTGACAAGAGGGAGGCTTACAGAGATACAGCAAATGTTCTTATTCACTGCCCTAATGAACGTGCCATCCTTTTAAAAACACAAATTATACCTGTTGAGCAGAAGAGAATAGAATTGCAAGAGGTGCAGGTTTCTGTCTGGTTTATTAATTGAGAACATAACTCTTATTTCCATATTTTTTGGCAACAGTAAATGAGAAAGTAAGTTCTCAATATTTAAAAATTTCAATCAAAGGCAAAAACAAGAACCCCAAAGCCATGTCACTATATAGGAAAAGAATAACCAGGAAGGAATGTCCTGTTTTGAGGAGCACTGAGATGAAAACATGCTATTTTGGTTCTTATGTATAGCTTATTATCAGCAATTAAAAACAAATCAAGTGGAAATACCAGATGGAAGGATACATCTCGACACTTGCAAATCATTCTTAGTCCTCACTCAGTTGCATTGACTTTTCAGTCTACATTTTTCTCAGCTTCAGAAAGAAAAAACCTATTTTTAAAAGTTCCTCAGGTCAAAAATGTGAAACACTCCTCCCTCATTACTCTATCACAGCTACTTTCCCAAACAAAAAGTCCATAATCTGGTTCGGTGATACTCAAGAAGACCCACACATGAACTGGATGGATATCTCAAGTCTCATTTGGGCCTCATAATACTTTTTGTTTTATGCACAAAGGTCAGCCCCACCTTTTGGGCATACAAACTGTCAATTAATTTATTCTGGTGGCATTTCCAGCAGGAACGTTAATTGTACACAGCCCCTAAGAGACCTCATCTGGAACACTCTGTACAGTTCTCATCAGGCACTTTCAGAAACATAAAGAGCAAAGTCCACAAGCACAGAATCACAGAATCACCTAGGTTGGAAGGGACCTTTTAAGATCATCTAGTCCAACCAACAGAAATTAAAAAAAA
>JAOXNO010000001.1:26834543-26883153 GCA_028565335.1 Limnodromus scolopaceus
CCGACCCTCCAGCCAGTTTTTAACCCAGTGGAGAGTATTCCCATCTAAGCCATGGGCAGCCAGTTTCTCCAGGAGAAGAGTAGAGCTAATCAAAGAAATGGCAAGTCTGCTTTGTGAGAGGGCACTTGAAGGCCTCTATCTGTTTAACATCTCTAAATAGGAGTAACAGGTACCAAAAAGGTATCTAGCTGTAGGTAGGGCTTGATTATTATGGAAGGAGAGACATGACTGTCCATGAAAATTAGGATGGTCTTGATGTCCTAGAATATCATATCCATTCATGCATTGCTGCATTTTTAAGGAGAGTTCATGAGCCCGGAGGGCATTCAGGTTCCTGGAGGTTTGGCTGACAAGGCTCAGGGTCTCTTTGGAAACAGCACAGCCAAGGGCAGCCCCCTCTTACGGTAACGGCAGGCTACTGGCACCCAGAGACTTGACAGGCAGGACGCAGTGCCAGCAATCTGCTGGCCTTCTAGCAGATTGTCATGAAATCAAACACAGTTCCCCTGAAACACTGTGGATTGGACAAGCAGACAAATTCTAGTGAAAATAAATTAAATGAAAAAAACAATTGTTCTTCCAAAACTATCCAATAAGCTGCAGTCCTCATGCTGCCCATATAATGTGTGAGTCACAGTCCTCATGGTCTTCTGTGTGCAGCAAGTACCTCCAGCTCTTGGAAAAAAACAGCCAAAGACATCTGATTGTAGTTTCCAAAAGGCTGCTATCAAAGATACTACGCTAGACAGATACAGTCTTCTCTTAATCCACGGAAGACTTCAGGGTGGGAATCTGGTTACTTATATTTCAAAGGCATCAGTCCAGAGCACAGCCCTTGTTCTTACAGGACTAGTAGGGAGACAAGATCCCACCATATCACTAAAATTCATATCAGTATGAATTCCATCTGGAAAACAACCTACACCTCTTGACAGACTCCCTATTAACTGTAACTCCTGATGCACTGGCATCCTTTCAGATTCAACCATGATCTTCAAAAGTTAAGTAATAAAACTTCAGCACCTTTTCAATACCTTGAATACACAGGAAAGATGGGAGCCCAGCGTCATCCTGACAGGGCCCTGAGCCCATGCGTGGTTCCACTTCAGAGTGTCAAGTAACAGGCTGAATAAAAAATTTAACAGAGAGCTAGTAGCCATTATGTAGGAAATGGAGATGGCAAGCCCAGCACATCTCTAACTGCATTGACAAATGAAGAACTTTAACTAGAACAGGAAATAGCATATCACCACTATCTGAGGTTATCATGTTCCTCTAAAAAAGGAATCAGCTCAGAAAAGACAGTCTAGAAAATTTCAACCAGAATAACCTAGTCTTAATCAAGCTATGAGTGAATACTGAAGTTGCGCAATGATTTCTGTCATCAACAGATTGCTCAGTCAGCCCTTCTCCACTGCATTGTTCTGACTTGGATTTTTTTAGTTGTTGTTTTTGTTTTTCTCATCTCTCTCTTCTCTCACGCCAAACTTTTTCCTGTCAAACCCCTGTATTTTAGAAGTTACAGAAGGGTAACAGTATTTTCATATAGTTCCACAGAGGGCTTCTATGCTGGTTACATAACATTGTAATAGATATCGCTCAGCTACAGCCATTCCATAAACATACAGGAATATGCCTTTTAACGAGCATTTGGAGGCTGACAATGGACCTTGTACACGTGAAGTGCAACATGGTAGATTCTATATTTCTCTTACTTGAATTGATCAGATATACATTATTTATTTCATAATATTGACAGCACTCTGGCTACTAATTCTCCACTGCTGGGAGTGCTTTTAACATTCCACATTAATGAGCTACTTCAGTGCCCTTTTACAAAATAAATCAACCTATCTCAGGCAGGTTTCCTTCTTTTCCTCAACTGCACAATTTGCCTCTGAAATCACAGCTCAGGCTGCAAATAGGCAATAGTCACTCCTGCACCTGTGACAGCATCCCTCCAGGCCAGAATATGAGAATTTAACATTGTTTAAACAGGAACTCTCCTCCTCCCAGTGGGATGAACAGCATAAGCTTAAAACAGTTCCAAAATACTGGTTTCTACATGCCCACAGAAGCCACCTGTAGGTCACCTTACAAGTTCTCATTGGATTGATGGTAATTAAGAAGTTTGTCCTTTTTGCTGGAGATAGATACAAAAACAAATCGCCGTCTCACCGAACAGTTAAAAACTCTCTTAAACATGTCTGGAATAGTTTCTCTGTAATATCATGGGGTGTGCGGAACAGATTCATTTCCCATCTGGTATATGAATTTGTTTGCATTATTTGTTTCTATTAGCAACTACAACTTACTAGAAACCACACAAGCATACAGACACACAGTTCTTATTAAAAAAATTTAAAATAAGTAAGAAAGAAATGAGAACAGATGAAATGGAGAACAAATAACTCTTTAAAAAAAGTGTTTAAGTCAATGGTTTGCTATGTACTTTTAGGAAGCTGTTTACACACAAAGTTGGCATTTCTTAAGTAACATCAATATTTAAGTTATCTGATTCAAATGCAGCAAACTTCAGCAGGTTACTCTCTTTAAATCCACTGAGCTCCTGGCTTACACAGCAAACCCATACAACCGTGTGCAGAGCACACTTTTGACTCACTTTTAACAACTAGATACATGGACCCTCACCTGTTCTCTCTTCCCTTCTTTGACTTTACTGAATAGCTTGTGTCCCACAGACCACAGAGAAGAGGATGGGGGGAGCTTTTCAGGAGGAGTTTGAATGCAGGGAGGAAGCCTTGCAAATCAGTTCAGAAAGGGTGTTCCACAATTGAGGAATGTCCCAGAAACATCTGTGGTACTTTATCAGCATTAGCTTGGGATAGTTGCATTACATATAAGTGGGGAAGCTCCAAACATAACATATAAATAATACTGATGAAGTCTGGTGTGTGTATTTTCCATGACATAGGATGTACTACACTCTTTTCCATACAAAACCCTCTGGAATTACAGTGATACCCCAACTGCTTCAGTGGCAATAAAAACCTTTTTGTTTAACTCAAATTTTTTTGAGCAGCTTGTTGTCAGATAGCGTCAGCACATTTCCTTGAGATCAAAACTCCACAGTGCATGGTGACACACAACAAAAGGATACTAGTCCATAGAATCTCATTTAAGACAAAGATGGTTGGAAAAAAATTCAGTCAAATCTTCACAAGCAAGTGATACAATTTGTTGTGATTCTTCTCACAGTGGAATTCACAGCTCTTCACTTTGTTCTCTTCCCTGATGTACTGCCGACTTCCATCTACTACTGGTTATGTTCTTCTTCTACAAAAAAAAAAACCCTAAAACACTCTGCTGGGTGAAGTGCTTTCTTTTTATGTAGGTAATCTCTGCTGAAGTATAAAGCTGCAGTTTGCTGTAGCTGAGTTGTTTCAGTAACACAAAAAAGACAAACTGTAATAGACATATTATCTTTTATCAGATATTTTTCTGGTACAGCTTAAAAAAAGCCACTTTGAAGCACAGAAACCTTTTTACAGGTAAGACGCCTTCAGAATGAGAAGTCTTGATCAGTTTGACAGTGGTTCCATTTTTGCTGAGATCACAGTTGACACACCTGAGCTGGCCTTATCCTGCACGCTCAGCTTCCAGAAGCAGCAGAGCCAGGCGAGCAGCCCAGCTGCCTTGAGAGATCTGGCAGCCTACGCTGAGCTCTCTACTGCCTTTGTTCACTTAAATCAAATTCTGGTACCTCCACGTGTCACATCTTGATTCTAGTGTATTCCAAAACTAAAGAGAATTTACCAACTTTGGCTGAGAGTAATGGACTGATCTCTGGGAATTAAAATGTCATTGAAATGTACTCAAAAACTGAAGAAGAGATCTGTTTCAAAAGAAGGTTATTTGCTGGAATGGTGGCTGCCTGAAGAAAGATTGTCAGTCATATTACGTCTCTGTAAAAGGCATTTTTTTTTTGCAGACAGACAGCAAAACACAAGGTGGTGCGTAGTCATCTAGAATCAATGAAAGTAGATGCCAACACCTTCATGACATACATACTGAGAAGACTCCCAGAACCATGCACACACACTGGTTTCTGTGTGGAAGGTAGGTGTTTTTGCAGGGTTTCTCACCTCTATGTAAAGACGGAAATCTGGGACTTTTAAAGTGCTTCTTCTTAAGGGGTTCCTACGTCTTCAGATTACATTCAAAAGAAAGTGTAAGAAGCATATCTGACCTCTGCAACATCACTATGGAACACTGGGCCGCAATCTGGCCATAATCTCCTAGGGAAAAATCAGCAGCACTGTAAGAATCCCGTGGTTGCTTTACACAAACCTGCAATAGGTCACAACAGGAGACCCAGTCTCCCTTTCTTGCTAAATCCTGCTCAGCAGCAGCTCTCAGTGTGTTCAGTGTATTCCCTGCATTCCTTTTGTCTCAGAACCTCATTAGCAAATATCTGCTATTTCAAGTTAAATGTCTGGAAAATGCATATCCAGTAACAATTTTTTATGTGATGATTATAAATTTTAATGATTTTCACTTAAAAAGGTATAATCTTTCAAGACAAACCAGAAACATATAGAATCATTTTTTTTCCTCTTAAATAGTGTAGTTCTCTGCCTTCAAGGCTTCTACTGGAAACTCTGCAAATGCTTTAAATAATTTGTCACCTTTGTAATTTATTTCTTCCTAAGTCTGAAGAAAAGAATCATTAGTCTTTAAATCCTAAGGAAGCTTTGAAGGCATATTAGTTTTGTGGCACTGTTAGATTTCTTGTGATGCTACTTGCTAAAACTTATCTCCATTTCATTAAGAACAAATTGGATAGATCTTCAATCATAATTGAGTGGAAATTGACTTGCAACATCCATACTGTGCATAAAATTTTAATCAAAAATATATTTTTGCCACCTTAATATCCTTTAGCTAATAGCAGAAAGCATGAGTGTGAAACCAGCAATGCTGCATATTAATCTGTATTAGGCTACACTGTTATAATGTTAAAATATGAACTAAAAATCAGAGTCTGCTCCCATTACTGCCTTGTTATGCTGATAAATTATATGTTTCACAAAATGGCAGTCTTTGAAAAACTGAGGGAATCAATTAATAATGTGAACTGATTGAAAAGCTTAGGAGCTTAAGTGAGGAAGAGGACTGGAATTTCTTTAAAATAAAAATACTGAAAATAACACACAATCTGCATTTCACACATGGGGCTACTTGTCAGAAAGGAGATTCAGCCTTGTATTGAACAGCCACTGAAACAGAAGCTGGGTAGTGAGAAAAAGGTTACAAGTGATGAATGAAAGTACTGATCTACAAGAGAAGCAGGATCTTGGAGGTCTGGAAGTGCAGAGGTTATGGAGCAGCTGCCACAACTTACAGTATGGCAGATTTTGCAAAGGAAGTCAAACCAAAGAAGAGCAAGCTCTTAAGTATAAACAGAAAAAGAACAAGCAAAAAGGTAACAAATGAAGACAGTCTCAGTTTCATGGCAGTGCAGAGCATGGAGACAACAGCAGGATAGACATCAGGAGCATGTACAGAAGTGGAGGTGACTGCAGCCAATGATCTCTGGCCCTGAACAGTGAATGAAGCCATCCCAGAAATGGCCAGACGGCCACAACTGACTTAAAATAAAAAGATCCCTACTCAGAATCAAATGACCCAGTAATGCAAGAAGTAAATGCAATGCCAGTCATTTATAGAGGATGGAAACGATATGTGTTAATATGGAATCATTAGTACGCAAACTGTTAAAAAAGATTTTGATGGAAAGAATTATCAAAACCATGGAGGTAGGTGAGGAAAATAGAACAGGGTCTCAAGGATTGCTCATGACCGGCTAAACTGCATTGCTTGGCAAGACAGGTAATGGTTTAGACAGCAAAGATAGAACACTCTAATCGGGCTTCAGTAAAACGTTCAGAAAGGTTCACCCAGAAGAGGACTGGAATAGAGAGTTAAACAGGCAACCAGGCATAAAGGCAGTATCAATGGTTGTGTTGGTGCAAGAATCATCGGGATGGAAGAAAGTAAACAGAGTTCCACAGAACCAGTCCTGGAACCAAACTTCATTTAATATTTTCATTTTATAGCTTGACACAAAAATAGAAGATCAGCTAGTAATACAAAGGGACTCATCTCACCTAAATCTTCTTGTCTAAAAATCAGGCTTTTACTGGAAAATAGTTGCTCCTTTCATAGTCAATGTAGAAACAGGCACCTTGGAGGAACAGTCTGTCTAGAGATGTCTAAGATAGTTCCTTCTTTCCACTGCCTGCAGAGGAAGTCTAGATGATTTTATTAAACAAACAGCCTAACTTTCAGGGAGCTAAACCATGCTATTCAGTGGTTGGAATAACAAATACAGCTCATAGAGAAAATATTTAATTCCTGCAACACATGAGAATGAACTTTCTGCAATCCATGTGTACCCATGGGAGAGGTCTTGGGTTTATCTTCACCAGACTTGGTTTTCAGCTGTACCTAATGAATAGGCTCCCTACATTAACATACACTAGTCTTCTGCTATCCAGTGGAGGCTGCTTACTTTCAGAGGGCAATACTGGTCCAAAGGTTTGTGGGTTAAGGGTCAGAGGCAGATCTCCGAGGGCCAAAAAGCAGCTGCCTCTAGTTTGCCTTTAAAATGAACTTACAGACTGCAATACTGAGTTTCAGGTGATGAAATAATAAAATACATTAGCCTCTAGTAGCCCCTGGGCAAGATTCTTACTGCTAAGATACATATCTAGAGAGGGGATTAGGGAATTAGAACATAAATCCCTTTTCTTACTTTGTAGTTCTCAGCAATTCTTCATCACTGAGCTTTACATTCTCAGAACTTAATGACAGGGTGCTGCATAAGGAATTACTAATTCAACTTATATGAAGTACACCGTGAACACCAAACACAGGTTCCTTTGTATAGCATGCCAAAAACATACTCTTACATGTAATCATCAAAACAAATAACACATGCTATTTTGAACTAGAATATCTTTAAGTGCTATTTTGTAAATAATAACCTGTCTTTATGTATGGTTCTGTCCTGCAGTGTAGCATTTGGTGGTGTCTACTACCGCAATCCACCATGTAATTGTTGCTCACATAGAGGACTCACTTCAGCTAAAATTTCAAGTTTCATGGTCCAGAGTAGAAGACACTCAACGTGAAATACCAAATGAAAAAACTGTGCATACTATCGGCTTCTTTCCCTTCCCATTGTTTGCTCCCCTTTCCACCACATCACTTGTTAATCCAACACAGAAACCAGGAGTTCAGTCCTCAGCAGAGTTAAAGCTACAACAATGTTTTCTCCATACTCACTTTTGGCACATGTGGATTAAATTCTACTGCTCTGTGAATAGCTTCTACTGCATTCATCTCTGCAGTACTCAGCCCTCGCCTTGAGGCAGCCTCTGGAGAAAATCTACAAAAACAAAGAAACAAACACATTAGGTCAGAAACACTAGTAAGAAAAAGCCAGAAAACGAATCTAGAACATGGGCCCATGTAACAAAACCGAGTTAATTTCCTATGCTCTCCAAACTTCATAGCAAGTGGAAACTCTGAGTGATCTATTACATCAAGGCCAATGAAAAACCCATCAGAAGTGGAAAGCATGTTTGCATCTAATCATGGCGGAAAGTCAGTTCAAACAGTTCTTTCTCTGTCACTAATCTAAATTTGCTCTAGGTACCTTGCCAAGGGGCATATTCAAGGCTGAAGTTGCAGAAAAAAGAAAAGAAAAAAACCACAAAAACAATGCCAAATTATTGTTGGAGGGTTTCTGTTAAAAACAGGTTTTGGGAGGTTTTAGGGAGATTCCCAACCCAATGCCCCTGGGTCAGGTTGGGATAGAAGCACGATGCAGCAGCAGTAGCGGGTGGTCTACTGACCGCAGCACCATTGAGGGTAGTATGCCCAAACTGTGGGCAAATCATCTGCCCCAGTGAATGAAAAACCAGACCATGCAATCTCTTTCTCACCTCACACCCCACGGCTAACTCCAGAGCTGTACTTGGCAGGCAGACACCACAGGGAAAGCTGTGACAACCTTAGCCCTGCCCTCCCAAGCTGGAGTCGCTGTGTAGGGAGGAAAGATGTTGCAGTAGGTACTGGCGATCTACAGGATAAAAAGAATGAAAGAAAATTACTTAGATCTTGATGTGTACATACACTTTAAAAGCAAAAACTGTCAGGATGTCAGTCAAGAAAATGGCTTTCCACTCTACTTGCTTTCCAACTTTAGGGAGGCATTTGACCCTCAGGTGCACAGACACAACTCTGCCTGGGATTTGTGTGAAGGCATCTGAGAGCAGAATCAGGATTTTTTAGCTCCATCTCACAAGGAGCTGAGCACCCTTTCAGAGCGGGCCAGTGCTCTCAAGTCCATAGGCACCAAGTAGGTGTGCTCAGCACCTTGGAAGGTTGAGACCCAAGAGAAAACCATAACAGGAATGAGCAGACATTTGCGTCTCTAAAAATATGAATGGCATCTACCTCTCAGAATCCCTGACGTAGTAATGCTAAATCCACCTGCCGCTATTTAAGTGGATGAGCAGCCTTCTGACAGCACTTGTAAAACGACACTGCTACCAGTGCATCCATATTTATTTGTTACCTTTTTGTGGTCAGGTTTATACAAAGTTGAAGAGGTTCAGCCACACAACACCTTTTAGTTGCATCTTCGTGATACTATCTAGGAAGCCAAAGCTCACCAAGACAGTATACATAAAACCAAAACAAGAATTGAATTTATGCTATTTCTCTTCTTTTCTTCTTCTGTAATATTTGAAGTGCAATGTTTGATCACTGCAATTTTTTTTCTGATATATACAGTCATTTTATGAATTTACTGCAGGACTGAATTCTCCTGCTAACCTAGCAGATTGTTAGGGTGTGGGCTCAGCTAAGAGAAATCTTGAGTTAAATCAGGAATTTTGCTGGACAGTGGTTCTTATGCACTTACTTGTCAGAGACAGCTCTGGCTTTGAGCAATGCAGCTGTGTAACATATTGTTGCTGATTTTGGTAAGCTTATATCTGTTGAAAAGAAAGAAAAAAGTAAACATCCAAAAATTGGTAAGCTTATATCTGTTGAAAAGAAAGAAAAAAGTAAACATCCAAAAATTTAAAAGTCTGCAGAAAGAACAGTGTTTGATTGATACTTCAGAGTATCAATTCAGAATACTTTCTGATCTTGGGATTTGTACTGCCAGGTCACATGGATTTTTAAATTTCTGCCCAACATACAGGCTTTAACAACCTGTGTTGATGACCACTGTAACTGCTATTTAAGCAGCAACTGGGTTCATTAGAGAACTAATTCAAAGTGTGACTTGATAGAGATATAATGAAAGATTTTATTACTTCATATAGAAATGTATAGGTAACCTGGAATACATGAATTTTTCCACCGTTAACAAAACATCTAAGTAACAGCTGAGAGCTATCTTATTCACTCCTCTTGCTTTCACTCAGAAGTAGCTGTCTAATATGAACATGTGGCACCAATACAAGTTAAGACAGCTATTTAAGTAATAATGGATTTGACTTGCAAGCAAGCCACCATTAGATTTAATGCGGTTAAAGATCAACAGTAAAATAAGGTGGTTTGCCTTTTAAGAAAATCTTGGACCAAGATATTCACCAGTCTCTGGCCATTTTATGCTGTTCCAGAGACAAACAGGAGCCATAAACCTGATTTAAACCATTAGTTCAACTTAATTTATACCTGTTCTCTACCAGTAGACTGGCACAAAGCAACCAAAAGGTAGAGAGAAATGATGCTTAACAGACTTGAGTTATAGATTTGTTCTCAGTGTTACACAGAATTAACTTCCACATTAGTAATTGATCCAGCAGACACATATTATATACTGACTGAAAGATTCCAGCATTAAAAAGTTAAACATTACAGCTAAATGGAAAAAAAAAAAAAAAAAAAAAAGAACAACCTGCACTAAAGGCTGGATTCTGCAAACACTTTTGCACACTGCAATATTATAGTTTCTTATAGTAAGTAAAAAATACACAGCACAGTAAACACAAGGCACTGGAGTAGGCCCACTGTAAAAGTAAGAGCAGCTAATCTGACTATTGTTCTAAGATTCTATCCCTCAGTTTGTCACTGAAGTTGATTAGAAAGACAAAATTACCATAGAGCTTGGTAGCTTTAGGGTTAAGAGAAACTTGCGATTTACTGAACCCCAGTGCCTTGCAAGACAGGGCTTCTAAAAGGAGTTAAAGAGGACAGGCAAGTCATATCTCAGCAGTTACCATCCTTCATTTATTAACAACCAAGCAACCAAGCAGAATGTTGTCCTATTACACAGAATACATTTCCAGAACAACCGAAGCACTTTGAAAATGCTATCTGTTAAATCATCTCTATTGTCTTTTTATGCACTTGCACTTCAAGTATGAGACGTAAAGATCTTGTTGGAGACTCCCCTATAATATATTCCAACTATAATTTCACTTGAGTATGTAATTGTAGTGACTAAAGTAATTAAAATCAACAGCATGCAAAGCAGGCTAGGTGATAGATATGTTAATTACTCCACTAATAGAACATACATGAGCACATCTTCAATGACAGGAGGAGAAAATATTTATAAGCCCCTTCAATAACCCTGCTTATACCAGGTTTTCCTTAACATTAGGTGTTAAAAGTGATTTCCAGTAAATAGAAATGTCTTTTCCAGAACATACTGGCCTCTGTCTTTCAGTATAAACCTTATTCATTAAATCATAAACGGAGTGAAAGGTAGAAGAATGGAAAAGTAACAAACAAAACAAGAAAACCATCGACACACTGTCACCTATAAGGTTTTTAACTGGTCAATAGAATACCTTATTTTCCCCTTACCTGCAATCATTTCTCAGGGACATCAAGCCACTATTACCTCATGGAAATATTTTCCCCTGCACCAGTTCAAGCCTCACAACGTTAGTTCAGGATCTGACCTTTATAAAATTTTGCATGAATGACACAGAGCAAGAAGTCTACCTAGAAGTCCCTGGAAATACATTTTCCCAGGCAAACTTCATATATGAAAAAAGGACTAAGAAGAGAATGCTTGCCTGGACTTCTTTGAATAATGCAACAAGAACACCACTTCACTTTTCTATCTGCTTGAAGGAGCTGAAAATTAGGAGGAATCAAGAGGGTCTGGAGTAGATAAATGATGTAGCAGAGGAAAAACAGTTGTTATGCCAATGAAAGCTGCTGCTCGATTTTATCAAAGAAAGCAGGTATGCCAGCAAAGCCACAATGACAGCAAGAAAGTGCCAATTCAGCCATTAATACGCAATCCATGAGGTCAAACAATGAGACCACTCAACACACAAAAACCCTCTAACCACATGTATAACAGCCCTATCTGCATCAGATCATTGATACTTGAGTAAAGAATGCTCAGCGGAAGCTGAACGGACCAAGTTGTGAGGAATATTACAATTCTTGGCTAAGAGATTAAGATATCGTATGGTAGGAACTGAGCTTGATATAGGGTTAAATATACTAAAACAAAACACCATATCACAAAACAGGTTCTTCCAGTATGTAGTAAGTGCTCCTGAGTTGGAAATATCTGTGTGCCTAGATGGTGGGATGATCCACAATGAACTGCTGGCATCTGTAAGGAAGGGAAATGTGGTGAGATGAGGTAAGGCTCAGGTATACCACCTGAGTCATTCCTGCAGAAGAAATAGGATTTCTCAAGGAATATTTTGTTCAAAGCTGACCGTCCATGGTCAAGAACAATCAAATCAATCAGAAAGACTGGAATGTTTTCATAACAATACAAATGAAATAAAGTCTGAGAGAAGATACAACTGTTCCCCACGCACACCCACAAGGAACACCAGGAAAGGAGAAGGTCTGCTTAATTACAGGAATTCTTGTTGGCACAAGAATAAACAGTTCAGAATTAAATTTAGGCTGAAGATTTCTAAGAAGCAGATTTTTGAGGCATATTTCCAGGTAGAATAGTGGGGCAAACGAAATGGCCAATTCTAGGATGGAGCTTGCTCAGCTCATGGAAGGGGTAATATCAAGTAGTAAATGCAACAGTGGGGGACGTGACTCACCCAGGAGGCCTCCTTCAGTACTATGCTCCTAATGAGCAAGCAGCAATTATTTGAGGATAATACCTACAGTCCCTTGGCAGCGGAAAAAATACATATAAATGTTCATGTTTATGTTGCTGTGGAGATTATGCCTGCTTCCCTCCAAAAGCGTTTCGCTTTTTGTTTCCTCCATAGTAGACTGTAAGTATTTCATTCTGCTATATCCTGGTCTGATCACTACAATACTTCAAAATCCTTGTATTATTTAGGCTTCATCTCCATAACTGGACCCTCGTATTTTAGAGAAAAGCGTAAGACAATTATGTCTGGTTACAATTTGAATTTAGCAAGAGAATCAAGTATTAACTAGCCCTAGGAGATACATCTTCTGTGAGGAACCAAACTGAAGTTTTTCATAAATTACTCTGTTCAGCTCTGTGAGCCATCTGGCAAAATAACTTCACATACACTCTTTCCCACCCTCCTGTGATTACTCGTGGAGCTCCCACAATGTGCTGAAAGATGTGACTGCTATTCTGTTGTCAAAACCATCAGGACATTTTTGCCAAACAAGAACTGATGTGTCAATCTAAAAAAGGCTCTCCTTCTTCCTTATTGCT
The DNA here is from genome assembly GCA_028565335.1 of Limnodromus scolopaceus. Taxonomy (NCBI): domain Eukaryota; kingdom Metazoa; phylum Chordata; class Aves; order Charadriiformes; family Scolopacidae; genus Limnodromus; species Limnodromus scolopaceus. Next base: position 26,847,223 of record JAOXNO010000001.1, read on the forward strand.
TGTATCTTTAAACAGAATACAAAATAGTCTAGACTTAATTTATGAGCATTTTCTTTCAATTAGCCCCAGTCAACTATGGGGACAATTGGCAAAGCGAATTCTTACTGGTCATTTGCTTCATAAGCAGCTGCTTGTGAGAGTGAACTAATGGAAAGATGCTATGGATAGAGACTTGAAACCATAATATCACTTCTTCTCTGATTCAAGCAGATGCTGTATATCATCTAAATACATCATGGATCTATTGTTTTTATAAAATAGCAACTAAACCAAGAAAGGATGAATCTGGATATGGACTGGTGCAACATTTTCCATCCAAGTCATCAGAGACAGGCATGCTGCAATTGCTTTAGTCATTAATAAATGTAAAAACTAGGTCACTAATGAGAAATTATTCCCCATTTTGACCCTGAAGCATATGTTATTCCCAAGTCAACAATACAGATTCCTATGGGCTTAATTTCAGATAGTCAAATAGTCTTATCAACTCTAATAGGACTTAAATATTTGCCGAAATACGCTGTAGATCTGGGGCCATAATTTGCACAGTCCTTGACTGGATCCTTCCAGTCAAACTGCTAGCTCTTCTTCATATAGCACTTGAGAGAGACTACATTAAGCTACTGGAATCATTCACATATTTCCAAATACGTGACTGAAAATATACCAACAAACTGGAAGAAGTTATGCAAAGAGGTAAAACAAAAAATGGTGGAAAACAGGACATGTATTGTGCTACAGCTTGGGGGTGAACCCCAGCTCTGATTTTCTCTCCCTCGTTCTGTCTGTAGACTCTAGTGTTTAAGTGATAAGCCAACACTTGCCCTGTCAGCACAAAACTCCCCCAGTTCTCTGCATCTGCAGGCTAGATTGTCAGCTCTTGCACAGGTGGTAGGAAAAATTGCTTATGGGAAAGACTGAAAGTGCTCTAGCAAATAATATGTGCAGGTTGGGTCAGTGATGACAGAAGAGAGACGCAATCATCTATAAAGACACAAACATTAAGGAAGAAAGTGAATTAAGCTCATACAAATGGTTAAAAGCAAGAGTAACGGGATGGAATTCAATAAAGGAAGGTATGAACTCAACATCAGGGGAAAAACACTTTGTCAAAAAGATCTTATATGCTGTAGTATTATCTCCCATGAGAATAGTCATTGCATTTTTCCACAAAACGTGGTAGAAAACATGCTGCAGGGAGCAAAACTTCAAACACAATGATCTAACGCTTACTTTGCACTTGCAAAACAAAGCAGTTCCAAATCTCTGTATTTTGACATTCTTCCTCAGTGGCAGGAGACACCCCAGTCAAACACAAACACAGAGCCACTCTGTATGTTCAGGCCTGGATTTTGGTCCCCTGATAGGATGGGAAAAACATTTCAGCACAAACAAAAAGTGTTTATTTTGCTATGACCACAACTAAAACTTACACTGTTCAGTTATGGAAAGATTTGGAGGATCACTGCTGGTTGTGAACACTTCATATGCAACTCTTGCTGAGATGCATATCTCAGTGACCAGGCAGGTGTCAGCCCCTTTGTTTTGACCAAGTTCAATCCTAAACGCCTATAGAGGGGAAGGAATAATTTTCCCTATACGAGATTAGAAACAGAAAGAGTAGTATAATTAGTCTAGACTTTTTGTGCTTTTTCACAAGCAGGACAAACAAAAAAATCCACAGAATCATATGGCAAATAAAGAGACCAGATGGTATGAACAGACACCGAACTGATGAAGAGACCTAGTTGAAGTGACAAGTGATTTTGACATGGAGGAAATAAACCAGTTCTTAGAAGCAGAAGCTGAAAAACATGTAATGTGAAAAAAAGAGAAACTATTATCTTGATATTGCTGTAACACAAACTGGAGGTCTTACCTGATTTAAATCACTCAGAAAAGGCAGACTAGGTTTTGATATGACCTTAACTAAAAGGAACTTTCTCCTAAGGTCTCTCTTTCAAAGAAATAAAAGCATTATAAAATAGTGTGCATGAGGTGATAGTTGCTTCCATACTGCCACTTGCTACATCTTTAACTCAGAAGAAAACCCTTTCTTGCACAACCCAGTTAGCTCCACCAGGTATTACATCTCAAAAATACCAAACATAATCATTGCAAGTAATGAAACCGATGGAGTGGAGCTATGATCTCAATTATATACATATACACAAAACCCCCAGAGACCATAGCTAATATAATTGAAGACTCCATGCAACTGGTTGATCAATCTGCAACTCTCTACAGAAGGAATGCCTTCAAGTTCAATATAAATAGAATTTACCCATTTCATAAGACTGTAAGGACAAGAAGAAATTGGACAGAGGGGGACTGGAGAAAAGAGGGTAGCCCTGAATAGGTTACATTTTGGAGAACTAATTTCTCTACATTAACTGTTTAGATTTCACTAAGTTGAAAGTGTTTCAAGACAAAGAAGACTGTTTCTAAAGTGTTTCTTCAAAGGCTTACGTTTTGATTTGACACTTATTTAAAGTAGGATTCTTCAAAGTCAGCCATTACCACATGAAAAAAGTGTCATAGCCTAGAGCAGAACAAGACCTTTAGTATTTTAAAACCACTTTCTTTCTGTGTATCTTCCGGTCTAAATTATCTTCTCAAGTGAGCTCTGAATTTGGGACTCTGTCTACACAGTGACATAGTCTTTCTCCTTCTTTGCAAGGGAGTAAGCGAAAGGGGAATCTGTATAAGGTGTTCCTCCTGCAAACCAGATGGCTTATAGTCTCACCGGAAAACACTGTCATTTAGAAAAAGGAAAGCAAGGACAGGTTTAGGGAGGAACCACTACATCACTATGACTAAATACATAGGCATCCACTCTTTTTAAATCTGAACTTTCAATTGCCAGAAAGGTCTGAGTTCTCACACAGTGCCAGGTTACCAGATAATAACAATCAAAGCAACTGGCTGCCCAGAAAAGTTAATAAATCATTTTCTCTAAGCATCACAACAAGCAGACCTACTCCACTGGAAAAGAATCTGTCTAAAAAGCCAGGGAAGAGGAGCACAGAAACTTTACCTACTATGAATACCAGAAGTTTATTCCATCAAGAACAGTCTTTTTAGTAGCCATAACTATTTACGCTGTAAATAACATAGATATGTCTTAAATTAGAGCCAAAAATCTTTTCAGAATTCAACAGTATTTAGGTCATCTGCACTCTATTGACAGACACTGAACTCTGAAACCATAATGATGTAGCTCAGCAACAGTGCATGCCGTCCCACTAATGAGGCCTTTTTTCCATGAATAATGAGTATGGACATCAGCTCTGTTGCCAGGTACATAATATAAACACAATTTAACACACAGCTTTTGGTAAAGCAGTGTGTCTGCTTGTAGGGGCTGAGGTTTCGCATAATGTGATCCAACTTTTTAGCCCAGGGTGGGGGCAGACTGCTAAAGGAAATAATTTGTTCATATGTTATCAAAATACAATAAATCAGGTTTGGTCTTAGTCAAAAAAAGGCAGTGGAGTGGGACCAACAGAAACTGCAGATAGGAAAGTATAAATGAGTTCATTGTTTTATATTCCAATAAATCTTACAACACATGAAGTTGATGAGTTCTAAAATGAGCTGAGACTCCCTGAGACGGGCCTTCTGAGACTCATGAACTGTAAGGGTTATACTGGTTAAGCCTGTGTTTGCTGAGTCCTTGTGCGTACCTAGGGTATACACACACCTTTGTTTATATATGGCAAAGCATGAGTTGAAACTGCATAGGTTCAAACAGACAAAGTAAGAAGAGTTTTATTTCTAAAAGCCTTTTGCTACATTTATGAACTCAGTTTTGACTCTATCATCAGATGTTTTTTTTTGAGAAAACAAAATGCACCTTCCAAGTTTCATCAACTTCCATGACACTAAGTGCCACCACGGTGTTGTTTAAAACTACGCATTGGGGCTTTAGCATGTAAAAGCAGAGTTAGCACAGGAGTTTAGTCTGAGATTTGGGAGGGCGTGCATGGCTTAATTCCCTGTTCTGTCACAGTTCTGCTATCTCCCAGGGCTATTATCTCATAACTACATTCAAGACTAGAAGGTGCCAATGTCTTGTGATGCCTGGGGCATAAAAATAGGCATTTCTATTTACTTGTTTCTTAGAGTGCCAAAATAAAGTCCATGGGGACCTACACCTGTGTCACAGAAATTACTGAAATACAAGGAGCTACAAGAAAGACTCTGACGTTACCACTTAAACTGCAGATTTCTTCAACCAGACTAAACACAACCAAGGTCTGAGAGTCATTACTGCTACTGGGTACCAGTACTCAAGGGCCTGAGTGACATGATTTGACTCCAGAAAGAGCTGACATTCCAGGCTGGACTGGTAGCGGTGACTATCACTAATGCTGTCTGCAATCAGCTGCTTATTTATCTTTCCTTAAGTAACCTCAGCTCTGCCACAGTTTACTGCAGGTGTCTGAAATTGGGCAGTGTGATTGTGTTAGGATCAAGCCAATGGTCTATTGCTAGCCTCATTAAATTTATCTTAATTTCTTAAGTTATAAGACGTTAGAAGAAAGTAGTTAGCACATATTCAGTGGAAGCTTCTGCAATTTTTTCGGTTATACCCTCCAAAGATTCTTTGCTCATCAAGTACACACATCTCAGTACTCCAATAAACTTATATATCATCCCCTTGCCCCTGTTCCATGTGATGACATGGGGCCAGGTACTGGGGCTGACAGCGAGAAGCCTCTGCTTGTGTGAGCTCTTGCTGTTCTGCTTTTTGGCACCCAGGCAATGCAGCAGAGGATGTCATATGAGAGGAGGCAGAAACCAGAGAGAAAAGGGTACATGGAAAAAATGTCTGGTAAGACAGGCATTGGGAAGTGGGTGAGGACATGTATCATGATCATCACTGCCTTGAAGAGAAGACTGAAACGGATAGTTAGGAGAGCCAGAAGAATGGAATTAGGAATAAGCAGTACTGGCTGAACAAGGAGCCTCTGGTAGGAACTGGGGGCAATAAAAGCTGAAACTGACCGTGCAAAAGAAAAGCAGATAACAATTCAGTAGACAAATGGGGTGGAAGTCCTTCAAAGAATCAAAGAGTGGCCAAAAGACTGTGAATATAGGCTCCAGTGCCCATATTAGTAGCTATTTATACAACAGTACCTCAAATGGTGTCCAACTACCTTTTCAAAAACTTTGGAAGTTAAAAGCCTTAAAAACTCTGTTCAAAGAGCACCAGAAAGGCTCTAAGAGCTAATAACTAAAAACATTTTAAAGGCTACAAGATCAACCTAGAGAAAGAGTTAAGAAACTTCAAAATTAAGGCTACCTGTTTCACTTAATTCAGCTGATTAATGCAATTAGATCATTTTTAGTTATATGATTACATAATATTCCTGTCATAAACCCCTTTGCCATACTCTGGTGCATAGAATGAGACTTCTCTGAGGATGAAGGAGGACTGTGTAGTAACACAACATGAAAGTTGTGTTACTGACAGCTGTAGGATTCCTGATTCACTTGTTGCAGAACTTGGAATGTGGATAGTGAGTGTCATGGCTTCAGCTGGGATAGAGCTGACTTTCTTACTAGCAGCTGGTATAGTGCTGTTTTGGGTTTGGGATGAAAATAGTGTTGGTAAAACACTGATGTTTTGGTTGTTGCTAAGCAGTCAAGGCCTTTTCTGCTCCTCATACCACCCTGCCAATGGATAGGCTGGGAGTGCACCAAAAGTTGGGAGGAGACACAGCTGGGACAGCTGACCCCAACTGACCAAAGAGATATACCATGCCACATGATGTCATGCTCAGCATATAAAGCTGCGGAAAGAAGAGGAAAGGGGGTGCCGTTCCGAGTTATGGCGTCTCATCTTGGCAAGCAACCATTAACACTTGATGGAGCCCCACTTTCCTGAAGATGGCTGAACGCCTGCCTGTCCATGGGAAGCAGTGAATGAGTTCCTTGTTTTGCTTTGCTCGCGTGCACAGCTTTCGCTCTACCCATTAAACTGTCTTTATCTCAACCCATGAGTTTTCTCACATTTACTCTTCCAGTTCTCTCCCCCATCTCAACCTAGGGGAGTCAGTGAGCAGCTGCCAGCTGCGGTCAAACCATGAAAGTGAGTAAGCCAGGGAAGAGGATGAAGAGTGGCACCGTGAAGGTTGATGAATGTTGGTCAAGAGAACTGGATTGTATTCCTGTTTCTGTCACAATTTCATACAATACAAGGAAAACCCATTTAACTTAAACCAAACAAGTATGCCAGTTGCGCTTCTTACTCTGTCCTTTCTCTGTTTGAGACTCTGGTGTCTTGAATTCAAGTGAGCAGGAGCTGTGATTTGAACATAAAAAGTGATGCAATGCTACATAAACTAACGCTTACTGAAAAATAATGCGAAAAGTTCACCTAGTCTTCTGAGCTTTCCAAGCTTTCCCCATAAGACATGAAGTCTGCTACTCACTAGGCTGCTGTGAAGTTAAATCAATTAATGTTTGTAAAGCACTTGTATGCCTCTAAGTTAACACTCATAGAAAAGTCCACAAGGGACCTGATAATACTTTCTTCAGACAGAGCTTGAATATCATGCAATAAAAAGTCCACAGAACCTAAACAGTCATTCTTTAAACATCAACTGAAAGCAAAGAAAGCACTGAAGAGCTGCTAGGAAGTGAGTTCCATTACCTTGTACAATGAATTAAGCATGGGTTGGCAGAAATAACACCCAACATTTAATCTCTGGATAAAGACTGTGTAAGGGGATCGTGAAGCTCGTGCTAATGACCTCAATTACAGTTTCCTAAATTTTAAGAGTTTGACTTAGAAACATTGCTTCTGTGTGTACTATATAGACAAAATATAAATATGTATGAACTTACCATCATACTTTGCTAAGACTGCCTGGACATCTGCATACGCTTGCAGTTCCAACAAAGCCTCTAGCAGGTTTTCATGGATATTGAACATGCTGAGCAGAGGGAACTCCTTCATCAACTAAAATCAATAACATATTAAAGGTTAGATTATTAACATGGAAAAGAGTTCCTTGTTCAACATGCATTAAAATAACCATCACCAAGTTAAAACCCCTCAGTTCCCCTTGTTCTTGGCTCTTTCCCAGAGTTCACTATTATCTCAGAAATTTCTGAGCTCTTAAGGGACACTGGATCAGGTTTCTTGACAAGATATGCTTTGCATAGGATGTAATTAGCCAAATCCAAGAACACAGCTGCCTGAATACATAATTCTCCTTTAATTAACTTCTTCAAATTGAAGAAGAGTTATCTTGTACTGGAAAAGAATCTTCAACAATGTAGCTGCTGTATATCAGTAGTAAGTAATCCAGCGCCTCTCTGGTATATTAGTAGAAAAACAGAAAATACATTGATAAAAATCAGAATAAAATAAAATATGAGAAGCATACATATATGCAACTACATTATCAAGTATATGATATTAGGATTTGTAATTGTGGATACTTTAGAACATAATTGCAGTTGTGGCCAATATATATAAAAAAAAAAAAGAAAGAAAAGGCAGCAACAATAAAGGTAAAGTTTATACAAATCTAACACTATAATTAAAGAATCCATTTTGTACGACAAACTGAATGAAATGTGCAGTTAAAATAATCTAATCCTTTTATGTGTAAAAAAATTTTTACTTTATGAACTAAACCTTTGAGAGATACCAGGTATTTGTTCTTAGGTATCCTTAGTTTCAGTGTCTGCATAGATTCAAATCACTGAAGCTGATACTCTATTGCATCTCCTTTTTGAAGCCACGCTTATCAGAAGTATCCGTGGTTTTTTAATGCAGAATTGATTAAATAATACTTTTTTATTGTCAGAGTGATTCTTTAAAGAACTGAAGTGTTAAAGGATCCTTGCTTCCTTGTGTCATGGTTGTTATACCTTAACTGCTTACATGGTATACATTCAGCACAAAAAGGTCCCACAGTGTAGAACTAGGACAGCTGATATTACTACTGTTCTTAAGGAACTTGCAGGGGAACACTATCAGTTACAATCTCTCTGAGATGGTTTATGAGAACAGAAACACTGTAACAAGCCGAGTAAAGACAATAATTCAAGGTCAGCCTTGCTCAGTTTGAAAATAGTAAGCTGGATCTGAAAACTCCATCATGTAATAAACCCACCTTTGAAAATACAAATAGAGACACCAATGAGAACCAGCAAGTCTTAACCTCATGAATAGGCACCATAAATGAAAACAAGGCAGGATTGAAACAAGAGAGGTGGAGATTCAGCAAGACCTTTAGAACATGAGAAACAGGTAATGCACTAGAGCTTCGTCACTGTGTTAAGGAAGAGACCTTAACAGGTAAACAGAGATGCAAAGCACAGAGAATTTCTTCCTTGTGTTAATTTCTTCCTTACATGTAATCATAAGCTAATGTAAAAAGTATTCGGACCTTACAGGATAATTTTGCCTAAATTTGGCTACCTGGATAGTACTGACTTTGTTGCAGTTTGAGGATTATTAAAATATCAAAAGCAACTACGGTAGTGTTTTGTTTAACTGATTTTTTTTTATATATATATATATATTTATATTTAATGCTAGTGGCATGGGGATGGTCATAAAACACCTAGTTTCAATGCTAAGAGCTAAACCTGTGGAAAAGAACACAAGCAAATCTGCATAGTTTGCAGGCTTTTCTCCTTCTCCAGTTTTAAAAAAAAAACGGACCAGAGGCCTTCATGCTCATCTAGGTAAAGTGGAAGGATTTGGCAATAAAATACAAAGTTTATGCCATTGCTCATGGAGAAAATAACTTCATGTGAAAATTCACATACTTGGATTCATCAGTTAAAGAACCAGCATAGAGCCTACTTCATTCTTGTCCTTACTCACTATTGCATTTTTAACAGAGGAAGCTACTATTTGGAAGGAAGAAGCATGACAGAATCTGGCCCTAAGTAAATAGTGATTTAAAGTTCAGAATGAACACATTGCAAAGAAACCCCTCCAAGGGATTAAGAAAGATTATCTCTGCTCATTGAGAATGAATAATAGCTGGCAGAATAACATTCCCTCCATCAGTGAAGAAAAGGGAAGAGCTGCAGCTAGTTATAGATGTACTGTGGACAGTAAAAGCTTTTACTCTGGTTCCCCATTTCTCATTGACATCACTCACTGATTATTTTTCTCTATTTTAATTACGTTCTGTCAGAGTGATAAACCCTGCCTAAGACAGCAGCAGAATAAAGGTCACTGTCCGGACTGCCAGGCCTCCAAACTGACAAGTGTTAATAAAGGTTCCATCTGGGAAAGGTCGAACGCTAAGAAGTCCAACCTAGTTATAATGAGCTCCGTTGATATTGTAGCCACAAAAATAAAACACCTCTAAGTAGCCACTCAACTATTCAAATACTGACTATGCACAAATGACAGCATGTTTGCTATTAAAAAGAAAAAAAAAGAAAAGAAAAAGGAGAGAGGACATGAACTCATTTCTTTGTCATCTCAGGATGTAGAGTATGTAGCTTTCACTGCAAATAATTTTCAGTCACAGTAAAAATTTGTTTTTTGAGAAACTTCCCAGAAAGTAAAGCCACTTAGATAGAAGAATATTATGACAGGTTGTCTTTTAGGCCTCGTAGTGGGGAAGGAAAAAAAATACTGCCACAAAAGTTTGTAACGTGGGCCTGCTGGATGGTCAGGGCAGGCCAAATACTGCATCATGCTGAGAAGCAACAGAGCACGCACTGTGAGCCTGAGCCTGCTCCCCTCCCCTCCCAGCAGATGGAGAGGGAGGCTGGATCATACTCCACACAGAGGTGGGATGATGGGCATGTTATCCCTGAACGTGAGATGAAGAACGCACCCTCGAGTTCCCCAGACTTGTACAGCAATGAGCTCTAATCTGGACTCTGGCTTAAGAGGCACAGACCTCCCTTTTCACCCAAAGATTTAGATTCTGTGAAGTTACAGATTAACATTTGCTAAATAGTTTGTCTTACCAATTTTAATTCTCTTTACATCTTTACCGTAACCTGAAAAATGCTTTCATTTGAGTGGCAAGTACTGCACTTAAAGGAAAGATTGAGGCTCAGTTATCTTCTTTCTCCACACCTTAAGATCTCAAGAGACAGTTGTCAAATTCAGCACTTCAGATTTCTCACCAAAGCCGCTACAGCTTTTCACATAAACACTAGTTAGGACTAAAAGTTTCATTGCAAAATTCCAGTTAATTGGTTTCTCAGCTGCTATGAAAGACCTGTGCTCCACTAAGGAAAGCTTATTTTCATCCCATATGGAAACAGACACCACACAGTTATGAACGTATTCCCCTATAATACAGTATGTTCAAACAGGTACTGAAGATATCATACCAAATCTATGTTCACAAGGATTTTACTTTGAACTTGTATTGGTCAAAATACTTTTTAGTGATGAAATTAAGACCTGGGGCTGGGTTAGCCCATATTCTATTCTAATTGCTCTGCCCTTTCAGGGGTAAATACGTGTAGAAAGTGGACTTACTTTTCATTGAAAGATTCATTAGGTATACTGCAAATAAATAGAAATGGTAGCTTTTGCAGACAATTAATAATTTTTAATTTTTTAGATAAATAATATTTGGGGAGTAAAAGTTCTCAGAAAAATTCTGGAAATAAGTCTGACACAAACAGATATCTTATCACTAGTCCTGGGAGGGCCATATTTCCAGACTCACCCCAGTCCATATTGCAGGGTGTAGGTTCAATGATTTTGTGATGGATATGAAAACGTGATGATCACAAAAAAATGCTTTATGGTACAAGGAAATCCACATCTGATTTATTGGATGAAGAACAAGTTTTATCTTCCAAAGAACAGTTTAATGAAGAGGACTCCTTTCCCTGAGAATATTTCGGTCATCAGCATTTTCTCATTTAGATCTAATTTTTGAAACATTTTCAAGGAATGTAGCTTTAACTGTTGCATCCGTTACTCTCCCCGTGATAACATTAACGTCATGCATCAATTAGCAATGAAACATTATTTGTGTAGAAAACAGCTTTAAGCTACAGCTTATACCTATGACTAGACCATGGGACTCAAGGGAATACAGGGGTGGATAAATGAATGATCTTATATATAACCTGGTGGTGACACATTTATTCCGCATGTGCATTATGGCTGTATGCATGGTCACACATTTTACCAGCAGTACTTGCAGCCATTCATTGCTGCTTATACTCATATCTTCTAAATAAACAAACATTTTTAGCTCAATGTATTAAACTGAATTAATTCATAAATATGAAAACTGAATTCAGCCTACAATGAACAAACAACAACAACAAGCAAATGAGAGAAATTCAATGCAAACAGCGAAACTGCTACAACTTTAATTCCTAGTGTACATGTTCCTGCGGAGGTTATCTCAAGAGGTAAATCTGTCTCCTAGAAGAGGAATGACTAAGGCTGCCATCTTTCAGGTGCAACCGTCCCCCACCATTGAAGAATCAAGCACACAGTATGGATAGAACTGTTATTTTCACAAGCACTTTGCATAAGCTCCTTTCTTGTATAGGACTGGTAATCCGTAAGAACTGTTAACTGAACAAGGCAGAAAACCTCCAAGCCATTTCCGAGTAGAAAACCAGAAACCTCCGTTTCTGTGGGCTTCGCTGGCTACAGCTGAGCTTTCAGATGTCTAAGCTCTGGCTGGAGCTTACCCTGAGCTTGAGGCATTTGCAACGTGTCGCTCCACGTTGACACTCTGATGTCTAATAAGATACACTAACGCTTAGGTTTTTCTTCAGGCCAGCTCACTTGGCAAGGATGCAAGGGAAGAAACTTTGTCAGCGGAGTAAGGCTAGTTCACAAAAAGGCTCTGTTAACAATTTCAGATTCTTAAAAATTAGGCTGACAGCTGGCCCTAAAAGGGCATCTCGTTCCAGCATAGTCTCATTGTGAGTGGGATTCATGAAGTAAACAGACACTCTCATAGCTCTCTCAAGTTGGAAAATGATCTGAAATACACTGCACCTACCTGAAATAAAGTTCTGCCTAATTACAGCAAAAGTAGGGTTCTGTCATTTAATGCATTTCTCTATGTGCTACGTTCCTTTTGGCAAATAACCACTGTTTTATTTGGAAGCAGCTCCGCAGTTACTCTTTCACAGCTCAGAGAGGAGCTCACAGCTCAGAGAGGATAGAAGCTAAGAAGCCAAATCTGCCAGATCCTGTTTTTTTGGAGCTTGGAAACAATTAGCAGTAGGATCCACGTATTTTCTTCCATATATGGAATTCAGGGAATTTGACATGTCATCCAATGGTTGAACTTCAGAGTGCTAGAAAAGAGACCCAGACCCAGTTTACACTAACTGTGGGGTGGCACAGGTATAAAATTTGCAGACATTCCAATTTTAATTTGGCAAATGTCATTTTAGTCCTGGTGTTCCATAACATTCACAGATAACACGACTTCTCTTCAATGTGGGATTAACAATGAGTCAATAAATTGAAAAATATCTTACCAAATATACAAACTCTAAGGAAATATGTTAGAACATGCAGCCTTTACATTGTCTCAGTTGGAGGATTAAAGGCTTCAGAGCATGACTTCAGTTCTTTAAGGAATATAATTATGAAAATGCCATTACTTGGGCTATGTTGTAAAAATGCACATATTTCAGGAATAAAGAGAATTTTAAAGGCAGATGTGGCATGAAACCAGAAGAGTGCAAGTTGTTCCAGATGCACGTTTACTACTAAACAATCACATCACATAAAAGTAGTAACAGTGATAAATTATAATAATTTTTGTTACATCAAAGATTAGTAACTTTATAAAGCATGAAAATAAAGTCATTGCTCATGTTCAAAGACATTCCTTCATTTGCATTACCCCAAAGTACTTTTTGCAGAAACTTTGCCATATTTTTAGAAGTAATTTTTTAAACGAAATTAAAGTGAGGAAATGATCTAGTAACTCAAAAATGAGCTAGGAGATTCCAGAGAAATGGAAGAGCATAATTAAAGGACAATACAAAGCCCCTGAACACAGAGTGATGCAAGAGGGCAGACAAAAAGGAGTCCAAGTTACCAAGACTATGTGACTATATTCTAAGACTACATTTTATCTTAATAGAATCACAATGCTGGAAACCCATAGTTTATAGGAGAAACATTATTACTAGGTTTAGGTAGTAGTCATCAAATTTCTAGGTTTTGAGGTTTTTGCACAGGATCACAGACATGACAAAAAGTGAGGGGTTTGAGTCATGTGCAAGTAAAGGGAAGGGACGAACACCATCAGGGGAATCACAGGTGTCTCCATTTTGTTTAAGAGCCCATTCAAAAGAGAGATGTTCCAACTGAACCCTCCCTCTTACCCGCAACATGTGAATCTGTGACAAAACAAACCACATTTGAATATACAGGTAAATGGAAATGTTAAAATCGGCATTTATCACTTGCTATTATTGCTGTGCTTGTGTGTCAGAACAAGAATTAACTGAAGATATTACTCTGTGGGGGAGATTGGCACTCTTCTAGAATTTATAGCTCTTGGTCTCATTTAACTAAGAAGTCCTTTCCTTGAAATTTTAATAAATGGTACTTTAAATAACTGCTACAGATGTTAATGCAGCTAGAATCCCACTCAAGGCAGAGCAGCCTGCTTAACCTGACCTGTGTAGCACAAGCCAAAGAATCTGACTCACTAATCCTTGCCTCAAGCACATAAGTATTTGGGAGAGACAGACAGTAGCTACTGAGGCAAGTAGCTGCAGAAGTTGTGTTGTTAAGTTGCTAGGGTTAATAACATCTTCACTAGCATTTAGTACTCTCTTTGTTTCACACAGCTTGATAATTCACAAGCAGAACACTGTCCTGGCTATGTACCCAAGAGCAAATCAGCAGTGCACACAAGAATACAGAATTCAAGAGGCTATTGAACAAAAAGCCAAATTCAAAGCCCAGCAAAAGAGGTTGCCAAGGAAGTATGCTAGATTTGCAGAAGTATCATACCAGCAAAAATCACCAATACTGCTAGTTATAAAAAGATAAAAAACCAACCTACCCATATCATTAAAACTGATTTAGTGTGGTTGAGGACCCTTTTGAAGGCTTCAAGTGACGTAACTTTTAAAATCATTTTAAATATTCAGGGCATTCTGAGTGTTTAAAAAACTTACAGAATCACAGAATGATACAGGGTTGGAAGGGACCTCTGAATATCATCTAGTCCAAGCCCCCTGCCAAAGCAGGTCCTCCTAGAGCAGCTTACACAGGAACTTGTCCAGGCGGGTTTTGAACGTCTCCAGAGACGGAAACTCCACCATCTCTCTGGGTAACTTGTTCCAGTGCTCTGCCACACTCAAAGTGAAGAAGTTCTTTCTCATGTTTAGATGGAACTTCTTATGTACAATTTGTGCCCATTTCCTCTTGTCCTGTCACTGGACACCACTGAAAAAAGACTGCCCCCTTCCTCTTGACACCCACCCTTTAAGAATTTATAGGTGTTGACCAGATCCCCCCTCAGCCTTCTCTTCTCCAGACTAAAAAGACCCAAGTCCCTCAGCCTTATCTCATAAGAGAGATGCTCCAGGCCCCTAATCATCTTTGTGGTCCTCTGCTGTACCATGCAGCCCATTGGTAAGCATGCAGCACCCTAACAATACAAGCTGCTTAGGTACTGATAATGCCTTAGTGTCTCCTGTGGCATAAAATACACATTTAGAGACTGCAAATGGGCACCAAGATGAACACATAAACACATCCAACTGAAATATCCTCCACAAGGTTCTTAAAAGCCAGGTACATAGAAGTAGACTTCTCGGTGCTTTACTGTGAGCTGAGGAGTGATTTCTCAGTAGATATGACTGATCCCAGAAATGAAATGTATTCTTCTAACCCTTAAAAAGTGTTCTGGTTTCTATCCTTCTCCAGAGCTGAGAAAAGACTTGGACAGTTTCTTCCCTCCCTAAACCTCAGTCATTTCTAAACAAAGCTGCAAAGCATGGGACAAGCTGCAATTCCACTGTGTCTCAGAAACAGTTGTTAAGACTACAAAGCAGTCTTCAGGGCCACAGAGAGGAGATAAAGACACTCTAGAACAAGTTTCTTTCATCTTCTCTCTGAAACTGGAAGCAATTAAGAGCTTTTGTTCACTTTGTGCATTAGCATGCCTTCTGCCTGCCACCCTTCTCTTTCCTAAGCATACATCACCCTCCGATGAAAGCTTGTTCCACAGTCCAAATGTTCTCCATAACAATCCCAAGAAGCTCAGATAATTTTGACAATTCACTTTCTTGCATGGTACATTTTAACCAGGATACTCCAGTAACCCAGTCAAGAGAAATAGCGTATTGGTCTGCTCCTGAATTCAGTAGCGCAGTCACTGATCCACTCACACGAAAAGTACTGAGAGAAGTGTCTTTACACACCTTCCACATCCTCTCTGTTTCCAACCAATGCAAAACACGAAACACAAACCCAGCACACTTCTGTTTTCTTCCACTGTAATGGTGAGGGAATCAGTAAAGAGCAGGCAGAGAGCAGCTGGTACCAAAGGACACCCCTGCTCATCAGTGTGTAGCTCCCAGGCTGTCCACAATAAAAGTTCAACATGACGGGATAATGAAGATTCCCCACAGCCACCACTAAGGACTTTCACCTTGGCACATATAAAATTTTCCAACTTCACTTAGAACATACCAGTTTAATTCCACCTAACATAATCAGCACAACAAATAAAACAACCAGCACTGTAGACTTTCTCCTCAGGGACAGTAAAAGAGATCTAGTTCCCTCACAGACCATATCATGCTCTGTATAAACAGGAATAAAACTGGAATAACTCTGTTGGCTAGGCTGGAGTTATTCCAACAATACACTAATCAAAATGAGATCACAAGTTAGCTCAATATATACAAATAGTGACAGCTGCTGGTTTCTATAGCAAAATATAGTAAATAATTATAATCAGAAATACAAGCAAAAGCAACACCTATGTGTGATTCAACTACATGCTTCCATGAAAATTACAGGTTCATAATTCTCATTAGTCGAACTCAATTAAATGAATGACATCCAAGTAGCAAAGCCAGCAACAAAATGCTATCTCAAAATCAATCACAGAAGCAACAGAAATTCCAACCCAATTTTTTAAATTAAAGCTCCCTGATTTTAAACAGTTTTTAAAACAGTTTAAAAAAGTTTTAAATATCTTCAATATAATAGTAAAGAATATGATTTTCCTATCAGCAGTGTACATAACCATAAAATCAAAATCTTAAGTCACCAGCAACTCATTTTCTTTCTATTAAGGTGTTTTATGCAGGATCTCAGTCTTTTCTTACATAAAATTCAAGTAAGACAATCTAATCCATCAGTAATGTCCCCAAGATGGCCTCATATATGCAATGAATTAAACCCTCTCAAATATTTCCTTTTTTCAAAGTGGCAAAGACTCACTACATCCCAATCATATTTCCCAGATGGCGTCATGAACCTCTTAACACTTCATTTCCATCATGCTTCATGTCTTGAGAAATCTGTTTTCAATCTTTCAAACACAAACAGGCCCTCCGCCCTCTGTCCCCTGATGCTAGATTCAGCTGTCCCCAGCCAACATATTCTTCATATTCTTTTTAGGGTGAATAAATTAATCTCCTCCCTCATCAATCACATAGAAACCTTCAATGACACATTCATGTTCTTCAAATTTCTTCATAAGTATATTATTTATGTCTTCTGTGAAGAAATGGAGGATATGCATTCATCAGAAATAAGTAGCTCCAAGTCAGTCTAAAAAAAGCATCTGCAAAGCTGACTTGACCCTTCTCTTGCTCCCAGTGTACTGGAGTTGTGACCTACAGATACTGCCGCTTTTATATTTCTGGGGACCTGCTAATTCTCAGCTCTGCTTGCTCACAATGAAAAGCTCTAGAGGCGTTTGGCTCAGTGTCTGTATGTGGAAAAATACAGAATGCATTGATCCGAGTTGAAGCTCTAGAAGCTGAAACTCTGTCTTTATACCTCTTTTGTCCCGTATCCAGTCCTTTCATTTTAGCAAAACATTCCTATTAAGAAGAACGTTTTCCATCCCCTCAGGTGTCTAGCAAACAATGACTTTGGGTCTCCCTATCATAGTTGCCTTTCAAGATCCACATTGTACTTAATTTCAACAACACACAATTTTCTCTCTAATGACAGAACAAGCCATCCATTATTATCAAAGCATTCTGGGTCTCACTTTGCATAAGAAACCTAGGACTAGATGGCCCACCCAAGCCCCTGAATCCAGTGTTCTGCATACACAATCAACCATACATATTGGCATCAGCAGAAGGCAGCTTCACAGAGTATCTGTTCCATATCGCCCGATCTACAAATCACAAAACACATTCAGCAGCCCATAGGAAGCTCCAGAAGTTGCCATAATTATGATGTGTGACATCTGAATGTGAAATTCAAAATTTTATCTTTCTTGTATATTGATGCCAGAACTTAGAATTCCAGTGTTTGTCCCCAAACATTTCAGTATTTGTCCCAGAGCACATGTGTAACAAAATTCATGAAGAATCATGTGGAGCTGGCTAGACTGAAATCAGTGTTTTTGAAATCAACGTTCTCCCAGCTGACCACAAGACTGCAAAAACAGGTCTTTCCTCCTCACCCCTCTCTCTCACACTCCTAGCTGTACAATGGCTGGGTTTTGACAAGTTCTTTTTCAACACCTCTGTCTGGGAGCCTAGTGATTCCGGGGAGTGAGAGCTGTGTGCCTGAAAAACCCCAGCTAGAGACAGGAAACGAAGTTACTCACTGCTTGCCATCTGGTACATTACTTAGGATGATGACCTGCACTATTATGATGAACTCTGCTCAATGTTTTCAAAACGTATTCCTGAGTGTCCCAGTTCCAGGAGAAGATGCTGGGTGCTGGATTGCAAGCTGGCAGACATACTTGCCCTGCTGCTGTTGATGCAAGTGCCTAAGCTCCAGAGAAAGTCACTTGCCTTTTTACGTTAAAATTCCTACTGACTTGCAGCAAAAATTTCCCTTTTCACTAGGCAAGTTTTGGCACCATTCATCTGAGCTGCCTGAAGTACATTTTAAAGGTCCTTCATTATGGTCTGGGATTCCATTTTGTGCATTTAAAATTTAGGTCCTTTATCTTAACTTGCAGAACTCTTTATCTTGCTGGATTCACCTCTGCCTCACTCTTGTGGGAGCTGGAAAACGAAGTGTAAGAAAGGAGAACACAGGAAACTGATAAGCAGTTTTACCATCATCTGCCTAGAGCTCTAGGGCTCCATTCCTCCTCCTGTCACAGACTTGCTACCTTGCATGAGGCAAGCCACCTCCTCAAAGAATTGTGCTCCTCACCTGCATTCAGGGGATCTCACTTGAAGAAATGCTGGGCATTTGCAGCTATGTCAAAAATTGAGCATTTTACATACTTGAAACATAGACAGTGCCTTATGTGGACAGCTGTCCCTCCTGCCATCCTCAAAATAGCTACTTTTTGGCGCTTTGAATGTGTAGCTTTGTAGCTTACTGACTTGTGACTATCATTGGTAGCTCCCCTGCCTACACAACAGGGATATAATCATCTTTTGACTGAAGCTTTTGACTTCTCAGTAATAGGTTTTGCATGAATAAAATAACACTGTCCTCAGGTCTGAATAGCGTGACATAAACAATGCACAGAGCCAAACTACAGCTTTGCAAGGAGGAAACAGAATACTTAAGACCTATTTATTGTTAGCAGCATCCATTACGTGCTTCAGAAAAAAAAAATTATGTAACTTCATGATCAAATAATTAAAGACTGCACTGTACCAGGATGGGAAATTCAGTCTGTACAGGCAAGCGTCCATCTGGTATTCTATGATTTCATAATGTTGCTTTCACAACGTTATAAATGATCTCTTAACTTTTATGTACATTACACATACAAAATGACTATCAGCAATGCTGCATGCAGCAGGAACGGATGCTAACTTGTAAGCAAATGCGTATCATTTCTATGCTACTATTATCTAAGTATCACATGCGAAACAAATCCAAACTCACATCTCTCATCATTTTCACTGCTTCCCTTGTCCTTCCCAGCTTTCTTGCACACATTGCCAGCCTCCTCTTAATATAAACTAACACATTGGTGTCCCTTCCTGTATAAGAGGAAAAAGAAACAGCATTAAGATTAAAAAGATAAAACAAAGATTTTTTTAATATTCCAACACAAAAGGAAACATAGTTTTCTTGCCATTTTTTTATTTGCTATCATCAATGCTTTCACAGTAATTTTAATTAAAAAATTATTAAATTCTGCTGAGTTAGATGTGGCATAACACCACTGAAATCAGTGGAATTACTCCAGATAATAGTGGTATAAATAAGGACCCATGGATTGGCCTTACACCTATGAAATATAAGCAGATCTGAAGGTACAGGGAACGCTATAGTGTACAGACCATCAAGTAATCAAGTGAGGCAGGGAGAATCCCCATGAAGTTGACAATGGCACAAATCTCTCTGGTCGCACACACAGCAATAAGTTACTTACGAATTCACATACACAGTTAAGACAAGGACATCCATGAAAATACGCATTATATCCTGCCCTTTTTGCAAGTTACGAGGTACATGCTTGTTAACAGCAGATGCAGCAAAACAAATCCTCATGCTCTAACAGTCTTTTCCATTAATGATTAGAAGAAAAGAAGTATACCCTGAACTTCCCATTGACAGAGCCTTTACTTGTTACCCAATTATCATCTGCAAATTCCTCACACTGCTACTTATGGATGGCAAATTAACGTTTCAGACATGACAGTCCTATGTGCTAGAAGACGCCCTAGCAGCAAAGATGACAGAAACTAAACAGCTGTAACAATTGTTCTCTTAGAGAATTCTTACTTGTTTCATTCTCATTCTCTTCCCTATAATTCCAGTGTGAACTCTTAACATGTTTCTGGACCAAGAGGAAATGTGTGGACAGCTAATCATCTATAAAATTACCATATCATGAAAATATAAGACACCTGCTACAAATTATCTTTGTGTGTAGTATGTAGTCTGTAAAAGTTTAGTCTGTTCCTAACATTTGCAAGTCTTTCATAATAAGAACAAGATGTGCACTGAAAACATTCCAAGTATCTACAAATTGTTTTAAAGCTGTGATTACAATTTTCAGAGAATTTAAGCAGCAGGTTGAAAGGTCTGACTTCAGAAGAAAAAATAAATAAGGGAGGGAAGGAATTTCTTTAGCTGGATTTTATATTATGTAATTCCTTATCTCTATATTGATTCCTATATATTTAATAAACAATTAGTTACATCTGTTTCAACATGTTTACGTAGTGTAACTAAGAGGTATACATTTCAGGCCAAGTTCCTTCCTTTCAGAAGGAGCTGTCAAAAGGAATTCACTTACTATGAAATCAAGATAACATTTCAGGCCAAAATTTTTTAAGGTGACTAGTGATTTGGTGCAACTAACAGGAGCCACCTTAAAAAGGAGATTTCCCGCACTTTCTGTAAATTAGCACCTTTTGAAAGAGACTAAATTGGGCACTTAGAGTCACTATTTACTCTTAAAATCCATGGTCTAACACAAAATACCGTATGAAGGAGATGGAACACATGAATAAACAGAAATATAAAGGAATACGCTGTTGTTCAAGAAATTACATGGTGTTCTTCACCTGTAAAAGATGAAATGCCAACTTATCATCCCAACGTCGACTTCAAGGACCAGAAATAGAAGGACAGACATCTCAGAACCATGAAGTAACTGCAACACGTCTCTTCATGGTCTTTCCTCTCTAAAGAGAGCTGAGCTCTCCACCTTTGTAAACCATGCAGAAGTCCAGCACATAATCAAGAGAATTCTACTTGAAGCCCCTGTGTCCAGGGCACCATCCAAAGCTAAAACTTCTCTAACTTCTGTGGGTGCACACTGACATTATGAAGGTGAAGCTGGGTGGTATAGAGAAATGTGACAATCTAGCCCTTCCTGAAACCACAGTCAGAGCTGGCAGCCACTTTTCAGCCTCTCCTCCTCTGTGGCAATGCACTTAATTTTGTGATTCAACTGGTTGTTTCCTCTGCTGTAGTACTGAAGGTTCCATAATACTGAAGGTGTCAACTTTGATGATGACAGTAGCCATCTAGCACACACCGGTTACAAAAATACCATACTTATATTTGCCTGCACAAACTTAACCAGGTTATCCTGGACATAAGCTTCATGACTGTGTTTAATTACTCTTACTGCGCGTTTTTCATAGAATCACTGCCATTTTCTGTTCACAGACAACCATAAGCCTGCTAAAGCCTGAAAATTGCTTCAAGGGCTCAGCTGCTCTACATTTTTATTTTGTCCAAAAATAAGCAAATCATCCTAAGTATCATTTTCTAACCAACAAATGTTTAAAATACTACTCCAGGTTTTCACGTATAGACTTGTGGACACTTTTGAAACCAGAGATCACAGACAATTTCACTATGTACAATTTTTATCAGCAATCTTCAAATTATGTGAGATCGCCAGAGGCTGTGAATTCAGGTCCTGAGAAACCCAAAGATGCCAAAGGATGTTAGTGCTTGTACATATGTAATTAATTGGTATTATTTTTGCCTGAGGTAGCCATTGTAGACTAGAAATATCTTAGACTGTTTGCTTTATTTATCTTTTTGTTCATTTACTGGCAGTGAACCTTCATGTATTTCCTTAGGTTTAAGAAGCATCTAATAAATATCATCACAGCAGCTAAATCTGCTTATTCAAAACATTAAAAAAAAATAAATCTAGACTTTTAATTAGAGCACTGTATTATTCCAGTTGTTAATTTTTATGTTTCTGTGACCTTTCTTAATGTATGCAACTAACTTTTCAAATGTCACACTGGTTAATGAGTCTCATTAACTTTTACACGGAACAATGCGGTGCACTTATTTACCCTCACAGCTGATGGAAAAAAGCTGGCAAAGCATGACTTTGCGCCTGTTTCCATCATTCTTTACTGCCTTTTCACAACATGAGCCCATGTTTTCAAAATGGCTAAAGGCACTTCAGTGCAAATTCCTAAACCAGCACCCAGCATTTCCTGAATATCAGATGTCTTTTGACTCTGCGACTTTTTCTTTTCTGTTAAATACATACTACAATATTTTCTGCCACGACAAAGAAAAGGTGCATCGGTAATCTGCACATTGCTAGCTCAGCAACAGAATCAAGTGAAAACACTGAAACAGAATAGTCTGGCTCTAAGGCCATATTCCAGTCAATGTTAAATACCGAGTACATAGTTCTGAGAGGGGGAAAAAAAAAAACCCAAAGCCAAAGAACTCTCTGAAACTTCTATCCCTTTAGAAATGGATATTCCCTCCAAAGAAACTTACTGTGTTGGGCTTCATACTGGGCACCATGGTGCTGTAACTGCTGACTGCGCCTGTAACAGCCCTCTCCAGCTTTCAGAGCTTGCTTGAACAGCTTCTCTGCTTCTACAATCGTTGTTGCTTCCTCCTCAGCCAGGAGAATATAGGCAGTAGCACACCTGCAAAAATGTGCGATGAAAAGCCATGAGAAAGTTTCATGAAGTAGAAGCTATACAAAGCCATGCAGACTGGCAAGGATATACCAAATACAGAGGCAATGGAGTTTTGGCCATATACCTTTCTAATGAACTATTCTAACGAGTAAATATTCTGGCAATCAGACCAAGACTCTCATTTGTAGGTTACTGTATCACTCAGCCATCTGAGTAAACCTACTAATAACTGCCCCAGAAAGTAAAGCACTGTCTCACTAAGCAATCACGGTGTACATTACTAAAACTCCCTCTGGAAACCAAGACTGGTTTTATGCACTATTGCTTTAACACAAAATGTCTCCATTACTGAATTGGTATGAAAAGAATCAACAGACCTATAACACTTGCCATATGCAAAGAACAGATTATGAATGTAATTGTAGAGATTAAAAAAGAAAAACAAAACCAAATCCCTCCTCTCCCCCCCAAAAAAAACCAAACAAAAAAACTAGGAAAGCAGCTTTAGGAATACACAGAAAGGTGAAATGCATGGTAGGAGTCACCTTATCCAGCTTTCAGCTGCCTAATTTAGATTTCTTAACTATCTATGCCCCTACACCTCCATCAAGGAGAATCTTCACAAAGCCATTCATTTCACATGTTTAAAAAGAATAGTGTGAATGGCCGAATGGAGGTGCTTCTCTCATTGACTACAGAGTGAGCTCAAGGCAATACTTTAAACTCCACGGCCGCAATTTTAGCAGCTGAAGTTAGGTGGGATGTAACCTCTTGAATGCCTTCTGATACAAAGCAAACTACTAACAAGATTCTTCTTTACACAGAAATAGAATCGGGCTGCAGCTGCCTCTAGTTGCATTTCACAGAGAGTCATCAGCTGAGGAACAGGAAACAACTGGTCTGGGTGAAAAAGAGATTCCAGGAACCGGTACTTGCTGTGGGCCACCCAGCTGGAAAGTAGGTTGGCAGAAAAGGACTTGGGGGTCCTGGTGGACACCAAGTTCAATGTAAGCCAGCAATTTGCCCTTGCTACAAAAAAGGGTAATGGCATCCTGAGCTGCATTAGGAGGAGTGTTGCCAGCAGGTTGAGGGAGGTGATCCTTCCCCTCTACTCAGCACTGGTGAGACCACACTCGGGCTCCTCAGTACAAAAGGGACACAAACATACTGGAGAGAGTCCAGTAAAGGGCCATGAAGATGACAAAGGGACTGGAGCATCTCACATATAAGGAAAGGCTGAGACAGCTGGGATTGTCCAACCTGAAGAAGAAAAGGCTCAGGGGGGATCTCATCAATATTTGTAAAGACCCAAAGGGTGGGTGCAAAGAGTATGGAACCAGGCTGTTTCTAGTGGTGCCCAGTGACAGGACCAGAGGCAATGGGCACAAATTGAAACACAGAAGGCTCCATCTGAACATCAGGAAACACTTCTTTACTATGAGGGTGACCAAGCACTGGCACAGGTTGTCCAGGGAGTTTGTGGAGTGTACCTCCTTGGAGATATTCAAAAGCCATCTGCACATAGTCTTGTGAAAGGTGGCCCTGCTTGAGCAAGGGGGTTGAACCAGATGACCTCCAGAGGTCCCTGCCAATGATTCTGTGATATGCGAGTAGAACAGGACAGGCTTACAGCTCACTTCTGCAAAAGCCTTTTATGCTACATGTTGCCTCAGTTGAACTGCTGTTCAGGAACAAACAATTCTTTTTCTCCTGCTGATGAAACATGTGAAGGACAATTTGTAAGGCACAAGTTTATGGAATTCTAGAATGCAGCAATCTCTGACAGCAACCTAAGGGACTCTGTCCACTTTATGCACTTTGGCAATACTTACACAGTTTGCCATGCCAGTAAAGCATCACAGCATTAAGTTTATTGTGGGATCTCAGAATACTACATTTCTCATTGAGAAAATAAATAATGGACTCAAAGACTAAAAGTCCCAGAAAATTACATCATATTCTTTCACACTATGAAACGAATATTTCAGAAGGTGTTTATGAGTCCCTTCTTTCTTGCCTCTGTTCAGGATGGCTGAGAAATCCAAAAGGGAACTCTCCATCCCATAAATGCATATTTCATATGCTCATCAGGAGGCAACTTAATTAACACTTCACTAAGCTGATCCAAAACACACTGACATCAGTGGGAAGACTTCCATTGTCATCGCTGCCCTAAGGATCTTCTGGGTGGCTAGCACAACATGCAGCTGTGCTTTTTTCCTCCCATTGTAGGCCTTTCTGTGACAGGCCTGTAATCATGGTTAAAAATTACTGCAGCAAACCCCCTGCCTTAAGCTATCATCAAATGGATTTTTAAATGACAGGAAATAAATGTTAATGCTGTTGTCACTCACTCATTCAATTCCAATGCTTCATGTGCTGCAGAAATTCGGGCTTGGGGATTTCTCTCTCTCCAGGCTTTCTGCATTACTATTCGATAAAAAAAGCAGAACAGGGGCACATCAGTCATTACAGTGTTAACAAGGAGAATCTACTGCATTATAACAACAGAATTTATTGCTCTCAGTGCACTCACTCCAGAGCATTTCAAAGAGCTCAGTGATCACTCAAAAGATACATAATCAACATGAGCTTTTGTCCCAAATACTCAGCTTTATTCTTTCATTTAATTGCACCTTTTTCCATGGGAAAATCTGGCTGAGAGATCATGCCATCTGCACTGTCACATACAGAGGTGATAACCAGCTTTTTCCTCTTGGGGAAGTAGGCACAAAAGAATACAAGGATAGTTGGGATTCTTTTTCTAGTTCCTTAGTGTGCTGTTGCTTTAGCTGAATGTTAAATGGATACAACATCCAGGCTAACCAGATCACCTCATAATTAGCCCACAGAGTTCAGAATATAGGATTCACGTTTATAGTGAGTCAAAAAAGCACAGTATATCCCCCTTTGTAATTATGCCCTCAGAGTGGAGTGTCCCACTGTCAATATCTCTCCTTTCCCAAGAGACAAAGAAGATCATTGTACATTTTCAGCAGAACGAAAGTTTGCATGTGGACTTAACAGTAAAGGCTTAATACAAGTAAAGCTGCTTACATCAAATTCATTTGTAAATGTGTTGTTTCCATTTTTTACAGAGCTTCTAACTACATTAGGGAATGAAACACGGGACTTAAGTTTTACATAAGATCTCTCTCTTCTGTCAATGTAGACTAAACAGGACTTGGATAATGTAACTCAAACTACACTGCAGCTGGAGACAAATTAAGCTATATATGTTTGAAGCCACTGCAAAAAACGGGAAGAAAAAATAAGTCTTTACACTTGCAAACAGTACCTTGAATGACTTCAGCAAGAAAGCAGAACAAAACAATGACACAATTTACATAGTTTATACATGTATAGATACTTGCTCAGATCTAGAATACTACAAAACTAACAGCAACAGCTTTCCAGGCCGGATCAGACTTTTGCCTTTCCTTATCTACCCAAGAGAACTATGTCTGAGAGCATTTTTCTTGCAGCAGTTTAAAACAATCATTAACCTATTAGCAAAAATGGTTGTTCACAAGGTCTCTTACTAGCGTCTGCAGGCCGTAAATGATCTGTGTCACATGTAAAGAATGTCTGATGGTCTTGTGCTGAAAGATTCATATCGTAGTAAGTCAAAGGTTCTCTCCCTGTTACCCATGTGTACCTGCAAACATGCCAACAAAGAGACATTTGGTTAACGAGGTCACATTTGGCAAAATGAATCTAGAAAACAATTAGAGATGGGCATAGCCCACCAAGTTCACCCAGCCAACTTCCTAACCAACATACAGTGCATTTCACTGTACTGTGATGGAGCAACAGTAGTTGAACCTAAGCTAATGAGGATGTTGGAAATGAGTAAAACATTCAAACATAAAGACTACATGAAACCTAGATATATAACTCATTAGGTTGTTTGCTATACCTCTTTTGAACCCAATTACTGTATTAACAGTACCAGGTATACCGCACTTAAGTTTTCAATTTTTTTATAAGATCACCAAAAATTGCAGAAATAACAACTGCATGAGCATGAATTTAAATTCCTTTTAATTCAGAAGCATTTTACAAATGACAGAAAAACCTGGTGTGACCATGAGTCCATAGCTGTTTTTGCGATTCCATCTCTGAGTTATATTAATGGAAAAGTACAATTAAGGTCCTTAACCTAGTACCATGCCTGAAACTGTAACACTTACCGATTATATTCCGCTCCTCTGAACAGATTTAAAGGATTTCGCCAGACTTTGCATTCTGTCATAAACAGAAACACACAATAATGAATGTCATCCAAATTAAAATGGTACTTGAGGTTTATCAGAAACATCAGTCACCTTCTAACAATCCTTATCAGATAACTTTTTTTTTTTACAGGTGTGAGTGGAACAAAATAATTAAGAGCATGGATATGCTAGTAACCAGACTGTTCTTCCCTTTTTAAATAATAATTTCATTATAAATTAGTGTCAACAAATGTTATCATTCCAGACAAATAACCACTAACAGAGCTCCAAATGCCAGGTGAAAAGGTAATACTGATTAGCGCCAAGACTCACATTTACCATAATGCAGAACTGAAGACGGATCATGCAGGGTTACCGCACTGAAAAACAGCAATTAACTCAGTCCTACAGACTTGTTATTTCTACAGAAAAATTTCACTGTGTATTTAATACTGTAAAGCACTGAGAATCTCAGCTACAGTTGCCAAATTTAATTCCTCCTGAGTTTGTGAAGTAAAAATCCATGGCAACATCTGCTGAACTTACTTAAGTTATAAGCATCCCAGGCTGACAAAGGATGCTGGATTAGCAGAGAAAAGTTCATTGCGTTGCAAAGGTTTGGGAACACTAAAAGCCATTTCATACATTTCTCTTGGGGTAGGCAGAACGCAAATTCATCATCACACAACAGGTAGGAAGGGATAAGAAAATCCACAACAATGTAATTTAGAACAGAATTTAAAAAAACCCACAAAATCAAATCAATCACAAAGATCAATTTCTATGGCTTTTGAAAAGGTGAGGTCTTGATTCTGGCTTTTCTTCTGTTAATTTAACATGAGATTCGTTCTTCTTCATTTCAACAAAGACAATTCACTCCAGCAAAGGTGAGACCAGAATGAACCCCAGTACCTGCACAAAGACCCACCAAGAGGCAGCACATCGTTCTACCACAGATCTGCTACTGGATGACCCCTCACATGGTGCTCTGCAAAAACACATCAGTAGCATCGGCCCTGCAGCATTTCATCAGCTGCTTTCCACCACCAAAAGTCAATCAGCACATTTTTCCCTATGAAATGTGTGACCATTTCTGAAGAGATCACAGCCTTGTGGGATATGGAGTTAGCAGGGCATCTACCCTACTTTAAACAACATTGGTAAGTGCATGCCTGTTCCCTTTATGCCTGTTTCATTAAAGAAAGAGACAGAAATACAGAATAGCAAGGTGAGCCCTTCTCTTTTCCCATGGAGCTAGCTCCCACTTCTGAGTATGAGGGTAAAGTAGCACAGAAAGAATCTATTTTGTATAAATTACTCGCAATAACACCATGACACCTGTGGCTACACAAAAACCAGTCAAGTGGCAGAGGAGGTGGGCCCTCAGCTTGGTGCCTACATCACCTAACACACATGACACAGAGACAGGAGAAAGGGAAAATGTTTGGGAAGAGACCATTGATTATACATTCGCATCTTTCAACTAGCTACTTCAGTAGGTAGCTAACATTAGAAAGCTCCACTGGTTTACTCAGCAGAAGTGCTCTATTGACATTCAGCCATTCTGTTGTGCAGCCAGAGGGTACGGCTGTTTGACAAGCTTCAATCTGACAGTTTTTACATAATATGACTTTCAAACCATAGTAAATATTAAATAAACATCAGCCCTCTCAGTTCCAGAGGCACAATTCAATGGCTTGGCTTACTCTATTTGCAACCAACAAGATTAAGCAACAACTATTTGAGGATGAACAGCAACACCGATCTTTTTGCTCATCTTATTTAAATTTAAGTAGTTATACATCCCAAGTGTGCAGTACTTCAGCACTGCAGCGGGGAAAGGGGGTATCGAGGAACAAAAAGGGGAGAAGAAGAAGGGATTTTATTACCACCTCCTCTCCTGTGGGGTAGTTTGGCATCTGTCTGCCTAGTTAAACATGATGTGCTCTTTGTTGCTTTTGTCTTGGTGTCTGCTGACACCATTGTCTCTGTAGATCAACCATTCCCCTGACCTTTCTGATGACAAAGGTATCTACTGCAATATTCCACCATAGTCAAACATCTACATAGGAAAACATGGTGAGCCAAGTGGAAAAGCCATCTTCACCTTGTTGGATAGTGGAGGAAATATCCCAGTGTTGATGACTGTAAACTGAAAAGGTTGCCTTTTCTGTAACATTACCAACTAATAATATAACTATGTCCTTATTTTATATAAGCAATTAGGATTTACTGAAGATTAATCTTTCAGCTCCCTGTTCAATGATCAAGCTTTGAGCACCAACATCTTTCTGAAGGCATGAGTAATAGGCTGTCTGTACAGACACACTGTCCAGAGACTCTGTGTCCCAACTCATAGACTCGAGTGCCAATGCACTGAAAGCAAACACACTCCTTCACTACTTCTTTATACGAGATAAGTCAGGATGCTTGGGTGAACGTCACTAGTCAAAATACTGCGCCTTCTGCTTTAAAAAGATGAGAGTTATTCCAGAGCTGCGGAAGTGTGACAGAGTGCACTGATGAGTGCACACAGGTGTTTCCAACCCATCCCATGCTTTCTGCCAGTTCACCCAAATCTAATATCCTAGCCCATGCAGTGCTGCTATTCACAGCCTCTCCTGAGATGGGAATGGCAACAGCTGATTTTGCTGTGCTATATGGAGGCTTCCCTAAGTAGAAACACCCAGTAGAGAGCAAGGGTTTTTGAGGCCACCTGTTTTATGTAACTTGTGAGTTCAAAGCTAATTTTTGTTTGCTTGTTTTTATGAACACTGAAGAGCAGAAGTAAAATTTGCCAGGTATAGACATAGGTACCTTGGCTGCTAAACAATAACGTTTTCTCCATAACTGAATTTGGGGTTTGTTCATTCACTTTTTCTCACTTGTTAATTCTGATACATTTTAAAATTTAATGAAACCCTAATTGATTCTAGGGGTACATTCCTAATGAAAGCTCAATTAATTTCCAATGTTGAGATTATGGCATGTATGCCAAGCTAGAGATGAAAAGATAAGTTTTGTTTTACAGATAAGGAACACAAGCTGAGATGCTCCTGCCCTAACTTTCTTTAACAGTGAGTATTTACAATTCAAGCCAGAAGCAATAGTATTTCAACATCTTCATCACCCATGGGCAAAGTTTTCAATTCATCCCCCACCAGGTAGCTGAGTTCAAAACTGACATTCTCCCCTCCATCATGTCACAGCTGATCTCTTCTGATTTAACACTGTCTTTTTCACCAGAGCAAGCAAATTTGTATTCACTATAATAATATATAAACGCATAGCAAAAACTACAACTCATACATTTATACCACTCACGTAAGGCTCTCAAAACACCTCCTCAATTATACATTCATTTAATCACACACACTAGCAAAGAAGCGCCAGAGTGTCAAGGTCAACTTTAAAGGCTTGCATGGCTTAGGGTCAGACCCCTTTAGCCTGACTGGTAGCACCCACTCCCTGCACTGAAATTCATTGGGGCTGTGAATGCCTGAAAGTTCATGAAAAATCGAGCCCCAAATGCCTGAAATCAGCCCCCCTAAACTGGAGGCCTTTTTTAAAAAACCTGACTGTGTTATGACTTGCCCAAAGTAACAAATCAAATCGGTAGCAGAGTCAGGAACAGAACAAGCCCTTAAGCTATTAAAAGCCACTATGCTTCCACTTACTAAAGTGAAATCAAATGTTGTTTACATACTACTTACATGGTCTAAAAAATAAAGTAATGCTAAAGCAGATGGGCATTCCCAACATCTTTTTCTGATTCTTTTATTTACAACATTGTTATTATCCAAAAGAATGTATATAAAAATACTGTCTGCTTTTAGAAATGATATTGCAGAAATTGCACGTTCAATTTAGCAGGGCTTTCTGGATCAAGGGGGGAAAGGGATGCGTTGGCAATGCCATCTGAGCAACGAGCACGGCATGAATTTGGAAAGGTATAACCTGCCTGAGCAATCAATGAAGCAGCTCTGCCTTTTATTTGACAACCGAGCAAGGTTAGAGAAAGCTTTATCTGGTTTCACGGCTCAGCAGGAGATGATATTTGTACCCCGGGCCTCCAGCGGGTCACCCAGGGCGCTGTCATGTCAGGCCTGGGGGAGCATCGAGCCTGGCACCCTTGGCGGCGGGAAATGGGGGGTGTTTTGGGGCAGGAGGGCTGACTGCCCACCGCGGCTGTGCCAGGCCGCTGAGGCTGGGCCACCACCCAACAGCTTTGACCACCACCAGCCGGTGGCTCCTCTTGGGGGATACAAAGGGCCATTTCCCCCCGCACTGAGTGACCCAGGGCACGGGACCCGCGAGGAGCAACGCTTCGCCGCCTCGAAAGCCGAGGCCGCCTGAGGGCCGGGAGCAGCTCCCCCTCCCGCCGTTCCCCCCGCCCCCCCTCACCTGAGACGCTCTGCCGGCTGGAGTCGGCGTCCCCGTTGGCGGCGCTGGCGGCGCTGGGCGCGCTGTTGTCCACCCCGCCCAGCAGAGGGCGCAGGTGGCTCACCGAGACCTGCTCGATGAAGGAGGTGCCGTACTTGCGGAAGTACCACCACTCGAAGATCTGCAACAACACACAGGCGGCGCGCGCCGCGTCAGCCACCGGCCGTTAACGGCTGCTCCCCCCCGCCCCGCTCCTACCTCCCTCAGCATGACGCCGCCGCACTGACAGGGAGCAGGGCCGGGCGGGCAGGCTCAACGCCTCACCCCCAGGGAGGCACCTGGCAGTGTCTTCCCCGCCCGGGGAGCCGCCGGGCCCGCTAGCCTCACAGCGGCCCACCGGCCTCCCTCCTTCCCTCTCTCCTTGTGGCGCACCGAGAGATCCAAGTTCGTGCCGAATCTGGCAAACCGCTTTAAAAACCTGGTTTACAGAGGGTTAAAAATCTCAATCTTGTCAGAAAAAAAATTGCTGGGTTTTTGTTGTTGGTGGTTGGTTGGTTGGTTGGTGGTTTTGTGGTTCGTTTTTTTTTACCCCAAGAAGCTTCCAGCAAATTACTTCTTTAAAAAGTAAAGAAAAAAATTTAAAAAAAAATTTTTCAATTGTTAGGAGGATTCCTTTAAATTGCCTTCTGGGAAAAAAAAAACCAAACCCAAGAGCCCAGCTCCATCCTGTCTGACATCAGCCCCCCAAATGGGATGCTGCAGTCAGCGATATTCGCCTCCTCTCTCCTCTGCAGTCAACGGAAGGCGAGGAAAAGCAGGTTTGCTTGTTTTCCCAGTAATTCTTCCGAATAAATTGTAATTTAAAAAATGTTAAAAATACCAAACAAACTCCAGGAAGCTGAATCCTGTTGGTTTTAAGATTCCACCCCCCCACACCTCCCCCAAACTGAACTGTGTTTTGTTTTGTTTGGCTGACTTGGGCTGATTCCAAATTAATTTTATTTTCAGGCTAGCAAATCAGAAAAAAAATGATTCTTTACCGAGCTCTACTTGGAAAATCATTCTACAGCCTAAAAGAACCCCTTATAATTGAAATTACATACATAATATATATTTGTGGTATTTTCACCAAGAAATTACTTTCTTGGTTAAGAATACACATATTTCAGGAAACCACATAAACCTGGAAATGAAGACTATTTCATATGAATAGGGCAAAGGTTTTGACTGTAAAAATTTCAAAGGCATGCACGCATATAATGAGTATGTAAAATGAGTGTATTTTGCAGTTGCACTTGAGTCATCACCCAAACATTTATATAACAACTGAAACAAAAGCAAATCAAAGGGGTTTTGAAAATTTGGTAGTACTTTTTAATATTGATTGCACTAGAAATTGTGAATGAATGATCTCTTTCTATATTACTCGGTGTCCCCATGTTTTTTGCCAGTGCTGAAAGCTTTTACAAAATCTCTACCAAAAAAAAAAAGAAAAAGGTTATTTATTAATTCTTACTACAACTAGGAACAATCAGCAACTGACTTCTGTCTTCATGGGATTGTCTGTAGATGAGACGTACTTTTTTTCTTCGGCTTTTGAACCATTCCATAGGGGAAAAGCGGAAGATAAACCTTCTGGTATAGTAAGAAAATGTTCCTCCAATGGCACATATCCTCCAAAGGACACTCCAATGCATTCTGCACTGGAGCTTCCCCTAAATGCAGCTGTGTTCTTAAAGCATCTAGGACATTCATATGGAGGAAGCTGACCCTCGCTGCACTGGAATGGAGTGTGAATTGTGGCTGGTGGCCACCTGAGGCAAGTTCACAGAAGAGTGCGTGGCAGCCCTGGAGATCACTCGGTCTCTAAAACAATCTAATGGCTCTTCTAGGAGACATCAGCAAGTACCAATGGAGCAGTCTGATGAGAAGACAGAAGGGCTATGAGAACACATAAAAGGTCACAAGCACTTGGGAAGGTAAACAGATGGTCACAAAGAAACCAGAATATAAACACACCCAGATCTTTGTAAACTCTTCGTCCCAGTCAAATCACTGAAAAGCCGCAGAGCCTGGATAGTTCCTCCTTACACAGGCTCCACAGCACATTTATCATTGTACATGTTCCATCAGCATGTGCTTGCAGCAGCGCCCAGGTGGGAATCCCAGGAGCCAGGGACAGAACACAGAGGAATATCACTGAACGCTTGCTCTGCACTGATACACACCGCTGCCTCCAAACACTGGCGCTGGTGGACAGGGAGCTGGCACAGGTGAGCCAGCTTTGGTTTTAGATCTTATGCTCTTGGGCACACAACACTTTCTAAAGGGTTTTGAATTTAAATGATCTGAGAGAGCATCATAAGCTAAGCAGGTGGCAAGTGGCAATCCATGAGAGAAAGGCTGTGCTGTAAGATACAGTCACAGATCTGCTCTGAGCATCTGTTTCCGTTCTGTCTTTGGAAACTTTGAAGCTTGAACAAATCAAGGCACACAAGCCACAGTTGTACCTGTCCAAGGCCTCAGAGGGAGTGGTTGTTAGGAATCAAACATTATACTGAGGTTAGGGACACTCGGTAAGAATATTGCTGTAATGGCAGTCAGGGGCTGAAGTACAGCTGCCAGACTGGCCGCTCAAAACTCTTGGCAGTTACAGACCATATCTGACAAGCTTCATACTTTCTTTAACAGAAGAAACAACCAGATTTTTCAAAATGTGCTAATAAATTCCTGTTCATTATTTCAATCATAATCAGCTTTTAGATAAAGAGTCATTAAAATCTAGCGAGTAGCACAAGAGCACTCTTGAGCCCACTTGCCCTGCACAAATGTACACCAGCTGGGAAACTGTCACACTGAATTTCAGTGAAACTGAGGATACGGAAAGAATGTACATATATATATGTGGTCACTACTGCAGTTCAGCTGAGTGACAGGAACTTGCTGTAAGTCTGCCTCCCTAGTCTTATGAATACATTAATTACTTTTAAAAATGGCATCAAAGCTCTTAGATTGTTTAAGGCAACTTTGAAAAATATTTGCAATGTTGAGTGCATCCAGTGCCAGGAAACATCAGCTACATCTCAATGCATACGGTCTCTTAGAAATTAAAGCCATAAATCATCATCATAATAAGCCTTGCTTGCAGTGATTTGTTCAGGGTGTATGAGAAGGTAATCTATAATCTGGTACTGAAGTCAAAACAATAAATTCTCTTCGCAAAATTTTTGCACCTTTCTCAGTGTCGGCTGTTTTGAAATCTAAGTGCGATAAATTAAATTTGATTTCTAACTGCACAAGCCATTTTGAAAGCAATGTGAAGTCAACAAGCTTTTGACAGTTCAGCAGATGAGAGATCATCTGGCAGAATAATAGCTGACTGTAAGGATTAATTACCCATTGATAGAGATCTGGATGAGAGAGGAAATTAAGGCAAAAGATTGTTTCTGCACCACCTCTGAAAGAAAAGGCCACCTCATTTCTGTCATACACATACAGTGGGAGAGAAGCTCGTCTTCACAGACCTTGTCCCTTCACCAGCAGTGGCAAACTTCTCTGGCTTCTTTCTAGTTGGTGCCTGTGCTTTCCAGTTGGAACAGGGTCAAACATCTCCACACCCTCAAGGGATCTTTGAAACCCTTAAGTTCACAAAAGCCAAGTTAAAACCCTGTTCTGAATATTTCCAGCTTTGCATGTTTAGAAATCCAAATCGAGAGTTCTTATTTTTTAATTGCCCATGAGTAATGACTAATATAAGAGTATTTGATTTTGGAAAACCCTTATTGATGATTTCTAGAAATGCATGGCTATGAAAAAAACAACTTGTAGGTGACAAATATAGTTGGGTTAAGTAAGAGCTGGTAAATCACTCATAAGTCTTCTTAATGCATTGCAGATACTTGCTTTGGACTTTTTTTGTTTTTTCTTCTCTGGGCAGTTACTTCTCTTCCCCTGTGCAATGAAAACATAACAGTCATCCTCTTTCTTATCTCTGCTCTCACATACAAGCCCAGATAATTTATTTCTCTGTGTAGCAACAAATCTCTTCTGCATCACTTGGATATCTGATCTTCCCGTCTGGTTTTTCAGAACAGATATTCCATCCTAAATGCATCATTTCACAAGGGATGATTTTGAAGGTGGTTCTCACTGGACCAAGTAGTGATGTCTATCAGCAGTTTGAATTATGCTTTCCTGTTTATCATATCTGAGACAGGCATCCTCTCCTACAGCAAACACTCTGTAGTTCTCAGTGCATGTGCATTGAGTCTTCAACAGAAGCAGTAAAAGATTTTTTTTGGTGGCAAATTCCAAAGCTCAGAGTTCTCATTCAGTCTTGTAATGAGGCTTCCAGGTCTCAGAGGAGTACAATTTGGAGTACTCTTATAATATGAGGGGTGTTAACAACCAATCTAATGGGTTTAAATGAAACTTAACTCTCTTGAGGAACAGGGTAATGACAGCAGAACTTGATTCAATGGTTAAGCCTATTTGATAAGCAAAATGGGATGACAGCACAGGTTTGGCTGGCTCAGTCATCCGTGCTGTTTGTTTGCTAACATGCTACCCAGCCTGTGCCAACTCTCCCAGGCAATGACTGGACAACTTCTGGGGATATCACAGCCTGGGGATTGTTTCCAGTAGACAGTATGGAAAAGATCATCCTGTTTTGGGAGGCAAGACTGTTTATCCATATGAATGTGACTATACAATGCCACTTGCCCTTGGACAAAGCAAGCCCCTGGTCTGTTTTATTTAGAATCATAGAATCATAGAATTGTCTAGGTTGGAAGGGACCTTAAAGATCATCTAGTCCAACCATCAACCTAAC
>JAOXNO010000001.1:26889061-26922543 GCA_028565335.1 Limnodromus scolopaceus
AACCATCTACCCTACTCTACAAAGTTCTCCCCTACACCATATCTCCCAACACCACATCTAAACGACTCTTAAACACATTCAGGGATGGTGACTCAACCACCTCCCTGGACAGCCTATTCCAGTGTCTCACCACTCTTTCTGTGAATTGTTTCCTAATGTCCAGTCTAAACCTACCCTGTTGCAGCTTGAAGCCATTCCATCTCATTCTATCGCTAATTACCTGTGAAAAGAGACCAGCACCAACCTCTCTACAATGTCCTTTCATGCAGTTGTAGACAGTGATGAGATCTCCCCTCAGCCTCCTCTTTCTATGGAAGACATTTTATTATCTGCCTTTGCTCCTCTGTTGCAGTTAGAAATTTTAGGGGTCAATCTCAATGTCCTGCATTCAACATTGTCTCAACGTCCTGTGATCTTGGTGAAACTATCAGGACTAATTTTAAAAAGCCTTTTACGTATCATTACATTGGTTCTCACTTACAAAGTAGGAGATAATAGCATTTCCCTAACTCATTCCACTGCACGGAAGTTGGTGAACCACTCAGTATCACAACAGTGAATAAATGTATAAAGCAGATTAGAAAAAGACCTAACTGGCTTTCTGATAATTAGGGGTGAAAAGCATGATAGCCGTCCAGATTATCTGAAATCTAGGGCCAAAGCAAAGCCAGACAAACTGCAAGGAATGGCAATTCCACCTGTATGGGCTTCTGGAAATTCAAAGGGCTTTTCTAGTCATATCACATTTTGGAAGCTGCTGAAAGAATCACCAGGTAGTTGTGCTCAGCCCCACCCCCAAAAATTCCTCTGGCCTTAAGAGAATAAAATAATCTTTTTATAGGTTTTGGATCACTCTACAGGAGCTACTAGAGAGAACTGGAGCTCTTCCACTGAATTCTAGATTTTTTAAACTCTCAACTTCCCATCACCTCCATCTTCCACAAATGAAAACATTCTCTATTAAACTACATGGAGGGTTAGAATATCTTCTGTAAAAAACCCCACTGGTCTCTTCCTTAACCAACACCGAAGTATTTCTCATACATATGTACATATATCTATATACATACATAAATATTTGTAAATATACATGCATCCATGACTGGCGAGGGAACTGACAATAGGCAGCAGGTAAAATTAAAAGGCTTATAGTAGACTACCAAACAGTCATTAAAAAACACTGATAAAAGACCTGGATGCGTAGGTGGGAGGCCCTTGGTTCATTCTGTTCCCTTTAGAAGTGACACTTACTGAAATTAAGTAACACGGAGCCAAAAAATGAGAAGATGACAACAACAGCAGGAAACAAATCATCAAACATATGATTAAGTTTCCATGACCAGTAAAACAGAAAATTGTTTTCCAGAAATGCATCACTAAAAGAGATTGAAACTCTGCAATTCAGCTGTTTTGTTTGGGTTTTGGCTTCCTATTTTCTATTTTATTTTTTTTTCTTGAAAAAGCTATAAACTGTTAAAATGGAAGAGCCATTTTCTGGTCCACTGGAGTGGCATGAAGCACCAAGCTGATATAGTAAAGAACTAGTTTGGTGGTTTTTAATTCCATCGTACACTTTCTTTCACAAGTGAGTTGGATGCCACATTCTCAGTTAGTGTAAATCAGCATAACATCTCCAATTTTACTGTGTGCAACACAGCTACACTGATTTATGCCAAATCTGGCTCAATAGTTGGGATTTTCCAACATCTTAGTTCTTTTTTTTTTTTTTCTGTTCCCATTCTTTCTTTCTTTCTTTTCTTTTTTATTTTCTAATACAAGCTGGCTTTGAAATAGTAGTTCCTGCTTTCTCCAGCCCCAGTACCCGTTAAGAAGGAAGAGGAATGGAGAGACTGAAATAGCTTTTGCTTCTACCAACCACCATGAATCCTTTAGAAGAAACATTCCACATTCTGGAATGCAAACATAAGCCAGAGACATAATCAAACTGTGTCACTGGGGAAATTTCAGACTGCCAGTGAAATTACTTCCTCTGCTTAGGTCAGGATATTCCTGAGAGAGAATACACTATGATGGGATATAGATGTCCATGTTCCCCGTGTAGCACAGTGCTGCTGCAGTGCCAAAAATAACATGAAAAGCCAGGCAGCAGGAGACTTTACAGAAGTGCTTTCTCTTCCATTCCTTCACCATAGCTTCACAGCTCATGGAATGCTGGAACTTTTCCTATTAAAATGGAAAAATTTTCCCATTACCCTGGAGGAAGTTTGGTTTCTAAAGTTGTGAAGCCTCCAGTGTTTCAGAAGATTCCACATGAGGATATCCATTGACTAAGGATATAGTCTATTTCCTTTAAATTCCTATTGCCTGTTTCACTAAGAAATGCTGCAAAGAGAACAAAGTTTCTTAAGCAGTGATGAGATACTCCCTTATCATTACTGACTGCCATCAATAAAATTCACTTTGGGAAATGCATGCCCATTTGGACGAGCCCTCTCAACAAATTAGCTCCACGGAACTCATCAATGGAGTAGAATGAATGAGGCTCTTAAGAAATCCTCCTGGCTTTTCTCTGTCACCACTACTTTACAAGCAATATACACCGATTTACAGACAAACCCTCAGATCTGAACGGAGATAGGATTTTATTTATCTGTCATTTGTCACCAGTGTTACTGCTTTCTTCTTTGCTTGCATGTATACTGGTGCTCCTGTGTGCTCTTTTCAATAGCTGCCACAATTCCTCACTTTTACAGCTTAGTCATGGGAACTGGCAAGGTGAACTGGTACGACACTGGATGCTTTTAGATTGCATGGGCCAGACTTCCAGGTAACTGGAATAGCTCAGATGATTTGCTAGAGCTGCACTCAACTGCCAGAGCTGCTTAACTGGACTGCATCTCCCTAATCCTTTTGCCGTCCTTCTTCCCACTCATTAAATCTGCTGTTCCATTATGAAAACTATCAACTTTTGCCAATTATTAACTACCCTCCCGGTCCCTTTGTCTCCATAAATATTAACAAAAGCAAACATTTTCTAATAAGAAACATATCTCCAAAACAGCAAAACTAAGCACCGAAGGATCTGTGGTCAGACTATTTTTATTCTGAAGTCAACAAGAATTCAGTCATTGTTTCAGTGAACACTACATCAAGGCTAGTTCTCATAATATTAATCCCCAAGGTAAAAATCAACCCACTTTTGGGTTATCTGATATATATGATAATCCAAAAGGGAGAATTTCTTTACAGTCTGCATTCTGACGCTGGAGAATTCACTATCAATATCCAATGTTTCTGTTCTGTAGTAGACTCAGGTTTCCTTCAGTATGTTGCAGTAAACTAGGGCCATCAGATAATACTAAATGCCCATCTGCCTAAATTTGGATAGTAGTATTTTTCTTCTCTATTTATTTCCATTTGATGAAGTGGCAGGATTGAGGAGCAGAGAGAAGATTTCTGAAAAATGAGAGTTGAAGATACTGGCAGAAGATAATGCAGAATAAAGAAGCCAAGTACAATCACCACCGAAAGGTGGTACTATCTGTCCATTATTCTGGATTCATAACACGCTAGCATATGCCTAATTATTCCTGTCCACAAAGGGAAGATGGTGCAGTTATTCAGTTTGGAGTATCACCTCTTGTCTGTAACTTGGTAGGACTTAAAAAGGGCAACTAATGAGTATCTCGAGAAAGAAACTTGCCTGGTGTTCCTGCAGTGCCAACTCATTTGAAATTACTGTCAAATCCCAATTATCTCCACAGGGTTTTGACAATGAATGATTTATTTTAGGTGTGTTAGTAGAGATGATGGAACACAGTACAGCCTGTTGGGTTTTTTTTAAAAGAAAAACAGTATGACCTATAAATGCTGTCTAAACAAGCCAAGCATGTGTGCTTATGAGAGGCTCCTGGCCTTCCAAATACCCACCCCTCTCTTCTTCCCTTCTTTTTATTGCTTTCATTTTATACATGCTTGAGTCATCCAGAAGAAGGCACTATTTACATTTCCAAAAGTGCCTAAGTTACATTGGTAAATCATTCCATCCTAATGTATGGTATCTAGGGAAGGACTGCTACTTCATTGTTCACTGTGCATGCTCACAGAGATGAATTTACATCCCATTCAATTCATGGCAGACAAGCCAAAAAAGCACACAAGTCATATCTAATAGTCTCTGTTGAGGCTAACCAAAGGGATGATTGAAATGGTCTTGAAAGCTGATGCCATTTCATTCCTGTTATGTATGTTATGCATTGCCAATACTTGTGATTCATTCCAAACACGGGAATAAGCAACAGAGGAAAATCCAGGTATTTTCAAGCAACCAAATCCTCGAATCATGTAAAATATATCACTCAGGGTGATAAAACATTATGTTGCTTTAGAAATACTGGGGTTAAACTGCTCAAAGTATCATCCTGCTGCTGTATCGGTTAATTACATTAGAAGATCATTAGGGGAAGGAGCATTGCAAACTACCTTCTATTCCCATTTGGATCTACTAAAATGATAGCCCCATTACCTACTTCTGAATGTGAGGCTATGTAGCTTGCACAGTAGGGTGCAAATAAAAATTTAATAGCAATGTTACATAAATCATATATACAAACAGATCAAGCAAAGACAGGACTGCATCATTTATGACACTTCTAAGAGGAAAAATAATTCCCCGAACAGAATGCTATCTGAAAATACGGGTAAGATGAAATATGTATCAATAACTCAGTATAAATAAAAAGATGCATTGCAGACCTAGAATTAAAGATCAAACATAAACAATCCAAATATATTGAAATAGACC
Organism: Limnodromus scolopaceus; assembly: GCA_028565335.1. Classification (NCBI taxonomy): domain Eukaryota; kingdom Metazoa; phylum Chordata; class Aves; order Charadriiformes; family Scolopacidae; genus Limnodromus; species Limnodromus scolopaceus. The sequence continues at coordinate 26,893,827 of JAOXNO010000001.1, forward strand.
CGAAGTCACAGCTCTTTTTGTCTCAGTATCTCTGCTCTCTTAAATGAGACAACGTTTCTGGGTACAGAAGTAACTTTTATAAGACCAGATAGCCAGAAAAACATAGAAAATTTTATAGTCACAGAGCCTTTCTAGTGCATTATTGGTCCTTAAGTTGTTGTGGCTAAAATATCTGTGTCCCTAAGAAATTTTGCTGCACCTTCTGTCTCCATCCTCCATAATATTTGCTTGATGTGCAGACCAACGCAAATTCTTGCAGTGCCAGTGCCAAGAACCCAAATTCTTTAGACAGGCGAAAAACTAAGAAACCTATCATTGAAGACCTTTGACACAGCAATTCAGCTTCTTTTCACTGCTGCCATCCATCCAAGCTGGTGTTCAAACATGGTACAGGGGACAGGGCAGGGACTGCCTTATTTCACAGGGGCCTCAGCACGGATTAATGCAGCCCCCCGATTCAAAGTTGCTGCAGCAGTTAAGAACTCTTCCACCAAAGTGTCAGCAAAGAAAGCAAAATAAAGTTCAATAAACTACTTTGAATAAATGTATAACATTTGCCTCTCTGAGTACAAAGCGCTGCATGCTCTTGACTTGAATTGAACTATTTATACATAACCTTTCTGAACCCTCAACCCATCCCTCATAAGAATGTTAACAATATGCTTTTGGGAAAACATCCTAGGGTCAGGCTGAATTATGCATGGTATACTATGATATCTTCCAGCTCAATATAAATACAAACCTCACCAGATTTAAAGCTAGCACAGAGTATTGTCTCAGAAAAAGATACAATTTCCCAGGATTTTTCCTGAGTAACTACCAAGATTTTTTTTTTTTAACTTCTTCAGACTGTTTGGAGAAATTACCAAAGAAGTGAGCCTTCAAAAGTTTAAGAATGCTGCAGAGTGAGTTTCATCTTGGTGCAAATGCTATGCAACTTCCTTCTATAAGGCCTTTGTGCACAACTGTTTTCAAAACGTGAAAAAAACTGTCACACAGAAACAAACATACGGCCATTCCAGGCAGAAACAGTCGGTGTCTCTGTGCTGTGCACGAGGAAATCCAGATGCCCACTCAGTTTGTTCAACCACCTACTCTGGTCCTGCAGGCATGAGGCTGAATGAGAGTCACATTCAGACATCTGGAGCCCAAGCTAATGGCCAGCGAAGCCATCTATTGGTCTCAAGGAATGCTGGATCAGAGCCCAGGTGAGAGAAAACGGTGATGTGCCAAAAGGAACCTATTACTTCAGATAAATAATGAACTCCAATTAACTACACACACTTGCGCATAATCAAAGTTCTGCCCTTACCGGTATTTTTAATTAATGCAATAAAACTTTCTGGAGTGAAGACCACCACACTCGCTCTTCTGTTTTTCCACATCTTAAATGTAGGTTTTCCCTTTCAACAGAATACCTTTACCACAATAAAAAGGGAGACTGAGTAGCAATGATCTATTCCGGAGAGAAGCTGGGCATTGTGGGAGAGGCTTTCAGCTGCAAAGCACAGCCCAAAGAGCAGAAAGAGTGGAAGGCAGTAATACAGTACCAGTTCCAGGTGGAAAGCATTCAAGTTCCTTTACTTATCACTGTAAAATAAAGCGTTTTGAAGGTTGCAGATGGCAGCAATAACTTTCTCTCCACTTTGTGACCCAGTGGGCCACTGAGCAAATTATATCCAGCACAGAAGACTGAAACAAACCTTAGGAAATTCAGTCATCTTTTTCCAAACAACCCTGTCTGAGGATGGCTAGAAAATCAATTTAGTCATTCTCCTCAACATTTTAATGCATTGAATATCTGAAAACCAAAGTGACACAATGATAAGTGCTGGCCTGCTATTCAACATCAGGTCTATATTGATGTTATAAGGTCCAAAAGTTACTGGATTGGTGAAAATTCTGGCTCAGTCCTAGCAGGATTTAGTCTGTGCTGGTTCTGGAGTTTTTGGGAGTTAGGTGAATATACTGTGTCCTTCAGAGTGCATTAACCATTCAGCCTGTTAGACATCAAGATTGCTCGTCCCCACTGAGAATAATGTACAAGGAAACATAACTTATAAGAGACAAGAGCCATCATAGAACTGAGGGTAGAAGGACATACAGCTGAATCAAGGAAACCAGATCTGGAAGACAAAAAACCACTTAGACACTACTGTGACTTAAAAAAGGAATAAGAAAAGAAAACCAGATTAGAGACAGACGAGTATAATACAGAGATAAGTCAAAAGAAAATTAAAAAATGGCATGGCAATAAAAATTATCGTGTATAGAAAGAAGAAGATAGAAATAAGAACAGCAAAAGAGATGCAGAAGAATTGACACATGCAACATGAATGTAAATAAAGGCTATTTTTACTTTAGCAAAATATGGTTTGTGATTCAGAAGTATCTTTTCACTGGGAGAAATAAGACTGTCAACACTCTCAGCTTTGGTCATTTAGGAAGAGATACTGTCAACAAGCTATTCCTTGGTATCAAACACACCCCAAAGCCTTTTCTCACAAAATAAAGCCCTTAACACAAGATGCTACTAAAGATTCCCATTCCCAAATATGTTTTCCCAGAATGTCCTGCTAAGGTCAGCTGCTACACTTTCCCCCAGGAACAGGCAGGCTCGACATACAGGCACAGGATGCACTACACCCACCCCAAGAAAAAAATTCTCTCTTGTGAATTTAAATACTAAAACCAACTTAGGACAGTTAGACTCAAGCACAGCATTTTGCTACTCCATTTTTCTGAGATCATGAATTGCCTACCTTATGAATTTGGGGAGAATAAAAGCATGGAGAGAAAAAAAAGATCAACTTTGCCCCAAGAAAGCAGCTTTTATAATGCAAATTTGCTGCCATATAGTTGCCTCTGCCAAGGGACAGGGACATTTTCTCTTGCTTTCACAATGCAGTGGTGACATGAGTTAATTACACAGCTCCTGTTAATTGCACAGCATGCTGCATGAACACCAAGATTTGCTAATATATTGGCAGCAAAAATCCCGTTAAAAAAAAACCAAAACCAAAAAAAAACCAAATCCACAGCATTCCCATTTAAAGAAATAGAAAATGGGGGAGAAACCATTTCCTAGGAGTTTACAGCCCTTAGCTGTCAGGGATTGAACTACTGTGCATTTCCTTATGACCAACACAGTGTCCTAATGCTAAAAGCAGACTCCTGGCATTAATAATGTACAAGTGGAAGGGAGGAACTGGGCCAAATAAGAGTGAGGCGCGAAGGATAAGCAATGACGTATTGAGTAGAGATATTAATATTTGCATTTTTACAGATGTGGATGTGTAAAATCAGGTTGTTGCTTGGTTCTTAGTCAAATTCTCTTGCAATGCTTTCAACCTCAATTCATCTAAAATCAGGCTGCTTGCAAATTGATTTGAAACGCTGTCATTATACACATCTCCCCTGCAGATTTTAAAGTTTCAAGAAACATATGGGTCTTTGTCTTAATTTTTACTTCAGTGTTGCATTGCGTGAGGAAGTGCGCTCTCAGATTTGTGACGGGGGATTTTCTTCACTGTGCAATGCTACAAGGTGGCTTTGTAGGCAGAACTAGTCCAGATATTGGAGAAGGCACCTTCATAGTTAGCTTGTGGTTTCCTTTTCTAATCACACATATATCAGCATGTGTGTGTACCAGCCTTTTCCCTAACACAAAAGCAGGAGAAATCCTGATGTGATGCTATGGTTAAATGAGGATGTATTCCCTGACAGTCCCTCATGTGACTGCAGAGCATCATTGTGTACAGACATCTTCTACCTTCTTTTAGATATACACTTGTAAGAGAAAGCAGGAGTATACCGAGCTCTTCAGAGTACAGCTGTTGCACAGTTTATCAAGTAGATGATTTTAAGACTTTTAAGTCTTCAATTTAAGGCACACAGCAATTGGGGTCTACTGAAAATCAGTAGTAATGTATTTCATCGCAAAAATGTACCTACGCACTGCAACAAAATGACCTTATTTTCCACTCTGCACCCCAAAGTGTTCAAGCAAATCTGTATTTTAAAGTTATTCTTAACATCAACTAATCATTCATGTAACTGAACTGATACAGCTTTATCCAGTTTGGACAGGCACTGTTTGTGAAGTCAAACCTACCTGTTATCTTAACAGTCCCTTATTCTGAGGCATTACACAGATTTATGCGGTTTAGCCTTTCAAAGCTGTATTAAAACAAAAGCCAATTACTAAACCTCATTATCTGCAGTCATTTAAGACAATTAACGGCTTTTGTTCCAAGTGCCAGATCAGCACAGTTCTCTCTATGGAACAGGGTAAGTTTTGCCCTCTTCTTTCATGCAACACTCAGGGAGGTAACGGCTCCATTAAATCTTTTTGATTTTGGTTCATTAGCCGTCTAAACAATACCCTAAACTAAAAGTTTGCCACAGTGATTAATTCCAGAGCAACAGATAACAAAGACTAATCTACTCTAGAGAGACAAATCATGCAAAGAGTTTTCACCAACTACTGACATTCCACAAAAGAGAAAATATCCCATGGGTTCCCATTATCGGGGAACCTCTCTTGGAGGAGCTATTCCCATGCTAAAGCAAAAAGACGCCCATGGACAAAGCCCCCTCGGCTGCCCTGCACCCTCCTTTTGTGCCTCCTTTTGTTCCAAGCAGGATTTGATATGAGCACTAAACCTGCAGACAGGAGCAGAGCTACATCTTCCACCCTTGCTTGTGTGTTGCATTCATAGGTGTACAAAGATGAGGAGCATCATGTTTTGTGCATCCAAAAGAAGTCTCAGCAATGAAAAAAATTCAGGAAATACGGCTGAAATTTGCATCTTGACTAAAAAGTTTTACTATTTTTCAGATACAATTTTTTTAAAATTCTGGAGAAATATTCTATTTCAGACATTTCTGTTCTAACCTTGATAGCTTCACTCTATATAGCACATCTATTTTGAGAGTCTCTAAGATGCTGATCTCTTCGCATACAAGAAATTGCAAGGTGCTTCTTGGAATAGAGGTGACTGGAAAGCATTTTCATAATTAGAGCCAGAAACCTCATGAAAACTCCCTGGAGATCTACAACAGCTAATATCATTATCCCGTCGTTGAAAACTCATCTATGCTTCCTGCTTACAAAATCAATAGGATGTTCATTCTGTTCTTTTCCTATGACAAATTTCTACCTGTGATAAATTTCTATATGCAGCAGGGATTTTTTCCCAGTAATTGATGGCCTGGATAATGTGGCACAAAAAGAAGGGAAAAATGAATTTTCCATCGAGTGTGATTCATTATCTAATGTATTTAATAATGTATCTAATAATCAACTTTCCCCTTCAAAGCATTCTTAAAGCTGAGTGACTCACACAGTAATTGTACCAAATGGAAAAGAAGACAAATTAAGTAAAAAACTTCTACCTCTTTTCCTCCATTTTGAGGTATTTCAAAGAAAGCATAGCAGAAGGTTTGACATGCGCTGTGTAATTTTCATTGCCTACCAGTCTCTTGGGATACCCAAAACTTATTAAAATGGAAAAGGCTCTGCAGTAACTCCATAGCCAGAACTGCAATCTGCATTCAGGACCTGACTGATGAGGAGACAAACTTTGGGGGAGAGTTTTGCATAATAAAGATTTTCAATAGAGTGAGCTCCACAGAAAGAATTTCCAACCAAATGCACGGCAAATGGCACAGTGGAGGCTGAGGGAGCACCTCTCTCACACGGCCTTACAGACATATAGCATGAAGTTAGACTGCTAAAACAGGATCATCTTGTGTCCAGGGTGGTCCTTCTGTCTCTACAGGCAGGGAGTTTCTCTCCAGTGCAATCTCCTCCAAAGGTCTCATGTATCTGGTAGACAAAACCGGACTATCCATGGGTTTAAAGCTTGTTTTGTTTCATGAGAAGATAAATAAAATGCCTCTTAGACTACCTCATTAACATTAACAATAATGATGTTATTTGATTTAGCCTCTGATGAGATCCCAGGAGAAAAGGCAGTGCAAGACACCCACTATTTTTCTTACTGTATATTTAATTCCAAACATGAGCCGTGGCTGACCTGGCTGAAAGCAACGGTGAAATAGAATTCTGTCCAATAGCGTCTTCCTTAATTTTCCTTTCTTCTCTTTAAAATTACTGAGTCTTTTCAGAGTTAGGTCTCCTCATGAAGGCAGGAGGGACCACAGAAGGAGAGGGGCAGGGCTTTGCAGGCAGAACTCAGTGGGGCTGGGTTAGCACCTCGCAGAACTGTCACTCAGCCTGCTACAGCCATCAGGCTGCTCAGAAACCCCACACAAATACACTAACCCCAGCGCTCTGTGTTACCCACCAGCTAATATCAGATCTCTTTTTCTCTAAAGTCCAGACAGAAATGAAAAATTCAAGCCTAAATTAGCCAAATGTGGCAAACCTGATAGACAAGAAGTTTGTGTGAGAAATAACACCAGTGCAGGACTTACAACCTCTGTTCTCACCCCTGTTGTTGACCCAGTCAGATACTGGTTTTACTCTAACTTGAAAATTCAAAGTCTAGGTAAAACATTCAGCTGTGTTTGGAAACCCCACGTCTAGGTCCAGCCTGGAACCTGTGAAAGTAAATACCCACTTGCCTGTCTGAATTCTTGAGGTGGGCATCAAGCAGCTGAGGAGTGCACCCCACATTTTAGTAAATAACTGTAGGGAAATATTCTGCCTGTCATGCCGTATCAAACTACAAATGGATTGCAGATACTGCGATGCAGAAAGCAGCTTAAAAAAAAAAGTATTTGTCTTTGTGATTAGCGGTGTCTGTCTTGGTTTTCGCACTGGTTTTTGCCCACTGCCCTGTGAGAAAGACACTGAGCTCAAGGGAGGGCATGTCAGAAGCACGGCCGGTCAGCAGTGCTGCCCTTGCCTTCTGCTGCATCATGCACATCAGGGTCTCACAACACAGGCAGGTAATGGCTGAAGATCCTCCTTGCGAGTTCCCCTCCTTGACTCTGACTTGAGGTACAGGAACTCCAAGTTCCTCAAAAATCATGCAAAGATGGCTCAAAGTGAACGTCTGCAATTAGAAACTGGTTTTGAAAGCTTGGTCAGGCGGGCAGTGAGTCACCGAGGTGAGAAGAACTTCAGGAGCTCAGCTTTCTACCCACCAAGACCTGAGCAAACCCAATGACCATTGCCCGTACACATTTCCGAACATGACTGAATGCTACTTCACCACTGCACCCCGTGACCAGAGGAGGCTGGGCTGCAAAAACAGCCCCTTAAAATGCTGTGGTTTTCTTGCATCTGCTTGTTCTTCTTCTGCTCACTTTAGTGTACCTAGGAGTAGTAACCATGGCTACGTTCATCCTCAGATACTGGTGGTTAATTATGATAATCACTGCATTGGGATTTTTTTCTGCCGTCCTTTAAATTGACCTACTCAGATCACCCTGGAAAAATTGTTTTTGAACCATGTTTTCTCTTAATGCAGCAGCAAAAGTCTCTGGAATTTTTCAGGGAGGGGAATACCAGCAAAAAGATTCAACAACCAAGGGACCTCACATCCACTCTCAGGTTTCCCTACACATGCGGTTAGGAATGAGCTTCCCGTCCGGTCCTTGAGGAAGAGCAATAGGAAAGTGATCTCCACGAGCACGGCACATGGAGCCAATTCCCTTCTGAGCACACACATCTGAATAAGCAACTGCTTCAGCAGAAAAATCCAGAAGAAAACTGTGAGAATGGCAAAATACCAAAATCAATACAGTGATAGATTCAAAGCGTGCGCTCTGGTACAGAAAGCTCAAAGAGGGAAGGCAAAATTATTGTGGGAGACTACTTAACTTAATGCTTTTCAAAATGCCACTTGGCTCAGAAACAGAGAGATTCGGAACCTGCTAAGTGTGTTTAAGTGCTTGGAATTGTGGCATTTAAGTGACCAACAAACCCCTTAATGCTCATTATTCAAAGCACGAAATACCACCGAGAGAAGGGCAGCTGACTTTCTGGCTGGAAATGCCCATTAGAGAGATGCACTTAGGGATATATAATACTGGAGCAACCAGGAATTTACAATAAAGTTTGGCTTCTGCTCCCAGCTTCATGGCTGGTTTGCCTGTGAGTCTTTCAATGCAGTGTTTTGGGGCTTGGTTCCCTGCCTGTGCTGTGGGAAGAGACCTAAGTAACATTTTGTGTGCAGAAGCAGCAGAGATCTTTGCCCTCATTTACACCCCCCTTGTTTGTTTCTTCACTTACTTACATGTAGCTCCTTCCTAAGACACCAGCAAAGTGAATTGTTCGGGCCTTCTACAAGGGCTGTTTCTGGTACTATCGTCCTCCCAACCAAAAAGGCATTACAGAAAATAACTGTTTATATCCAAAGAAAGGTATTTCATTTAGTGCTTTCCAGCAGACCTGATGTCCGCCCAGCCTGTCCCAGAGCATCATGGTAGTCTACGCTACGGTTGTCCATGAAGCAGATTTGCCTGCTCTCATTATATAAAGGGGTTGGAAAATGAAGTAGAGCATGAAAGAAAGGGTATGTAAAAGTGATTAGAACAAAAAACTAACACAGATTTGCAGCCTTAAAAACTCCCTACAGCAGAAAAAGTGAATGCTACATAGAACTTACTCTTTTGGGTTTGGGTCTCCCTGAATTTGTCTACAGTTTCCCTATTTTCTTTGTTAGTTTTTGAAAAAAAAATAGCTCCCCAAAGGAGGTTCCTCAGAGCTCCAGCAACGTTAGCACTATTAAGAAATGGGTCCCTTGAAGAGCTCTTTCATATTATGCAATTAACATTTCACATGGTGAAGAGCTGCCGCTGAGCAGAAAGATCCCAAACTTTGAAAATAGGAAACATCATCAATCAGGGGAATTAAGGAGAACCATCTGGGCTTGTTAAGGCATCGCTGCCTGAAGGAAACAGCGCGATGCGGGAATACGTGCTACAGCTCGCCAGCAAAGCCCAGCCCAGAGCTCATACTGGCAGCAGAAGCCAAAAGCCGGGAGATGCCAATCAGTCTGCGAGCTTGAAAAGGTATCAAGAGATGGCACCGTTTTTGTAGCTGTATTGAAAAAACTTATTTGGCTGACATGCAGTGGGGCAAGACTTGGCTATTTCTGCATGAATACATCAAGAAAGAAACATTGCATTAACTGCTTTCCGAAAGCATTCACAATTTTCTCATTGAAGCATAACACTAAAAAAAATTAACTTTTTTCAAAACCCAGATTTTTTTTTTCCTATTATCAAGTTCTTTCCCCTGAATACATTTAATTTTTAGATTAAATAAACAAATCCAGTCTTCTTTTACCTGGGAGTTACGAACATGGCTTTGTGGGAAAAAAGCATCTCTTGAATTGGAAATGTTATAATAGATTTTTGGACTTCTCCGAAAGTGGTGGTTTCCTTTTCCTGAGGAGTCAGACTCCTGAGGAAACTACTCCAGGTTTGTTGCTCATGAAGTACACTCGTAATTTGGATAATTAACTAAATGCCACAGAGTCATTAGCTTTTCCCTAAAGCTGTTTTATTTTTTGTAGGAGTTTTCCCAAGTTAATTTAATATTGTCAGTTTTCCCCAGTTAATTTAAAACTGACAAATAGGTAAATCCTTCAGAGATTAGTTAGTCTCAAACCAGAGCTAGAGATCCACCAGGCAGACGACTTGTAGTGGATTTTGCTGCAATTTTAAGTATGTTGCTCTTCCTGGTTTTCAATACCAAGGAAACATTTTTAATCCTATGCTTGATTGCTCCTATGAGGCAAAGCAAAAAAGGAAGGCAAGAGGACATTGTTCAGAAAAACAAAGCTCTCTCTGCCCCATCTGCCCGTCCCACTGCTCTCAACGCTGCGAGAAAATGCCGACTGCATCGATACACGTCATGAGAACTGAAGTGCCACAAAATGCCACAGACATTTTTCCCATACTGAAGTCTGGGGAAACACAGGCAAATGCTACAGAGGCAGCAATGCTGGATGGGCGTCACTGAGGCAAAATTACAAGTAAACCCGTGGCACAGAAATTCAAATGAATAATTAAAGCACACCCTTCTGGGTTCCAGCACACTGCCTGGGTGTTTGAAAACAAGCCCCTGAGGAGTGGTTAAGGAGAGGCCTCTTCACTGAAGCGGCCCACGATGTTCTCCGGGGCTGGAGAACCTCCCTGGCATCCAGAGCCAAGCTTGCCTTCAGCTGGGTTGCAAAGGGGAAACAGAATTTTTATCCTGCAGTTTCACACTTATTCCATATGGAACCAAGCAATCTTTGCCGAATCCTGACCAGTAAGATCGAATAAGCAGAAATAAGAAAGCAAAATCAAAAAATAGAATGAAACAAGCCTGGGATTCTTTGTTGACAGTCATTAACCATATCATTTTGTTTCTGTGCAGACCACCATTTCTTTCTCTGGTTTGCTCTGAGCAGGCAGAAATTTTTTCACCATGGTTATAGTCCCGTTCTTTGAAATGTTTATCACCAGGAGCACTCCACAGAGCTGAGAGAGGAAGCAGAGACGCTCTGCTAGCAGATGGGCTCATTAAGATTTTTTGCTCGAGGCCAGAGTTAGTGGAAACCAAAGTGCTCTCCATGCACCAGATTAGCTGAGGTGGTCGCATGGCTCCGAAGGACTGAATTATTTGTGCCTCCATCTCTTTAGGGCACACTTGCAGTTTGCAGGTTCATTTCCCCAGCACGCCACCTACCAGCTCACAAGCCCATTTTTACTTTGTTTCATGCTGCACTAGTTTTTAAAGCCTCTTCTTGCCTTAATTTCTGTGATGTGCATCCACTTGCTTGCCTCCATTGCAGCTCCTTCCTCTTTGACTTGTAAATTATTAATTTTGGCTGTCAGCTGGCTCAATTTAGTTTCAATTTGCAACGTCATTTGAAAAAAAGCAGAGTAGATCTCTCTGCGCAGCGGGCAGGCGGAGCAGTGTAGGGGGGCCCAGCCTTGTGGTGGTGGATTGCGGTGCCCTGGCCCCCAAACCCTGCTGATGCAGAAATACAGAGACTGCAGAAATCACTTCTCTCCACGTTTTAAAAGGCACATGCTTTATTTTTGCCTACTCTTCCTAGATTTTCCAAATGCGTGTTAAATTCCTACTGGTACTGCCATTTCCTACCCCATCCCGACCCACTCAGCTCCTCTGGTGCACTACCAGGGAATCAGAGAGGCACGGCGCTCCTTCTTCCATTAGAAAGAAGGACTAAGAAAGAGGTTAAAAACAGTTCAGTGCCGAAGGTCTCAAGGTCTAACTGCTCCCCTATCTTACGCCGCGCAGTATCTCGCCCCGGGCACAGGGCCCTTCGCGCGGGGGCGCTGCCAGGGACGGAGGTGCTGTGCGCCAGAGCCGCAGGTATCAGTATTCACCGCTCCGGGCAAACACGGCGGCGCGGCGAGAGTTCCTGTCATCAATCACACGGGCGGCACCTCATGTAACTTCAGCTCTGACTCACGAGTCAGAGTGAAACAGTAGGATTTATTATAACACACTTTCTAATGCCAGAAAATAGCACCTTAGATGCCAAAATACATATCAGAAAACCTAAAATTCACTTCTTGTGTTCCTTCCTTCTTCCTCCAGCTCTCTTTCCTTTTCCTCCACTTCTCACTTTCATGTGATGCTGAGCCACAGGCTCTCCAAGCAATTTCCCAATGAACCTATGCTTAAGATGGATTCCAAGGGGCGGATTTCCAGCCCAGGGATTTATTTTTCCATCTCCAATTAACGGTACCGGCAGCCCAGCAGCTAAGCCATTGCATGTAGCACCAAGCATTTACCCATACTGTTATTTAAGCTGGGGGTTTTCATTAGATTGTGGTTGTTTGATTCAGCTCAAGAACTGCTGCAAAGCTGTTTGCTCCAGTAGCGAAACCTTCAGGACAGCTCTACACCCAGTAACACATGCAAGTTACTGACTGCAGTTGCTCAATGGTTTTTAGGCTCATGACCTTTGGCAGCATTTTCCCTCCTCTTTTTCTGAACCACAATAAATGGGATAATTTATTGTCTTGTTTCCAAGTAAACAGGCATTGTCAGCCTAAAATAATTTCTTAATAGGCACTTTTGGTTTTTTTCTCCTGGTGAACAGGAAAAAGATTGTGTTGAGAACTCTATGATATTGAATGAAGAAGATAACCAATCTTACTGATGCTAATTTTTTTTCCAGTCTGTTTGTCTGTAACCTCTCTTGGATGAGTGTTTTCAGCAAGATATATTCTCTATTTTGGCCTTTCATATAACAATAAATGAAAAAAAAAATTGGGAAGGCACCCCATTACTGTGCTTGTATGCTAGTAAAAATCTACTAGTGACTCACAACAACTAACAAAAGGCTCCCTGCTTCGCTACATACCTTGGAGCCTCGTACCTGATACTACCTAAAGCCTTGTTGATTCACTTTCCTCTAAAAGCAGTACAGAATATGAAGCCCAAAGGTATGTGTTAAGATTGCTTCAAGCCTTCCTAGTTCTGCTCAAAAGGTGGGAATTCCCACTTCCCCAGTGCAACATCAATATCCATATAGGTCCAAATCCAGCATCCTGTGGGGATGTCTCGGGGTCGCAGCGCAGCCCAGAAGCTTTGCAGCACTGTGATGAAGGTCCCATGGAAATGCCCCTCTTCACCCTAGTTAGAACTAGTCAGAAAGAGTCCTTGAGAGACGCTCAAAACAGTTGCCTCCTGCGTAAGTTTACAATCAGGCTTTTAAGATCCCTCAGATATCTTTTGCCTGAGTAAAGAAGCCTAGGAAAAGTGTTCCTCTGATATGTGATCTTTATTGGGCGTGCAGCAGAGAGGTGCCTTTATTTATAACACAGAAACTTGTGATGTGTTTATTTATGTATTTAGCAATTCTTTTTATGTAGCACACGCTGGAAAGCAATATATCAAGATGCCTTTGCAAGAAAGCTTAGAAAGCTATTTTACCAAGACCTGCAACTGAAGCACTTTAACCAAATCTGATAGGTTTATCTCCCATCATTTTCCTCCAATCTTCCCCTTACTGCAAGCTAGAGTCTTCCTGCCAATCTCTATGCAGGATGTGAGCACTACAAATAGATTGGAGACATATCTTTTATTTCCCCAGACTGTTTTTCACCTCTGGAACTTAATTTCATGTCTTCTTGCATCTTCCTGGAGAACAGCCTGGGTGGCAAGAGCACAAACACCCTCACACTTTCTTCAGAAGAGACACTTGAGAAATACAATGATGCTTCTCCAGGCTGATCAGAGCTTCTGGTTTTAGTAAAGCCTATTTTCCTTTATGGAAATTTCCTCCTATTAAGAATGGCTTGGTTTTCCTTGTGTTTTATAGGGGGGCTCTGAAAAATACAGACAAACAATTTGGAGTCCTTCTTAACCCTAACTGAGCATACTTGAAGGTTATACCTCTTTTAGTTAAAAATAATGGCTCTGTATGTATACTACTGAAAAGTATATTGATTTTGAGTGAACTACAAGTATGAGCAATAACAGCAAACAAAAATAAAAAATGTTAGATTAAGACCAATTGTCAGCATTTGAGGGGTCTGATTCCTCACTCAGTGTGCTGTGGAAGGAACAATAAAATGCAGGTTTGTCCAATATTTTCAGATGCCTATTCCACTTATAGCTGTGTGGCTATCTGAATTTATGCAAATTAGATGGAAACCAACTAGTTAAATAAGCAAATTATCAGCATGTTTTGATGATACAGTGTTTCTCAGGACAGTAAGAAGCAAGATTTTTGAAAATACCGTATAATTTTTGAGGTTTAAATTAAGGCACTTAAAAAACTTCTAACTCAAAGAACAGAGCACAACTTCAGTAGGAACCTTCGGAAGGTCTTAGATAAAGTGCCCAATAAAATGGGATTTCAAAAATAACACTGAGTTGGTTTATAAGAAAAATAGAGGGATTTGTTCATGGTAGAACATTTACTGGTAGAAAAGGAAAAGCCAAAAACCAACTATCCTCACACAACCTCTCTAACATCACCAACAAAATCCTTCAACACAAATTTAGCAAGTATCTGAACAAACCTGACACTGTAAAAGATGGAGAGAACATCTAAACCCTACAGCAAGGTGTGTTAGAGAGTGTCCTGAACAACTGCTACTGCTTCAGAAACCCTGTGTGGTGCTGCAGGACAATGCCTCGTGAAGATGTTCATTTTCATCCAAGACAGCAGCAAAACCCTATTAAACACTTTGACAGACTAATTAGCTGGAGTACAGTGCTGAAGAACAATATTGCTTTGGAATTACTCCACTAGCTCACCTGAAGCTCCCTCCACTGCACAACATAGATGTGCCCTTCACAGGAAAAACGTATCTCCATTTATTAAGTGATGAACCCCTTCTGACTCAGTTTGTCCTCTAACCTTTATATTAAATTCCTATCTTCAGCTTTTAGGAACTAAATATACTGCTGAACGTCGAATGCCATAAACAGCAGCTGTATCTAATGAGGCCTGTATCCAAAATCGTAAAAGAACTCAGATAAAATGTCACATCCATATTTATTTGAAATGTTAAAAACTTTCAGTCTGCTCAGGCGTAATTAAAATTTGTGTTCTGTATATGCTTTTCCCCTCTGGAAAAATAATGATCTATCATTTTAAAGGCATCAAAGCATGTTTGTACGATTGGCATCTGACAGATTTCATTAAAGTCAGGTTTCTTTGAAAAGTGGTGTCTATAATTCTGTTTAATGAAGGACTCTCTCTGACAGTAAATCTGTTTCTGGTGTTAAAGAGCAATACATTGAAGCAAGCAGAAATTACACTAACTTTCTATGTAAAATTAATGTATGCAATACATATTATACAATATATTCCTGCATGTGAATTATATGGATCTTGTAATTAATGGAGTTAATTAGTGTCTCTCTTACTGCTCATTTCACAGAGCTGGCTTAATACCTGAAAATGTGCTTTGCTGTTCAGAACCCTGCCCTGATCTGTGCCTTCAAGACTCTTCAGGTTTCTGTCCTGAAGTGCCACCACAGCAGCCTGCAGGTGGTGGACACACATGGCTGGACCAGAACATCAGCCTGCAGATGGCCTGGATTGCTCTGCGTACTCATCAGGCTGAGTACCAAAGAATGACGAACTGGGGTTTTTTCCCTGCTACTACCAGAGAGATTCAAGATGTTGCCCCACTCAAATTTGCATGTCCTGCTTACCGAGTGCACTGCAGTCATTAGCTAACCACACTTCTATTAATGCCCATATTTGAATGCTCTTTCATTTAGTACTTCCTGCGGTGACTGTAATTACATTTCAGGGCTCATTGGCTGGGAAAGTCAAATGACACGATATGCAAAGAATAAGATTAAAGCAAAAGTTTTCCAGTCTAAATGTTAAATATACAAGAATGTACTGTGAATTGGCACCAAATGAGAAACCAAATTTTATCCTATAGTTAACTACATATAGAAGTTGTCCTTTCAATTCTTTTACTTTTTCTTATAGCTATTGGTTAAATTATTATGCTCTAGTCATTTACTATATTGAACAGTAGGAAAAAGGCATATTGGGATAGAATATGCCAGAATCTAAAGTAATTTCTACAAACATATACCCAGCTTTTACAAAGACCTTTATTCCAGTAGCCCTGAGGCAAACCATGCTCAGAATCTGGAATCTTCTCTTTGTATTTTATCAGTATTACTCAGAACTATTAATAGTAGTGATACCTATTAATAATTATTAATAATTGCCGTTATTATTTTGATCACAGGAAGTACAGTCATCTACCTGGGATCAAAAATACACTTGCATGTTTCAGGGATGGATGACACCAGTTCAGTCACAGGATAGCCACAGAAATAAATATAAATAGAAACATACTATATAAATAGAAATGTATTACATAAATATAACCTAATATGTTTTTTCCTGACAGGAGCTGGTTCTGGTTATCCATGTCAAGGGAGGAGGAAGAGTTACAGTTTGGTCCATACATGGTTGAGAGAGAAGAATTTGGTTTAAATCAGGAGGAAATAAATGATGAAGGAATCTAGAAGTGTCAGAATATTAATACCCGACTTTGAATACCTACGGGGAAGGCACAGGCAGTTGCTGCACTCCCCTTCTCCCAAAGCCGAGTGTAATTACAGACAGCAGCAACAGATGTTGCCAATAAGCTTAAAAGGGGAAAGGGAAGTGGTAGGAATAGAAATGCAGTGTCATATAGAAAAAAAAACACAACAAAAACCAACAGGAAGAACACCTGAAAACGCAGTGACTTTCTGTCCCTCAAAGCCAGCCCCGCGCCACAGATGTCAGCCCCATCTCCCACTGCAGCCAAGCCGACGGTTGTAAGGGCTGTAACGGCACAAGGATCACAGAATATCCCACAAAGCCATAGAAGGAAGGAAACCAGTAGCATTGCTTAATAGTCTGCTTATTTTACAGTCAAGTGGATTGCCAAGCAACTAAGCTGTAACAAGTCCCATATTTAGGGGAAGAAATGTTTGTCTTCTGTCTGTCCCTGCTTGCAAATGGCAAGTGGAGGGCATTTCTAAGCCAGATAATTCGAGTACAGCATGTTCCCCGAGCCCCGGGCCCGTGCTGCTGAGCAGCCGGCGTTAATCACGGCAACAGTTGACACACGCGCCTTGCCAGAGTCCAAGTCTATCATCAGCGTCGTGGCTTTTACTCTCTACTGCTCAAAACAAAACAAAAGAACACCCTGCAGTTACTCGGGAATCTGAGATTCCCACATTACTTAACATGACTGGATCCCTTCAGGATTACAGAGACAACAACCCCTAATGACAAGAAGAGCTTCATTTGGCTGTCTAAGCACGTGCATCCAAAGCTGTTTGAGATGCCCAGGGTAGCTGATACACAGACACAAGGCACAGACAGAACACCCCCAGGGATCAACAGCTGGAGGCCAGGTGGATCCTAGGGCATCTGAAATGGCTCTAGATGCCTCGTTTAGGCAACTGACCTGAGCCCCGAATGACCCCTTCATGGCTCGCAATTCTTCAGCCGCATCACCCATCCATAAAAATGGGTTAGTGTTGCTATTAAAAAGCACCTTTATAAAAGTACAAATATACACGGTGTGTACATTTGGGAGCGCATCTTAAATCAGCCACAAAGACTAAAAATGTAGTATTTCTTCTGAAAACAAGCAGATATTGAAGATTCTCACCCAAGAGAATCATCTTGTAAACAATGCTCAAGCCTGAAGAAAGATGTGGTTAGGGCAAATGCCAGAAGACACTCAAGACTCCATGTAGTCATGTCTCTTTCCCAGAGCATCCTGCTGCTGGAGAAGGGCAATGCAGCACCAAAACAAACCTCATCAAAACATTTGTTATCTCAGTAGTGGCTTTTCACCAAGCACCTGACTACCTTCGTTCAGAAAACACGTCTTTTTCCCTAGCTCAGCTCTCTGACCTTGATGTTTTCAAGGATTCTGCCTAATGGTGCTAGAATAAAAGTTAAGGTATGATGAAAAACTATAATCTAAGTAAACAAGTAGTAGCTCGGCCTAGACTGATATCACATTAATGCCCAGCTGAAATATTAAGGAATGAAAAAGAACTGTTAAAGAGTAATGATTTAAAACAGTCAGCCAATTTTGAAACTGATTCTTTTTGTAATTCGCTGTTTTCCTTCAAATAATAGGATCAAATTAATGACAAATACACTGTTTTCCTTCAATGTGCAATGATACTAAGAATCAAAGTAGAATTCAGCAATGTTTCAAAACATCCACTGGCTGATCAGTGCTAAAATTTGATGGGGATATGACTAAAATGTCTGCTTGGGAAATTACTGCATTTAAAGTCGCTGTTTTCAGTTTCAAATTTACTACATTTCATAGTCTTGAATCAGGTTCCTCTCTTTAACACCAAAGTTGACAAGAGAAATCCCCAAAGCCACAACTGATGGCCAGCCTTCTCCCTGAAGTGCTGTGTGTGTTATATGGAGAATGTAACATGAAAAGGTAACGTATAGTTTGTGTATTACATAAACATACACGTGCTCTTATTCTTCCACCCAGTACCTGCCATAAACACAACCAGAGAACACAAAAAATAGGGGTATAAATAACTACAACATAAAATTCAGCCATTGCTGCTCTACAAACACGGCAGCTCTCTTCCACTCACCACAGGCACTTGCTGCTAAACAGCCTTTAAATCCTGCTCCGAGCAGATGGAATTAGTGACTGGAATTGGAAGAAGCATTGCATTGTGCAGAGATGTATTGGGGTGACAGTGCTTCCAGCAGTGAAGCAGTAGCTGAAGAGCCAAATTCTCTTCCTTATCCATTACAGACAACCCTTGTCAGGCCACTATGAGACCACAAGGTCCCACTGAGCAGAAAACTTAACTACCTAACAGGACTTAATGAAAAGTTTCCCCTCAAAACTAGGAGCTTAACAAAATAATCCACCCAACAATTTCCAAGAAAATGTCGTGTACTGTAACCACACAAATCACAGAGTGGCCATAGCAAGGGCTGGAGCCTGAAGATCAGCCAGAGGCGTTTGTGGTGGACAAAATGAGTTAACTCTGGTGTCTGAGATGCACTGTGCATCACACTGAGCCCCATCAGCCAAACCACATGCAGTAATGGGCGCCAGTCACTAGCAACAAATAAAAAGGCGACAGGTTCAAGATAAAAATATGAGAGACTGCTCCAAGCCAAATAACTGAAGGCCATGTCATAGATAACAGTAACTATTTTCTCTAGATGTCTGTTTGCTTCCCTTCTCCAGGAGGACAGGCTTGTTTTCATCTTACTTATCCTTCTTACTGTTTCAGGGATTCTATCAAAAAAGAATAAGTCTTTCAGCTTCAGAACAGATTTATGCTGTACTTTCTAAATACTCAATGCCTATCTGTTAATTGAAAATACATACATATCTTCTGGCTACCTATACTTTGGACACTTTGACTTGTTCATGCCAGAGGCCCAGCTAAGCCCTCTCTGTGGCAGACCAAGCTCTCTAAACCTGGTCTGTCCAACCACAGAGCGAGAAATGGCCTTTTTTTAGGTTTACTGAATTAATTCAGTGCACCTTTTTATGCTCAGGCAATACATATTCTGAGAACTCTAGCTTTTTCACAGTAAAGGGAGGACTATCCAGCAGGGAAATCTCGTGAGGCCATACTGGTAATGCTGAAGGGGTGTACAGACCTACCCCCAGAAATCCCAGTTCTGTACAAAAGTGCCCATGGAGCAGCTGGAAACTGCAGGAGATGTCATCAATAAGCAGAGACTTTCAGTTATTTTCTCTGAACTACAAGATGCTAGACCTAAAGCAGGCAATGGAGTGAAAGGGATCTTACAGTAGATGCATCTGAAAGGAGCGGAGGCATCACTAAGGAGGGTGTAAATGCATTTGCTGTACTCACTTGTTCATTAGAGAAAGAGAGGGGGAAAAAAAGATGCAAATTAAATGGAAATGCCTCATTTTCACAGGAGCTGAAAATAACCCAGCAGCCCATAGGAAGGCACAGCTGGTACTCAGGCTTATTGCTACCATCAGGGCTGAATGGCCAGCAGGATTAGGAGCAAGCCAGGCTCAAAACAAAACACCACCAGGCAGTTTCTCCTCCCCTGCTCCCACCCCACCCCGGTTCTGCTCTTTCTTGCTAACTAACTACACCGTTAACTCACATCCCACTATTAATTCAGCTTCAAACAGCAGGCTGCACCGATCTGTGCACAAGATTACAGCTTGGGCTCCTGCCCGTTTTGTCACAGCACAGATTGCTTCCCGTATTGAAGAGGGAACCATCTGGGAGGAAGAGCAAATGCTCGGCTACTTAATTGGCGCTTTCAGTAAAACAGGGCAGAGACAGGACTGACAGACCTAGCGAAAAATCACAAAAGCACCCACTGGAAAGTGAGGGAAGGAACAAGGAGTGCCTCCACTCCAAACTCTGAAAAGATTTGGAAATAAAACAGGGTTTGTGTCAACCCCCTCAACCTCGGATCACTTTGGCTGTCACAGCTTCACCACCCCATTCCTAGAGACACTGCCCTATTTTCCCAACCCAGGCAAGAACAGGGGGACTGGCTCCACGGATGTGATAAACTCTTTTTCACAAGCAGTCAAAGACTGTGTGATAAAATCTATTATTGCAAATTATCTACTATCCACCTTCTCATCTAGATCTTGGAGTAAAGGGAAACTGATGTCTTGATTTCTAAAATAGCCTCATTTACTAAAATTCCTTCAATAGCATTTCCAGCATTTTCCACCATTTCCATTTTATATCTTAAGGATGCCTCTTGATTTCTTTATGGGAATGGCAGTACGTCTTTACCAAGGAAGGATGGGCAGGATTAAGCATTCCACCATCAAACCTGTTCACATCTGCCTCTCCTACTGCTTCTCTCATCCTCCCTCCCCCCCTTACCCATACCTACTCCATCTGCTTATTCATCATATGAGATTTTAGCTCTTACACCTTCCAAATCCCCCACAATTTGAGAATTTACTATTCTAGGATCTTCCATGTTGCAGGCTTTCTTCTCTATTCTAGCTTATCACACCTCCTCAATTTTCTTGTTGCTCAAGAATGAAGTTGATCTGACCTCCTTCAAGTTTCCAACTGTTCTTCTTCAGCTTATTTCAGTCCCCACAGACCCGCTATCTAGCCCATACCTGATTCTGCAACAGATTGCAACATACATTTTGTGCTCAATTCTTGTTTTTGCCAAAATCTCAAAAGTTTTTAAACCAGCTCAAGTTCAGGATTTTGATCTAGAACTGAACCTAAACAGTAGGCTGCTTGGTGCAAAGACTAATTTTTATACCACCTTAGAAGATGGCTTAAGCACTGAACTATTACAGATAATGCCCTCATAAATTTAAGAAGGCCCTTCTCACCTCATGCTCTCGAAATTGTTGATGCTCTGCCACTGTGGATCAATAAAAATGTCTCTAGGCCTTCCCACAAGCAAGCACCTAAGGGAAGCATGGCCGTATCTATGGGCAGGGCAATTAACGCTACCTTGTATCCATTTTCTTGGCTTCCTCCAAATATATATCATTAGCTTTGCATAAACATCACCAAAGGGCTGACTGCACAGCAGCAAGATCAAAGAAAACAGTTATTCACATTTGTTATGCTTAGAAACTGTAGTTCATCTTCAGCAGATGTGAACTTTAAACCCTTTATGAAAGGTCACTCATGCTTGTTAAGAAAGCTGAGAGCACAGCAAACAAACAGGTATTTCATTTTGAGTTTCTGAAAACTGCAAGAAGTGTTACAAAAGACATTAAAAACAAAAGCAATAAACTATGTTGACATTTTTACATGAATATTACTTTAAAGAACTTTGACCTGCCTGCACCCACATTTTGCGCAGTATAGTTCTTATTTCAGCTAAGAAAGTTTATTTCAATTAACCTTAAACCTACACCTTGTTAACTCAATCTTGTCCTAATTGAGAATCTGTGTAGGTTTTTTTGTACCAGCTTAATTAACCTTGTTAAAAAAAAATATTACACTTTTATTTAAACCTAAGTAAGGACGCATACAGGCAAATCTTGTAAGACATCATGTACTATTTCTGAGAACAGTAATCACAGTGAAGACTGATCTCATCAATCAGCCTAAGCTCTTAAGAGCCCAGCACAAAGGTTTTCAACACCTATTTAAGACAAGTCTCTCATTGCTCAAAATCACCTTGACATGTTATTCCCAAAGAAAAGGTGACCAGCTGCAAAGGGCCAATACTCCAACTCAATTGCAGTGACTTGTACCTTACCAACAAATGCTGTTGTCGGCTCATTTTTGGATCTTAGCATCCTGCAGTAGCTAGTGCGAAATCACTTGCACAGAAGCAATCAGATAAAACTTGAGCCCATGAAGGCCATGTTTTGCCTTGGGCTCATGTATAAGGCCCTGCAAAAAAGCTTTATAAAGAAAAAAGGAAGTTACCTCTACTTTTGCTCATAGCTAGTGCTCTATTCTTGCAAAGAACGAAAGCAAATGAAATACCGGAAACCAAGGTGATTCTTTTACGTGTTCTAAAATATTTCTTGTCATAGCATGATTATCTCATTCACCAATAATTTTGCAGTTTAGTGACTCAGACTGCTGATCAGAAGTTTATTTTGATAGGATTTCATTCTGATTATATCCATTGATAAATTTTGCTATTATTTGACTGGCTCATTTTCTTCTTCCAAATTGGACCAGTTCTGTGAGTCTGGATGCTGGAAAGCAGAAGTACAGCCCAACAACTATGATTCAAGTTTAGAAGTTAATAGTTGTGTATCTTTCCCTTTGAAAAGTATTTCTAGAATGAACTTCTGAAATAAAGACAGGACTAACAGCCAGGTTTTAGCCTACTAAAAAAAGAAACAGCAAAGCAATCAATAACCTCCAGCAGCTGATTTTCAGAGATGAGATTCCAGTTTCTGGAAGACAACTTGGCAGCATAATCCTCCCTTACCTGTATATAAGGCAGCACATGAGTCAGCTGCAATGCAGACTTGCCCATGCAGCCCACGATATACCTCCACCCTCTTCTGTCAGTGTGTCTGCAATGCTTCTGGAGATGACAGAGTACTTCAGTTTCCAGATGCATGTAAATTTTTGGGCTCCTCGCATACAGTAACAAGAGTTACTAGCTGCCATGGTACTGAATTCCTAGTTGCTGGAGAGAAGCACTAAGACCACGGCTTCGCATCAGTATCTCCGCTATAGGGGGAGGCAGCTTCAGGCTCTTCCTTCCCTAGGAAAAAACTGCTTTAACTTTGGTCAACTAGTCTGTTTTACAATCCCAGTACAAATAGGGCAGTTAATAGCTTTAACTCACAACAGCTGTCAAAGTTAAAAAAAAATACAATATATATATACACATACTACATACATAAGTAAAAACTGAGAGGTTTTGAACTTCTTTGTCCATAGTTAGATCATTCAATGACATAAAGACACCTCTTTCATCCTGATATAAAGCAAAACACATTTGGAGTACATACAAACCAGCAAATTAAAGCAGAGTAAGTGAAAATGCAGAGGCCGGGTACTTAGTGCCAGACAGCAGGCAGGTGCCGGCAGCGCCTCGCTCCACAGCCACGGGGGCTGCGCTGACGTTCCGCATTAGAGAGTCACATCGCTTTGTTCCCGCGGGGAAGCCTCTCTGTTTAAGGGGATACTATTGAGGATGGCAAGTCCAAACACGAGCCTTTTCTTCTTGCCTTTTTTTGCATAATTCTGCGTGCGTATTTCTATGTACTTTATTTTACGGAAGAATTAATTGAATGTCACTACCGATGCACAAACGAGACATAACCGAACTAAATGCCAGGCACGTAGTTCACTGAACTCCTGCAGTACAGGGCACTGGTTTTCAATCTACAGCTTCATTCCTCTCTGACAGGCAGCCAAGACCTGCAGAGACTCTGTCATTAGCATACGTGCAATGCCCCAGAGCGACCAAGCTAATGTCTCTCTGCATCCAGACGGGTCACTGCAGGCTGTGACACACAGTGCCCACAGCAATGCCACCTTCCGTGGCGTGGAGGTGCACCCTAGCATAGTGAGAACCCCAGTTGTGGAAGTATTTATACCCATAAAGATAACTCTAGAAAAGGTCCCCTGGAAAGGGCCTTTGAGTGCCCATTCTTTGTGGGACCCCTCTCCACTGTAACAGACCACCAGTGCTTTATCCTGGGTCGGCAACTTAATCTCTTGGTCATCACAGTTGTTGTATCCCTATGGGCTGTGACAACACCCAGCAGTCCCACTAGAGCATGTGTAAATGATATGAAAGAGGATACACTATGCCTCATTTAATATACTTGAGAAATCCTTCATCCCAGTGCCATCTCCTTGTGCTATCATAACATTCCAGCTGAAGCCTCAGAAGGGCATCACTAGCAGTCGTAATCTGCTCCTGCTTGTAGTGCCGCAAAGCTTCTCTCTGTCCTGTGACAAAGGACACCGCATCCTCCTGTACAACCTGCATGAGGCCTCTCACACTTGGGTGGTTTCTTGAAGGAACTTCCACTCCTAAACGCAACGCTTACAGCTCAGATCTTGCTGCTTTTGATCTGGCTGCTCTTTTCCACCGTTCGGAGGTTTTCTCCATCCATCTGTGCAGGCAGCCTGATTATCGCCCTCTTCGCTCTGTACATAATAATAGCTTATCTGGAGTTATCGCTGTGGACCACGCAAGCAGCAGAAAACACAGAGCATAACGTTGCTGAGTTACAGGAACACTTTCCCCGGCGCAGTTAACCCTCTGGCAGACCTTTGCCTCCCACTCACTGTCTGTAAAATTTCCAGGGTTTTTTTCCTTGGACTGTTTGGGCTCGTGTCTTTGTGGATGACAAAGCACCTCATGGGATCCTCACGCACAACTTGACAAGCATTTCTTTACCAGCTAATTTGACATTTCTGATCTAGTGTATTCTTTTTGATAATCTAAATCAAAGCTTGAGAGTATTTTCTCAGCAGATGGATGGTTTGAGTGACTGGTTATTACCTCTATGCAAATACAGTGGCACAATTTACTACCACTGCAGCAGTCTTCGATACCTCACAAACGCCAGTAATGAATGCAGCTGACAGGAAAAAAAGGTTAGTGGTGCTAATATTTTCCACATCCAGCTCTTTTCTTGAATACACCTTTTTAGCATCTTTCAGTATTGCTAATTGCGATGCTTTTGTGGTTTGTTTTTCTTTATATTTGTGAACAGCACTATTTCCCTTGTGCTAATTCAGTTCAGAGTCTGTATGACTCACGTTAACTATCAGTAAGCCAGTGATTTATGCAATTCAGGTTCTGCTTGGGACTCTATCTTCTTACAGCAGTTTTTCCTTTTCTTGTAGCACAGATCTTACAAGTGTAGTCAGCTGCCATTTTCTGAGCTCCATGGAGCTGTAATATATGCCCTTCCCCTCAGAATTTGTTTTCTAGTGGTGTCCTTCTCATATGATCCCTTACTACTTCCAAAAAATGCAGCAAACACATAAAGTGAAAAATATCTGATCTCCTTTTTCTACTCCCATCCAGGGACTTTTAAAATATGTAACTGAGTACATTTTCCTTTTGTTGCACTTGCACAACCACAACTCATCAACGTCAAGGCCATATCTTCTTAAAACTCCTTGTTGCACCACCAGACAGATACTTCCACACTGAGGTGAGTACAGCAGGAAATCCAGATCCACAACAGCTTTTCAAGACTCATTCCTAGTGGTAAAATGTAAGTCAGCATTTGCTGGAGTGATGACATACGTGAAATCAGATCATCACTGTAGATTGCAAAATCACTGGGCTAATGGGCAGCACGTTAAGCACGAGAGGCCAAGGGAGATGGATAATCTTTCCTTTGGCATCTTCAAAACCTCCTCGTGGCTTCTTAGGCTACAGACCCTTTGAGCACAAGGCACATTCTTCCAGAGCTCATTCCCACCACTCCCTCACCCTTCTTCCCTGTTCAGTCAAACCTTTACAAAAGCTATGGAAGGGCTACACAGACGCGGAAAGTTCCCACTATAGCTATATACTTTCTCTGAAAAGCTCACCAACTTTGTACCATTTTCACCTTAGGCTCCTGCTTTAGGCTGAAACACCATCTAACACGCCTTGAGGCTCACCTCAGCATCCTTCATTTCACTGCACCGAGGAAAGATCTTCCCACCACTGGATTTCTCAAAAGAGGTCAAACATATCAGACTTTAATTTTGCATTGCTGCCTTGCAGTCCCACAGGAATTTCCCTTCTACTTCCCATGTATATCAAAACACCTGATATGCCTCAAGATGCCATTTCCAAATGAAATCCATAGAGAGCCCTAGGAACTCCTAAAACACTTTCTATCTAATGCTGGGAAGCAATGGCATATTTCCTGGTCTAGGCAGAATATGGATTCACTTGCATTCCCAGTTTCTGACCATCTTAAGTTGATCTCCCAGCATGAGCTTTGCCTTGATCAAACACAGCTAAGCCAGACAATTTTCCACCGAGCTACGCCAGATTCCGGGTAGCAAGTGATTTTCTTTGTAGTTCTACAACTTATTTTCCTATTACAGAGCCTCAGAATCCTATCTGTTACAACAGGAAACATAATGGCATTTCTAAGATTCTGTAATCTCTAATTACAGATAGGGACCTTCATATGAAAGGACCCTTCATATGTAACATCATCAACAGTGATGTTACATCAGTATTTTCACCAAACAGGGAAGATATACATTAATCTTGAGACCTGGAATAGTCTATCTCCCTGAATCCCACAGGCCATTTATAGACCTTTTCCTGGTGCTTCAGGGCTCAAGCAGGGTATTGTAGCTAAGTCAAGAAGAGTCAACTTAGATTGTTCTGCGAATATGGCTTTTTGCTGGGCAAAAAATTACCATTAATTACCCCCAAATTTCATGGAACTCTACTGTTTCCACCCCAGCTCAAATACTACGACACAGTCCTCACTGCATGTACTGCACTTCCTATCTGGGTCACGCAGCCCAAAGGGACTCTAATAATTTTTCAGTCATCCTTGGGCATAAAGATTTATCCCTATTTCTGGTCCTGTAAATAAAACTGGTCAAAGTTGAAGCTTGTTTTGATCTCATACCATTTTGCAAACACACAGAAGGATTGAGATGGTATCTTTCACAGCTCTAATTTGGAGGTTGGTCCTGCTTTAAGGGAGGGGCTGGTCCCTTCAACCTGAATTATTCCATGATTTTTGTCTGAAACCTGAAAGATCTTTTGTCATGTTTGACCAGTCACAGATCCCTCCACTAATTATAGCTCATGCTTTTAGTTATGGCAAGGACCAACTGATTCAGCAATCTGAAAAAAAAAGGTTACCCTATCCATTGCCTGCACCTTGAGATTTTTACCCCGTTCCAGAAGCTCATGTGTGGACACAGCTACACCAGAGACTAGCACTGTATTCAGTAACTTTACATTAGATCCTTGCAACCTCTAAACTAATGAGACAGGAGAGGTGATCCAGGCCTGCAAGGGCCAAATCTTCTAAGACTGTCAAATGCATGAGTCCAATCTAGCCAGCAAGATGTCTCCATTCACTCTTTGTGGAGTAAGAAAGAGCAAGGTGCACTTAAACTTTCCCAACAGCTGCCTGCTTGTGAATAGCTCAACACAGCGAATTCAAACCAGCACTGGTGCTGTCTGAGAAGGGGGGCTGAGCTTCAAGACCCTGTCTACCTGAGTTCGCCTGCAGTCGAGCCCTTGGAGACATCACCTCAGGCACCTAACAAAGTAACACAGCCAAAGGAGCTTACAGAACCTGCAGAACCCTCTCTTACCTCATGTGTGTATTTTAAATAAATACATTCGTTTAGAAAATAACAATAATAGCCCCCAGTAAATCCTCAAAGTCTACTTACCTCTAAATATCTTGAAGTTTCACTGTTGAATTTGTCAAGTTTATTACAACTCCTGCAATCTCAATCTCTTTCATAATCCAGGTTGACTGTGGCCTTTGATGCTGCTGCAGCCAAGCCTCTCTTTGACCTGGTTCTGCAACTTGTCCCACAATCCTGACTCTGTGGGGAACAGCAGGAACCTCAGCAACCAAATATATTGGTTTAAAGTTACAGCTTCTGGTACATTCCTGTAACCTCTCTTTGACTCACAGTTGCCTGAGAAACCAGAGTAACATCATTGTGAAATCGTGGCTGTCATCTGATGCCAGATGTACTTACTACCTGTACTTACTGTTATTACTGGTCTGGGCAATTGAGGATGGCAGTGGGCTATTTATGCACAAAAAAAAGAGCATTTTGGTCATCTGCTGGTTCAGTGGAGCCCACTCTCACCAAGGCTGCCATCCCACCACACTTTCAACAGCCATGTTCCACCCTCCCTTGTGCCGCTGCT
This sequence comes from Limnodromus scolopaceus, assembly GCA_028565335.1. NCBI lineage: Eukaryota > Metazoa > Chordata > Aves > Charadriiformes > Scolopacidae > Limnodromus > Limnodromus scolopaceus. Next base: position 26,921,612 of record JAOXNO010000001.1, read on the forward strand.
CATTTAATCATGCCATGAACCAGCCTAAGGAGCCAACATGCTCAAGACTGACTACCTGCAGAGGTGGTCAGGTTTTGGATGGGTCTCCTACAGGTGGGGGTGAGCACTGGTGCTGGGGAAAGGAGGAGGCAGGCACACTGGCCAAGGACAGCAGCACCCATGCCGATGGGATCATCATTGCTCTTATATTATCTGATGCTAAGTTTTGGCTGCTGCTGTTTTGCAGGGGTTTATAAGATGACTTTCCTGATGCCATAAAATCAATTATTTGGTGGAACCTTTCTCATATATTGCATTCTAGCTGGAAGAGAGTTTGGGGAAAAAAAATTGCCCAGGAACAAAAGCACTTTCTGACCAGAAGTGACCACTTCTGACAGAGCAGAAGAACAGTACAGTGAGTGTGGGACAAGCACAGCAGGTTTCTCTGGCACACTTTGTGGGTGAGGTTTCCCCTTCTCCACAGCACTGCCCAGCATATCCATCAGCCTTCCAGCATCAGCCTCCCAGCATCAGCCTCGTGATGGAGGAAAGCTCCACTTGCCCTTTGGTTTTGCATTTCTCCTGCCCTTTGGTCACCTCTCCTTTGGTGCAGAGTCTCTCCCCTTTCCAGAGTGCATCTGCTGATCTACCAGACAGGGACCACCACAAGCAGGCTGGAAGACCACCTCCCAGACAACCTGCCATCTAACCCTCACAGTTCAGCGTTGCTGCTAGGTTAAAATATCCTGGCATAAACAAATGCAGCAGCACTGAGAACATCACCTCAGACTTTCACAGCACACATCTGGATCCTTTCAACAGCACTGGGGCGAGCAGCGTATGCGTGTGTGTATGTATGTATTCCAGTATGTTCCCATCCTGGAAATTCTTGGAATGCATGGAAGACAACTTCCTAATGCAGCTCGTGAGGGAACCAACTAGGGAAGGTGCCC
>JAOXNO010000001.1:26931685-26967764 GCA_028565335.1 Limnodromus scolopaceus
GAGATACAGAGCCTTGAGATACAGTATCTACTTCTGAGGTAGTAGCCCCTGGACCCCACTTGACTACCTGGGGTCTAGTAACAGGGAGCAACAGAACAGAAAGTTATTCCCATTCCCTACAACAAATGATACAGAATAAATCTTCCATTTTCAACAACCCTTTCCAATAATCAGTGTGAGACTGGAAAATAAGGCAGTATTATAAGTGGCAGAGTATAGCTCACCCTCTGTATAGTACTGTCAAAAGATTAGAATGATGATTCACCTCTTTTTTATTTCAAGTTTTTTTGTCTGGTTTTCAGTTTGGATGGTTTAATTTTAAACACTAAATTGTTTATCCACAAACATCTAAGACAGTTACCAACACAGTGTGACAATTTACTTACTGTGTGCAAACGACACATCAAATCCAAATTAAATGCGTTATTTTTTCAACAACATCAAGCCCCATGGCTCAACAGAGCATGTGTGCTGGCTTTGTTAAATTCTGAGAGCAGTCTTCTGTCCCAAACACATGCAATTGTGTATTGAAATTGGGAAACTACAGTATCTGAAAAATGTACCAGAAGAAAACATTACTTTTTGGTATGACCCAAGGAAAACTTAAAAACAAAGGAAGAAACCAATCAGCACTGTGGTTAAATTAAACACATTTAAATAACCACCTATTTAAATGCACTTTTAAAAGAATGAAATATTCAAAGAAGGAAAAAAGTATGTCTCTTCTACACTGAGGGAAATACTTGAAATATTTTGGTTTGGTTTTTTTGTATCCTAATATCAGGGTCAATTCCAAGGATCTATGCCACAGCACTGCACATAAGGTACCCATGAAAGCCTCAAATGTCTGAGTGAACAGAGGTAGATAACAAATTAAAAACCTGATTATAAACAAACTATCATCATTTTTTATGCAACTCTGAGGGACCACAGATTAGGATTAAGGCTGAGACATAATAAACCACATGCAAACTGGCACCAGAGGGAACATGTGTGCCCCAGAAAAAAACACAAATATCCAATTTATATGCATAAAAAAATAAGTCGGAGAGATTTAGAACAGTACTAAACATTGCCAACATTGCATTAGGATCCCCATTAATAATGTCTGATCTAATGCCAAAACTTCACGGTTAGGAGTAAGTTGGATTGTTGAGAGAGGAAGATCAAATTTAAATTACTTCTCAGTCTGAGTAAACATAGTAAGAACGTTAAATCTGACATTATAAATAGCAATTATTTCATTGTACATACGGGAAAAATTAAAAAGAACTTCTAAGCCTGTGAGGGAATACCCACAACAGAATGTAAGAAGGTATCCAAGGAATTTAGCTGTTCATATGAACATGCTCCGGGCTCAGTAACTCCGGAATAGGTCAGCCTTTTCAACCCAATTTAGGGAAGGGATAGGAGAAACAAAGTTATCCTGTGTGCGGTGTAACAGCAAGGAATTAGGGAAGAGATAACTTAGGAAGGTCCCAGCTGGATGAGCGAGTGCTGTGTTGAGCACACTCCCTAGGAGACATAAAAGCATCTATAAAATAACCATGGGAAAAACATCAAACAAGAGTTTTATTTTTATTTTCCTGTGTGGATACTCATGTGCATAACACTGGATGAGCTGACATTGCAGCCGTAAATATAATGCAGTTGTGGAGTCAGTGGGAAAACCAAGTCCACTGGAAACTGTTTCACTAGTTCTGCAGGATAAAACTGTAGTCATTTAAGGATTTCAGCTTTCCCAAGACGTAGCATTTTGGTGGTGGCCCAGCCCCTCTTTCTATAGGTTCCACCCAGCTTCCATGTGGTACCAGCCCAGCAGATTAGAGATGTAAAATTTCTCTCAGAATAAAATAAATTATCCAAACATTTACTAAATTGTGTGGTTAACTTGATTATCATAGCCTTTCTTGAGAAAGAAGAGCTTCCATGAGTCAAGACAACAATCCAAGCGAGAGGCCCTCCTGGACCTGCAGCTTGATGGGTGTTAGGTTGCTGAAGGCACCACTGTCCATCAATGAGACTCAGACTGCAGGCTTCAGGCAGTGAGCCTGGACACAACAGTCTCATTTGCTGAACACTCAACAGCAGAAGAGCAAAAACTCTTCTGGAAATGCAATGTTCTCCAAAATTAAAAAAAAAAAAAAGAAAAAAAAAAAAGGCTTATCTGGGTAAGGGCCAGCCTGAGAAACAAATGTATGGAGAAGAGGAAGCTTCCACCAAAGCACTTAGGCATAGTCCCACTGGGCTTTAGAAGTAAGCTCTTGACAGGCACCTTGGAAATGTTCTCCTAAACAAAGCACCAGAGAAAACTTCAGGCATTTAGTCATGGTAACAGAAGGCTTACCTCTGCAAGTAGAAGAAAATAAGATTGGAAAGGGGAGCGACATCTTCCCTCCTCACAGCAGATTCAACTGCACCAACATCCTTCCCACCAGGCACAAGCCACAAAGGAAAACTGCAGAGACTCCTATGTCCAACTCCACGTGGTAACTCAACTTTGGATGTACAGCAGACCTTTAGTAGGAACTCATGGCACTTACTGGTTCACAGCATTCCTCTCACAGCAAACCACCGTGCTACCAAAACACAAAAAACCCCTCAGTAACTATGGCTTACACCTTCTGCCTGGTGAAGGTCAATGTATAAATGCCACGGTAGAACCCATGATTCCAGATAGGCATGACAATAAGTGGCAAGGCAATTTAGTGGCAATTCAATGATCAGATGTCAACACTATTCAAGTTTCTCAGAAATTTCACACTAGTTGTGGGCCTCCCTCTGAGCAGACCACACTACCCAGGGCCAGGGTGCTTGTATCCCCCTTCCTGGCCTCTCCCCTGGAGAGGTGGGTGGTGGTACCCACAGAGCTGCTGTCTTCCAGCAATGCAAGGAGAAGAGAGAGACATGGAGGTTGTAGCTCCCACCCTCCACAGCACCCATCCCAGGAAAGTCCTCATCCGCATGAGAGAGCACTGATTTTCTGAGTATTTTTGTTGTTGGTTCAGCAGTTGCCAAGCCCAGAGGTGTCTGTGTCTCTCTACAGACTACAAAGAGAGCACACAGAGTCAGGCTTGAGCAGGTCAGATGTAGACATCTATATATGCATAGAAGAAATGCCTCCTGTGTGTCTCGGAGTTTTAGGGAAAGCATAGGAAAAAGAGAAGGCTACTTGAAGGAAGGAAAAGTAGATCCCTGCACTCCAAACCTACCTTGAACTGTGACCTCTGCTATGGGCGCAAATTCCCCTTGAGCAGGTCCCAAGCTTCAGTCTGATCAAGTCACCCAAAGAGCAGGCATTTAGCTGAGAGAGACACCCTTTTCTCTCACTGCAGCTGCATAAACGTCTCTATTACACCAGTGATTTAACAGTATCTCGATACCTGGAAGCACTGTGCCACTTCCCTGGCTTCAGCATCATGAAAGATTCAAGGGTTTGTGCCCAGTACTAGATGGCATACAGAGTTTATCAACTTCATCAGGCCAGGCAGGAAGGTTATGCTGCACACAGCGCTTGCAGACACGCAAAGCAGATAAAAACAGCAGGCGCCACTTCACCAAAGAGCAGGTCTCCACTGCCATCAGGGACATTCCTCCTCCTAACAAATTCAAGCATGGAGACGCATTCCTTTCCTCAAGCCAAAGGGTTTGTGGCCCCTTTGACATATCTGATTTGTTTACTTAACGCCACCTAATCAGTTGCCAAACCAGACTGCAGAGCTTCAGCTTGTAGTAGAGCACGTGTATAAAGCTCTGCTCAGCCTGCAGAGTAGGCAGATCACCTCCGAGCATCCCTCGTCAATGCTTCATGAAACCCACCAGCCTTGAGATGGTTATGGGCTCTGCTTAGCTCTATTTGTTGTCAGTCAATGTTATTTACCCACTTTAGCCTCCAGCCCTGTTTACACCAAAGGCAAGTAGTGTTTGACACCACTTATCCTTCACAGAAGATGGTTTGGTGGTTGGCCAAAACACAACCTCAAGCACAAGGAGCAACTCGCCTCCTGCGTTCAGTTGATTAAGGCTGGCTCCGCACCACCGCAGCCACACTGCGGGACCCCAGCAGGCACCCTGAGGGCAGAGGCTCCCGCGCCCTTTAAACTTCAGTCAAACAGCATGGGAAATGTACCTGGAGCAAATGGTATCATCTTTTCTTATTAAAATTCTCAAGAAAATGTATTCTGAAATAAATAACACAGACCACGGTGCCTCTCTCCAGCTCAAACCAAACATCACTGAAACAGTGGACTGGATGAACACAGTCCAGTATGGCACCTTCCCTGATCTCAACCTTCACATCTCTCTATAATTTGGTAAAAACAGACTTTCAGGCTTCATTACTTCTCTTGTTGCCAACTGTGTGTTTGCCTGAAATTGGTACAACACGTTACAAGTAGGGAAAATCAAAGGGTTAAGTACCTTAATAAGAAGAAGCTACGTGGTATCAAGTGTCCAACTACTAACACACAGTCACCCCTGGCACGCAGTGTCGGGTCCCAGGGAAAAGACCTCAGTGGAAAGTCCCACTATGCCTTAATCATGTGCTCAACGTGCCCCTTATTCCAAATGTCTTTCTCCTGTCTGTGCAGAGCGAGTTAAGACTCTTCTGGGACATTGCTTTCATTGTACACAATAATTGCTTCTTACTGGAGCAATTATTTTTACAGAATATATTCCAGAAAAAAAAGTAGTTCACTCGGTTCACCTTCTAGCCCTGCATTATAGATGCAAATGAAAGCAACACATAGGTGAATTTTTATTTCATCAGCAAACTAACCCTTCACCAACTTCATTGTCATTTACTAGCTTAAATTAACATAAATTTAAATGCAGTTGGTTAGATAAGAGTCGCTTAAAGAAACGCCAATAACTTTTCTTTTGCTCTGAAATGACATAAAGGATTTAAAAAAACCCACTTGTTGAAATGTGCCTTACGTGTCCTCTGATAAGGGCCCGCGCTGACGCAGGCAGCGGAGAGACACACGCGGCACGGTCACGGTGGATGCCAAAAGGGAACTGGAATATTTTACTGCCAATAGCCACAGTCAGGGTTCAGCTCCCTCACAAAGCGCAGTAGGTTCACATGCACTGAGCTACAGAGCCAGGATATGTCCCCAGGACATACCAGGAGGTTTCTGAAGTTCTGAATTCCCTAGTTAGTAAGCTGCAGTTCAAACATTTACATTTTTAAAATCTGTCTTTTTAATTGTTCCTTTTTTCTGTTGTTATTAATATTGCCTATTTAAAACAGAGTGCTTCACTAGTTTGTAACTACTCTGGACTCAGGGCTACTCTGTCTCCAATGGGAAACACAAAGCAAAGCCAAATCACATAAAAACCTACAAGACCAGGTAATGGACAGAGTGGACAGACCCCTTGCAAAAAGTCACGGTGAAGTGGTAAATCACCCTCGGAGGATGGCTGAAAGCGAGTAAGACGCCCATAGATCTTTCTTCAAGCCAAAATCCAAGTTAGATGAAATGGGTATAGCAAAGCAGCTACTTGTTCCACTTTCCCAGCCATAGCCAAGCTGAGGTCCCATCCCTCCTCTTCCCAGACCTACCCCGTGCCTACCCCGCTCCTCCTAACCTAGAGTTTATCCCTGCCTTTGGGGAGCACACAGCCCTTCCCAATGCACAGCCAAGTCCCTCCTCTTCTCCCGCTCACGGAAAAACCTTCCTTGCTCCACTCTTCTGCCTTGCTCCACTCTTCTGCCTTGCTACATATCCTCTGCTCTAAGCCTTTCCTAAATCACTGCACAGCAGCACGGGTCAGAAGGGACCTTTGAGGATCATCTAGTCCTAGCCCTCTGCTGAAGCAGGGCCAGCAGCAGCGGGTTGCTCATGGTGATGTCCACCTGGGTCTTGAATGTCTCCAAGGATGGAGGCTCCACAGCCTCTCTGGGCCACCTGCTCCAGTGTCTGACCACCCACAAAGTTAAGAAGTTTTTTTCTTGTTTGTACAAAAGTTCCTGTGTTTCAGCATGTGCCTGTTGCCTCTTGTACTGCCACTGGGCTCCACTGGGAATCCAATCTGTGTATCGAGTCCACCTCAAAGGCTGCACCTTCTTCTGGCCCAGACTCTACCATTCCTTGCCATCTCCCAATCAAAATACCCTTCCATCTCAGCTAGTGGTCCCTTGGATAAAAATTAAGAGACAACAACATGCACACTTTATTTAAATAACACCGCTAAAAGCAGATGTCCACACAACTTTTTCTTCCCCTTCACTTTTCTAAAATCAAAAAATCACATTTTTTGCACATGCCTTTGGAATTAACCTCAAATTGAAACTCAGCCTTAACAGCTGAATATTTTTCAGACTTCTGTAATCTGTCCAAGTCTATTCATGCAAGAAAAGTATTCTGCACATCACTGCATTTGAGGCAAAAAGACATACAATCAAGTCAGCAAGTTCTAAGGAGGAGGAAGCCTGGATCTGAAAGCCCAACATTGTGCCTTCTCCTAATGCAGAGCCACTGAAGCATCGACACAGATGTCTGTCAGAAATATTTTATAGTGAAAACTATAACAACCAATCCATGATTTTTGCCAAATTCAGTCCCCAGTAATGCTAATGATTAGATTGAGCTACGCTCAAGTGTATAATAAATACGTTTTAGTACATTAAAAAATATTAGTTATCAGCCACACAAAGCATGTCTTTGCTTTCCCTCTTTCAGCATCTTTTAAAAAAAACAGAAATTGCAATATTAACAGGACTGTTTTGCAGACCTAATAGTACAGAAGCAACTCAATCACAGCCTAAGGAAAAAAACATGTTGTGAAGCCCTGACTAACCATTTCCATGTCATCAAGCCCAATAAAACAGATTGTTTCAGGCAGTTCTGAAGTTTCTGCAGACACAAAGTTCATTAGAGCCTTTGATTTCATATCCTCTCAAATATAGGACATGGCCATAATGTACCTCAGGATATTGCACAGTACGTAGGATAGACAGTAGTTCAGAAACAAATAGTGGTTTATATTTTTTGAAAGTTACTGTGCTTTTTATTGTTTCTTGAAAATAACCAAACAAATGATTTACTTATTTGCCTTTGTTGCGAAATGATTGAGTTTCTGAATTTCCTTGATTTGAGGCATCACTGACCTCAAAGAAAAATGTGATCTTCTCAATCAAGTCTTTATTTTTTTCTACCAGATAGATGAATTACACTGTTGGCAATGAACAGAAGTTTTCATCCTCTTAAGATGCATCATTTTAGCTCAGGGTGAATATTGAAAACTGGGTTGTTTCATATTCTTTCACAATCAAAGAAATCTGTACCTTCTCCAGCAATACCGCCGCATAATTCCATTGCTCCTGCAGCAGCCAGCTATGGATCTCTGTATTTCTTGGCACCAAAAGTTCACAAACCTGTGCCTTTAGAAGCTCTACTAGAGCTGTTTTATGAACCCTTTCAGGTGCCTGCAGTTGTGGCCCAGCACCGCTACTCCCCTTTGCAGCAGCCACGTGCTCCCTGAACCCGTGTGAGACCCTGCTCCTTAAACCCGCCTTCTGGTATTCACCCTCCTGCACGGCGTGTGGGCAACCAAGGCTGGGAATGGACCTGGCGAGCAGAACATGGGGAAGAACATGCAGCAAGACCAGCTGCTCGCCAGGAGGAGGCTGTTGAAGGGAGCAGGGTCACCACTAACTCATGGCCATCTCTGCCTGGTCTGTGGGATCAGAGGGTTCCCCTTACCTGGGGCGCTATAAATGAAGCAAATGTTGTAGTCGTGACCAAGCTGACTATTTTTAGTTAGCCTTTGGTCACCTTCATACCCCTACACACCAGACCAACAGATCTAACACACTGTTCTCCAAACAGGCAGAAGTCAGCCATTGGATAAATTAGCCTTTAGATACCAACAGACTGCATGTATAAGCTATTATACAGTTCTTAGGGGAAATATAAACTACCCTTTTTCATTTCAATGATGGCTGAAGTAATTTGTGAGTAAAGTTTGAAAAGAAATGTAAGGTTCTCTAGATTTAAAAAGGTGCTGCTTACACAGGACCGGAGTACTCCCATCTCAAACGACAAGAGTTGGTCTCAAGACACAAGGTAGTTCAGAGAAATGAAGCACAGTCCCACAAAGGTGGACCTAGTGAATTCCCACTGTGGAGGGAGAGTTCACCAAGCATCTTTCACTCATTCTAACTCTTTTGCCCTTTTACCTATTTTCTTATTTATTTATTGCATGAAAGTTTGCTGTCTTGAAGCTGTCAGCAGGACCTTGGAAAGGCTTTTGTGCTTTCAAAGTCTCACCTAATTGCTCCTACGCTCAAAGAGAATTCATTTCTCTTTCCTCTTCCATCCCACAACTCTCAAGACTCCATTTTACAGCCTGCACAACTGATAGGAAAGTGTTGACAACAGGGTGCACTGAGCCCCTCAACGCCTCCCCTACCTCCTGATCCTGGGTAATAGGTTCCCAGGAGCTCCAGTACAGTGTCTATTTAAAAGCTTCAGACCCTGCTGGAAGGAGCTGGGTTGTCAAATTTCAAATCTGTGCTCTCTCCACAGTACTTAAGATACATTTCTGCAGTAATAAATATTAGTTCTCCTGTGTGACGAGCACTTGCCCTTTACACAGACATGACTGAAGACTTGCAGAGGTCGTCCTCCTTATGCTCCTATTCCTCACTCATTTCTAGTGCAGACACAGCTTTCCTCTGAGGAGAGGACTAGTGACCACTCAAGGAACAGGGGAAAAGCACCCATCCTGCCAGGGTCCAGAGATTCCCCATCAACCACCACTGCTCACCCTACTGCCCAAAAAAAAAAAAAATCCCTCACACCATGCCATGGAGCCCACCTACACTGTCCCGGAGAGGACCTGACTATCCCAGTTTTTCCAGATCCCTGATTTTGCTTTGGCAGGGAGCTAAAAAATCCACTATCCACGAGTTGTTCTTATCAAAACGCACCTTCACAGGACTCAAAGGACAGCAAAAGCCGTGTGTGACAAATAAGAGGCTAATGAAAAGCACTATGCAAGAGATTGTCTAGTGTGGCCACAGCAGTGAAATACGGAAGGAACTAAGCTAAATATGGCTGGATTGCTGCACAGCAGTGATCCACACAACAGATCGGGGTTATTTTACGTGTCAGCCAAGCCTTTCGCTGCTACAGGGATGTACTTGCAATTGCAGCACCGTTTTATCTAGAATCCTTATGGGACTGCAATGGGCAGCTGCGCTTCAAGGACCAGGCTCTGCTGAAAAGCCAGAGCAATCAAAACAGGCTGCAGAGAAGTGACAGGCAGTCAGGAGAGACCGAGGTGCGAGCACAAGAGAAGATGAATAGCCAGAGACGAGAGAAAGTTTACAGAGTGACACGGTAGGGAGTGTCATCCCTCCCTCTCTGTGTGATCACGGCTGCAAGAGCCACATCCTGTGAGCAAAGAGAGCATCAACAATAAACCTCCTCCAAACCAGCATGGCTGTCAGAGGAATTTTCCCACAGTAAGGATCACATTCATCGCTCCGTGCCAGGAACAATATTGCATTGTAACGTCCCCAGGATTCCAGCAGACAGAAGAAAAAACATCCAACCTCAGCCACAAGGAAACTCTAAGAAGCGGCTGAAGTGATGAGGAGCAATTACTCTTTTGGCTGCACTACTGCACGGCCAGTATTTCACACGTTGACCACATGGCCGAGCACAGTGACATGAACTCAAGTGAAGAATGGAGACTTGATCTTAATAAACCTTCAATGGCTGATGGTTAAGCAATCAAGCTTGACCTTACCTGTGAATTCAAGGGAAAGCTGAAAAAGGCCAGAAAACCCCCAGGCATTAGATAAAAGCAAGTGTCTGAACTTTATGCATATATATGATCAAAAGGAAAAAAAATTAAAAAAAAAAAAGAAGAAGAAAAAAAGAAACAAAAACACAGAAGAACATGAAGTGCTTTCTCCTAGTAGTGCTTTCTAGCTGCACAATCTCACAGATCTGTCACTGGGAAGAGAACATGGTGATGGCGGAGACAACACTGCAGGCTTCACTGTTTAAAAAAATCCCTAATATTTCCAATGATTTTCTCAGGGTTCTTTTTTTAAGTTTCCCTAACATGTGGTAAAGCCTATATCCTCTTAAGAGTCAGACTTCTCTTCTTATCTCTAATGGTGACTGTTATTTTTCTTCCTACACATTTTTCAAGTAATCTTTCTCGGCATTCATATGAGAACAGGATTTCACAGCCACTCTGTTTTTCTTTCCATCCAGGACCACTCTATGCTTTCTCACAATCCTTACAGCAGGAAAGCTGTAGCCTACATGGAGAGGAAAGCATAAATTATGCTATGACAGGTTTATAAGACTAATTCTAATAAATATCTCTCAGTAGCCTCCTATTAACTGTCTCCCTAGAAGAGAAAGGAGGACTTTTTCTGCTGGCAGCATTTCCAACTGTAGCAACATATCTCATGGAAGTGCATGAATTTCAACGATGCTTTGTCAGAGAAGCCCAGACAGGCTTGCAGGCCAGGAGAAACAAGGAGGACCTCTCGGAGTGCCCTGGTCAGAGCACTGGCCTGGGGTAAGACACACCAGACTTGACCCTATTTGATGAGCAGATGCATTCTATCTACTTTTTTTTCACCTCAGATCACTGTGAGCCAGGCTTTGATCAAAGCTTCTTCCCCCACGAGACCCTGCTCTGGCCAGTTCTACTGACCTGGGGCCAGGCAAGGCAGAGATGTGAAGCAGGACGCCCATGTCCCGAGATGTGGCCACCAGCACCCACCGCCCAGCCCAGCCCAACCCGACCCCACTGCCCAAAAGTGTCTTGCGTTTTCTTGCATCATTTCAGGGTGTTCTGTTTGACTGTGCAGAAGTTCGAAACAACACTCAAAGCTCATTTCAGCAGGATCTTTATACACATCTTAGTTTCATCCTATCTACTGCCACTGGATTTTTATTACAGGAAGAAAAAAAAAAAAAGCCCATATTTCAGGGGCACAATTTCTTTCTGTCTGCAAGGAGCAATGTCCAGTGCTATCAAAACCACCCTACCACGTGCTCTGCATGTGGTAGATCCATTTTTCTGTCATTCATCCTTTCATGACTGTTTATCGTCCTGTTCTTATTGTTTCAAAAAACATTTCATGCCTTACCTAACTGTATTTATTTAAATATTGGTTTAGCTGTGTCATTGAAACTCTTAGAAACTCAAGTGTCTTTTTCAAAAGTTAATTAGGAACATCTTTATTCAAGTACCATTGGCTTTCCTAGAAAGTCAAATCCTTGAAAATAGGATTTAGATGCATGATGATGTGGAAGGAAATTCAGAACAACTTCATTTTGGTGACATTAACCAGTCCAGTAGCTCACCTGTACCTCTAACCCATTCCCGTATCATTTGTTACCAAAGTCCCTTACCACTGATATTCACATGAATGCTGCAGAGGCCAGAGAGGTCTGTGTGTTTCAAATACAAACTATGAAGGTCTAGGATTAAAAACAGAGGCTGAAGGATGACGTCCAAGAGCTAGAAGCATTTAGTACTAAAGCATCTCATGCAGCACTTGCAGAAGAGTTTCTTCCTGTGTTACACTTGACATGGAACATACCAAATTACGGCTTTCTACCCTCAGACTAACTCCATTCTCTGTATCACGACCTCAGTACACAAAATAACTAAGACTCAAAAGAACAACATTTAAAAAAAAAAGGTAAAGTAGAATAAATCCAGTGGTAGAATTCTTGCCACCTTAATCTATTGACTCTCCTTTTCCAATTATATAGAGAGAGTTGCACCAACTTAGATAAATATTGAGAAAGTCTTTTAAGTTTTCCCCTATGCGAGACGTGCAGCTGGACATCTCCTTTGGCTCTCCATGAAATGCCTTTTACCCAATGTCTCTGCACTTTTCCTTTTCAGCCCAAGCACAGAGTATCTGACCCCACCCCCCACTTTTTGTTGTGAAACTGGAACATGCCCAACATTTTTTCCTCAGTAGACAATTTATTTTTAAATCCATGGCTAAGAATGCAGCATAATATATTTTAAAACAAATGTTCCTAGTCATCATTTCCATAATATTTCAACCCCTTCCCAGGAAATATGATTCAGAACAGCAACAGAATAAAAAACAACAGTTTTCTATTAGCAAGTGTCCACAGCTCTTCATTTCAAATCTCAGCAATAATAAAAACTTGCAGTAATAAAAACTTGGACAAAGACTGACTCTTTGCAATAGCACTAAACAACTGGAGATGTGTCTGAAAGGTACACCCTATTTCAGTGACACATACTTGGTCAGCTACTGAGATGCACACTTAAATTATGTTGTCCTCATTAGGAGCATGACAGACCTCCCAGGTCTTCAATAGGAGATAATATAGGTCTAAAACTAGATCACTTTCCTCAAACAAATTCTCATTGGTCCCAACTGGCCTGTTCTCCTAAGGAAGGTTTTCTACCCCAGATGAGGACAGAGAAGGTCTCCTACACCATAATTCCCTGTTACTTCCCTGTGCACATCGTACCTGCACAGAAAGTGAGGTTAAATGCCTGGTACTTCTAACAAACTGCTTCATTCCTCCTCCTTTTTCCCCATAGCACTGATAAATAAAGGTAAGTGTGTTCCATGACAGTTATAAGGAAGGTTAGATGTCAGGTCTGAAGTCTCAGGATCAAATTATAAGGTTTTGTAAATCAAGCTTTTACAAATGCCAAGGCCATGGAGCTACCCCATGAGTCTGGTCAGGCAATTGCGGTCACAACTAGGAATTATTCCTTGCTTCCCTGCTTACTGCATTACACTTCGGCACAAAGGTGCTCCTGCCATGTAATGTAAAAGCAGATGAATCTCTCCACTGCACTTAGGGATCTCGTATGTAATAAGACACTCTATTGACTAAATGTATCTTAACTGCATGCAGCTAGGGGAAAAAATAGGAAATACTACTGCAAATAAATTTCCATTAAATTGCTACATTTACTCTTTCCTTTAGTTGCATTATTACTTTGGCTTTGCTCACTGCCATGATTTTTTATTTTTATTTTTAAGTTCTTTCTACTAAAACAAGTAGGAATAGGCTACAGTGAAATAATAAAAGTCATGCTGCTATTTTTCATATGAAATTATTCAAAAACACACACAACTTAGGTTCAAACCCCAAATCCATGACCAAATATGAAAACATACTTTTACTCACGCTGCCATGAGCTTTTACCTATAGAAGCCAGTGAGAAATCAGCTATTGATGCCAGGTGAGCAGATCAGACTATTCAGAATAAAATGTAACAGAATAATGTCGCCCTGGAATTAAATCAGTTGTGTGAAAAAACAAGTGGTAATCAAAACCTACAACGGTCCAACCTGTATTAAGCATTTTCTCTCAACTCCTTTAAAAGGTTAAAGATGGTCATAAGCATACTGTTTCCTAAAACCGGCTTAAAGGAGGCAGCACGGGCAGAATCCTGGGCCATGTCTGATGTTTGAAAGCTACAGCTTTTACTGCCCTGATGACACTGTGGTTTGTGGAGTGGAAAGAAGATGATTTCTCTTGGAGAATAAAGTGCACCTGACAGAAAGTACTTGCAGAAACAGTATCCACGCCTTTGTAAAGAACATCCACACATCCACAGACCAGACCCTGTTTGAGTACCTGCTGTACTCTGAGGAGGGGACATTCATCTCCACAGCCACAGCAGCTCCCAAGGATACCTGCCTTCCATGGCACTATTAACAGGACATTAAATAAGAGAAGCAATTGCACTTCCACTGTTACTTTTTCAATTGGATTCCCTCAGAAAACCTATTTGTCATCACTAATGAACAGGCTCTCAATTCATATTCCTGGCAGAGTCCAGTGGCCTCAGATCCAGCCTCCTGAAGCCCTCAGGTATTTAAGGCAGATGTCTCCCAGACAAGGGGAATGGACCTGCCACTACCCTACTTGTACTTACATAGCATAATCTATCCAAAGAAACTGGCTAAACAAAGCCAGGCTTCTAGTCATAAATGTTTTACCTTGAAAAACAACGTAAATCCAACACACCCTATCAATTGGACTTTATCCTATCCTAAAGCCCTGGGCTTACCCAAAACCCCAAATCCCAACAGTCCTTCTTGCCTCTTCTGATTTTTGTCCATTAGGGTAAAAGGCTTCTATTCCTATGGGATCTCCTTTTTTCAAAGGCATTTCTCACACGCTTCACAGAGCAGAAATTCATCTCCGCTCACGAGCGTAGTTGGCTTCTCCCTAATTGCACAGGGAGACTTTCTATAGAAAAGAAAACTGGCAGAAAACAACCGCCGCAGCTGTATAGAAAAGCTGTTGAGTTGAGACGGTACCTTGCTGTGCCAGAAAACCTCCTCTGGCCCTGACTGTCCATGAAGTATCACATCTGTGCTGAGATAGAAATTCTGTGAACCACAACACAAGTTACAAGTATCAATGGTTTTCATAATTCCTAACTTTATATGGGGATATTTCACACATGGTTACAAACTCGCCTAAAAGCTCCCGAGCTTCTCACTTGCTGTTAAATAAAGAGAAAAGTAACAGTGATTCCTTAAGTTTTTGTTTCTGGTTAATGCTGAAGATGAAAAAGTACTAATGGCAGAAAGACGACGGATATCTGGTAAAAATCTGTTAACCTAAAATAGAGCCCTTTGTACTGATTTAAGATAGAGAAGCAGGATTTTTCAAACACACCTACTGTTTGGAAATCTCTTCAGAGATTATCGACTCTTCTAAGTCCATAAAAGCAAGCACAAAAGGTCTTTAATCTTGGCTTTAGAGAAAATTAGTAATGGAAAAATTCATCAAATGTCTACGTCATACAAATTAAACAGTCAAAACCACAACATGCAGTCAAGATCTTGTTACGGGTGAAACATTCCTGTCTGACTTTACAAGGTCAAACTTTTAACATCTGCAATTATCCCTAATTTCCCAACACCGTAAAACATTTTGGCACCTTGTTGTAAAGATTTTCCAGAGGCTGATTTCAGGATCATAGAACCATGGAATGGTTTAGGTTGGAAGGGACCTTAAAGATCATCTAGTCCAACCTCCCTGCCACAGGCAGGGACATCTTTCTCTAGATCAGTTGCTCAAAGCTGTGTACAACCTGGCCTTGAGCACTTCCAATAATGGGACATCAACAACTTCTCGGGCAACCTGTTCCAGAGACGCACCACTTTCATTGCAAAAATTGTCTTCCTTATATCCAAACTAAACCTACTCTCTTTCAATTAAAACCGTTGCCCCTTGTCCTGTCACTACGGGCCTTGGTAAAAAGTCTCTCTCTCTCTTTCTTATAAACTCCCTTTACATATTGAAAGGCTGCAAAAAGGTCTCACTGGAGCCTTCTCTTCTGAACAATCCCAACTTGCTCAGCCTTTCTTCATAGGAGAACTGTTCTGGCCCCAGAAGTGACACCCCAACAGGCAGCACGTGTTTAATGGTCAGACACTGGAAGGAGATTCATTTTTACAAAAAGGACAACAAACAGTGACCCTCTTGGAGAGAAAAGATGAGGCCCACAGCATCAAACCAGCAGTTTGTTCACATTCAGCTACATCAGTAACTTCATCTCAATGACCTTCCTGTCTGCCACATGCTATCCCTCTCTTCAGTTCATAAATCTTGACAAAACTACAGAAAAAGAAGGATGATTCTCTAGCAGTAAATAAACCATACAGCCAATTTAGTCCATGGAAGTAAATGGATTCAGGACAGCTACAGAAGCAGATTGGGTTTTTTTTTTTTTCCCTGGCAAGCTCTCCTTCAGCTCAAGTAACCACCTTGCTACTTCACCAAACTTTGCAGCCTTTTCCCAGCAATTTGGACAAGACATTTATTTCCTCAGACTTTCCTTTCAAGGACGTGAAATTGGCTTTGCAACAACCCATGGTTATTCTCAAGGGTCTGCCACCTTGGCTTACTCCCAGTAACAATGACACTGGGTTACCTCTCTCACTCGCCCCAGAGGACACCTAATACCTACTCACATCCAGCTTTCAGGATTCCCCAGGTTGCACAAGCAGCATCAGACAGAAGGGTTTGTCCAAGGCTTCAACCACCTACAGAGCTCCAGAGGAACCTCCAAAGCATGACAAACTAAATCTGACAGCATTTTTAGTAAATAATGTTTTACATTAGCTACAAGAGCTATAAAATTAAAGCTTCTGGTCAGTCAATGCCCTTCTGTTTCCATTTACGGTTAAGAATGCAAAAACTTGTCCATAATTTCTTTTCCAAACTCCCCTCAGCCTGTTCCAATTTTGGGACAGAAATCACTCTAGTCAAAAATATTTTTAAACAATGTGGTTTATTTATAATCGGAAAAGTGATCTTAGTAATCATCAAAATTACTAGAAGTTACTAAATTTAAAACACAACGACTGCATTTTTTTCTCTCCCCACACAGAGCTACAGATTGAGCAGAAAATCTGAGCGCTGCTGTACACAGCTCAACAGAATCCCCTCCCTCCATGAAAAGCTGCAGCCAGAGCAAGGAAAAAAATCCAATAAGCAAAAAAAAACCCAAATCAGCCAAACATACACAATGTTAGGAATGGCAAAGAATATGAAATACATAGTCTTTTTTATGTAGCATAGTTCACCCATGCTTTATGAGTACTATCACTCAATCCAAAAGAGATGATTGTATAGGGAGATGTAGCAGTGAAAATAAAAATTGTAAGATTAAAAAAAATCAGTATCGTTTAGGTCATGTAAGAACTAAACTAGAAGGGATCCTGTACGTGTATGTAGAATAAAGAAGCAGAATGGCAAAAAAGCAGCCATTCCATCAAATAAGGGACAAATTGAGAACTGTACAAGAAAACAGCCTTTCGTTAAACACATAATGTACTTACAGCAGTCACTATGAAAAGGTGATGCTGAAGTCAAGAACTAGTACACTCAAAGTTGAAATTATAATAAGACTATTCAGAAGAGTAACACAAGGAAAGCCAAGTGGCAAACTTGCATGTGAAAGTAAATTACAGATGAAGAAGGCGATGCAGATTCCGACTGGCATCCGCTCATGAAGAGTTATTTTACATTGTCTACTGCAGCTGGTATTACCCATTCTCAGAAAAAAAATAAATACCTCCCACTTCCTCCAACACAACACTAGAAATGCCCTGAGTGACTTTACCACAGCAGTTTATATGTTCTGCATAGTTTCTGTAGCACAGCCTGCTGCCACACAGAAAAACTCCTACGCTGCTCGAGAACTTCAAGAACACATTAAACCCCCCGCTTTACAGATAACAGGAAACTGTTCCCATGATTTGCAGAGTAACCTGAAGAAGCTTTCAACATACATTAGATTATGTTTGAACAGCAGACTGTCTTTTGTTCCCAAGTTAGCACCGTAATCCGTCACGCTTACTCCAGCTATGTGACACTCCGCAAAAGCAAGACTAAGGCTGTGGTCTGACAGGTATTTCTGGCTGCAGGTCAGGCGTTAAGTGCTTTCCCACTGCGAACGCCTGTCGTCACAGCTATCCCTTACCTGGGGTACCTCCCAAAGGTCTGCTGGTGTAACAGCGCAGCAGTCCATCTACACCCCAGCCCTGCCTGAGGGATGGAGGTCACAACCATAACCAAGCACAACAGCTGTTACCCAAAGAGTTGGAATTAAACAAGATCACTTCATCTTGCCACATCTGTCCAGCTGTACACCTACCTTTGTGGCACAAGTCAAGTGGGCACCAGCGATGAGGTGTTCTCCATAGGAGGTTTTAAGCGCATTGGCTTTCACGCTGCAGGACATCTAACCCTGACTCAGTTGGTTTTTACTCTCTGTGCTCCCTGACCCAGGTGTAGTCAGGGCTACGTAACAGCCAGGAATTCCTTTGCCTTTGGACCAATGTTAAGATTTTGCCTCCACTAAGATTTTACAACAGTATTGCGAATGGGTGTTAATTACGTTGCATGAGGGAGAAAGAGAGAAAAATCACTGTTTTTGTAATGAAGAGACTGCTTCTTGGTAATCTCTGGATGCCCATCTCCAGCTTATTAAGCATGATTTCCCATTCTGCCATACAATACACTGAACTCATGTGTCTGATCACTGCAAATGAACTGTCATGGCAATTAAACCTCATCCTTTCTGCCTATTTATTTTCCATCAAAGGACCGCTCCCAGGAAAGCAAACAGCCTACTTCCAAGCATGAGTAGAAGAAATTAAAATATATGCTAGCAAAGATGCAATAAATTTTCATTATCTGCGATGGCTCCTCCAGGATTTCACAGAGGATGCAAGTACGGAAAGAAAGTTTTACGTTCTCACTCTCCCCACAGAGCTAGACATCAAAAACTTTTCACCTAAATTTGTTTAAAAATTGTAAAGAGAAAGTGACAGATGGATTTTGAACCCTTTCTGTATCATTTTCTGTGGTTCTTCATGTGCTGCACAACTTGGGAAGTGGCCACGGTGACATGGCTGAAGCAAAAGAGAAGTAAATTCGAACACAAGTGGAGGGGGACTCTGAGTGAAAGTTATCATTCATTTGAGATCTGGAGAGCAAATGAGAACTTGACACTCAAATGATATTAGATACTACTTGAGAACTAAGTTGATAAACCAGGCATTATTTGGCTTTTTCTTTACATACGAAGAATTGTTTTTCATGCAAAATATGTAGTGAGCCCCACTCATAGTTCACATTCACTTACATGTTCTCAGCTTCAGATGTTACAATACCATTGGACAAATTTAGCTGATAAAAGTACTTCCATAGAAAGCTACTTAACACGTAAATTTTTTTTACTTCTGACCTTGCCATTGCTGTATAGCACTACCAGATGTGGTAAGCTAAGAAAGGACCAAGGGCTTGTCTACCAAGGCAGGTATTTTTTAAAAGTCACTGCCCTTCCAATTAACATGTTATTTTATACCATGTTAAATGCAAGAGAGGACAAGGCTGAAATATATATCATGCAAAGAGATGTAGGAGATGATTCACCAGAACAGAGCATCTAGCCCTACGCCCTTGACTTTCAATGTGAGCTGCTGATAGCCATAGAAATTTATTTTCCTATATTCTGTTCTTGAAATCTCTCTAAAATCTTAGTTAAGCTGATGCCTTAACAGACACTAGCAAATACTTTTGTTCCATTTATGGATATCTGTCATAAAAACACACCACAGCTGAGACTGCTCTTACTCAAATACTTTACAGGCAAAAATTTTGAGTTCAAATTGCTTCCACCTAGTATGCCTCACTATAAGTCTCCTTAGCTGAGGCGGTCCTTCACTTAGAACAAGCCACACACACACAAATCAATTTAATAACCACGAAACAGGTGGGGACCTGGCATTACAAAACACTGAGACTGGCTCAGCACTTTGCAACCTATTCTAAACCATACCTGCAATACTATTTTTCATCTTTTATCGCTTACATTTATCTTTGGTCTGTCTGGATAAATCACATAAAGGTGGGAGCTAGCATTTAATACACAGCTGTATAAAGACTTGTCACCTGAGCCCCAGCCTAGTTGAAATTCCCCAAATAAGCGCATGGATCAAACAATCAAATGAAGGAGACATGAAGTATTCCAGGGGTACCTGATGTTGAAGGGTTTGTTTTAACTGTCTGAACAGCTGCAACCACCTACATACTCCTATTTTTAAATTATGCTATTGTGCATAAACAAAATATCAATGGCAGTCCAGAGAAAGAATATAAGCAGCTAGAGAAGAAACTGGATGAGCAGAACTAGAGCTCAGTCAATTTGATTTATAAAAGAGCAATGATTTGTAAAAGAACAATCTGCTATACAATTCTTTTATCAAGGCAGACATAAGCATCAAAGGAAAGAGATGACTCCTTTCCTGAAAAAAAAACTGATAAAAAATGTCAAATGTTAAAAATGAGCAACATACTTATTCTTCTTTTATAAAGTTGATATTGAATCAAAATGGTTATTCTTTAAGACTTGTATCAGTGTCCATAGTTACAGGTGCCTGACTGGATCAGCTGAAGTAGGGGGTGTGTGTGTAAAAGAAAAAAAAAGCATGAGTTTTCCAGAGCCTTAAAAATGACAGGGAATTTTTAAGTCACAATGTTTTGTGGCCTTAACTGTTGCAGCAGTGGCCAGTAGCAGTTACCTCTTCAGTGTAAATTGTCCCCATTGACTTAAAGCCCACAGGACCACTGGCACTGGTACACAGATGAGCACCCATCACCACAACTGCTTCAAACTTGCAGTCTAGCTTATTTTGTGGTAATCACTTCAGGAAGACAAGTATGAGACATCTTAAGTCAACAATCGGTCTTCTAGTCCTACCTTTTCCATTTTTTGTTCTACTTAAAATAACCTGGCTTTATGGCAGTCACCAATGTTCCTTCAATTTACTGTAGCCCAGGACCTGGCTCTCATGAACCTCATCTTTCATCTGACCTTGCAAAAGCAATCTAGAGGGCCACCTCACAAGCAGACTTCTGAAGGTCAAGGGTTGATCTGACCAAAGATCTGACCAAAGTCAGACTTGACTTTGCCTTACAACTATATCAGTTGTGGGATGGCCTTACAGCTGTATTTCTTACTATGACTGTGTTCAACTTAATACTTCCCCTCTGCGGAGAGCTTGTTGCAATATAATGACTGTTACGGATCTCCACTTGCGTATGAAGGGGCTCCATCCCTTTCACAAGTTCACTGCGTGGGGCTGGGGCTGCGTGTCCATGCGTCCACTATCAGACACTGATGACAACCCTTCATCAGGTCTCTGAGACACAATCAGACCTAAGTTTATTTTCAGAGGACGTTTCCCACAGGCTGCAGCCACCTCTCCATCCATCTCCTGGATGCCTCCTGCCTCTTTAACAGGATGCCATCTAGTGCATAAACCGTACATGGACTTTTCCCCTTCTGCCCACATTACCACGTTACCAAGTGTAAGATGTGTTTAAGGCAGGCTCGGCAAGGCAGGCTGCAGGGCCCAGCTCAAGGGCCAGGGAAAGGACTGGAAGGGAAGTAGCAAAGACAAGGGGAAGAAAAATACCTACAAGCCAATAGTGCAGAACAAAAGTCTAATCTTACTGTTCCCATCTGAACAGCAACCACTAGGAAATGGAAGTGACTCGAATGCAAGTGCATCAGCTTCTAGTTAGTTTTCTGCATGATAAACATCTGCTGAATTGAAAGTATCGTCTTGTCCCTTTCCTAAAAAAATTCAACTAATCCTTTCTCACTAATGTATCAACAACATGCCAAAGGGTAATGTTAATGCTCTCTGGAAATAAAAATGCAGTTTATTTTGTTGGCTATAAAAATGCAGTTTATTTTGTTGGCTATAAATTAAGAACAGAATTCAAACTTCAGACCGTTCCCATCTACTGCCGCGCAGCGCTGCAGTCACCCAACACGAGGGACCCATATTTTCACAACAATGTTGAGGGCCCGGGTCGGCCAACGTTCCTCTTGCTGAACTACAGCACTCACAGAAAGCAAACACACCGTAACCAAATTTGTTTGAACTGGCGTGTATTTTTAGTTTGTTATTATTTTATGGTGTTCCCGTATCTCTCATTAATATTAACTTTTATTCCAAAGTGACAGCCTAACTTCCTGCAAAAGCAACGGCTACAACAGACAGGACAGAAACACACTGGTGTACCAGTAAAAAAGATTTTGTGCCATTATAGATACACACATTGTATTGCACATCATATATTTAATGATTTTCTTACAGTTAGCAAAACCCTTTCTGGTTTATTACTATGCTTATTATAAAGAGTATATAAATAAGCACACGTTAATAAGTAACTGATGGCTGACTAAAGCATCTAGGTGATGAAATACCATGGGTGCTTCTGAAAACATTGCCCTGTAGATGTAACTCCAGTCTGCGCATTTAAAATACATACCCCAAATACCGTAACACTATTAACTGGAACAGAGAAGATACTTTTAACGCCAATTGACTCTCACCTTGAAGACCAAAGGCAGATAAAAATCTAAGGAGGGAGGGGGGAAGGAAGAGGACAGAGCCCTTAGCTAAAGGGTGGGCTCAGGTACAGCTATATGCTACTGCTTCCATATACAAATGAAAATACACGCAGAGAACTGCCTCACACAAGACACATTGCTACCTACTCCATCAACGTAATGGGTTTCTGATCCTTATCCAAGGAGAAAGTTTCTGAAGGGCTAAGCCCAGGACGCCCGTAGCTTGTTGCACGAGGGGATGCCGGCCCCCCCAACACCACCAGCCCCTTCGCTCCTCAAACTAAGGCGTTTGTGAGAAAAGGCTTCACAAAACTTCATTGCGTCTGGCATCCTTCTCCCTTAAATGCTTCTCTGTCACTTTAGATTAAAAAAGGAAAGGAAACGCAAAATTAAACAAGGGAGATTTTGGTTGGCAGGCCTTTCATTATTCATTTACTGTTTATTATTGATTTTTGTGCCTGCGCAGAAGGGTCACACGCGTGTGCATTGGAGAGGGCATGATGCCAGTTTACAGAGGGCTGTGTGTGTAAGGGAGGGAGCTCAATGTCCAGAGAAGCCCTCCATGGATTCTCCCCGTGCCTGGATTGTTAGCTTGGCTGTTTTTAAACAGAGAAAGTCGCCAGTGTTCACCCTGGCCTCAACCAGCAAAGCCCCTCTGTAACTCTAAGGGTCCAAGCTCTACAGGTCCAACACAAAGACGCAAAGGGATTGTAATCTGGATAGGAAGACCCGAGATCCCACCACCTTGGGTGATGCCCAGGGCAGCAGCTGCCCTCCTGAGGAACGGAGCTGGGACAGCATTTGCAGCTGCTGAGCCACCGTACAATAACCAACCGGCAGCTGGTCTCATTTGCACCAACAAACAAAATGGCCCCTGTCGGCCCTGCAGTAAAGCAGAGCATACAGAGGTGTACAAACCTACACATTTCTGCCGTCCCGTACAAGGAACCCCACCATATCTAGGGAAGAACAGACTCCTAATGAAGATACAATAGGGTATTTATTTCAAGCCTGCATTACAAACTGGCCTAAGGAAAGCAGCGAATGATACTGACGAGGCCTGTACATCACTGACTCTGCATCCCAACTGACAGACCATTTACAGACCTAGACCATCAAACACAAGGGGGACAGTATTATATAATTATTTAGAAACCTAAATAGAACAACTTGCCTAATAAGAATGCTGTTCCATAATCAGTCATTGCCAGCTTGAACGCCTGCAGAAAAATTGGAATCTACCAAGACCTATCTGAGTTTTAGAAGACAGTAGAATAGTACTTGAAGCACCCAAAATTTTCAGCTGAGTGATCTACTAATTACTGGGTTTGGCTTATATAGTGTAAAATTTGTCATATTGTCAGAAAGCTCACAACACCTTGTAAAACCAAAAATTTATCTTGCAACTTCAAAAAATATGTGGAAAGATAACTGATTAAAACTCTTTAAACATAAAAGCACCTGAGCAACTTCACAGCTTAGGCTTAGACAAGTCAGCTTTTTTTAAACACATAATACTCACTAAAGATTTCTATTTCATGCTGTCCAACCTGCACTGCGATCAGTTCTGTTTCTTGATACCTACGATGTTCTGAACACAGGAAGGCAGCGAATGTGCAGACTTTTTGCAAATTGCTGGGGGGTGTCTGGGAGTCATTAACGCTAAATACCCTCTTCTATCAGGACCTAATGTCAAAAAACTCTGGGAGCAACACAGTCATTTCATCAGAGCCAGTAGCAGCTTTGCCATCTGCTTCAAGGAGGCCAGAACTGCAACACAGACTTTCTCAAAATAATAATGGAAAATTAAATTCCATTTGTGCCTCATAGACAACAATTTATCAGCCAAGGCTTTAAAATAAAGCAACATCAGCCCTCTACATGTAACACCCACAAAACCTGGGATGTTCAAAGATGCCTGCCTGCTTTGGTGAGGACAAAAGGCACAGAAACAAAATTTTATCTGCTAAAAGTCAGACTGAGTTATAACTTAGGAGTTGTATACAAACACTTAATGTATATCAAAATAAACGCAGTAAATCAGTAAAATTACTTCAACAAAATAAATAATGAGACAGCAGGGTAAGAAATAGGATACAGTAGTCCCCAAAACAAAGTGAATACTTCATTTTTGAATGGAAACAAAACTGTTGAATATGAAGGAAAAAAAATATAAAAGTGAGTGCAAGAAAAGAGATATTGTGACAGGAGAAACAGAGACATAATTCAGAGAGCTTAACAGGTTCAAGACATGGCTGAGTGTGAGATGAAGAGAATATGCATAAATCACCTCACTGAAAGAAGTGGCATTTAAAAATCAAACCCAACATCAAGAGAGTTTTAATAAACTGATAAAGCTCCCCATACTATGCCAGAATATGTCATATTTCTGTATTTGATATACAGATCCAACTGCTGACAAAGCAGTACTATGTGAAACTTCAGAATTTTAAAGATAACAATAAATTAAGCAACAGAGGTAAATGAAAAATTGGATAAAACACAAAATAAATAAATCATGCCAGACGAAACAGATGTGTCTCTCTATTAAAGATAGCTAGTTTTCTAGCCAAGAAAAATGAGTAACTCTAAATCGTCTGGATTTCAGTAAAGTATTTGACAGTTCCATAGGAAGTTAGTTAAAACAGGAGATGTGGGGAAGAGAGGGAGGAACTGGCAGAGATGGAGAAACCTGCAGCTTGCCTGGGAGTGCTGGGCTATGAAGACAGCCCATGGAGCTGTGAAAGGAACCTCACTGAGTATTTTCATTACCAAAACCAGAAGGGTGCAGAAGAACACTGGTAGCAGCTGCCAGAGAAACTGGATCAAAGTTAATGGTGCACAGGGCAAGGGACCAGGAAGGGTTTCTGCTGGCAGCTGGTCAGCTGGTGTGACAGGTTCACATGCTATATGACCACACACTGCTACGATCCACCAAGGAGATACTGACACAAAAAAAAAAAGCAACTTTAATCATATGACTACACTGCAAAATACTTCTACTGGAAGGTGAGAAAGATTAATTACACTACATAAGGCAGTTAATGAAGCCTTACTTTGGCGTACAACATACAACCCTGGTTACCCAATTATGAAATGGATGAAAAAATGGAAGAGTACAGTATTACTAGTACAATCAAGGACACCCAGCCATTTTAGGAGAGCAGGCTAGGACAGCCTAACTGACTCAACCTCACAAGGGGAGGACAGGGAGGGAAAACCCCCATGTAAGTGCATTGGGAACCTCAAGGCGGTGGTGCAGTTTCTGAAGCTGTCATGAGAGCAAATGTGTGCAAACCAGCTATGACTACATCTGGGCTGGAGAGACCAAGGTTCCTAACCATCAGAGCTATCAGGTTCCAGAAATATCTTTCAGTGCAGTAATTTATGGGAAGATAATATAAAATATGACTTGAGGACTGGAGTCAGGGACCCAGAGAGCCCCGTCTACCTCTCTAGTCCCAGACAGCACAGCTCCTGCCTACTCCTCGTGGGAGGCAGGGGAGCTATGTTAGGACATCAAGGGTGAAAACCCTGGCTCCCACAGACCCACTTACAAAAAAACCCTGACTCTAACACTGGCCAAATCGTCACTCACCAGGTCTAGGCAAATTCTGTGGTCCCAGCAGCTTCAGAAGTCCTGGAGCTATTGAGAGCTCCTCATGGCTTGTGGTCCCCCCAAGACTACATGGCTTTTGGGGCTGCTGCTAACACAGCTGTGATCAGCACTTTAAAACCACAGACTCTTGACAAGGATTTCTAGAGGGAAATCCAAGTTAGGAGTATGTAGGTCAATATTTACTGCTAAGGAGACTGTTCTGTGCTTGCATCATTCCTCCTTTGTCCTAACCCAAAGAGCTGGGCAGATGGACATAGGGACCAGGAGGCACTGCTATACCAGCCAATGCAGCGTGGTACAGAAGCCTGCCCCTAGCAGGCAGATAAATCTATAAAGTCAAGCTCCATTGAGGAGATACTTCTGGCCCCTAAAAGCAGCAGGTCTGCATCGATGCAGTCCTGGACAAGACCGCCTCATTTCCTTCTCTCTGCAGGGAGGGCTCCTCCGGTCGGGTGCAGCATCCTGCTGCTGCGCAGAGTTGGTTTCTGCTCGAGAAGTGGCTTGAGTCTCACTGGAGACTCTCTGTCCCCTTGTCCCCTGCGTGGGGTAGGACAGGCCAGCTGCATGCCCTCTTCTAACAGGGTCTGCTTTAACCTTCTCCCCGAGGAAATGACTAGTCTGGGACACTAAGCTGAGATTTGTGTAAAACATACCAGCTGGGTATGCTGCTATGAAGTTCATGTCGGAATTAAAAATAGCAATAGAAATTTCACATGGAAGATTAAGCGCGCTAGGAGATCATATAACCTTGCTCCAGACCAAGCCATGCTGTAAACCATTTTCAGTCCTCAGCATAAAACATACAGGCAGTGCCATCAAAACATTTAGTTCTGTGAAGATCAACATCTACAGAACTCTCAGGTTACAAGCACATTTTCTGGAGAAATGAATGGCAGTCTTACAAAACAAAACAGTGGCAACGATAACATTTCTTGTGCTTTAAATCTGATCTCCGAGTGTCTTGCCACTGAGCACAAGACCTAACGTATCAACCTAACAGGCCTGACATTTAATAAGCCAAGTTTATTTCTAGAAAGTGAGCTGGAAATTAAATCTCATGGTTGCAGTTGGCACACTGTGCAGAAGAAGAATCTTACGATGACTGCATTTCATTTTTGCCCTATAGCTTTCATCCTTCTAATTGGTATATTCAAGTGCACTTAATCACTTAAGCATTGAATCTACCGCAGTGATAAATCTCCAATTTAGACTCCACAATAATAAATCTTTGTCTTCTCACAGCAGCTGGCGAGTTTTGATTTGGACTTTGAATTTATGTCCTTTCCTCAGGCTTAACAGTAACAACTTGTTTGTTCTGTCTGCTGAAAGCATGACATTAACTCTTGTCTTTAAATGCATTATCTTATTTGCTTAAGCTTAGTGTTCTTGGTGTTAGAATTGGTTACCCTTCTGCAGCGCCCAACCAACAAAAAAAATTTCCCATTAGCCTGTGCTGGGAGTTTACAAAGCAACTTTCACTCATTAGTATTTACAGAGCATCACTGGTCCACATGACCAGAGACACGAGGGCGAGCTGGACTTTATAATACCATCTTTCAATAGATGCCTCCAGTGCCACAAAGCGCTAATTTAAAAACAGGTGGAAGGAGACACCCCCTGTAACAGCCAACGGAGGAGCAACATCCCCGCCAGCACCTCGCAGTCTGGCCATGTGATCAAGCTAAGTTGGTATCTTAAATTCTTTGACAAATGCCCTAACTACGGTCCTGAAGTAGCTCCGGTAAAAAAGGTAAAACTTCGATGCGACCAGTAAATCGCAAGAGGGAAAACTGCCTTTGGACCGAAGAGACTGGGGACTCTATCCCCAGTTTTGCCACAGGCTTCCTGCAGTACCTTGGTAAACTAATTATGGCCCAGTTGTAAAGAATTTGTGCCCTTTGCAAAATTAACTTTGCAGTAAACCCCTGGACCTGTGTTTGCAAAACAAATCATGCCACTAACAGCTTGCAGGATCAGGGTCTTGTTTCGCTCTGCCTTGGTTGTCCCCATGAAGTTTAATGTAACTCTCAGTTGTATTCAACATATTGACAGATGGCTGGCGTAGGGGCTTATTTTGTTAAATATAAAATATCTTCTTAAATAATGAGCCTTGTTATTAAAAAAGCTGAATTGTGACTGCTGCACAAAAGACACTATCTTAATCATTTTTCCGACGGTGATGTTCATTTAAGTCCAGAAGAATCTGCTCAGTCATCCAACACAAGTCGCCACTTCAGTGGTTTTATTTGCTTTGCCGCTTGCCAACAGGACAAGTAACTCTCCCTCAAGCACAGAGCTTGCCAGCTGACCGAGCTGTGCACAGAAACCCTGGAACCGGTGGGGACGGCCGTCTGGCACGTGCACACAAGTCCCAGCACATCCCGGGACGATGGGAGCCTCTGTGCTCACACAACGCACCCCCACACCGTCAGCAATCGCTTCCAGCTGGGTGTTGGGGTTTGGTTTTTTTAATCGCAGCATGATAACGTTTTTACTAGTCAGCTCTCCTGTTTAGCACAGGC
Organism: Limnodromus scolopaceus; assembly: GCA_028565335.1. Lineage (NCBI taxonomy): Eukaryota > Metazoa > Chordata > Aves > Charadriiformes > Scolopacidae > Limnodromus > Limnodromus scolopaceus. Next base: position 26,959,769 of record JAOXNO010000001.1, read on the forward strand.
CATCAGATTTCGCTCCCATTCCTCCTCCATTGAGCTTGGCAATCCTTACCACACTGATGGTCTCAATACCACCACAGCCAAAGCTGCAAAGCCGCAGCACCGCCTGCCATCGCAGCTGGGTTCAAATGCAGACATCTTAAAAAAAAAAATCTGTTAAAAACATACTTTCCATGTGAATTCCTCTGGATTCAGCTCGCAGCCACCCATTCTAGTAAGATTTATCTCCCCTCTATTGAAGGCTACTCAAGCACCTGCTATTCTCTTCCCACCATATGGTTTACGGTGCAAGTAACCACCTCTCAATTCTTGGTTTCTATTAAAGCGAGGGCACGGCACGGAGCATGTCCCACAGCCAGGCAGCTTCTTCAGACCACAGAAGGTTTGGCCCTGATTCTGCCAAGTGTAACACATGCATTTTAGCTCCAAATATTTAGGAAGCTCACTGTATGTTTGTCAACTAGCTTAAAGCTCTTACTCCTGGTTAGATACTGTCAAGTTGCTTCTGTAGCTTTTCTGTGATTAGATAAACAGTTCGAGCTTCCTTACGCTATCGATGTGTTTTTGCCAGGCTCTCCGTAGTTTGCCTCAGAGATGCTGCTGAAAACAGAGTTTTCAGAATCTATTTTAAAACACAGGCACCCCCAAAAATCCCCCTTTTGTCCAACATCGTCTTCCTAATTCCTGCTAGGTGTTGCTTTCCAGGCAGGCATCACATCCTTCTGTCTTTAACTTAATGTATGTAAATTTGGCACAGAGTTATTTATTTCTCTCTTTTCAGTCCTTTAGGCACTGACACCACTTAGCACTACTTGCGTCTTTCACAAATGTAAATTTACCATCTAGATTTTTGTATTTCCTTTGTTTACAAAATAACCACAGGAAAGAAAAATAGTATCTATTTTAAATTTTTCCTTTAATTTAGAATTTAGTATTTTCCCAGCCACTCAGACAATTAGGACCTACAGTCTCTCGGAACAACGAAGCTTATGTTCTCTTCGGCTAAATTTATCCGGGCACTCAGCGGATGCAGTTTTAGAAGCACTTCTGAAGACTTTCATCAACACAGAGAGGACATTAGACTTCAGTTAGACACTGGCAGTAGAACTTCATGATAGCGTATCAGCCAGTGTTACAGTAAGCTCGCTCAAGATTTTATCAAATATTATTTCGAAGGCTCTGGCTTACATATTTCCCCTGAAATACTGGCTGCAAATCTTCTAGAGCTATTTTAGTAGAAAAGTCGGTTTCTTAAAGAAATATTTTTTGAAAACCTTGCATTTGCTACAAACTTCACTCCATTTCCTGCATTTGATGTGGACTGAAAAATTATGCTCAATCAAAAAACTCAAACTTATGAAGAAACGCCAAAAGTTGTAGAAAACAAACATCCTCCTGTATCATTGTATGTGGTGTTCATCGGGAAATGATCTAACAATTTTTGTGAGGGCCTTCCCCCCCATTTTGTTGTAAGAATCCCAAGTTTCATCTATAAAGACTTTTGTCAAAAATGGCACGCTACTTTCATGCACATTATATTCTTTTCCATAAGAATTAAAGAGAGATTTTCCAAGCACACCATGCTGAAAATATGTCATTAAAGTGGTTAAAGTCTGCTATACAATAATCTCCTGAATATTAACCTACATCCAGGCAACAGCTGATTTTTGGCCAAACCCAGAAAAGCAGACCAAAGAAACCTCTAACGTCCAGACCCTGTCTGGAGGCTCAGCGCCACCGCAAATGCTTCACGGTGCTGTAACTGATACAGCTGAAGACAGGGGTTAAGAGTAAACAAAACACTGTTTACTTTAATTCCATTAGGGACTGCAGAAAAATAAGCTCAGTATTTAGGAAAGACTTCACTTACATTCTGAGAAACGCAAAAATTAAAAGACAAGTGAATTGGGTTCAGTGGGTAAACTATCTATATGTAACTGACATGGTATATTCTGTGGAATCCATATGCAGAATTACTGCTGACCTTGCCAGAAGTGGTCATGTACACAAAATTTTACTTTCAACAGTCTAGTTCATTCAGAAAAGAAAAAAAAAAAATAAAAAAAAATCAACGCTGCACTTGCAGAGAGTTACTAGTTTCTCCATCTCCTTTTGGTGGTGCAGGAATTTTGCTCCAGGTTTTCCATGGTCACATAACTACACTCACTTCTGCAGTTCACCGAGCAGATGCTTACAGGGTAACCCATCGTAATCACGGCAGATGACTCTGAAGAAGGCCAAGCAGTTAACAGCAAGTCCACAAATGGAAAAAATAACGGTCCTTCAGTTCTTCTCAAAAGAAAGAAGCCGTTCACTCATTGTTACTCCCTTTGAAATTCACTGGCCTTCATCAGGTTAATGTTTTCCAACCCTCATGATTATCTTCCCAGGCTTAAATTGATGAAGGGGAACGATACCTCCTGGCCACGCTGTCAAGATGTTATCGCAGCAAACCCAAACACCACAACATGCATGGCAGCTACAGCCACCAAACACATGGTGCAGGCGCCAGCAGCCACACTCCCTGGCCAGGGAGGACAAACCTTCTGCCCTAAGGGTGGTTTATCACCGCAGGTCCACGCACAGGCAGTTCTGGATGGCCAAATGTCACCAGCAGGAAAAAAAGAGACCACTAGTTAAATTTTAATAACAGGCGAATGTTTTCTGCTGCTACTTGAATTTGAGACGATGGGATTGACAAGTTACTTATTCCTCACGTTGCAACTTACTGGAGCACATTACAGCGGTGCCCAGCATAGACCTGCAAGGTCAGGAAAGCCAGAAAGGGAAGATCAGAGAGATGAGATGATGAGATGAGATGAGATGAGATGAGATGAGATGAGATGAGATGAGATGAGATGAGATGAGATGAGATGAGATGAGATGATGAGCTTCACTGACAGCAGCCACCACCCCAAGACAGCACAGCCTAAACCTGAGGCGTGCTTCACCTCTTCATCTCCCTCAGTATTTCTGCTTATAGGGTCACACCCAGCTTTCTTGCACGGTTAAATACTGGAGAGTTTTTGTGAAATGAGGGTTCAGTGAGAATGCAATGCACACATCAGTAAATGCGTTTGAGGTGGACCACATCACCACAGCATCTGGCTGCCCTGAAACCTCTCAGCTCTGTGTCTTCAGAAAGACTTGTGCATGAAGAGAAAGCGTAGTCATCCTAATTTTACAGGGAGGAGATGAGACACTTGGAACACGTCCACTCCGTCCTCCTGCCCGCACATGCACAAACCCTGACTGTAAGCGTGGAACCTGGTGTTGGCTGGTGCTCCACATCAGCCTCTTTCTTCCCCGCTCCAGATGACCGGCACCACACGTGGTGTTTCAGGCTCTGGGCTCTAAGAGAAGCCTACTACATGGCCACAAATCCCACATTATTAAGATCCTAGGTAATTATTCAGTAGGAACGTCAGAATAAAAAGAAGAAAAGCACCACATTCTGCAGAACACAACTTTGTCACAACCACCAGCTCCTCAGCAAGGTAACGTGGTCTTCCTCCTCCAGCTGTGGTTCTCCTGGGCTCACTGGCCTTGGGGGCCTGGCAGGACACCACTACTTGCTTTCTTTACTGCTGTAGGTCTAACCCTCCCTTCGCTAGATGTTCACCTGGTTACAGTATGGGGCCTTACTCCATTGTGGCTGAAGTGGGATGTCCTGCAGAAAGCCAATAATACCCTACAGGCACTGACTGAGCTAGATTCAACCCGGAGCTCATACCCATATATTTATTATTCACGCTTCTAGGAAATCAGCTTTTCTCATTTCTCCACCCTCAGCAACCCAAAGGTTTCCTCCTGTCTGCCTCATCACAAGCAGTTGCATTTAATCCTCTGGTTATTAATCCCGTCTTTCTGCTGCACTTTGAAAGGATAAATAAAATCATCAGAAATTGTTTAACTTGTGGGACTCTCTTCTTCGTAGGGTATGAATAGAAAGCCAAACTGTTATGTCAGGAAAAACAAGCAGGGTTGCACATTTTTAGAAGAGGTGTGTCTTAGTTCAGATTAACGTGGCATTCAGAAATTGTGCAAGTGCCAACACGGGAGGAAAATACAGCTTGTTATATAAAATAATCAAGTTTATTTTAATTATTTTGGAATATGATAACATCCGCTTCCTCAGCTACTTATTCTGTATTTAATATTTTAGCCTGGCCTATTAAATCTCTTCTCTTGCTTCCTGGCTAATGGTGTGGGAGTGTTATAACAGTTCAAACAATCCTATTCATAAAGGATTTTACTATTTGATTGATACATCAAGCTTCAACAAAATGCAAAAAAAACCCCAAAAAACATAGAATCATAGAATCATTTCGGTTGGAAAAGACCCTTGGGATCATCGAGTCCAACCATCTACCCTACTCTACAAAGTTCTAATATGAATATTTTCATATGACAGAGTAGATCTCCCTTTGATGATACCACAGTAATCTACTCCACCGAAATTACACTTGCCCCAAACTGCGAGGACGTTCAAGCCTGGAAGCCCAGTGAAACACATGGTGATGGACTTGCCCTACCAGAGCTACCAATGCTGGGGGTGGGCACATCTGTACAAGATCAAAAGAGGGGAGAAGAAAAAAAAAAAAAAAAAAAAGGCCTCACGCTTCATCTTAATAAAACTTACCACTAGAAGTAACCACTGGGCTTGTCTGGTGAAACCACCTGTAGTTACTCTGACCGTCGCCGCTGCACAGCCCACTGCCCATGTCCCAGCTGAAAACCCACTTCAGGCTGCGTGAACACCAGTGACTCCTATTTCACCACCCCCGCTTGACAACTTTCAGAACCCAAAGGTTCCTATCGCAGTTGATCCATGGTTCATTAAAAATTAATGCCTGATTATGACTAAATGGAGTTTGTCCTCTGCTTCTACTCATCTATTCTTGTTATTCTTTTCATAATTAAAAGGCCGTTTATTTCTCCTCCATGACAATACCTCCTTACTGTAATCCAGTCGCCTCCCAAGCGACATGTCTTTTTCTGATGCTTCTCTCCAGCCCTTAAATCATTTTCCACTGTCTTCTCCAGCTTCTCAACTTCCTTTTAAAAATATTGACATCAGGCATGGAAAAACAAACTCACCCAGCAGTAGGAAGCGCCAGTCCCTCTGGTAGGCACTCTGCCTTACATGCCACACTAGTCCTTCATATCACAGCAGCCCTCTGTCGACTCGGGTTAAGGTGTTTGATCTAAGTATCTAAAACCTTTTTAAATCCCTGTTTGCTGAGGTCCAAATCACAGCTGCAGAACTGCATTTCTCTCACCGTCTGCCTAAGCCTGCGTTTGGTTGGTACTGAAAACCAGTTTGTTTGACCTCAACTCACCAATAGATCCAGCTCGTTCTGGGAAAATGCCCAGTCATTGTTTTTAATCACCTTATTATTTCTTTACGTCACGCAGAAGTTTTAGTAGCAGCGTGTACACTTTTATTTTCCCATCGCCGAGATCCATTTGATTAGTATCACATCTGGGGCCAGCTGCTGTGGTACTTTATGAGCAACCTTAAACCAGTGACAGTATCTTACTGTGATTGAGTGGAGGGGAAAAAATTCCACAATAAATCAAATCTTTCTTAATCCATTCACAAAAGCCTTGAAAAACAAAACAAAAAAAAGAAAAAACGCCTCATGTTATTGCCAGTGCTGATTTTTTAATAAACCCTATTTAGGAACAGATGATGCATAAAGGCCATATTGTGCCTATTGTTCTCCCCTGGTAACTCATTTTCATCAGCCACTTTGGGACTTACTGGTAATTTCTTCAGTCTTTTTAACCCCTTCAGTGCTTAAAACACACAGCTGTGAAAATCTCTCCCATTCACACATTTCATATGGTCATTTTACTTGCATTTTGGGACATTTCAATGAAAACCGAGATGACTCAGCTGAAGACGGCTGGAGTAACATTTCAAATGAGAAAGCGCAGCGAGAATTAGCTTGTTCAAATTCAGGAAAAAAATCAGAGGGGTTTGATGAGGTCTCAGATGGATGCCTGCAATTTTTTTCCAATAGTAAAAATGACAATATAAAGCACTCAGACATTTTTCCTTGAGAGCCACGGCCTGCAATGTTTACCTGGGACATATGCATTACATAAATTATTAAGAACCAAGCAACGAGAATTACATCCTGTTCTAATCAGCGTGCAGCAATGTCTAAAGAAACAGGATACATGTTCAAAGACATACAGAGAAAATCTGACCAAAATTGTATTTAAAAGTCGGTTTTAATTGTGTTTGCTCTTAAAGCAAAAATTGCAGTGTACTGAATCTTTTTCTTTTTTCTTTTTTTTTTTTTAATTCTTCTTTTGATGCTGGATTTACCAAAGGCTTATCAAATGAGAACAGGCCAGAAAGACGGGTGAAGAGCACTCAGATAACGTTCGGTTTCCCACCAGCAGGGATGCCACACGGGCTACAGCTCATCTGCCCCCAAAACAAACAGCTTTCCCTGGGGAGGGGTGTGTGTGTGTATGTGTGAGAATTAAATGATCGCAGCAGAAAGGAAGGAAAAATAAGCAATTTCAAGATAAAGACATAACTGCCCGATTCAGACTGGCTGACATGACACAAGTTACTGCTGATTCAGTCCAGCAGTGACATGCTACCTTCGGGACTCCCGACAGCCAAAGTCCACTGCAGCAACAGTGATAATCTTCCAGCAAACCTGGACCCTTACTATTTGTTATTGTTCAGAAGAATAAGCTGGTATATAATTTTTATCACACGCACAATAACAGTTTTAATCCTGTTAAAAAAAATATATGCTTGAGTATAACATAAATTGTAAAGGAAAAGGTATTAATTCCACTCTATATGCCCCCTGAATAGAACCATACTCCCCATGATAACCAAGGTCCTTTTTTATCCTTCAAAGAAAACAAGAATTTTCCACAAATACAATTTTCCTTTGGAATCCCTCAAACACGCATATGCCACCCGCTCCGACGAAAGCTCCCAGAAGGAATGAGCTGCCCTGCAACTCAAGCGGGGTCTGTATTTACATACTTGCTCAGTCTACATCAAAGATAAGCCTGTTATGGAAATGAATTGAGACCAGGCGCAGACAAGATGTAAATTACTTTTGGTTGCTCCTGACTCACTCGGGCTCGTGAATTGAACAAGCTGCACGTTTTTGCTCAAGCCCCTGAAATTCTCAGTCATTCTCAGTAAGTACAGAAAAAGCAGGACATTATGGGAGGAAACGGCAGTTTTGCTATTTATCACAGAATCATAGAATGGTTTGGGTTGGAAGGCACTTTAAAGATCGTGGAGTTCCAACCCCCCTGCCATGGGCAGGGACACCTCCCACTAGAGCAGGTTGCTCCAAGCCCCATCCAGCCTGGTCTTGAACACCTCCAGGGATGGGGCATCCACAACTTCTCGGGGCAACCTGTTCCAGTGCCTCACCACCCTCATAGTGGAGAGTTTCTTCCTATCATTTACACAGTAAAACCAGGATAAATAGCTCAAGCCACAACTTGAAAAGAAAATGTTTGTTTGTTTGTTTTTCTCAAAGAGCCTGCTAGTCAAAAATCAATATGTTGATTCCTTTAGGAAAAGCCCAGCGTGAAATACAACTCCCACAGAAAACAGCAAGCTTCTGCTGGGGCATGGCCACACTCTGCCCTAGACTCCTGAAGTCATCTGGACTTCTTCACCTCGACTGGCAGGATAAAAGGAGGAGAACCAGGAGCTCCTCCAAGTGCCACCACTGCCCTTTTGACACCCCAGCAGCCAGAAGCGGGTCCCCCGGCAGAAGGACGTCGCCAGCATCCCTGCGGGCAAGCTTCAACCCCGGCGGGCGGGAGAAGAGCGATTAAAACACCTGAGAGCAGCTGATGGATTCCCCCTTCCCGCAACACAAAAGGGGCTGGCAGAGGGCCGGGGGATTTCTCCAGCCCGTTCCCGCTGCGGGCACAAACTCCTTGACTTTTCCTCCTTCGGAGCCTTCAAAGCTGAGCTCTTTCTCCCCCTCTCCCC
>JAOXNO010000001.1:26971406-26982494 GCA_028565335.1 Limnodromus scolopaceus
CCCCTTGGAGCCCTGCTATAAAATAAGATTGTGTCGGGTTTCTTGGCAGCCAAGAGATGACCGGGCGCTTTTATCGAGGACGTTCAGAAAGGTCACGAACAAGACCCACATCGGCTCCAGACATCTGTGAGTGCTGGGAAACGTTGTCAGCGCAGTTCAGAGGAGCCAGACGTCCCCCTGACCTTCAGCTGATACCGGGGTAGTAACTGAATCCAGCCAAGCAGCGTTACGCCTAACACCTTTTAATCGAGATACATATTAAACAACCATAGGTATACATATGCGTGCATGCGTATATCTACACGTGTATCTATATACGTATAAATACATATGCATTCAGTGCACCTATTAAACATATCAGATGCATATGAAACAATATCAGGGCTGAACTGGAGATGGCAGTCTAAACTGCAGTCGGTGATGGCGAGGAACTGCCTGCCGATGGGAGGGAAAGCATTGGAGGAGAGTTCACGGCATCCCGTGCCCAGCACTTCTCAGGCATACCAAAGTCTGAATAAAATGGGCTTAAACACACGCCCCCAAAAAATCTGTTTTCTGCTGAAGCACACCATCCTTAGTCGCAGTCCGGAGAACTGAAAATATGCCAAGAAAGACCAAAATAAAAACTCATGCTTAATTTACAATTGAATCAATGTATTTTTATTAAAAAAAAAAAGATATTTCAAAAGCATGCAACTACAGACTTCTGAACAGCGTGCCCAAGGCTGAAGTTTCTGTTCCTCGTATCAAAAGTGAGACATTACAGTATTACAGGAATATTCTTCAGCGTAAAGGAAGACATGAACATTTAAAAATATGCCACCATTACTAATGAGGAAAAGTCAAATAAGCAGTCACATGCCTCGAGCACCACTTGTCAAAAAGCTTAAAAACACATTGTCTCCCAAAAGCGGTACGGAGGTGGGAACACGGGGATGAAGCTCTGCCCATTTTATCCCTTAAGAAAGCAGGGGAGCTGAGTTTGAGGGAGCTGAATCTTCAGGTTCCCGGAGATCTGCTTGAAGCGAAGGAGGATGAAGAAAACAATGAGTAGAGAAACTTTCCTAAGCCCGTGGCGTTGTCCGTGGCCGCAGGGACTCTGCCAGAAAACAGGATGACGTAGGACGTGTCTGGGCAGTTGTAGGGGAGGGAGGAAAGAGCGCCTGAAGGTCGTTTTAAGATCTTTACTTACAAGAAGATCAACCAACAAGCTGCCTTAATTGCAAGACAAGTAACCAAAACTGAGTTAGACCTGGCTCGGTTAAGAGTCAGATGTCAACGCAAAGACAGGGTTAAAAAAAGGTATTAATAGCTGGTGCAACTCAGGGCAGTGCTTCGGTATTTTCAGGTAGTGCTCAAAATAAATCTTTACCAGAAACCTCACACACCTCATAAAAAATAAAAACAGCCCAAAAACCCCAAAACTGTTTTCTTCTTTTGCTTTTTTGCCTGACAAATGAGATTTCTCCCTAAAAATGAGATGGGAATTCCGCCCTGGCCATCAGCACACTTAGGGGTCAGTGCGGGGCGGAATGCCCCATCCCAAGCACACACACAATCGCTCAAGCACATTAAAATTTATTAATTTTTTTAAAAAAAAAATTCCATGGAAATATCCCCCAGTAGCACTTTACATATTTTTATGAAGTAGGTGGACACACACATTCATTGAGGCGTTTTTATGACGATCCTTTATAAAAATCAGGTGGTGGAGCGGGACGCGTCAGTATTTGTACAAGACGGTACGTGCTTAGGATTCACAAAGGAATCCTGCGAGCTGCCAGGTTGGCCCCCGGTCAAAAAAAGAGCTCTCGGCGAGTCAGAGTCTGGCGTCTGCATCCACACATGTTCTCCACGTCATGGGAGGCAAACAAGGCTGTGGGAGAAACAGGGAGGCAGAGACAGATGGCGAAAAGCCCGGAGGGAACCAGCGCTGGTTTCTCCCTCCCCTGTTTAGGTCGAGGAAAAGGACAAGAGCTCAGCTCCCCACATCCACGCCTTGGGCCGCAGCCAAACAGCAAATCTGCTGCTTTTTATTTATTTATTTATTTATTTTTAAGGAGATGCATTCATGGGATGAAGAAGACAGGGATTTTTTCCACTGTTTGGTATCTTGTCCTTTTTTCCTCTTAAGAAAAAAGATGTTGAAAGCGATCTTTAATTTGCTGAGCACCGATACTGTAATAAACAATTTTTTTTTAAGAGAGAAAAAGGTCTCAACTCCTCTCCTCTGGTATCTGCAATTAGCAGAGCATAATTTATTTTTCCCCTATCACTTGTCAACACAACATCTTTACCAGCCAGATAATGTTAGAAACAGAGAAATCCACCGACAGTTAGATTTTACTTAATCTCCAGAAATTCAGGTGAAGGAAATCGAGCAGTGTCAGTGCTGGGTCACATACAGATAATTACTGCTGCTTGAGCCTGGCAACTATTGCGGGGGATAAGGGCAGCTCTGGCTGCAGGCAGATGGGGATGGAGCAAGCAGCAGCTCCTCTGCCATGGAAGCAGGTAGCATCCAAATGGCACACCATTTCCTTGTATCACAGCTAGATTGGGCTAGATTTGTGCCAAATCTCTTTAAACCTTTGCAAAATCAGGTACCAAAATATCCTTTTGCCTTGCCTGATGCAATTCTTTCCTCCTTGGCCTGCTCGTCTCCTCTTCACCTCCATCTAGTGCATCATTGCTGAGAAAACCTCTCCCTGCAGACCATGGAGCCCCCACGGTTTCCTTTCCCTCTCCACAGACGAAGGGCTCCGTGAGCTTGTCTTTTAATTTGGGCTAAAGAACAATTGTCTGTCTGGCACATTAGCTTCACCCCACCCTACTTTCTTCCCTCCTTTGCTCTTCAGTCTGTTTTGCCTTATCTATATTCTTGCTGGTTCGTGGCCAGAAGAAATGTCATTGAATTCACAGTCGGCCTTCCTTCCCCTCTTAATATTAATCTGAATAGTTCATTAATATTAATATGAATAGCTCATGTCCCCTTCTTCTACATTATTCGAACAGATTGTGTGCTCTTTCGCTGAAGCCAGACCTAGATGAATTCTCCGTTATAGATATGCTTTTATATGGTATTTTTGTATTTTGTCCTCCTTTGATTGTGAAGAGCACAGCAGAATAGCACGGCGGAGTCCCACCTGGTCTGAGAAGATTCTCTTCCTTCTCATGCCTGCTAGCATTGATAAGCCTGAAGTAAAATGACTTTTCCTGACAAATTACTGCTAGCTTATAGCCCACTCATTCTCTCTTGTCCTACTGCTCTGAATTTACTGCACAGGGGGCGTCATTGGCCAGCCTTGGCTGAGACTGTTACACATTAGGGATGAGGTCGGTGCCTGCAGCCCCTGAGGAAACTGAGCTTGTTTCTCACATACCCCACCAGCTTGTTGAGAACAAGGTGTGTTTGTACTCAAGCACCAACTGATGCCTGCAGTCCCATTATTCATTGAATGGTTAGAGCTGGAAGGGACCTTAAAGATCATCTAGTTCCACCCCCCCCATCATGGGCAGAGACACCTCCCACTAGAGCAGGTTGCTCAAAGCCCCATCCAGCCTGGCCTTGAACACTTCCAGGGATGGGGCATCCACAGCTTCTCTGGGCAACCATTCCAGTGTCTCACCAGCCATACAGTAAAGAATTTCTTTCTAGTATCTAATCTGCATCTCCCCTCTTTCAGTTTAAAACCATTACCCCTCATCCTATTGCTCCACTCCCTGACAAAGAGTCCCTCCCCATCTCTCCTGTAGGCCCCCTTCAGGTACTGGAAGGCTGTTATAAGGTCTCCCCGGAACCTTCCCTTCTCCAGTATGAACAACCCCAACAAGCAGAGAAAAACAGACAATCTGCTTCTCAAAGTGAACAGAAACCAAAAAAGCAGGATGTAGAGAAATGACTGCAAAGTATTTGATTTCACACAGAAATTAGAGTTGCTGGATTCACTCTTTAGCCTAAAAGCTCCACAGCCTCGGAGACGCTCTTCAAATATATAAAATGTGTTGCAAAGAAAATGGGAACGAGCTGTTCTGTACGCCCCCAGCCCAGATAAAAAGAGGTTAAGATCCAGCAAGGAAGATTTAACTTTTCCTAATACCTTAACACTAATAATTCCAAAGTCTTCCAAGAAATCAGAGAGGAAGGATAGTCTTTATCATTAATGATTTCTTTCTGCGTCCTGCCACCTTTGGTTGAGATGCAGCCCATCCTGCCACACCACAGAATAAAAACCGAGACGAGCTTTTGCTTTCCATTCAGGGATTTTCATTCAGCGCTATTGTTCAGAAATCTTCCAATGGAATGTGCGAACTTTGGAGTCTTTGGCCAAAAAACCAGTTGTGGTTAATTGTGTCTTTGCTACCTCGTGTTCCTATTTTTACAGCGAAGTGAAAGCCTCGCAAAGCTAACCAGTTCTACAGCACCCGAGAGCTGCTCTGACAACGCAGCCTCACGTATGAGGAAAGAAGGAAGATTCTTCTTCCTGCTATTCAGTTTAAAACTGCTAAAGGCTCTTGAAAGCTCAGATTTCTACTCCAGTTCCCTGTGTATATATTAGCCGTGCCACAGCAAAGTTGAAAAAGTATTAAAAAAATCAGTTCATCTTCAGAATATTGATTTATTTTCATTAGCTTACTGATTTCCCAAGCCTTCTTCCCTAATTTCCAGTGCTCCAGTCTGTGCCCGTTGCCCCTTGTCCTGTTACAGGGGGCCACTGAGAAGAGTCAGGCCCCATTCTCTTGGCACCCACCCTTTAGGTATTTATAAGCATTGATGAGATCATGGCACCTCTCTTCCTTCAGGAAAATCAGAATAGATCACCTTCTTGCGCTCTTACAGTCTCACTGACACAGCTTACATTAGAACTGGATGCGATGCCTCGCCCGGGAAAAGGCAGCACAGCGGGATCCCACACCCCAGGGCTGCAAGCTGGGCCCCTCGCCCCACCACTGGCCCTTCTGGCACCTGCCCAGCACAGCAGGAATTGGAACATTTCTGCCTTCCTCTTGAATTACGAGGAATAAACCTAACAGATTTTCCCCCTCTGCAACTTTATCGACTGGCCAGGAAAAGCTGCACGGAAAAGTCTGAAGGTGTTTACAGATGATATCCTTCAAGGCAACGATTACCGCTCTCATCCTCTCCTGGGAGGAGCAGGGGGATAGCACCCTGCTGAGCAACTCCCACTACAGGGAAGACAATCACAGCAGAAGAGGAAAATACTGCCAATAAGAAAACCTACCAAGTACTAAGCATTCATTTTAACAGAAGGAATGAAGTACATACTCACTGTTTCTTTTAGCTGTGGAAAAAAATTTGACTTATTTTAAGTCCAATGCAAAATTTTCCCCTTTCCGAAAAAAAACCCCAAACCACCGTCACACAAAAATCGACACTTCCAAGGTTATGAACAAACTAAGTTTAATCTAAACCTAGTTTACAGTTGCATCAGAGGAAGAACGGTTTCAGTCTTTCCAGTAAAGGGATGCGGCAGAAGCTATGTCTGTGTCAGCGAGCAATTCCGAACGGTCGGAGTGAATCCATAGAATCAAACAGTTGACGTCCAGCCTCTACACCTACAGTATATACAGTCTGGAAAACTGAAGGCCAGGTTTAGTCTGATCCTCCAGCCATCCTCCACGCACAGGTGGTTTCAAGCTGCCTGAAAGAAGGGATTAACTCCCAAACTGCACAAATGACATCACCGCTGTAGTGACGCGGCTGGAGTCGTCCCTTAAAGAGAAGAGGTCTATGGGGGGGCTCAGTCTCACACCACACTCCTAACCTCTGGCTGAACGACCAGTCACTAACCATCCGTCCTGCAGCGCTCCCAGCTGAACCCCCCGGCATAAGCAGCAGCAGTGATGTAACCAAAATTACAACCATTTTAAAGTTTTGTTCTACCTGCAGTATAAGCTAAGACAGACATTCAAAAAAAAAATAAAAGGGGCTACTGGGAAGAAACTGAAAGCAGAATTGTCACTCCTGTTGGAGATGTTCAGAAAGAACAATTGCTTACTTGCATTAAGTTTAAAATTCCTTTGGATAAAGGAACACTGAGATGCACAAGATGCAATACACTTCATAAACACAAGCATTTTACAAGTCCATGTTACAAGCATAATGTCTAGTACATCAACATTCCACAATACAAAGCTTCTCTTTATATTTAAAAATAGAATATAAACAAATAGTAATTCACATTAAGACAATTGCCACAGCAAAATTTCTCAGAGAAGGTGCTTTACCTACACAAAATACCCTAAAGCCTACCAAGCAAGCCCTGAAGCTCTCCAATTTAAAAGGGGTATGGGTAGAAACAAAGAAAGGGCAAGTGACATCCAAAATCTTGAGGGAAAACGAGAGCTCTGAGTGTGCCATGTGCCTCAGCTGATCCTCAGGTCAGCTTCATCTGGGGAGTCATTACCCCTAAATACGACACAGCATACCATTTTGAAAAAGTAACAGAATAGTTGATTTACTTATAAATTGCTTTGTTGAAGCTATAACTTAATAAATTTGATGTTCAAACTGTAAAATTATCTCACAGACTAAAAATTATCACAACAGGAGAAAACAGAAGTAATACGGATCTACTTATGTCACCCTACTGGTAGAACTGAACCTGTAAGATGCCATTCTTGGAAGATAAGGAATTAAGACTATCTCAGGACTGAATAAACAGAGAGGGAAAGACAGCAATAGAGTACTTCACAGTAAAATACCTCTTTATTAGGAATATATTTAAAATTAGCTTTTTATTTCAGGTAAGAAAAATAGCATTCTGACTTTTAGCCAGTGCTGATTCCGGTCATACGCAATATTCTAACAGCTAGAAAAGTTATTTGCACCGTTGTTGCCCATTAACGTTTCTCCTACGTGTCCACTCAGTCTTTTGTTTTTTATCTTGTTCTTAAATATGTTGAAGAAATTCTTCCAACAAGGTTTGTATTGAGATCTTAATTAAGACCGAGAGCCTGACTTGACAGTGACCCAGCATCTGTTATTAGCTCACGTACAGCTCTTATAAGCCTTCTTTTAAAGAACATCGTTCAACAACCGTATGTACAAAGACAATTAAGAGGGCAACTCTCCAGGAAGACTGTGGTAGAACAAATCCCACTCTTCTACTGTACAGTTTAGTACTGCAAAGTAGCAGCAATTTCAAGAACTTCAGTTAATTCCATACCCCTTTACGAGAGAGCACTGAAGAACAGAATATTGGGGTATTGCTATTACAATTCGAACAGTAAACTACTTTGTGTGTACACTTTTATACTCGGTACAAGTCTAGACTCTTTCTCTTGCTACGCTGTAACTTAACAGTTTAAAGTAATTAATTGGATCATGCTGTAAACAAAGATATAAAACCTTTGTGTAAGCTTTACTGGTTTAGGAGTGTGCATTAATACCTGCATCCAAAAAAAAAAAAAAAGCTGTTTAATTTTCCATCATGAGCATATAATTAGGCAGCATATTTAAAAACAGATTTTTATCCACTTAAAAAAGACATCTATGCATTTCACAGAAGTTTTATACAGCATTTGTAACGGAGACTGTGTTTTTAGATACCTGCTGTCCATTTTCAATACAAGATATATCAGACAAGGGAAGTATTCTTCACATTCAGACAAACGTGTTATTTTTGGTCTTGTAATTTCCTCCATCCTCTGTAGCTTATAACGAAGCTAAAAGATACCTGCTTTAAGTAGACTTCCATGTAGTAGATGTTTCATAAATGCAGATGGAAACAATGGATGATGATACTACAACAATCTCCAAATACACTTAGAACAGCCAAGAGGTCACAAGTTTGTGGCTGTTTCAAGTGGTATTTTAGAAAAAGATAGAAACACCAAAAATAGGCTATATCAGGAAGCAATCTGATACTCAAATAAATAGAAAATTTGCATTTTAATGTCACATTGAATTTTAGTACATTTCAATCCAAGAAAAAAATAAACTGACAGACATAGTAATGAGTACAGGATTATATATATTACAATATGCCTTGTTATAATACATTTGTGGCTTTATGATAAAAAAACCCTCAAGGGCAGATGGAGTTCAAGCTCTTTTAAGTAATTGTCAGGAACAAAGCATTAAATGCATTTCCGAAGTAAGTACTTTTATTTGATTTCAAAATCTTAAAACAGTGTTAGATCTTGGCCTTTTCTTTTTTTTTTTTTCAAAAAAACCCAAACTTTAGTTACCATGGAGTGAGCTAAGTAAGTACTCTGAAAAGTTTAAGTGATATAGCAATGTTTTTCCCAATTTTACATACAATGAAAGGATAGGTGATTTCAAAAACAGCACCTATGGCTAACTCCACATTGACCTTTACCTAGAAATGCACATTACTGATCTCCAGAAGGAATCCAGCAAATTTGGGAAGTTGTCCATTTCACATGAAAGCAAGAGAAAGGGATATCATATGCAAAAATATTTTTTGAACTGTTCTTAACATGTAATTGAAATCTAAAGGCATGGTCTCTCATTATAAAAAAATAAAGGTACAACAGAAACTCTAAAGGAAGATATTCAGCTATACTGAAGTTGCAACCCTCTGAGAAAAGAAAGAAAAAGGAAAAAAAGTCAATTAGCTAAGCTTTGTGCTCTAACCAAACTACTTACAGTGATTTTTCAATGGCAAAAGCCCATGCTGACTGGGTGATTTGACAGTTCCAAATACTTTTTGCAATAATTTTTATTTGTATACAAGGACACTAAAATGATCCAGTCATGCAACGTTCACTTTAAGCATTCTGCATCTCTTTTCCAATCTTATAGCTAAGGATCTTGTTCCAGTCAATCTTGGTGCGGGTAACTGGCAATTGTCGACGTAAGGCCTTGAAAGTAGTGTCCGACATAGTCTGGTAATTCTCACTGATAGCAGTCTGTTAAACACCAAGTCACACAAAACACAGACACATGAAGAACAGAATTAGGATGTTGTATAAAAAGTTAAATGACTGAGTAGTCTATTACCTCTTAAACAGGCTTAATAGAAATATGCCAAATTAAAATATCTTTTCGAAGGAAAGCTGTTGGATCTACATTGAAACTACGTGAAGAAAATTAGTGAGACAGATGCAATAAACCTGACCCTAGCTTAAATCAGCAGCATGAATAAAGTGCTGATCAGAGTTAGCTCATACATCATTGATTTCTGACAGCAGAGTCTTCCACTGTTTTTTCTGTGGGGATGGTACAGTCAGTCCACAATGTCGTATGAGCCTGAATATAATGCCTACGATACATACTTAGTAAATTTTTATTAAAGAGCATTTTTTTTAAAACTGACAGAACACTGTGTCTGAAATTTACCTTATGTTCAAGGCCTAAACAAACATGAATCCACTGCTACAGAGGACATCTAGAACAGTTACACTTTAAAATGACTAACTGAAATGGATAATGCTTATTTATATTTATCAAAGCTGTTAACAGAGTAGCCTTTGAGCAGAATCTGTACAAAAATTCCACTTAAGGAATGCACGAATACTGAAAGAGATGAGAATTGCTGATATTTGATCACGCTAGGGACTTTTCTGTTCTCAAAAGAAATTACTTCTAAAGTAATGTTAAGTAGTTGAGTGCAACCGCCAGAAGGAATGGAAAGGGAGGATACAGTTAATAGCAGCATGTAATCTATTTATATTTGTATGGAACTGCATTATCTTAATATCAAAAGCTTGCTAATTATACAATAATAGCTTTGGTTAAGTACATTGTAACGTTATACATGTGAGCAAGGATATAGTGTGTGTGTTTCCAACATACCTGATACTCATTTTCTGCAGCCTCTACGATTTTTATAAATTCCTTCGCTGTCTGGGCTTCATTCTAGAAAAAGAGCGTTTGAATTAGGTCTCACGTACAGCATGATCCTAAGACCAGGTGAATTATGTATTTTCCTTTAGTTATGAGAGATGTCAGGCAGATTCCATGAGAACACATGACCATTAGGTGGCTAAACCAAAACTGAGCAAAACATTCATCCAAAAGGCATGTGTCACATTATTATTACATTTATATTATTATTATATTACAAAATAATAAAAACAGTCCAACTGCAACAAGCATAAAGATTACCATGGAGCTCATTAAAATATTTTGATTAAAAATTCTATGGTATGATAAAAAGACTCATGGAACAGAACAGCATTTAGAAATATGACAATGCACACACACAAGTCTCTAAAAGCATGTGAAAATCTGGATATTAACATTATCAATGTTAAATTTCCAGTACAAATTCAGGAAAACAAAGTACACCAGCTAAGCCAGAAGTATGCAGAATACAACCAAAACAACCAAACCAAATTTGTCCACCTCTAAACATTCTGAATCTGGCAACTATGCTGAAGCAAACACTAGACTTTATATACCTGGTTTTCTATATCCCCAAGTACATCCTGCAAAAACAAGGGTGCAATACACCACCATGCCCAAATGTCATCACAACCGATAAACAGTTTCTTATCTTTGGGCCTCATCCTTAAGTCTGCAAGTGTGTGTTTTTTAAAAATAAGAAGTGACCCATCACTCAATCTGGAGAAAAATTAGCTGAAGTGCTTGAAAGAAGTCTCAAGAAGAAAGTGAGGGTTCATGAATTTCAAAACTTCCAACTTGGTGTTGGAGACATTCCTAAGTGTGCTTTTGCAGAAGCTGCTGAAAGACAGAAATGTTCTTGCCCCACATGATCCCTTGTTCCTACGAAAGCAAAGACTGGAAGAAAGCTATGGCAGCTTCAATGACAACTGGTTCAAAGTTTCAGTGAAACTGCAGCTAGCAGCTGTGAACGCGCTCCTGGACACCACAGAAAGAGATGAAGGAGAAGGTAGAGGCCAAATAGAACAAAAGAAAGAGTTTTGATTTTTCAGTGAACCGAGGCAATGATTTCAAAGGCTCTGCTAATGAAAGGAAAAATTCAGGGGTATGAGGTCTTATTTGGCTAAGACAAATTATAGCTAAGAAAGTAACCTTCACCAAAATTATTCATAGCTCTAGCAATAAGAGAACTCTTCAGTCATTTATTTCAGTTGTGCTCGTTAATGGTGCAAAATTGCTTCTCTGCCAAACAA
>JAOXNO010000001.1:26988991-27005743 GCA_028565335.1 Limnodromus scolopaceus
AGGTCCCTCTGGATGACATCCCATCCCTCAGGTGTATCAACAACACCACACAGCTTGGTGTCATCTGCAAACTTGCTAATGTTGCTCTCAATGAGCAACTCTGATGTTGCTCTCAATTTGTTTGCTTCTTAGTCACTTTATGGTCCTTGAAGTTAAGAAGACCACAATGTATCCACTCTGGGATTTCTTTTTGTCCTTAAGATGCTATTCCAAGAAAAGAGTTCAAGTTCAGAAGTATCCTCCTGTAGGAATCGCTCTAAGTTAGAAACACTGTGTCAGTACTTTATTTACCTCTGCTGACCTAAGATGTTTTTTAAGAGACTGACTGTTCTTCCTTTTCTTTCACATTCTTTAATAAACCATTTATCCTACTGTGTTGATAGTATTTCAGAAATTCATAGAACACTTTTTTTTTTTTGGTGTGTAATGATTTTCTATCATCCAACAAACTTGCTTTCACGGTAGGCTGCCAGCCTTCCAATTGCCTAAAAAGCTGGGACAATAAATACTGGCTGTGGCTTGGGCTGGATATCCAGACATACAGCTGGATAACTGAGGAGTGTCATTAACTTTGAATCCATTCCTCCATTCCCAAATTCCCCAAACCAATAAACATTCATTAAAACTTGCTAAGAATGAGAATTAGAGTCTGACTATACCCCTGTAAAACTCTTAAAAACATGTTCAATGTCTACCCATAGATGTCTGACCATAACTTTATTAAAGAAAACTTTCAAGAAATATTTTCTCCATCTATAAAAGGTTGTGGCGTATCTGTTCATCTTCTTGATATAATATTTAAGTAACTATTTGGAATACCAAAATTCACTTATACTTCTAAACTAAAAAGAAAAATCAGTATTATTTCAAGTTACTTTTAAGATTGATGTAAAAAATTTGACTAGTTAAGTCTGCATATAAGCCAATAGGAAAAATTATTTGTTAACTGTGCAAATTCAATTAAAATCTATGGAACAGTATACTGGGCAAATCATTCAACGGATACAGGCATATGCTGAAATTACAATGCATGTATGTAATATTCATCTTCAGCACTGGAAAACAAAGATTTCTGCACTTTTATTCATTACCCATGGGATTAGTAAATATAATTTCACACAGATGCAAAATAACAAATAAAATAATAATGAAATAATTTTTTTCAGGAAACTGCATATATTAGATGTCTTTAGGAGATACTTCCTTTACCCAACTCAAATACTGTGACATTTATCTCAGCTCTTGGCATTTCCCTGATAGGACCTATCCAAGTTTCATTCCAGACTGTGGAAAACATCTTTCAACCAAGTATAGAAGAAAAAAAATAAAATAAAATTAAAAAAAAAAAAATCAAGCTGCAGTTTAAGAGTTTGTTTCATCCAAGATCACCTTCTATCTACCTCACCCAAAAATTAAAGATTCAAGTCCTACAGTAAATTAATCTTTAGTTATTTTATTTCTCTGAGACATGAAAACTAGAAGGAGCTGGTTTTATTCTGCAAGTCACAAAGGAGGCAACACAATCAGAATCAACTGTATGACAGAACACAGGCACAGGTTTTGCTGCCGGTGTCATAAACTGGAAGAGTCATAAGGAATTTTATGAAGCTCCCAAAGCTCCACAAAGGAGTTGCAGAAGTGCAGTCTGTCATTTTAGTTACCTAAAAGGAAGAGATTTCTACATAGTTTTGGCAGGAGAGCTTGAGGTAGAGGAAATAAAATAAAATCATATGCAAGGATTTATATGCACCTTCTTCTCCAAACTAAGGATTATGAGTGTAATGGCACTAGTGCATTTATTCAGTTTGCTGTATTTTACTGCATTTGTATCCATACAGAAACTTACCAAAAATTTTTTGCTTGGAACTGATGGCTTTCTATGCATGCAATAATAGTCTGCTGTCCATCAATTGTTTTACCATATACCTTAATTAGAAATGAGAAAAAAAATACATAAAGAACAGTTTAAGTTTCGGTATCTGTCTCGCTCAAGCTGCATAGATATCTAGTTCTATTATCATTACGTAAACTATAAAATTCAATTTTATAACCACTATGGTTCTTACATAATATTAAGAACCTGAAACATTACAATGCAGAAAAATTTAAGATTAGAAAACATGATGGTCAAGCATCTTAACTGAAATTTTATATACCGCAAACTCATTTTTCTGCAATTATAGGAATTTTAAGCCTATAGCAGTGACTGTTGTGACAATATTACCAGCTGGTTTCAGATACCAGCTATTCTACAACCAAATGATGATTCAAGCCTTTACAGACTAGCAAAAAGGTGACTAAAAGGGTGGGTTCAGTCCTCTTTTCTTCTTTATCCCCTAAAATCAAATACTACTAAAAATTCTCTCAATGAACATGTAATCTGGTTTCCTTTACAGAAGCTGGAACTCATCTGACTGCCTGGGAATCCAATTCAACTTGTTACCTCAGCAACTGATTTTTATTCTGCCCTCCCCCCTTGTCCCAGTTAGTTTTTCCATCAGGTTACTACAAAGCATGGGACAGCTATCATCAGATCAGTTTGCTGAACTTGACATAGTCATAGGGCTCCTAACAGCAAATGGATGGTATTTTAGTACAGACTGAGAGGTTTCATTTCAAGAAGCCATCAGAATGCACTGATGCTGGTGGTAAGAACATAGCACTTTTATATATAGGAGATGCGATTGAGAGAAAACAGGTTGCTTTACTGACAGTTTTGTCAGTAAAGCCAAGCCAGACAATTGATTCTTTCGGATTTTTTTTTTTTTTTTGTTAAAGTAACCAGCCAGGTAGCCAGGATCAACCTGCAGTAGTCTATAGCAGGCTCTAATGCTTTAAGAAATTGAAATAAAAATCCTTCAAAACTGAGAGGTAAGTCTTCACTATGACCTGCAGTAACCACCCATTAGGAATCCAATAGCTGAAATATTAAACACTTCTGAAGCTTTCCCTCATTTCCCTGTATGAACCCTTGACAGGACTAAATTCTTTACAGTTGAAACTGCCTATCTTCCTGGTTTACAAATATTAATTATTTTTTTAAGATATCTATCTATAGCAGTACAGTGGTTATATAATTTAGTACTTACTGTGCAGACACCATTTGGGTAGTGTTCTTTCACATATGCTTTCATTGCTGTTTCAACTGAATTTCTCCAGGATTCTATAGCATTTTCAACTTCGTGGGGTCTAGGATCAGTAGCCTCCTTTCTTAAGTGATCAAATTTAAAAGAAATCTTGTTCTTGGGATCCAGAAATTTTCCATTTCCCAAATCACCATGTTCTGTTATCAAAACCTGTATCATAAATTTTTAGTTAATAATATTGAATAAAGAGCAAAAAAAATACCTTGCCAAATCTAATTATATCCTACACTTAACTGGAGCTTATTAATATCCAAAGACTCACATTTTAAACAAAATATGCATATAGCAAGAGAGGACAAGACTAGCATGACACACTGACTCAGAAAAAAAATATGCTGAATTTTACCCTCTTACTACAACAAATAACACAATATAGAAATTCACATTTTCTAGTACTAAAGACAGAGCAAGTTGCTTCTAAAGCTCCAAATCAGGTCTGACTGAATTCAGGCCAACAACACAGACTGAAATTTCAAGCTCTTTAGATGCCCTAAATGATTATCTTATGGAACCAGTACTATTGGAGTTCCATAATCTCTATACTTTGGCAGAGAAGATGTGTTTCATTTTCTTGCCAAGATATGTTAAAATACCAGAACATCTTTAACAGTTTAAGGAACACTGCAAATATCTAATTGTATCCATACCTGTTCATCGTAACCGTCAATTTTTACTGGAGTAAACTGGTCCAAGTTGTACTGTGCAAATGCACTACAAGAGAAAGAAAACACCAGAAGCCTGCATCAAGCACAATCTTTTCCCTTAGTAGCTGTAAGAGATTTAAATAATAGCTAATAATCCGGGTGATGATACATCAAAAAATTACATCAATGATTCATTATCTAACAGGCCCAAATTCTTGGAATCACCATGGTTCATTCAGTGCTCACATTACACTATTCCAACCACCATTACACAATGGTGTATGTTATGTTCAAAAGTAACCCGATACAGAAAAACACATGAGTTTTACAGCAACCCATAGAAACTGAAGGAACAGGTAAAGTTTAAATTCCACAGGGATCCAACCTAAGTCAGACATCTCTGTTCTTACAGATTAAAATAATTTTGGCATAAAATACAGTAGGCATGACGTATTGATATAAAAGTAGGGTCTAAGGAGCAGTATCTTACAGGTGTTCAGTGACTATAACATCTACCAAGAAACAGAAAACAAAATCCAAACAGATGGAGACTAGTTCCAAAATCCAGGTCACCCTTTTCCATAACAGTTGCTCTAATCGTTAGGATACAATACAGATCTCTCCTCTGCCAAGAATTTAATCTTGATCAAAGATGCACAACACACATAACAGGGTTTTTACTTGCCAAGCACACATTTTTTTAAACAAATCACTTACTGACAGTGAAAGTCTTACTGAAAAACATCTTGCTTTTATGCAACTGAGTATGTGGCATCTGCTACTTACTGGGCGGCTCCTTCCCTGAGAAGATTGTCATTATTAAGCAGCAACCGAACATCTGAAAGGAGATATTTATAACATAAGAGTACAGTTAACTCAGAAACTTGTTTCAGTCACATAACAAATGTCAACAGACTGTACAAAACAAAAAACCCAAACCACCCATACAGATTACTAGGTAGGAAATGTATTGCTTCATATTTCACAATTTTGACTGAAGAAAATAAGAAGAGTAGTAAGGAAATGGATTCTTTCCAAGACAATCTGGTAAGCAGATAAGCCATATTCCATGTGACAGCCCTAGGAATCCATCAAACTAGTTTTTAAAGAATTTCTGAATAAGAACAGCACAGGATTCAAATGAGTTCACTTTTAAGATTTAAACTAAAAAAATCCCTCACACTGTACTGATGGTAGTGGTTACAGTATTTTAATGAGACTAATATGATATGTATTTCACTTTTTTTTTAAGTCTTACCATTTTTGCTCTCATTCCTTGATGACACTTAGTAGTCAAGCAAAATACATCACAATACCATTTCTTCTATTATCATACAAGGAACATATAAACATAGAATAAAGCCATTCTTCTCAGAATGACTTCATATTTACCATGCAGCAAATTCCTATTTATGTACTTGACTTATTGGCTTGTTATTTACTAGGCACTATATTAATACCAATTTAATGAACTGATCATTAACTAACTGATCATTAGTCTCACTATAACATTCTAAACTCCTTTAAAGATTCCCAAGGTATCATGCAAATTAAAAAAGAAAATCCAGAATATATTTGAAGTATTTTTTTCTTTAAAAACCAACCTAAACAAACAAAAAAAAAACAAAAACCAAAAACACGACAAAAAACTAACACAAAAGAAAACACTCCAAATGAAAAAAAAAAAAAACCAAACCCAAAAAAACCAAACCAGAAACTCAAAAAAGCCCACAACAAACCAAACTAACAGAACAACAATTTATAGAATTGGAATTTAAATCTTTCTCCCTTTAAGATGTCAGTCTGAATCTCATTGAACACTGGTCAGGCATTTACAATCAAATGCTTTGGTATGTTATATTTTACTCCATTATTGAGCAGGTAGTTGCAACTATGAACTACCTTAACAATAAAGTTTATCACAGTACTGCTATAAGAAATGGCATTAACCTTCAGGGAGGTGGGTTAATGAGCTGCTCACCAACAGTTCATTTCACAAATGCAGTACAAACTAAGTTTAAATAATAATCAGTGAGTCACAGTTTAACTGAAGAACAAGGCACTTCTAAAAACCTTACATTCGTTAATAAATTTAAGCTCTCTCCAGCCTGACACAAACTAAAAGTTTAGTATACTAAATTTACTTAAATAACATCAGAGATATCTGTAAGCTACAGCTACAAAACATATGCCTTCTTATATGATATGTATGCCCACATATCTTGATGCCAAGACAAACACAATTTTTAAAGAAAAACATCTTGGGCAAAGTTCAGGCAACAACAGTTGAGAGAAGCTAATTTCAAGTTTCCTTTTAGTTTACCAATACACTCAGTAAAATCAGCATGCCCAGAATTTAAGGGTTAAAAATGTTTGGAGAAGATTAATGTTCTTTCCACAACTGGCGTTAAGCAGTAGTCCTTTGTATATTCAAGGTTAAGTATTTGCAATGATATTCCTTCTTTAAAAAAAAAGACAACCAACCAACCAACCCAAAACATTTTAATTTCAGCTAGTTTAATTTCTGTTGAAAAATGTACTTACCTATCAAAGACTGAAAAAAAAAAAAGAAAGTACCTGTGTGTTCTAAATGAAAACCCTAGCAACTGTTAATTCATGACTAATTAAAATCAGAAAGAAAGCTCATTCTCACATCACAAAGACAAGTGGTACTTTCCTCCTTTTTCATTTAAACTCCAAGCTGTCTTGTGACTGCAAAGCTTTTTATGCCAAGCTACAAAACCAGCTCTTACAGCAAGTGAGCTGCTAAAATATAAGCTACGTAAAATTCAGGACAGTAATTCAAATTCAAATCAGTATTTTGAATATAGATGCCTTAAATGATACTCACCATTAAACACCTCATTGAATTCCCCAGGAGGAGCATGGATTATGAATTTTGCTGCTATACGCACCTTAAATACAAAAACAATGATGTGGTTGTATATACTTGTATTCATTCCTATTCAAACCAACCATGCATTGTACGGCTTTAATACCCAGACATGGAATTGTACAACTCCCACTATTTCATATAATTGTTCACATTGTTTAAACTCCTCTATCTTTGTGAGAAACACAGAATATAAAGCTCCACCTCTTCAAAGAGAATAGAGGAGATTATACGTGATGGAAGCAGAGAAATTGAGTCTGTCATGTTTTGTATTATTGGCAAAAGGAAAAAGATTAATATAACAACTATGATCAGTAATATATTCACAATGTATTTCAACTTTCAGTCCATGGATGCTCAGGAATCAACACACATTCCAAGAGAGCCAAAGCCCATGAAGATATATTTTCTCTTCAAAGCATCTCCTCTCATTTGACTACACATCCTAAGGTTTTAAACTTTCCAAAAGGCCTGGAGCTATATAGTAATCAATAGATTACATAAGCTTAAAAACGCTCGTGTAGACACTAAATCATGCAATTTCACCTGCATCTATCTGTAAGGTCTCTTAGTACCCCAGTATCAGGAGATAAAATTTAAAAAAGCACCTTGAAGACTTCTTTAATGCAAGTCTTTGAGCTATTGCCTTCAGCCATAACTTCTTGCAGACAAAACACAGCATAAGCCAGTACTTCCACTAGAAGTAGGCACACCTGCCCTGCCTTTCTTCTTCCTTCTGCTTGCACAAGCACTTATACAACTGCACAGTGAGCAAAATTAGAAAACTTATTTTTTTATTTTTTCAGACCAGTTCCACGAAATAGTTCACTGCACAGCTGCAGACACATCTGCTTGCAAAAGGAACATAAAAATGCCTTTTTTTTTTTCCGGGGGTGCAGGGAGGGATGTGAAGCAACCTTTCAACTATTACCTTACTTGCAGAATGTCACTCAGCAGACTTGCTCTCATTCGTTCTTTTCTTCCCCCCTTAAACTGCTAAGGGCACCCATTATAAGAATAAATAAATACATACATGTCAGTTTCCTAACTTAACCTGACAAAAGTTCCTATCCTTCAAACTTCACAGTTATCCCAGTTCAAGAGACATTCAAAGCTCTCTTGCATCCACGATGTCACTGTGTCACTGTTCAAATACAGGTTACTACCTGAACAATAGTTCCCCCTTTCTAACACCTCCAGTTATATTTCTACGGAAAAGAGTTGGGAGATTCATTGTCTGCACTCTCCAGGCTTCTTGTTTGAAATCAAGATGTTCCAGAAGCATGTGCTCCATTAACAAATAGCTAAAAATAACCAAAGAATGCTTTACATTTACACATTTAGATATATTGAAACAATAAAAGAACTATCTGAGCATGCTAGAACTCTTGAACTGACTTGTAAATAGCTTTTACAATCAAGGGTAGCAATACAGCCAGTGCTTGGGCCCCTGGTTCTTGACAAGGTCCAGAAAATGGTCTCCAGGAGAGGTGGTTCAAGCTTAAAAGTGTCCTGATAGGGCACTTGGTGTACAAATGAGATCCCAAATGACTAGCCCTGGCAGCTTTCTGCTCACTAGCAGTCAGCACACAGCCACTCAGAGCTGGCTAATGGAAATGAAAGGTTATCAGTTCCCAACTTTCTGAACCGAATGCTACATTTTGGATTGAAGACAGCCTTTATCTGCTGCTTCACATACCTAAATCAGAACTGCTTTTTCCATATAAACATAAATTTGCATTATACTGAGATAAATGCCATAGAGTTTACTCTTCTCAAGAGACACAGAGAGACAAGAGCCTCTTCTTTCTTCTATGGCAGCTTATTAAAGCACTTGCCCAGATAAGAAGCAAGCATGACTTGGATTGTCTCCTTTGACCCAATGGAATATAAACTCATCTGCATTAGCCAGATTACCCTAACCACCAGTCCGCACACTTTTCCAGAGTGAGGACATACTTCATATGTCTCCTGCTGAAGTCAGGGCACTCTGTGCACAGCATACACAGCTTAACGCTCAATCCAAAGAAATATGAAGGATGTGAAATATAGCTAACCTACAGTACTACTAAACCACTCATGAAGGAGAAGGGCAAGACAGGCTCCAAGGCTCTATATTACCAGGATGTTTTATCAAATGCCCAATTAACCGATTCTGGATTCAGACTGGAATTTAGGCCTCATACTTAAGAGCAGGTATCTGACTATCAGACTGATTCCCAGCTCAAGATCAGATGAAGGGACACTGTTCCTTGGGTCGGAATTGACTTCAGGACATCAACAGTACTGCTTACCCCTGCCAAGGCAGAGTTAGCTCTGGGCAAGCTGAGAAACAAGACTTAGAGACATTCTGAGTTCCAAAATAAATGATACTTCAGTTTTGGGCTAGGCAACAGATAAATGAGCAAAATTAAGCAAAACTTGGGTGTCCAAATTGCACTCTGACCATATGCTTTGAGTTGGTAATATCTGTAAGGTGAGATACTAAGTCCATACTAAAACTGGAATAATACCTCACTTTTAGCAGTTTTGGTAATGTAAAACTGGTTTTGTTTCTTTTTTCACTATCACTAAGAACTATTCTTACCAATCAAATTAGCTATAGTATAAGTAATATCCATTCAGAGGTATTCCATAGTAACAGATGTTTCCTCAGGACAGACCAAGCTAAACATTACTTTTAATGAACACTTTATTAGTAAATTCAGTTCCTCAATGAGAATTTTTTCAGGGTGATAATTCATCATAGATGACATTTTTTATAGGACAGATAAACACAATCATGCAAGTTTGCAATGAACATTTCATGAATAAGTATAAAGTTTATTCATGCTTACAAAGCAAAAAAACTAATGTATCTTCAGAAGTTAACAGTCTGTCAGCCAAGACACACTCTGCATTTTGCTAACCCCATTTAAAACCAATCCACTTTTCTTCAGCAATTAAACCAAATTTACTTATCTGTGGAGATGAGTATCTGAAAGAGCTGTATTTCCCCAACTCATACATAGAAGCAGCCCATATAAAAGAATTAAATCCAGTAGTCTCACTTAACACATAAGAACTGAAAAGCACTTACAGCTACTTTATTGCCACTGAGTTTTTCCAGAAATAAGTGCTCTAAACGAGGTTTATTTTTTCCAAAGCCAGAATGATAGTGAAGGATAAAGCAATACACCTTCATGAACCACAATGAGATGAAGATCTCCCCCTTTAGGCAGTAAAAAGCCACAGGCTCTTCTTTCACTTGAGGAAGGACAATTTAAACAAAGGGCAAGACCATACGAAATGTGGCGTTTATGGACAAATAAAGAAAAAAAGTTTTAAAATGCACATATAGCAAGAGGCACATTACTTGTAATACAAAATGACAGGCAAAAAACTAAACTGCTAACCCTGTTCAGACAAGAAGCTATTTTTGCCGAAAACCATTTAACAAACACTTCAATTAGATGCATTACAGTTGAAACCAATGCTGGTTATTCAACACACTGAGAATTTTAAAAATTGATTAGAACCGATTTGAACAAGTCAAAACAGAAACAACATTTTAGAAGTCTAAATGACAAAACATTTTCCATTCAAGAGAACTGCACTTTCACACACAGTACAAGAACCTTAAGCACATAACAGCAAGTAACAAAAAATTAGGTTACAGTTGAGAGTTCCTTTAGAAAACTCAAAAGCCGAGACTGGGAAAACACCTGAAGTTTCTCTATTACTCTAGGTACTCCCAAAACACCACCTAAAGTTTAAGACAGTGTTTTATTGATGTAGCTTCCAAGATTAGATTTACAGTCACTGTTTTCAGTTAAATGTCTGAAGAGTGACTTGCAAGAAACTATAAACTTCAGAGTTCACTAATCCAGAACATCTGATCACCAATGGTTAACAAAGAATGCACAAACCCAATCTAAATGCATTTTCATGAAATGTGACTTCATGCAGGTTTGAACATTAACTTGGACAAAACATACAGAGGCTGAGAGGAGGCTAAAAAAAATATAAATAAAACAACCAAAAACCCCAAACTTCTGAAACATTAAGGGAAGCATACCCCACTGCAGGTCTTCTCTTTATCCAATTTTCACATATACACCAGTTAGAGTCATCAATTTTCACTTAAATGGAAGTCTGACATCAGTTGGGAAGAGCAAGCGAGATTTACTTTCTCAATTGAAACCAAATGCTACCCACCACATTAGTTACAAGCATTTTGATTTTATAAAGTAAACTATTTCTGTTAAGGTAAAAATTCAGATTCAGCAGCTTAGCAAAAGAGAAGAGGACAGGTTTGTTATATGCGATGAGCATGGATATTAGGCATTATAATGCCTAATTCTTCATTCTGCTGGAGATTAAAACAATTAGTCTGTCAACAGATGCCTACACTCAGTTACTACAGTATTTGCATTTTTCAGATTACACAAGCACAGAGGTAGTAGTGTACAGAATGGCACAGTTATGCTAGATCTGCCTTGTTTTTCATGCTTTTGCTTTTATTTCACAATCTAATTTCTCTCAAGGCATGACATTCATCAGATACATAAAGAAATCCTACTTCTCTACGTTTTCCAGACTGAGCCATTCTGAAGTTTGTTTTATTTTAAAGAAGTTATATGCAGTGACTTCAAATGCCCCCAAACCACTCTTCCTGTTCCTGGCACATCGGAACTGACACTGGTTGAAAAAGCCCGACCTTCTGCACTGTATGTGCCTATATATGGTCATGAATATGTGCTCGCAGAAGTGCAGGGGCTCTCGCCACGCCACTGTCAGCTCCGCTAAGATATGCTCATTCCTGATAATCAGCTAGGGTACACCTAACAATAATAGAGACATTAAAACTGCAGTTAGCTTTTCTGCTCCGCCTCTCCCGCTCCTCTCCCCCCCTTCTCTTTTTCTTTTACCCTTTTTAACTTAACTGAAATACAGCTGTATTTGCCAAGCACCCTGACAGCTCCCTCCTTCGATCAACAGCCATGCTGGGCAGGAAAAAGGTGCTGGTAAGCAAGATGCTGTGAAACCACTATTTTGCCCTTACTCTTTTCTATGCATCACTTATTTCAAGTTCAGCTGTGAACTCCTCGCAGCAGGGAGACCCACCCTTCCTCTACACTCATAGCAGGTTAACATTTACTGCTCCAGAGCAATAAAAATTAAATAGTGAGGCAGATATTAAAAGACCTTTTTACCTAAGACCTGCATAAAAATGTGGAGTGGGGAAGGTAACAGAAGATGTCCATAATACATTTCCACTCAAAACCAACCTTGTTGCTAATCACAGGGAAAAAAAATAAAGAGCTTCCAGCAGTTACTGTTATCAGTGATTATAGAACGTGTTACAGTAGCAGCAAAGCATTGTGTATCACACATTTATATTCTGGATTCCTGAGAGCACCCTTGCTTCCTTATAAAACAAATCTCCCACTCACAGGAACATATGTTTGGCAAAAAGGTGGATGAGATACCACACTGAGGAGAAGGGAGCTCTTTGGCTCTGCTCTAGGAACAGTGAAGAGTCCAGAGAGCCCTATTCCCACAGTCACGCCTTCTGCCATAGTTGTTGGTTCAGGAAGCCTTTCTGCAGGCAATGAAACAAATAGCTTTGTCTTGACCCACTGAACTGTATTTACAGGTAGCTACAGGAGTTTCTTATAATTAGCCCATAGTTACAGAAATATTAACATGGTTAAGCTGATTCAAACTAGGTATGTTCCAATTCTCTCAAGACCCGTAATTCACACTCACAATAACATGCAAGTCATTCAGGAATTCTGCTTGTACTACCTGCAGTGATACTGAATAAAACCGGAGAAGCCTTTTGTCGAGTTCAGAGTTTCGTTCAAATGCATGTTTGGAGTTCAGCTGAGCTGTTATTTTTGAATACGCAGCTTTACTTTCTAATGAACAAAAAATCTGCTCTGACATCTTCTACTAGTCAAAATTAATTTTGCACTGACACATGTAGCACATCAAGGAACACAGTCTAAGGTCAACACCTATAAATACTTAAAGGGTGGGTGTCAAGAGGATGGGGCCAGTCTTTTTTCAGTGGTGCTCAGGGATAGGACAAGAGGCAACGGGCACAAACTTGAACATAAGAAGTTCCATTTAAACATAAGGGTGGCAGAACACTAGTACAGGCTGCCCAGAGAGGTGGTGGAATGTCCATCTCTGGAGACATGGAGGCATTCAAAACCCACCTGGACATGTTCCTGTGCAACCTGCCCTAGGTGGACCTGCTCTGGCAGGGGGGTTGGACTAGATGATCTCCAGAGGTCCCTTCCAACCCTGTATCATTCTGTGATAAGGTTCAATCTCTTGCAAGGTACAGTGCCTGATGATCTGCCAGCACTGAAAACATCAACATAGTTTTTGAGTTTGCAAACCCTTCAATTTAAAAAAAAAAAAAACAAAACGACAAACGTAGCTGACTTCTCCTTTGGACAGGTAGATATTTGGTATTACTGGCTCCAACTGCACATTAAATTCTTAGGTTATATACTTTCCAGGATGTTACACCAGCAATTACAATACATCTTTTAAAAAAGAGCTAGTAGTGTTTCCTAATTGGCATAAACTGACCTAATACCATGCTTCTGCTCCCACCAAAATGACTAATCTCCCTGCTCCTTCCCAAATAAACCCTGTGATCCATTTTTACAAACTCCTTTGCATCACTACTGTTCATCTATTTCTGTGAGCACCCAGAGAAGCAAATTGATCTAGATAAAGAATAGCTTTAGAAGGTGGCAAGAACATAGCAACCAATTCACTTATCAAGAGAGCTTTAAATAATCATTGCTTCTTGCTGCCAGCAGTTTAGTGAGGTAAATAAGCCTTCAAAAGGCTGGACAAGCACTGAGAAAGTATATGTGAGAAAGGGGTTATCCCATGTCAGTAGCAAACTGTCTTCTCAGCATCTCATGAAATGTCACCCATGCCCATGGGTAAAATTTCAAATAGTGAAGCAGCATCCCAAAACATGCAGCATCTCACACGCACATAGAGCAAAGGCAGCGACTCTGTAGAGAGGGAAAGAACATAAAAAGCAGTGTTGCAACTTCAGCTTTCCTGCCAAGCTCAACTGAAAAATGCACTGTAGCACACTCAATTCACTTCTGCTTCTGAGGGAGCCGAGGAAGAAAACACTGCAAAAATGTGGTTCTGTGGCACAGGAAAGGAGGGGCACATTCCATGCCTATGGCTTTGACTGAACAGACATTTACTTCATAGTAATGCCTGAAGCTGCATTGCGTCTGTAGAATGTGTGTTTCCCTCAGTTATTTTGAATGTACAAATATTTAAAAGTATGTAATAATACCAGCACTTAGTAGTGGTGCAAATCTTACACAGCATAAGGTATTCTAGCTGCATTCTTTCTACCCGAAGAACTGACTTGGATAATGAAATTTATTTTCAGAAAAATAACCCTTTTGAAAGGTGCTGATTGTTTCACCGTGGGGCGTTTCAGCAGTAGAGAATCTATTACAGAAGTCTCCATCTTAAAATTGCTTTACGCACAACATCATATTAAGATGAAGGATTCAAAAAAAAATACCCAAACCAGGACTTCTGAAAGTCATTGTACAGATAGCAAAGAGGAATATGAAAGCAATGTATGTTACTTGGACAATACAATAGTGGAAGAAAATTAGAGAAGATAAATCTCCCCCATGTCATTTTGCAGCTACTTTTATTACTGCTGACTGTATCTAACTGAACACCTTTTTATGCCATGTACTTCCCATATTTAAATTCAGAAACATATTAAAAGAACTGTACTGGTCTCAAATTAGTGAAACAAGTATGTTTTGTTAGTAGATGTTAAAAGATCAAGATCATCCTGAAACTTTGGCTTCCGCTATCACCATCAACTACTAAAAGCTCTGAACTGAAAAAATTTGCTTGTAATTATAATACAGAAAGTAGAATACATTATATTATTTTTCCCCACATCTGTATTTCTCTGAAAGCCTATGTTTTCTTAGTCGTTGGCTGGAAAACAAATAGCCAAGAAAACCACACACATGCAAAAGTGATTCTAAAATTACTGATAGCGGTACACGTCTCAAATTTGTCATACAGAACATTCTTCCTGCAGCATCTTTACTGCAAGTTTTTATCTTCAATACAGTAGTCCTTTTTTCAGCTATGTACATGAAAGCTCATAATATGAGCAACCAAGGGAAAAAAAAAGAGGGCTAAGAACATCTCAGTTTCACAGCTTAGACAAGAGTGGCTTTCAGTAACTTCCGAAGCACCCTCTGAGGAAAAAAAAAAAAAGAAGAAAAAATAAAAAGGAAAAAAGGAAAAATAGGAGGTGTGTCAAAGTAGTATTAAGTTGCAGTCTCAGGAGAGTATCCATCAGGTGCTTTAAAATATTAGTATCTCAAACTGTATCATTCCTTGGTACTTCCTATCTCATTGTAGGGTCAAGCCCCAACATATGTAATCAACTCAAGAAACAAAATATCGTTTGGGGAGACATACTAGAAGCTAGCACTCTCTGCTAAATAGAAATCTCATTCGACTTGACAAAGGTCTAATGCAGTCATTGGTCTGATGTAAATTTATGAGTAAATCTTACTCATAAAACCTTTAGAAGCTGAGCAATTGCATACTTTGCGTATGGATCAGATAGACAACAGATAATAAGCATAAAAAAACCCCCCAAAACTCAGAATTTCCTTGCAAAAGTCATTCATGGAAAACTGAAAAAGTAGTAAAATTTTACATTTAGTCAAAAGCAAAAGCATTAAATTATGTTTGGGAAGTAAAAGCTGTAAGAAAAGGCAGGTAAGACGTCACAAAGAAAGAAACTGATGTCATCATTTCCCACATACAGAATCAAGACGTTCTGTCAGCCCCAAACATGTGCTCCCCAGTTGCAGCAATGAGATCTCTCTTTCTCAGCAGTCTTTATGGATCCGTATCTACTATAACCTAAAAAGCACTTGGTTCATATTTGGAAAGCATTCTTCCAACACAAAGCCTACATTTTCCAAGTGATCCTTCCTACTACTCCACGATCATTATTTATAGATACTCCAAGGACATCAAGCCTGGTTTCAACAGCAGCAGGGAGAGAAAAGGAACAGTATCAGAGCTTGCTCTATGAAAAATGCCTTTATTAAAAGGTCATAGAATAAGGTCCCACCTTAACTGTATACCTCCCAATTTCAGTGTCCTAAAATTCCCTCTCGAAGTTACCTATTAGTTTGAAAGTTTTAATGCCTTCTGTCAAGTTAAGGAAGTATTCAAAATATTTTACATTTCAGAAGCTTTTTACTCAAAGATTAAAAAAATGTAATTTCCATATGCTGAAAATTCTGTGTTCATTTCCACACAAGTGGTTCTAACTCCTTTATATCCTGCTTTCAGAAATTGGAAGTGAGTATCATACAGTGCTGCCTGAGAAAAATACACTTGTTTGCTAAATAATGCGGTTAAAATCCTTATCCTATTCCTCTATGGGTGCCAAAATCAAAATCAACCAAAAGTGGTATTTCACAGCAGAACACAGTAGGTTGATGACTGTGTTGGTGGGCGACAGAATCCGATCCATCACAAATTATTGTGTCCGGTATTATTACTGGATTTGCCAATAATTTGTTCTGTAACACTTCTCAATTTTTGGTTCAATCAGTTTCTCTTATCTATTTAAAACTATGAGGTTTCCTGGGTTGCATGCCTCTGTTGCAACAATTCTGTGAGCACAAAGGTAGCAAGAATGGGGCTTTTAATGGTCTTGAGGTGCCACTGCATTATAAATACTCCACAACATGGTAAAAGTCATAATCCACAAGAAGTACCTAACTCCTTCAAACTAGTACTAACAAAAGAATATATGAACTGCAATTTTAGAAATCGCTGATCTTGTATGTAGAATAACAGGTATTCATCTTCAAGCTTCAGGTAATTATTTTTAGCTTGTCAAAAATGCATATAATTTTGCGTTGCATAATAAAGCAAAGCCCAGAACCGGGAGTTCTGGGCTCCCCAGTTCAAGAGGGACAGGGAACTACTGGAGAGAGTCCAACGTAGGGCAACCAAGATGATTAAG
>JAOXNO010000001.1:27005843-27017072 GCA_028565335.1 Limnodromus scolopaceus
GACTCTTTTCAGTGGTTTCCAGCGAAAGGATGAGGGGGAATGGGCATAAGCTGGAACATAGGAAGTTCCACTCAAATATGAGGAAAAACTTCTTTACAGTAAGGGTGACAGAGCCCTGGAACAGGCTGCCAAGAGAGGTCGTGGAGTCTCCTGCTCTGGAGATTTTCAAGACCTGCCTGGATGCAGTCCTGAGTAATGTGCTCTAGGCAATCCTGCTTTAGCAGAGGAGTTGGACTAGATGATCTCTAGAGGTCCCTTCCAACTCTGTCTAATCCGTGACTAACTTTCTATGGAGGTCCACAGTGAAAAGACAACCAGCTTTGGACACAAGTTGCAACAATTAAATATTAGGAAAAGTTTCTAACCACGGGTGTAGTCAAACACTGCAACACATCACCCAGAGAGCCTGTGCAGTCTCCATTCTTGGAGATACAAAACTCAAAGTGTAAGTTCCTAAGCAAGCTGATCTAAGCTGGCCCACTTTGACCGAGCAGCATTTGAGTCACCTCCAGAAGTTTCTTCCAGCCTGTATGACTTTATAAATATAGTTACTATTTGCAGTCATACGTTGTCATGGTAGGACATACATACAGAATATAGTAATTTTTTCAGACAGTGTTGAACACTTCTGTAATTTCTCAAAGTGATTAAAATTTCTCTTTTGTCCCTCAATCTCAAGGGGATGATGCATTTTTAAAAAAATTAATTCCCAACTCAAGACCACACACTATATCATCTCAGGATGTACACAAAAAATCTTAATCTTGGAATTGCACATCAGTCTGAGAAGAACTCCCAACTTTCTCATTCTTATTAAAGAATTTCCTCAAAATGTTATCAAAGTGTAACCACTGAGTTTAACCTCACCTTTGTAAAAACAATTCCTTCCACACAATTTCTCTTACATTCACCTTTAGAAAAATGTTTAATTTACTGCATTATCAAAGCTGTGAAAGTTAACAGAAGATATGCTTAAACAGTAACTGAGTTATTTGAGATTTAAGTATGAAAGGTTGAAAAACCTTTCATCAGAACCTGCTACAGCATTTCCAGTTCTATTCAGAATTTAAATATAAACAAGAACCTGAGAGCTCACAAGGTTCTCCTCCAAGACATGTTAGCAAAATTGCACTTTTAAATATAAAACAAAATGTGTACTAATGAACTACAAAGAAAGAACATTAAGGACATCTGCAAAACTCTACTTTACATTTACCTGATAGATTACAGTGAAATTATACCCAGAAAAGGCTATTCAAATCCTGCTTCGAATCCAACACATTCTGCTCCTAATCATCTATGGTCTTCAAGTCCCATTCAGGGCAATTCTAAAACTCAGAATTCGAGATTCTTCCAAAATGAATGATTTAGAGCACATATATACTTTAATACATGTAAAGATTTTTAAAAAGTAAGGGGTTTTTTTTGGTCAAAAAATTCTGCTAATGCTTCCAAAGTAGTTTCAGGAAAAAGGTTTATATTTGCATTAAGGAAACACCTGAACCTCCCACATTGGTGTGCTTGTACCTGCAAGTCTGATCTGCTGTCAATGTATTACGTTTTAAAGACAAAGTTACACAAGAGAATGCATTTTACTGGCATAAACTTTTCATCTAACAGCACTAAGAAACAAGTTATCCTTAAACAATCTGACAAAACTACACAGCAGTTTTGTTGGTGTAAGACACCCACCTTCATTAGATTTGTAGGTTTTAACACCTAATTTAAGATGCTACAAAGTTACCCAACGCAGCAGGAAATATCTGGAAGTGATGCTGGCTCGTTTGCACAAATGGGACTACTTCCTCATCAGAAGAAAAGTTTTGCTGTAATTACAGCAAGCTGACCTACTGTTAAACCCCACCTTCCTGAACAAGTGGAACTACTGAGACATAACCTTACTGAAAGAGGTATGGTTCCTTTTTAAAAAATAATTGTTTGACAATTCACACATTTATATGCTCAGCATTTTAAGGAATGCAAGAACTAATTTCCGTTAAAAAAAATAATTGATGAATAATAATGAGAATCCTATAAGGATTCTCCCCTTTCCTCCCTAAAGGCATCCAGATTTTCTCAGGCTTTATGCTGGTATCAACACAGCTATTTAACTCCTGTGCTTTGTAGAGAACTGGATTCACATTAAAAAAAAAATAATATCTACAGCAAACACACCCCTTCGAGTCACCAAAAATGGACCGCAGAACACTGGTTTTATGATTTAAATACTTTTAGTCTTGTTTTGCATTTATGCTGTTGGTTGTTAATGAATATTTACATTAGTAAGTGCAACTTTTACAGTAAAATCAGTACCTTCCATTAATCATTGCCTATATTCATGTAGATAAATTGTAGCTTTTATATAAACACTAATATCCTCATTAAAAACATTTTTAGATATGCTTATTAGTTCGGCATAGCCACAGGTAGGAAAACAGTTTCTACAGAAACTGAAATAAAATTAAACTGCAAAAAAAATGGTTACTAGATTTTAACAAACCTACTTCAAATATGCTGGATAAATTAATAGGTTTTGCATTCAAAACTTGGTAAGTGAGGATGCATTACCCATAGGAAGGGCACAGAAGTGATGACTTCCCATTGCTATCTCCCTTAAGAGTTCAGGGCTTCAAGATTTACACCTCTCACACCTAGTTTTTATTGATAGACTGAAGCAAATAAGCATACCTTATTCCACCTATGTAAAAGCTCCTGAACTTTCAGTGACCTATGTGAATAAAGCAACTACAAAACACTGTATCACAAAAGCTGCTTTGAGCACTGGAAAATCCGTGGTACTAGATGCTTAAGCCAGTAACTTTCACTGGCAATGGCCCAACTTCAGATCCTCAGATGTACACAAACCTTACACACTGTATTTACTACAATTAACTCTCAGATATTTTTTTTTAAAAAAAAGCTTTTTCAATTTTATCCTCACACTGCTAAAATGTGAATCTAAGAAACAAGACTGGGTTCAAAACCTGTTACGCAATCTTGCATATTGAAATCAAGTTCTTTCTGGCAACTGGCTCTTCTCCTTCCTTGGTTTCAGAGCTTTTTTATTTGAACTGTAACTCTCTGTTTTGCCACTATTCCAATTCATGCCCTTTCTGTATTCTCAATTACACTAAACATTGCAAGTTTTAAATTTGAATTACGTTAGAGCTACATACAACCATCTTAAACTCACTACTAGATAGTAACAGGAAGGTAGAGCAGCTACAAATGGAATTGCTTACTGCCTTTGCAACACTTAAATTTTCTGAATATACTCAAAGACGTGATTCATTCAGAACTTGTCATATCACTACACCACTTGCTCTCCTATTTACTTATGCTTTTACAGCATTATTAGGAGTTCACCTTCTTCCCTCCTTGAATTCCAGCAGTTTTGATCAGTGTTCTAGCTATGCCTCTATTGAAATTACCTGCAAAACTTCACCACCATCATCATCTGCATCACCCCTTAATATTATCATCGGAAAAAAGTATATAAAGGAGCAATGTGATTTTTTTTTTCCCTCCGTCTGCCTGCCTCTACTTCTACATTTATTTATAGTCTCAACTGGATGGGTGAGAAGGGTGTCCTTTTCAAATGCTACCCAGCTCATTTTTTTTAGCTCAGTAAAGGTGAATGTCTGAAATACATTTAACTCATGCTATCATTTTACAAATAAAATGTTATCAGAATTAAAATCTTAAGGCATCGCAAGATCTGTATGGATATTTGCTTGCTTTTCCAAGAGTTTGCAGTGTTGCCTATCTTTGCTTTGTTAGCCAACAAAATATACTCGCAGGCTTGGAAAAATCCACTTATACAGGGCAATCAATTTTATATGGGACTGAAGAGGATAAAGGAACCAATTTAAATTTACAAAGGCAGAGTGCTGATTCTACTCACTTACACCAAGGCAGGAAGTCTGCACCCATTTTTGGAGAAAAGAAAACTGAAATTAATGGACAGAAGAAAGTTTAGAACTTAACTCCATCAGTCAAAAGCCCAGGCAGTGCTTCTCGGATCATACAGATGCAAGATAAAACTGTCATTGCGTCTTTTATTATTTGACAGGACAAGAGGCAATTGACACAAAAGCTTCAGACAGGAGGTGTTGTCTGAGCATAAGGAAACACTTTGTTACTTCAAGGGTAACCAAGCACTGGCACAGGTTGCCTAGGGAGGTTGCAGAGTCTCCACTCCTGGAGATTTCCACAAGCCATCTGTAGATAGCCCTGGGCAGCCTGCTCTAGATGACCCTGCTTCAGCGGGGGGTTGGACAAAATGACCTCCAGAGAACCCTTCCAAGCTCAACCATTCTGTGATGCCAAGATAGCTTGTAGTATTTTCAAACATACCCTCTGGAACAACATACTGGATTAGAGTTACTTGTATTTTCTGTAAGGGGCTAAAAGACTCATGGATTACCACATATACTTCTTGATTACATTACTACTTGTACCAACAGAGAGGTGGCATTTGGATGTAAATTAAGTAAAGGAGGGCACAATCTTAAAGCCTCTTGGGAAAAAGATAGTGAGATCCTGGCGCTATGCATCTCTTGGCATATTAGTGCCTCTCTAGTTCTGAAACGTGGTCCTGTTAACCTCAAACATGCAAAAATTCTGCCTTATTGTAATTGTTTAGACATTTCAGACATCCTCCTTCTAACTTCAAAGAAGTTTGAAATGTCATTTATTGATGTCTCCCACATTTGTCATCTCACAGCTTCCACAGCCACAAAAACCTATGCTTTCAAAGTCGAAAATGAATAATACTGTGCATTACATAAAGACATGAGAAGTGCACCAGCACCATGTACACAGAACACCACACCCTAGCTCTGAAACAGGCAGCTGCCGTGAAGCTGGATCCAACAGAGGAAGACAAGGAGCACTGGTAACTGAAGTCTTTCAAGACACCCTCCTCGCTGTGACATTTTTCTGGAAAAATCTGTCTTAAACCTAAGAATTTTCCAACTACCATAAAGAGAAATCACACGCTCATGTCCTTAACACAAACCCTCTGCTCCTTGACTTTATGCTTCCCCGATCACTGTCTCCTAATAGGAAGTAAAATAACCTTCCTCATCCCCCACCCACCTCCTCCTCTCCCAAATCTCTCGTATCCTCTCTCCTCCCGGAGAGGAGCCTGTGGAGATGAAGGGGGAGGCGATGGCCTAGGCCGGCCCTGCTCTGGGGCCGGGGCGGCGGCACAGAGCCTCTCAGCAGGGAGGGCAGAGCCGGTGCCCCGGCGCAGCCGGCCGGCACGGGCAAGGCGCCTCGGAAACGGGAAGTGGAGGTGGGGGAAGGGGAGGGAGACTCCCTCCGCGTCCTTTCTGCCTCTCCCTGCCGTCCTCCGCCGCCCACCGGGCGGGGGCGGCGGCAAGCAGCGGCCGTGCCCGCCACCCCGGCGGCTCGGGGAGCCGGCAGAGCGGCCGCCGCCGCCGCCTCCACCGGACACCGGGCCCCGCCTCCCCGCCGGGCTCGCACCCTACAAGGAGCGGCGGGAGATGCGCCGGGACCGAGGCGGCGACGGGGCCAGCCCTCCACCCGGCCTCTCTGCCGACCCTCCTCCCGCCCCCCTGACTGACAGGCCCGGCCGCAGGGCGACGGGAAAAACACTAACCACAGGATGAGAGCCGAGCTCGCCCGGCGGCCTGCCGGCTCGGAGAGCCAAGGAAGTAAGAGCAGCCCATCCCAGCCCATCCCGGCCCTGCCCGGCTTGGCGCAGCACCCCCACCCGCCCCTACCTTCTCCTCGTCGGACAGCTGCTCCTCCAGGTCCGCCATCTTCCCGTCTGGCTCCGGCCGCCGCCGCCCCCGTCTCCTCCCTCACAGGCAGGAAGGGCGGGCCCCCCCCCAGCTCGTCGCGCGGCGGCGCCCGTGCGCATGCGCGGGGCGGGGGAAGGGAAGGGAGTTCGGGCGACCAGAGTTAAAAGTTGCAGGTTTTCAGACATTTTACCGGGTAGAACTGTGACTCAGTGCGGGTGTTGGGGGGCGGTGGAGATGAGCTCCGTGTGTGTGAGGGGGGTGAGCGCCGGTGGGGTTGTGTGGAGCAGTCCGCCGTGGGCTGGTAAGGGGTTTCAGGAGGGTGGGTTTGGTGCCAGCAAGAGGTTGAGGAAATGGGCTGTGTGAGATGGTTTGTACTGGGCGACACTGGACGTGGAAAAGGGAGTGTGGTTAACGGGAGGAAACAGGAAACTAAATAGGTTGGAGTTATTATATTTTTTTTTTTACCGCAAGGAAATGCAAAGAGTGTCTTCCAGTGGCCGTGACGTGGCAGGTACACAAGAGGGGCATTTGAGATGGTGGCTTGCAAGGGTTGCCTGGGAGAAGACATAATACCAGTTTTGAGGAAAACTGTAATAAAAACATTCCTGCAGCTCAAACCATGCGGGTTTGAGGCCAATGGGGTTCTGCTTCCTCTTCCAACAGGGCCCTGGGGCAGGGAGATGCCTAAGGAGCCATGAGAGGCCAAGGCCGTACCTGCTGGCACTTCC
This sequence comes from Limnodromus scolopaceus, assembly GCA_028565335.1. NCBI lineage: Eukaryota > Metazoa > Chordata > Aves > Charadriiformes > Scolopacidae > Limnodromus > Limnodromus scolopaceus. The sequence continues at coordinate 27,012,343 of JAOXNO010000001.1, forward strand.
CAGGAATGCTTCCTCACTTCCCGGGAATGCTTCCTTGCTTCCAGCCAGCCGTGTTGTGGGAGGTGGTCATCCTCCCCAGTGACTGCGTTCTGATGAGGATTGCTGAACTCGTCTTCACGGGTCAGATGAACAGTGGGAGGTTTTGTTTCCTTCCAGGAGCAAAGTCAGACTGGGAAAACAGATAAGCAGGAGAAGCTGTTTTGATAACGATCTGTTCTGGCAACACTGAGATGGTCACAAGCTCCATTCTGCAGAAGGTGAAAAACTGTAGAAGCCTCAAAAGGAAAAGAGGAGTCATGACCTCTTTGAGACATCCTTCCTGTTCCTTGATCAAAAGTGGAAAGAATATAGGAAATACTGGTGTTAGGCAAGTCAAGAACTTGGGTTTTGTGGAACACTGGGATAAGTCTGAATTAAGGTGGGTGTCAGTAGCATTGATCTCATTAATATGGGTGCCAATTTCCTGGATGATACAAGAGCAAGGGCAGCTCAGAGGACAAAATATCTTCATTCTGTGTTCTAAATAGGACAACCCTAAAGCATTATGAAGTAAATCCAAATGTTACACTGTATGTAAGGGGTACATCTTTCAGTTTATTGCGTATTAATGTTAGGAAACTCAAGGTTGTAAGACAATTTGGAGCTTGAGAAAGATTATATGATTAGTGCAACAAAGTTAGTGGGTACAGTCTTGTATGATGTTGAAATTGATGGTTAGACTCTGTTCTTCAGTATGGAAAAGGTAAAAAAGCTGGTGTATTATGGAAGTGTCCATTAGCTGCTTCAAAGTCAGAGAACTTTCAGAAGAATAAGAATTATTTATACATTAAAGTTTTAATTCTTTAAACATAATATGGTCTGCCATGCCGTGGACCACATGATCTTGCTAGAGAATATGTTGAACTTCTTAATGGTCTATTTCTAATGTGTGGGAAGAATAAAGTTTTGAAGTATATGGGGGGAAGTATAAGTCCAGTGATAACTCTTTGGTAACATTTAAAAAATATGTTTTCTTAATGTCCAACATAGTGTACTTCATACCAGTTATGAAGGACAAGGAAAATCTGATCATTAACTGGAAAATCGCTAGTGTCAGGATGCTTCCGAGTCAGTCATAGTTAGTGGTATGAATGTAGCCAGCTTCTAGCCAAAGGACCTTGTTATACTGTACAGTTCTTCCACATCTGCCTGTCTTGCATGAGTATTTGTATGCAATGATTAATGCTGTCACATGCAGTATAGCAAAATATTGCCAATATCTGTAGAATTTTTCAAGGCTATCATTCTAGATGCCCTAACAGGACTGTTGCATGGAAATGAAGGAAAGTGATACTGGACAAGTAGTCGTTATAGTCAAATGGGTACGTGGCAATTATAACGGCACCGAAAATCAATACATGAACAAAGGATCAAAATGGAAAGAGAGTCAAAATAACGAATGTACAAGTTGGAAAACATGACTGATTCAGGAAAGCCGAAGAGAGATTTAAAATAACTGTAGCCGTGAAGGGTAAAGATAATGGACAGTAGTTTATTCCTGTCAGGAATGAAATAAAGGACAACCAAACCCAATGTTTGATAAGGCCATTGCTAGATGTAGAGCGGTGAGGTGTAGAGGAGAAAAGGATGTTTCATTTTGGAACATCTCACATATATTATTTGGTCACAATAATAAAAGGTAATGGTCTGTAGCAGGGGAAGGCATCATGCAACAATCAGCTCTGCACAAGAGGACTTTATAAATTCCATCCTAGATTCTTAAGAGTAGCTGGCTGAGGAGGTCTGTGAACTGCTTCTGTTAAAAATTAACACACCTTGGGTTTTGCCAGCCAGGTGATGTTGACAAGGATGTTGCTTTATGTAGTATGTATTAAGAGGGTAGTTCAAAAAGGTAGATCTTACGAGATAAACATGAATAGTTTTCTCATACGTTAATATATCTATCTGTTGGATGTACTATGTTTATACGACATTTTTTCTTGAAATTAGCATGATGAAATGAATGATTCAGAGGAGCACTGTGTAGTCATCGTAGATACTAATGGGAACCTTCTATGTAGTACCCTGGCAGGTGCTTTACTGTGACCTTACGACTTAATGGGGAACGAATAATCACACAGAAGTAACTACTGTTCTTGCTTTGTGAGTCAGTGTTTTGGAGTGCTTGTGTGTATTTTCAGGAAGAATATGTAAATTTCAGAGGGAATTAAAGGAGGACTGAAAATAATCCTGAAGATGCAGAACGTATTTCAGGATGTGAGGCTTAAGGATGTCAAGATTAAGAAGTGATTTAGGAAATAGCAGTGATACCTGAGTTAGTTTGGAATTTATATGCATCCTATCTGCAGTCATACACCTTTACTTGCTTTTTTAAATTGAATACAGCCAATTTCCACCCAGTACATCTTTTCATGCTATAAAATTCGCCCACATTAGCAATTTTTTTCATGTGCCGGTGTCTCTACGCATTGATCAAAGGTTAATTTGCACTACAGTCACATACAGAACAGCAAACCATTCTGTTGCTAACTAGGTACATCACGTCTTAGTAGATATCTGGTCCTACTATGTGAAGCTCACCGTGAGCTAGCAGATCTGTCTGATGAGCAACGTGTGGTTTACTGATGTGATGAGAGAAAAACAAATGACTTAAAAAGGAAAAAAAAAGCAGCTATTGAGTTCTGCTTGATCTAATTGGACACCGTAGAGCTACCAATCAAGTGCATTGCTATTTTGCTGTGCTGATGCTCTCTTTTCTTTCTGTATTGACTCTATAGGGCCAGACCCCTGGCCCCTGAGTACCACTGGGAGGGAGGGTGCAGCAATCCTTCCTGCAGGGCTGTCAAGATGGCTTGAGAGAAGTGCAGTTTCTGTGCAAAAGCCATCCTGAAGACTGGTGAGGAGACAATGGGACATAGGGGTGAGTGCAGCACCCTTCCTCTGTCCTTCTGCACTGGCCCCACAGATTGAGATAAACCATGCAGGAAAAAAAAAAATATTACATTTTCATTCTTCTTATTCAAGGCAGATGATTGACATTTGACCTATTGCATCTGTTCAGAGGACAGATTGATGAGAGGTATATTTGGTGCCTACTTGTTTAATCTGGTGGATGTACTACACTGTTTCCTAGGAAAAAGGCGGACTCCAGCCAAGCTCTGAGCCCTGCTCAGATGGTGCTCCTGAGAGTGGGACAGGAGGAGTGTCCAGAAAAGTGTAGCAGGCGGTGTCGCTGCTGCCTGCTTCTTTCTGTGGGAAGCGTCTCCCTGCATCCTGATAGCTGTTGGTATAAATCCTCACATTCTGGCAGGTCGGTGGGAGGCATACTCCAATTCCTCAGATTACCAAATATGTATCAGATCTTAGGGCCTTGGGAATTGCCTACCGATTTGGGTCTGTTCTGGGGGAGTTGGTGTTAGCAAACCTCACAATTTGCTCTTTTTACCTTATAGAACCTTGGTGGTGAGCGCAAAGAGAAGCTGAATTCTAAATCCTTACAGCAGTGTTAGAAAGGAAGCTGTGACAGGAAGAAAACTATAGTAAAGTGCAACTGTAGAGCAAACCTGAGACTGAGCTTCCGTCTTAGATAACGCTTAGTATCTTTTTGGCCACAACAGATTTAAGAGAATGACTCAGTAGTCTTTCACCTGGTGTGACCATTGAGACTCTCACCACTGAGAGCCATACAACAGCCCAGGTTGGAAGGGACCTTGAAAGATCATCTGGACCAACCTTTCATGGGAAAGGGAGCATAGGTGAGATTATCTAGCGCCTGGCCCAGCTGCATCTTGAGAACCTTCAGTGGTGTGGACTCTACCACTTTTCTGGGAGGCTGCTCCAGTTAATGATTGTTCTCACTGTAAATGTCTTTCTTATATCAAGATTTTTGTTGATAACTTAGCTTTGATCATCAAGTTTATGATCTTTCTTACTGTGGCATTTTTAAGATTGTCACAACATTCCTTGTGCTTCACAATCATATGTTTATAAATGTTACTAATTTTATATCATATGCTATGTTTTTCGTGGAGACTATGCATGTCATAATTATTTAGATGACAAACTCAATATTTAGAGTGGATTTTTTGGTCAGTTTTAGGGGCCTTTATTACCGCACTTTTTAGGTTTGTTTTAGGATTGCATTCAGATCTTATCCAGGCTTGCTCTGTGACTTCCTACTCTGTTTCTATTCTTGGGGGTTTTCTCAGCTTCTCTCTCTGCCCTCATCCCCTCCAAGAATAGACACCTATATACCTTGCCTTATATAATTCAAATTCAGAATCTTGCATTTGCCTTTCTTTTGACATGTACCTATGTTTTAGGGACTAGATACCCATGTTGTTTCTTCAATTTCTCTTAAAATGCAGGGTGGTAGTTTACTGTTGAAGATTTGGTTCTCCCATAAATCAAGGTGCTTCTAAGCAGATACACTCTTTAAGAACTAAGAGTGGGATTATTTATTTGTGATACAGAATTTTTATTCAAGGATGTGAATGCAGAAAAGGAGGCTAAAAAAGAGCAAGTGTTGAGCACTTCAGAGGAAGGCAACCAGAGGAAGGAAATACACCTGTCTTGTTGGCTGCTGCTCCTGCTCCAGCAGAGATAAGGAGGTTGCAGGTCTTTGAAGGCAATGGGCAATAGTGCAGCACCAGTGCAAAGATCTGACAGCAACAAGAAGATGATAAAGAGGAAGTGCTGAGCACTGAAACATCTACTTTTGGTTTTAGTCA
>JAOXNO010000001.1:27017172-27027499 GCA_028565335.1 Limnodromus scolopaceus
GCAAAGATCTGACAGCAACAAGAAGATGATAAAGAGGAAGTGCTGAGCACTGAAACATCTACTTTTGGTTTTAGTCAGTCCCAAACTATCTTTTGGAAGGAGCAATACTTACATGATCCAAATTATGTACAGATTTTCGGAGGTGCCAAAAAATTCTTGTTCTACTCATTCTGAAGCCTGTAATCTTGATATGTGGGGTGTGTGTTGGTGGGTTTCTCCTGACATCTTTGTTACATTTGCTATCTTAATATGTTAACTATTTAAAAACTGCAGCATTAGCTTTTAAAATGTTGTCTTTACCTGCCAACTTCTTTTCTTCCCCTGCCCTTTGACTTCTTGAGTGTAGTTGCAGAAGAGCTTAATCCAAAATTCTCTGATGAAAAAGTCCTGATTTCCTTCTGTAAAGTACAGTCAAACAAAGATTAGTGACTGTTTATAAAACATCTTTTGTTACAGAATATCTTCTCTCAGTGCTAATTTATTTAATTCTGATGCAATGTAAGGAGCAGCAGCATAGTAAAAATGCATTCTAAAAGTATTCTTGAAGTTAGCAGTGCATGATGGATTGCTGGTATTGAGCCATTATAGGGATTTAAATTACAGAATGGGAATTTTCAGGAAAAATAGAACAACTAGAAAAGTTTGCTTTAGCATTGTTTACCGTGTCTGTGGAAAAGTTGCTAACTTAAACATTAGTTTGTGCTACAGTGATAAATATTTTATTAATAAATTATATCATAGCCATGGGCTATGACAGTGCTTTGGAAAGAAGAGTATTAGCATGTCTATTTTACAGCCTGTTTTTCAAAGATAAATAAATTAACTATAGACAGGTACAGCTAGAGGGGTTTCAAGGAGAACATTTATGAATTGCAAAGGGCTCAAAGAATAATCAGGGCCTGGAAATTGTGAGCAATCCAGTCTGGTTAGTTTATCAGCATTAAGCTTATAGGTTTGAGAGTACTTATTGGGAGATTGGAAAGTTATTAGGATGTTTTGATGTATTAGGATATTACAGGATTCATGGCCAGAAGTTAAACCAGGACACATTCAGACTAAATAAACTTAGTATTAATTGTCAGAGTAGATGACTACTGGGACAATTTAACCAAGGCAACAATGGGATTTGCATTTTTAAAGTAAAGATTGACATTGCGTGGCATGATTCTCTGAGCCCTTCTCCTGTTTGGCAACTGATGGAGAGAAACTCAAGTGAGAATGGAAGTGGCTCCATGGAGGAGCTGAAGAAGAGAGAGTATAATTGGAGTGTAATGAACTGGATCCAGTGAGGATGGAGTACAGAAGAGGACCTGGCTTTTAAAAGAGAGCAGAAATACCAGGGAAATGGCTGAGGTTAGAGTGGGTATTAATGAAACAGAAAGACAGGCAGTACCAGAGTCAAAGAGAAGGTCAGTAAAAAGATTTAGTAGAGTATTTGTAATAGGATTATTTGGGGAGTATTTTTGATAAGTTATAAACATCTGAGTGAGCAAGTGACCCTCAGCTCTCATTACATCAACAGGGAGAAATAAGCACTCCAAGGCTGAGATTCATCTGACCTAGTTAAGACGTCTGTTTTAGGATAAGATTATTGGCTGTAATTAGGTGGCTAGTTCAGACCCAGCTGTCTAAATATTAGATGCATGTGTTATGACAGCCAAATCCCCTTTCAGTATTAGAAGATCAAGGGGCAAGGTGGTGATGGACCAATGAAGGGAGACAACGGCTAAGGGAAAGCCACAAAGGACCGCTGAAGTTGCAAGGCTAAGGGAAGGGGGAAAGGACTACACTTGTAATTCAGCATTGCTCTGTGCTCCTCAGGGAACCTGTACTTGGGGAGGCAAATCACACACACAGGACACAAAGGACTTTGTACCAAGAGGGCTGTATTGCTGTACTGCCTTTATTGCAGTTCCTGCTTGGACATCAGGAATGGTGTATCAGTAGCTATTGATAATACAAAGATGGAGCAGGATTAGGAATAACAAAAGGAAGAGGGCAGGCTGGGGATTAGGAAGTGGGGGAGAATCATAGTGTAAGGGTTCTGCACCTTGTAATGGCTAAAGAGGGTCTTTAAGATAACTGTACCTTACAATAGCTCTGAACTGAATCAGTCGAGCTCTGCTTTGATGTACATCATTTGTTTGGCTTTGCTCTGTATCAGGATATCTTGGGAAGAGAAGGGAGGACCAGGAGAAAGCAGCAATGGTGTTAGGAGAAAGCAAATAAAACTGAGGAAAGCAAAGGAGTAGGAGCACTGCTCTCCCCAGTCATTAAGTTGTTACAGGAATAGAGCAGCCACCTAATTCTGAAAAACTCTATGAGAAAACACAAAACTTCCTTTCCTTCCCTCTCACTGAGCCTTGTTCCTGTTTATATATTTAGTTATTCCCTTATGAAAAAGGAAAGTGTAGTCTCTGGCTGGATTTATTTACTTTTATTTTAAAGGAGACATTGTTTGGCAATTTTATTTTTCAACAGGAAATGGCAAATGTGCTGATTTGTTTAATGAAGTTGAGATTCACTGGAGGAGTCCAAATTCCTTTTTCTTTTGCCATCTGTAGAACTGAGTGTGTTATGAAGATAAAATCTCAATAAAGGTAAACGATGCAAACAGGTGTGACTGCAGGGCTGAGAATTTCTGTGCCTGTGTAGAGAAGAATGCCTCAGAGACAGTGGTATTTCAGGGCGCTTAACAGTGATGTCAGTGCTTAATTTTTGATTTTCTGTCACATACTAAAAGAAATAGTAGGAAATGGAGTTGGGATTTTGAAGTAAGGCAATGTAATTTTATTTTTAATTCTTTGGCCCCTGAATGATGCACAGTATTAGTACTTGAGTACACTTGCTTCTGACCTTAGTAAGAGTCTTGAATACTAAAAATTATGCCAGTGTCTAAGTGGTGAACATAACTTCAGTTATCTACTATTGAAACAGCTGCCATGTTGTGTATTGATAAAATCACATCAATATATCAAAAGAATTTTGGGTTTTTTTAATTTAATTTTACACTGATTAATGGGAGACTGGAGCAGATGGTGGTGCAATTTGCCTGTAACAGTCATGTAAACCTTGTCCTGCAGAACTCGTCTGTGGCCTTAGAGCCTGAGATCTGCTTCCCGGGGACATCTGTCATTTCTTACCTGCACAGGGATGCAGTAAAACCACCTTAAATGTAAAAGAAACCAAAGAATTTATCTCACCATTCTCCTTTAGCAAAACTAATCCGATGTACGACTGTAATAATTGCATTGTTCTCAATTTTCTGGTGCTGTAGAAATTAGCAGGTCTCTGACTACAAGAAAGCCAGGATTTCACCCACCTGAATTCTGAAATTGATCATGACCGTGGGCTTCTTCAGGTAAGATTAAACAACCAGGAATCGAGGGAGGAGGTTACAGGCAACTGGGCAGTGTGTCTGTGGGACGGAATGCCAAGTTTTACATGTCTATACATTGTCTCAACATAGTATTTATCTTGTTTAACTTAACCCCCCCTCCTATATTCTGAGGCCTCAATTTTACACTTAATTGGGTTATATAATGGTACAGAGGCCTGTTGCAAGGAGAAAAATTAATATCAGAAGCCTAACAAAGCTCAATGCAGGAGTTATCTATCCATCATTGTATTTCATGCTTGTTTTGTACTCGGCTGCCATCAGCTTCATAGGCTTCATATTGACACTCTTTTGTTCCATGGTTTACAAGTAGAGAATTCCCACCCACTCCCCCAAGCATTACCACTATTGATTTTCTCTATGGGAATAGGGATGCTTTTGATTAGGTTAATAATTCTGTCTATTCCTGAGGAGTTTGTAAAAAGGGAAAAAAGATACCTTTTTTTTTTTCCAGTAAATTGGGATATAGGGATAGTTGGTCAAATTCTCCCTCAAATGGCATGAAAGACAACTGACAAAAGTCTAATGCAAAAGACTAATCCAAAACCAGAGGAAATACATCCCACCATAATCCCTTCCCCTCCCTCCCCCAAGTAATCTTTTGGTTAAGAGCAACTCAGAACAAAAGTAACGCGAAGATTAAAGGTCAGATTATACTGCTTTCATTTTTCAGTGTTAAAGAAATACACAGAGAAGTAAAACATGATGCTTACTCTGAAAAAAATGCTGCCATCTTCCTCTTTGTGGTCCTTTAGCAAGCATTTTGTGTGAACTAATTGGGAGTGGAAAAATATTAAAACCAGAACTTTATTTTGGTAGTAATTAACAACTCACTAAGGGATTTCAATATCTAAACTATTTTGAACCAAAGGAAATGCTTTTGATCCTGGAAAGGGAACAAAGTTTTATTCTACATGTGCTTTAAGGAGTTTTCTAATTTTTAGAATTCAGAATTTGTTTGCTGTGTATCTCTGCCTGTTTTAACTCCTGTTGCTGCTGTTACAGTGATATCTCTGACTGATACAGATTGTTAGTCTGACAGAAAGTCTCATATACTTTCTTTCCAGATGGTAAGCTCCGGCTTTTGCAATACTGTGCTCCACTTCCTTCCTTACCAGAAGATTTTGAACTTCGGTTTTAGTCTCTCATGTCGGATCAGGATATACAGCAAAAAAGGGAGTCTCATCCCTGTTGTGATGAGTAGGATGAGGTGATGAAGAGATACAAACAGAAGTGGGATATATGTAAGGTAACACCATCTAGTGTGATGAACAGGGGTCTCTGTTCTCACTATTCTTTTCCAAATTTTTGTGGCCCTCCAGTCAAAAGTAATTTTTAGGGAAAGAGACAAAGGAGAGCAGCAAGGAGCCTTCGTAGATGTCTCAAGTGCAACAGAGAAGACAAAGAGTTTTCTTGAAAATTTAATGATGGCAGGATGTGAGACTGATAACCTATGAAAGACCTAGAAGGAACGATAATAGGCCAGAGGTGGTGAGGGACAGGTGGACCATTGTTTTCCTGTGCTGCTTGCTGACATGACGATGTGAAAAGCAAAGTTTCTAACCCTGGTTGAGCCTATTTACAGACCTGTTGTGACTGAGCCCAGCTTCCTCATGTGACCTGCATCCTTGCACAGTGCTGGATGTTGTTTTCTGGCCATTCTCTTGTGTAGCATGTGATGGTTGGACCTGTATGTGTTCGTTTCTGGTCGTTTTTACTCTTCGTTGGTACTTAGTTGTTTCTGGGTTTGGCTTACATTCCTTTTAGTCACAGTCTTTTCTTTACTCTGAGTCACTCCAAGTTGCTGCTGCCACCATCGTTCCCTGCCTTGTGTGCTGGGACTTCTCCTGCAAGTCAGGGAAGAAAGAGAAGACTTAGGAAAGAATTAGGAAAATGGGAGGGTGGGGAGGAGAGGGAAACAGATCTCATGTCATGTTTTTTCCATACAACATATTGCCCTTCACTGTTTCCGTGCGAGCTCGTCATGGGCTATATTCCAGGGAAGGATTTTTCAAATGAACCCTCTGTCTAGTCATAAAAGTCTGTTGCAGCCCCTCTAAACTTGGCAAAATTGGGGTGTTGCCGTGTGTGCAGTGGAGAATCTGGTGCCAGGTGACAACCAGCTGGTGACCAGGCCTGCAAATGGCCGAGGCTGGGAGGGATGCTGGTGAGGGCCTCCTCCTGCCCATGGTGCTAAAATGGGCCAGCTCTATCTCAGCTCGAGTGTTCTGTTCCATGTCTTAACATTTACAGGAATTTCTGTTAGCCAAGCAAAACAAAACAAAAGGGAAACCAAAACAAACAGTGAAGTGGTTTTGGTGGGTGTGGAGGGACTAGTTCCCCTGATGTCAGGGGAGGAGCTAATGAAGAAGACAGAGGAATTTCGGTCCTGCCTAAGCTGCAAAATCCACACCTGTGCACCCAATGTCATCTGAGATGTGCCCGACACTATTTTGTATGGATTAAAGATTAGTGATACCAGGCTATGGGTGCAAAAAACCACAGTGAAATATGAGTCCTTGGAGTAGAAAGGAATCTGAGGCAATTGGCATAGAGATTGTAATCTTTCTTTTCCTGCTGCAGGATATACAGCCTTTATTTTAGGCTCTCTTTTGTAGTTTAAGGCAATCTTTGTTAAGAGCTGACAATAGATGTACATTAATCTAGTGTAGAGGGCCAAGTATGATGCTAGAGGCAATGGGAGGACTCTACGGGGTTTTGGGAAAAGGAAGCCAAGTCAGTATTCAGTGTTCCTGGAAGGGAACATTTAATAATAGGGGGCATTAAAGCAGCCAGAGAGAAAGATAAAATTGGGTGCCAACAAAATGGGAGAGCAATTCTGTAGAATCGTGGCTCCTGTGAGGGCTCCTTACATGGCTTGAATCCTGGCTCTTCTAGGGAAGAGGGTTCAGAAGCAAGCCCTGCCCGCTTTGTCAGCGACATATGGGCAAAAAACAGTTAATGGCTTACATTTTTCTGGTAAACATGATCAATGTCCATTAGCAAGGGTTATATTTAGCAGATCCTAAACAGATCCTCCACTACAAAAAAAAAAAAAAAAAAAAAAGAAAATGGTACTTTCCTTTTTTGCTTTCTAGTTTTGCTCACTGTTGTGTATACATATATATCTAATAAAAAGCCATGAAAGATATCCAGAGATTCTTATCTAATGTATTTCAGTGCATATTATAAAGATACCATCTAAAGACAACAGTGATGTTCCAGTGTAGCTGCTTTGAAATAGAACAGTGGAAGCCTGAGAGTTTCTGTCAATGTAAAAGTTTTTTTTAATTTCAGTTAATTCACAGTTTGTAGTTAAATCTACTAATCAAGTAGGTTTATCTTTATAATTTTATTAATTTTAGAGATGTAAATATAATGTAAGTCTTTCTTCTTCTGGAAGTCATGTATTCCCCAATGGTAAGACTTGGGACTTCAGGCATATGGAGAGAGATAGTGATTGATCAGTCCTTTTTCGTTAGCATTAGGAAATAGCTGAAATAAAGAATGACGCCCATGGTTCTGTACGGAGCTCTTTGAACAGTGATGCACTAGATGGCACTGTTGGTTTTAGTTTTGCTGCTTCTTCCTTTTCGAGGGAACTTGTCTTAATTAGCTTCCTTTTGAAAACAAACATGCTGTTTCAACAGAGGGTCAGTGTACATTGTTCTGGGCTGCTGCTTTTATGTTTATAGTCATGTAATCAATATGTTGGAAGGGTAATTAATTTTTAACTTCAAGCCAATTGTAGATCAAATGCCAGTAGAGTTACTGGGTGGAGACAGTTTAATTTCTTTTGAAGCAATGATACTGATTAGCTGTAAAGGGTTTGCACTGAGTTACTAGAGATCCAGAAGACCTTCTGCTTTGAAATACTGGTGTTAACTTTAAAGTAACATTATTACTGTGATACAGATTAATGAGTTGTGGCATAATTCTGATAAAGTTCCTCTCATGTACTTGCTATATTTTGTCCTGTCAGTTCCTATTTCAAAGCAGCTTTATTTGCTTTGACTATTCCGTTCCTATCAAAGAATAGTACAAAGTCAACATAAAATTGATCAAACTCACTTTCTGCTTTTTATCCCTTTTTTCTCATTATCTGTCTTCAGGGACTCTAGAGGGCCCACGGCTAAGGATGAGATGTGACCTTCCGTACAGCAGCAGATAGGATACTATAAGAAGTTGGGCGATTTTGAAATCTCTCCAACCCATGCTTGTGGGGCACACTGGTGTCCAGATATCCCTTACCTTTCTCCTGCTGTCTAGGGCAGCTCTGGCCCTGTCTCGGGGTCCTTACTTGGAGATACTTGCTAGCTCAATACTTCCAGTACTTTCAGCCCATCTCCTTGATGCTTCCTTGTCCTCTCAGCTGACCTTTCTTGATCATATTTTCATCCATTCTCTCTTTCATCTTCTTCCTTGCCTCTGTTCTTCAACATTCAAACAAATTAGAATCTCAACATTCATCTCTCAATCTCTGTCTTATGACTTTAACATCTTCTTCCTGCTCCTTTTTTACAATCAATAAACGGGCCATTTTCATGGATAGGCTATCGATCCCTTCTCCAGGTGTCTGGATTCTTTCTGATCTAGTGTCTGTGCTTTCCATTACATTAAAATTTCACTACAGGCTCTAGCTATCCATTCTTGTGCAAGTCTCGGAGCCTCTCTGCTGTCCTCAGCTTCCTTGATCTCTTGGCTGACTTTTGATACTTTGATCAGTTAATTGAATTTCATGCCAAGTAGAACCATGAGCACTAGTTTAATCTGAAATTAAACTTTTGTTTAGTCTAACATTAAAAAAACAAGGTCAATTTCAAAACCAAAAATATTTCCTTGAAAATAGCCGGCCTCTTGTATTTTTGGGCTTAAACTATTAATTGAATTCAGTCTGGGCTGAAGAACAATTTCTGTCTTTTTGAGTCATACTTTTGAGTAAATCTTATCAGTTAATGGGACTGTGTTACTGAGCTGTGCTGCAAGTGGCTCTGATTTCTGCTGGAACCAAGAATAGCCCTCAGTGTGGATGAGCACAGCCATCGGCCTTTGAGTCTTGTCAGATTTTTAACCTTTTCAGGAAGACAAAACATCATAAGTAGGATAATGATCAGCAGAGGTTAGAGTCCGCGCCATTACATTTTCTGTCAGAAATGAATATTGTGACTAATAAAGGCAAGACTGCAGTTACTGCAGCAGACTGCTCTGTAGACTGTAGTCTACAGTTGTTTGTGAAATATTAGATTAAGATCGTGAAATTTATTCTAGTTTTGAGACAAACTAGAGATGGATATTTGCAGCACACAAGAAGATTGAAAACCTGATTATCATAACCACAAGAACTGAAAAGAAAAATCCATGCTGTCTTTCTGTCTGCCGGTTCCGCAGGATGCATTTTTCCGGTGATCTTAGTCGCAGCACTTTGGTGTAGTACTTTTATCAAAACTGATCATTTTTGGAGGTGATGGGGTGGCGGAGTAACACATATCAATGTATTTACAGTAGAGGGAGCTGATGATCAGTGAGTGCATGCGTGAGTTTTTACTGCCGTGCCAGACTTCATACAGTATGAGCCATCGCCAGTGCGTGTGTAAGCACTGCTGACGAGTTGGCTTCTTCTCCCACCAGCTCGAGGGCCATACCTCTGCATCCCTCGCCCACCGGCTGCAGTCACGATGGAGCTCTCTGGCAGGGCAAGTGACCTCAGAGAGCACTTGGAAGAAGGAGGCACCTCCTGGGGCCCCTGGGCATGTTTCCACGTGTCAGGCTTGTCAGGAGGGAGAGACTGGCAGTAGTGTTGGTGTAACGTTGCAAACAGGAGCCTCGGCGCACCTCCTCCCTTACCTACCCAAGTCTGATAATTCCATCTTTCCAAATATCATAACTTCCTATTACACCACAAACAATGTCTCTCTTGTGCTCCTAGCTTAGCGCTGCTCCCCGCGTTTGGCCTGGTTTCTGCCTGACACATCTCATGAATAAGTGCTCAAGAAATTCTTTGCTTTACAGCACTCTGTTTAGAAGCCAGGGATCTCGAGCTCTCTGGCTCTGCCTGGCTGGATTATGCAAGTTATTTGAAGTTAATTGATCAAAGTTAGTTGTTAGTTAAAATAGTGACAAAGTAAGCGTGAAATATCAGAATACATATGCATTCAAAAATACGAAGAGTTATCATTCTTTTGAGTGAATTTCATTGGATAACGTGGGCTTAAGGGATTGAAGGACTTGGGTTCCAACTAACTTAGCTCCTGCTCCTGGCTTTGCTGTAGCTCTTCAGGTGGAAGCTGTCCTACTAGTGAGGCAGCTTTCCTGACTGCAGTGGTTCAGCTAAGGTAATCACGAAAGAGTCGGTTTGGGAAGGGACATTGTCCTGAGACAAATGTAAGCTATATACTTGAAAAAAGAGAGGAGTCAGAGAATTGCAGACCCATCTAACTTGTATAACCAGAAAGATCCTCAAGCAAGTTATTAATTTGCCTTGTTAGCACCTGGAGCCATAGTTCTCAGTCTACATCTGTTTGTGGACAAAACCTCTAAGTACGTAATGTGCTGTAGTCCCTTGCTTTTCCAGACAACTTGAATTATATCACTGGTGGCTTTCTTTAGCCATGAGCAACAGAGCTGCTGACCTAATCACTCTATAAAGTAGTACCGAGTTCATCCTTGGCACCACACTTAAGAAATGAGGATAGACTAAGAAGAAGCAGCAAGAAGAAAGCTATTTAGAAAATAAAGGACCTGAGTAAAGATTGAAGAAAACTTTTTAGTTTAGAAAAGAGGAGATTAAGATGGGACATCTTTGGTTAATAGTTTTCTATCAATAACGTGACAGTCATTTGTTGGCTGTGTAGCCAGTGTTGGGGCAAAAAAGAAGGGGGGTGGGTCTCATGTTGCAGCAAGGAATATGTAGAAAAGAAATGCAGGAGAACT
>JAOXNO010000001.1:27027599-27060689 GCA_028565335.1 Limnodromus scolopaceus
AGTGTTGGGGCAAAAAAGAAGGGGGGTGGGTCTCATGTTGCAGCAAGGAATATGTAGAAAAGAAATGCAGGAGAACTTTAGCACTATCCAGATAATGAAGCCCTAAAATCCTTGTAGTTTTTACAGTTTTTGTTTTTAAATAAAACATGGTAGACAAACGTTTGCCAAGGCAGTTTAGGTGTATTCACCCTTTCTTAGTGATGTGGGATGAACCAAATGATCTCCTGACATTTCTTCCAGCCCTATATTTCTGTGCAAGGGCTTCATTATTGATGAAAAACACTCTCCCCAAACTGGGTAGTCCTGTTCATTATACTACTTCTTAGCGAAGTTACAAAGGAAAACTCCTAACTCCAAAATTGGTTCTTTCTGCTCATTCTCTGGTCAGCTTTCCTGCTCAGGGCTTGGTGCTAGGCATTGGCACAGCAGGCTGAAATTGTCACTACCTGTTGAAACAGAGCAGTGTTTGATTAGAAGCATCAAGAAAGGAAAGGAGGAGGCTTTTATGATGATGTTTCTATTGGAGAATTCTCCCAATGTTTCAGTATTTCCTAATGGCAAGTGTTTTTGGTATTAATTTCCTTAAGCAGTCCTCCTCAGAGTGATTGATTTTTGAGCTGCCTGCTGTGGTTCCTGCTACTGGATAATACCTTCATGTTGGACAATGTAGTGATGTTATCTCAGCTGATCACAGAGGTAGGATGGATTTGCCTATTTTTTTCAACAGCCTTTTATCAGTTTTCCCTTGTCTTGAAGTATAAATTATTGTAGGCTGAGGGATATCTCTCGTATGCTCGAAGTGTAGCTTGGCTCTGTGGGAAGATGTATTATATATGCAATCTGTATCTAAAGAAAACCTGCTTCACGACATCAGCATCTGAAGTTGTGGATACCTTTCACGTACGTGAAAAATACAACACTGGCATTGCAAAACACAGATAAGCCAAAGCCACAGCGCTCCTCATTCAGATCCCCTCTATCTGACTGACACAGCTTACCTCTCAGTTGTGCTTTACCACTAAACAGAAGATCCCTTGCAACTGTGCAAGTCTGTCACTTTATGCTTAGATATTTGGAACTTGCAATAAATCTGGGAAGCGAAAAAAAAGAAAAACAACACGCTGGGAAGCATTTCAGATCTTGAAGGAGTTGAACGCTTCAAACAGATGGCTTCTTTCCAGAGAAAGCTCTTCCAGCTTTCATAAATGCTCCTCATAAAATTTGACCTAGCTGTTAGGGGTAGTATATGACTAAGTAAGGGGGGTGGGGAGGAGTGATATTAAAATTGTAGAAAATAGTGTTGGGTACCTTGAGCAGTAAAATCCTTTGATCTCATTGCAATCTCTAATTTCCTGATTGTGGCTGAATGTATGAAGGATGGACAAAGTTTCTGTATTCTCACTCAGGTGGTAAAGGAAGTGGGTTTTTCTTTTTTAGTTTTCACTGAAATGAGACCTTGTTAGTCTGAATTGAGATTGAAAATACCAGAGCGTTGTTCCTGTATGTTGTAATTTATGTGAACGAATCTGTTTTGTAATATCTGCTTTACAGACAAGGACATAAGCAGAGTATGAGATATATTATCTAAACCAAGCATTTAATTAAGGGAAGGTATTTGTTATTGCCCTTCAGTATGGGCTGTTTACCTTCAGGGACACCAGTTTCCTTGCAATGAAGTTACTGTTTTAGCACCATTCAAGCTTTTATGTGTTAAAATATAGGACTATATACATTTTAATGCAGTCATGGTAAGTACTATAGGGACTTTGGAAGAGGGTGCATGGGAAAGGTGCTGTGTTGATAATGGTTTGTCCA
The DNA here is from genome assembly GCA_028565335.1 of Limnodromus scolopaceus. NCBI lineage: Eukaryota > Metazoa > Chordata > Aves > Charadriiformes > Scolopacidae > Limnodromus > Limnodromus scolopaceus. The sequence goes on from JAOXNO010000001.1 coordinate 27,029,415, forward strand.
GCACAGCAATAAGGATTTGTTTATATTAATTGCCACCATCCAGACGTTATCTTCCTATTCAGGATTGCCTGCAGAAGGTAATATTGGGTAGATATTTCCACACAGAACCTCTGTATTATGATGCCTTCTGGTAGTGTGAAGATACTGGAGACAAGAAAAAGGATGAAGTATTTGGTAAATCAGTTCTCGTGGACAAAAGAACCTTCAAGTACTGCAGAGAACTCCAGTTACTGCCAAATAATCCAAAATCAGTTTCCCTGGAGTCCTCTAACCAACTCAGCTTTGAGAAGAACCTATTTCAGAACAGAGGAGAACCGGTTTCAGAGAAGGTTCTTTAGAAGAACCTAAAAACCTATTTCAAGATGTCCAGAATGGCTAGTAAAAGAGAATTCCCTTCATTTATCCAAATAGGCTGGCAGATATATTTTGAAAGCATTCAGTCTCCTAGACATATGACATAGACTTAAACGTATTTTAAAGTAATTTACTTTGTATTTTTGTGATGGTCTTAAGAAAACCCTGCTGCTGTAAATTAACATCAAGAAACCTAGCAAATATATTTTGTCACTGTTTTTGCAGCTGTACAAGTATTTTTCCAGGATATTTTTGACTAAACTTCATATTCACAAAAAAAGAGTAGAAATAGTCCTGACATAGATGCTGTTTATTTACCTGCATTTCATACAGCAGCCCAGCTTTACACTTGTCAATGGGGTGCGTTTGAATCACATCATTGAAGTGATGAAAACAACGCTCATGGGGACTGCGTGGGCCTGACAAACTCTTACCCTTTTCCCACCTGATTCAGAGCTGCTGTTCAAAAGTTCTGCCAATAGCTGCAGCAGTTTGGTGCTCAGGGGTAGGGGGGACACAGGCAATGCTGGAACATTTTTACAATTATTGAGCCATTGACCTTTGAGGGAAATACTTTGAATGCTGTTATGGCTCTTGTGGCCAGGTGGCAGGAATATTACATGGGCATGGCCAGTAATTCAATAGACACGCTAATTTCAATAGATACATTTCCAGTAACTGAAAATTAATGAAGAAGCTATTCAGATAATGACTTTTCTCTATGAAATGCAAAAGTTACCAGGTGAGAGTGTTTTTAACTTCTGAAGATGGTTGTCCTTCCTGTAGCAGTAACCTCTTCTAAGAAAGAGCTTTTCTTGAGAAAACCCTTAGCATACAAGTGGATTTGCTTGTGACTCGCTCCTTGTGATGTCCCACTTGCTGACCAGGGTATACGGGTTGTCACATTGTCTCATGTGTTTGCCATGAGTTCTGCTCCAACAGGCCGCAGCTCTGCCGTCTTTCTTAAATTGCCTTAATTTTTTTCTGAGCTGCACAAAAGATAGAGAATATACCACTGTTGTCTGAAAGCCTTTTTTTTTTCTTCCTAATTAGAACTCAGACTGTATTTTTAGCGTTTGTGTTCAGTTTTGTCGCGCTTGCGAAGCGTGCCAACTGCCCCAGTGAGCTGCAGCCCCGTGGCAGCTGAGGTGTCCATGTTTGGTCATGCACCCTAAAGTTTTTGGCAATAACCCTTTTCACATCCTAAAGGAGGATATTCTGCTGTCATTTGTACCAGAGAGGGGCTCAACGTGCGCTCGGTAATTAGAACTCTGGCACGTGTTAATACATAGAGTTCGTAGAGATGCACAGGGCCTTGGAGGCCCGAGCGAGGGTGTCTTCCCTGTTAAATTGTCAGAATGAATGCGAGAAGTCGTTTGGCAGATACCAAGGAACCTCCTAAGGGCACCAGGCTGGGGCAAAGGACTTACTACTGAGAGAGAAAAATGTGTGGAAACCAGATTAAATATATCGCCCTTCTCTGGTGTTCCATCTTGGACTGTGCAAACAAAATCCTATCGAGCCCGACCCCCAGTTTCTGGCAATATTCACTGAAATCCCTGACTATAACTGTGCTCCTTTGTTGAACTCAGGACCCCCGTAAGGCCACAGACCTGGAGGGTCACTCTGCTGTCCCGAGGCTTCCTATGCCAACTCCAGACCCAGGGAGGAAGGGATGAGGTGACAGCAGGGGGAAAAGCCGGGAGGGTATCCCTGGGCTGGCCCCAGCAGGGATTTACCCTTGGCTGAGGGTCTCTCCCTAGGAAAGAGGAGGCTGCTGCCTCTGGAAAGGAAAGCCCCCAAGTTAATAGTAACACCAGCCAGGGAAGCAGTGTTCTGTACAAAACAGATCTTTTCTCTCTGTCCCCCAGGAGATCATGGAGTGGCTACAAGTGCCTGACCCTTATCGGAAAAGGAGCCTGTCGGCATCCTCACTGGAAGCGACGGCACCCTGAGCGTTAGCAGGTGGGTGGGGATTTCAAAAGGCAAATTCAGGTTTAACATCAGAGCACACAGCTCCAGCTCCAGGGCGAGAGACCGATCTCCTCTGGGCTGGTGTCTGCTCTGAATTCTCCCTGCTGTCTGTGAGATCACAATTTCTTGTAAATGTTTTTACTAATCGGTCTGGCAAAATCCTGAGATTTCCTGTGTCTTTCTTCGATGCTCGGAATACTCAGTTCATGACCTATTTGTTAAAAATAATGGAAATTGGGATTTCTGAGGACTGGATGTTTTGTTTAGTGAGTAAAAAACCCATTAGGATTTGTATTTCATTTATCTGCTGTGACCTTTCCTTGTGATATAGTGTTATGGCTGAATTCCAGAAATGAAATTTCTGACGGGAGAATTTCATTTTTAGGTTTAAAATTATTTTAATGCCAGCTTGCAGTTGCTCACCGGTACTGCTTCTGCCACTGTAACAAAGATTGCAATGTATGTCTCCTCTTTGTCTAGTGACATAAGGCGTTTAAATCCATTCTTCCTAATTGAATTTAACACGAGAGACAGAAAATCAGCAATATACAAAGCCTGAGCAACCCAATGGTACAGTAGACTCTTTTCCTTGCTTTTTAGAGACCTTTAATATTGTTGGGTGTATTAAAAATCTTCCTTAATATTGGCAAATTATTTGAAGTGGTTAATAGCACACTAAGAAAAGTTTGCGTGAAATCAGCAGGAAAATTTCTGTGGGGGGAGGATATTCCTCCCTGTTTTTTTAATCTCTTGGCTTTTGTGTAGGGTTATCCGTTATGCAATGTTTTGATCACGGGCCACGTCCACTGTTAATGTCCCTGCTGGGGGAAGGCTGCCAGCCTAAGTCAGCTGAAGATCTGCTGCAGGGTGTACCTGCTGTAAACAAAGTTACCAGGATGAAAAACTGAGCATGGGAAGCTTGTGATTCTGTTGACCCTTTCAAAAATGCAATATATAGCGTCCCTTAGAAATCATGAGAAGCAATCAGAGGAATGTGTTACAAATCTGGTATTTACATTCAGGCCATCACTTGGCTGTGGATGATGCTGGTTGAGATTAAAGACTCTGGTATTAATAGTGGACTGCAGTAAAACCTTGGAGATTTTTTATTGACTTTTCAGAGAAAATCTGAAAATGTATCGGAAAATTAATTAGATGTAAATAATTAGAATAAAAATCTGTCAGACCTTTTAGCTGGGTCGGGCTTGTGACACAACAGAAGAACGTTTTCATGCTTACCTGCTATTTTCAATGCCTTTTTCCTCCAAAATACACTTTGAATTGAAACTGAGCATATGCATTTTCTGTTAAGAAGTAAATGCCCCTGGAGAAAATGTGTTTTGATGTTGGTTTGCTTGATATTTTGAAATTTCAGGAGCATATAAATGCTCGTTTTAATCAGCTGAGACTTTGCCCATTATAATATTTCTGAGTGAGTTGGTCCCCCTGAGGTAAGCTGGAGGAGAAATGAGCTCGTGGCGTTGCCTGGTTTACGAGTGGCACAGGCCAGTGCATGTTGCGGTGTTTGTGGGGTACCTGCTTAAAATGCACTTCACAGAAGTGAACTTGTGAATTCAGTGGGAGGCATCTAATGTGACTGGGAGGACATGCGTGGGAGAAGAGTGGGGCTGGCTCCTTTGTCCCCAGAAGACCCCTTGGGACTGCAATGCCTTCTCTCTCCAGGTGTCACAGGTACAAAGCACCTTGCAGAGGTGAAAAGCCTGATGGCTTCAGGTGCTTGAAGTTTCTTGTGGATCATGACTGAGTAGGGAGTTTGGATACCGAATGCAGGGGCTGGCATCCTTGTTGGGCCAAGCAGCTAGTCTTCACGACGCGATTCCAAGCTTCAAATGTCACCCCCAACACTAAGTGCATGACGAATTTTCAGGCCTGTGGCTGGGGAAGAGACTTTCTAACCAAAGGGGCTATGCCATGATTGCTCATGACAGAATATTCTGCACTTTTCTCTGAGGCATCTATTAATGGGTAGGAGGCTGATGAACTGCATGTTTGATGTACAGGGGCACTCTCCATATTTCTGTGTTTCTGACTCATTCACTTGCCCAGTCCCACAGGTTGCTTCTCCCATGTTAGTCAGAAAAAGCGTACAGGCTTCTATCAGCTTAACAGTCAAATGTTAACAGTAATTACAGAACTCAGAGCGTAAAGTATTACAATAATTCATTTTAATAACACGTTTATTAGGTCATAACAACAACTATAAACATAAGTACCATTCAGCTCTTTTGCAGATACATGAACTTACTAACATCAAATCTTTACCAGAATCACATATTCTTACAGGTGTCCCAGACACAACATTAACTTTATTAAGCAAAAGTTCATAAATAGTAAAAATGTCCTCTGTTTCACATTGCAGCGTTCCTCAAGCATGTATGTACAAGTTTGGAGTATCTTCTCCAAATCTGTGTGTCATAAACTTCCTTAGCTGTTTTAACAACCAGAGAGATGATTTTTTTTTTTTTTGCCTGCAGCAAAGCCTTTTGTCCTTGAGCAATCTACAATTAGTATTGCTCTCAGCAGACATGAAAGTTCGTTTCTGAAATGAAAGTGGCGATGAAACACAATACAATATTATCTGCTCATAGTTTGCCTACACGCTCTGCCCTCATTATAAATCTTGCAGTTATAACACTGTCTCCCAAGAACAATATATCTCCCTTATATCGGTTCTTTATCTGCACTACCTCTCTTTGAAGATTTTAAAATGCTTGGCTTGCAGCAACGGAGATATTTTACCCAGGGTGGAGTGTGTTTACAGTCAGTTCTTTTCCTTTGTAATATTTACACAGTACTTTTGTAAGGTTGCTACAATTTATGAATCATGTAAGTTGACATACATTTTCTGAAATGTTCACAGTGCAGTATTTTGTGGCCTAACCAAACTTTGTAAATGTCATTAAAAATAAACTTTTTTTTTTAATATAAAAATAGAATACTTTATGTGTTTACACCAACAAACCCAGTTATATCCTATACTAAACAAGCTATACAGTAGTATGCACAGAATTCCACAGGAACAGAAATGACATGTGATGCTTGCCCTAAAGCTAGAGTACTCTTCCCTAATGAACGCAAGTTTTATTTACTATCTCTTTTCAGAATTGGTCGTAATTTAGAAATAAAAGTAGGTATCACAATTCACTGGGTTGTGCGATCCAAGAAGAGGCTGGGGGGGTGGAGCTAGAGCTGTTTCTTTTTTTGATGGATCTTCTCAGTTATGGACGTTCCTGCTATGGCACAGTCTTTCTAAGTCAGGGCTGGCTGCGACGCCTCCGCTCCTTGCTCCTTACTCACCTTTGGCGGCAGCTCCACCCGAGGGGAGGTGGCAGAGCTTCGGCTCCTCGCTGTGTGACTCGCCGGACAGCAGCTCCATAAGGCTGCCAGCCGGCCTGGCCCGTCTCCTCTTCCTTGCTAGAATAATGCAGCCCTACAGCCCGGGGATTAGCCTGGTATTTCACGTGGATGCCTTCAAGTTCTTGTTCTCAGAGAGCGGTTAAATTCTTCATTGAAAGAAATGGAGCCTTTGCATTTTTGAGCAAGAGATCTTGTCGATATGGGCTTTGTTACTCAAAGAGGTGGTTGAATGTTGGAATAAAGTTGACACGAGATATGCTTTAAGCTAGATGATTTTCCCTTCATTTTATGTACCGTCTGACGACACCAGAGGACTGGCAAGGCTGACATACTTATTTTACCACACACCATCTTTTGATGTTGAGGTCTGTTAATACATTTACCATGAGGCTGGCTCTCTTGGCTGACTATTTTCTAAGAAACTTGGTTGATGTAGTGCAAAAATCTGAAGTTTGGACTATGCGGGAGGAAAATACGTTTTCAGCTCTTGTAACTCTCCTTGTTTGTCTTTGCCTTTTGTGTGAAAACCATTTCTGCACTGCTCATTATCCTAAAGTACATGCAACAGTAACAGTCCTTCCAGCCGTACTGATTCTGCTTTCTCCTTCATGGCATTAATGATGGATCTTTGTTCTTGGGTCTGAGCACACATTAATGAGAGCTAGTGGGAACTAGCTCTGGATGGTAGCACGCAACATTTCCATTTGGTAAATTGATGCAGTTGTCCAAATACTCGGAAATTACTGTGATGGTTTTATAGAATCCCATAGCCTTAAACAATACAATATCACGTCCTTGTACTAGTGCAACTTGGGCAACAACATAAACATGTGCAACAGTGTTCTCACAAAGACCGGGCAGTAAAAACTAGTGGGCAAAATGTTTTGCTTCTTGTTCATACAACTAAGAATGGATTTTCCTCTATTTCAGACATACCCGTCATGTGTCAACATCCATGTCTGTGTTGTCTTGTGATGATAGAAGAGAAGGATAGGGAGCAATGCACTTCACGTTGACGTAAGTAGCATTGACATGAACGTAGTGTTCCCCAATAAAAGTGGAGAAGATTGTTGATATTTTTGAAACAAGTTCAGAAAATGCTGGACGCATCTCAGGTTTTGGATGCCAGCACTTCAGCATGACTTCATACCTGCCATTCAAATAAAGAAAGTGTTCAGTTATGAAATCATGTAAAAAGGAAAAAATCCCCTCTTTCCTCCCGCAGTCTCACGTACTGTAGTATCAGAATCAGCAGCATTTGCAGAAGGCTTTGCAAATTATTTACTTACAGTGGATCGGGGCAGTACTCAGGTTGTAGCAGCCTTCTTCCTTGTAATAAGTAAACAGTTATATCAAAAGAATTTACATCAGGATAAGGTGGTGCCCCTCTTGTCATAAGTTCCCATAACAGCACACCAAAGGACCACTAAGAAAACAAAGAAATAAATAATAAGTGATAGGGTTGGAGGGCTTTACATTCCAGTTTTAGAAGATGGTTTGACAGATTTAAGCATTCAACTGCATGGATTTTCCCTTTGAAAAGTTATTTTACTGCATTCAGCTTTCTTTTAAGTGGGCTAATAAATGCTGTAGGGACTTGAGGAGCCACTTAAATTAGAGCCAAAGAAACTCAGCTAAGTAAATGAAAGAAAATAAAAGCCTATAGGCCTGCTACTTAGCTGGTATAATTTGGCAGACCTCTTTTGAGGTTAATGGAGCTCTGCCAATTTACATGAGCTGATGATCTGACTAACCCTGTGCAAATACATACTGAAGAGAATATATGTGGTGAAAATTCTATGCATCACAGGCTAATTTGAATCTGGATTGAAAGGAGAGCTAAAATACAAAGTGATCCAGCCAACTAATGACTTCATCTTATAATTTTTTCTTCATAAATAGCCAGGTAATACTTGAGATTGCTGTAGGCAGGCAGTAAGTGTTTATAAAGCAAATAAAGTCTTTTTGAGAACTATTAAATTTTACAAGTGTCAAAGTTAACCTGTTTTGTCAAGCTTTCCAGAGCCCCTCCTATAGCAGGGTTCAGCTCCAACTTGGCTTCTCGAAATGTCCTTAGTTTCCCTTAGAGTGGGATTAAACTTCTAACTCTTTCTTTACCAGTAACAGATAATCAGGTCAACACCTTGTTGCTTTGTGATTGGGACAAATACCCTTTTTGGATTTAGAAACCATCTCTTATGAGAACTGAAGTTAGATTCAAATACAAGTTTTGGTTTGGAGTTAGTCCATTCATTAAATACTAGAGAGATGCCTCAAGCAGTTTAAGCTAAATTAATAGGTGATACAAATATGCTTATACATTACCACATCTGACTTTGTTGTGAACTTCTGAGTTTGTAAACTTTCTAAAGCCATCCATTTCACTGGCAGTTTAGCTCCTGTTTTATTGTGCACACTGTAGTATTCTTTATCATAGACATCTCTAGCAAGACCAAAATCAGCAACCTTGACAGTGAATTTTTCATCCAACCTAGAGAAATGACAATAAGTATTATCTGCAACTGAGCAGGTGAGATTTACAGTGACAGTGGATTATAATGAGCGTCTTGCAATTTTGAAACCCTGACTTTGGAAGGTAGTACTTTCTCTTGGATCTATTAACTCATGTAACAGTGAAACAAAAAGTGCAGCAAAGTATGTTTGACACCCATTTAACACAGTGAATGAACTCAGGAAATTACTGATACTGTTTTGATAATATAATTTGAATTACAGTTCTTTTAAAACAATTGCTCTGTATAAAGAGATCTTTGCTAATACATCCTGATTGAGTGCCACATCATTTCTTCCACAGCTGTTTCTTCTTCCATATCCTGAGAAACCTCTCATTTTTATTTCCAAGTCAAGGCATCACCTTTTCTATTCACTCTCAATTTGGATAAGGAAGGACCCATCATTTTTCATTATTTCAGTGATTGCCCATATATAATAATGTGACTAAGGGTGTCTTTGGTGACAGCGCTGGGAAAGAATGATGGTATAACGAAAGCTCTGCTGGGGTTATAGCTCAGCCATACCAGAAGATCTCCCTAGCTTTGGTCCTCCTAAGCTTGCTGTTTCTCCTGATAAGTGGTATCATTGTCAGAAAATGGAGAGAGCGTGGGTGTTGGCATGCTTAAGCCTGTCTTTCATTATCTGTGCAGACCTAGCTGCAGCAAACACCTGCTTTTGGGCTTCTTTACAGAATGACACAGAGAACGCGTGAGGTTGGAAGGGACCTCTGAAGATAATCTAGCAGGGTCAACTGCTGCAGGTTGCCCAGGACCATGATCAGTTGGGTTTTGAATATCTCCAAGGATGGAGACTCCACAACCTCTCTGGACAACCTGTGCCAGTGTTCAGTCGTCCTTACAATAAAAGCTTTTCTTCCTGTATTTAAATGCAATTTTCTCTACTCCAATTTGTGCCCACTGCCTCTTGGCCTGTCCCTGGGCACCACTAGTAAGAATCATCTTCTTTACTCCATCGTATCAAGTATTTATACACATGGAATACACAGAGGGAATGTTCTGTTGCCACTATTTGGATTTTGATTAGATGAACCAGGACTTCTATCCAATAACCCAATTTCTTCCTTCTTAGGAAACCTGAAAATCATATTGCTTGTGGCTTCTCCCCCCATCACCCCACCCCACCCCCAGCCCTTAAAAAATAGCAACTGTAAGAAAATGTTCTTTCTCAGAGGCTGTTCAGCTGTACGAGTGTGCACCCTTTGAAAAAGAACAAGAAGTCACAGGTGAATAACCTTTTTGCAGCCAGAGTTTCAGATTATGGCATGCTAAAAATAAACTCTAACGTTTAATCCTGTACCTCATTAATTTACAACACAGGTGACGAATCAGCATAATAGTATCAGCAGCTCCTGTATCAGTTAGTCTTTGTGTAAACTGAACTGTCTGGCTACTCAGACACTAGTAAGATTCTTTGCATGGTCTGATTTTTTTAATGTTAATTTGTGCGGGCAATTGAGCCAAAGTAAGCTCATACTCATGTAATGAAAGATTACTGTCAAGAGGTCTCACTGGTGTTTCTTTGTGTTCCTGTTTTTCTCACAAAGTTCCCCCGTGCTCCTCTCCCTCCTGCTAGGTGCGGCAGCAGAGACGTGCTGATTTTGAAGAGGTTGGGTGGAAGCACAGCAAGTTGAGACAACAGCAGTTTAACTTCCCTTAGGAGATGCCTTTTAAACTCCCTAACCAATGATTTTGAGAGACTACACTTTCACCTCAGATTTTCATATTTCCCACACTCAAAAAAAGCTTATGTGTAAGAAGTGAGGCCTTAGCAAGCTGAATAGCAGCTCATCAGTATGCAAGACAAACATCGGTATAATTATGGAACAATGAAAAAAAACACCCTATTTTGACTAAAAAAGCAGAATCCTGGAAACTTTCTTTTATCTCATCTCACTGTCTTACACAAAGGAACATGATAACGTGGCTGGAAGGAGATGTTTGTACTTACATACAGTTTCTTGCTGCCAAGTCTCTATGGACAAACTTTTTGCTTGCAAGGTATTTCATCCCTTTTGCGACCTGAAGGCCAAATCCAATTAAATCTTTTACTGTTGGGTTCTGTAAAATACAAACATTTGTGGTACAATGAATGCAGAAGCCCAGGGAGCAGACTGGTTTTTTGCTGCGACTCTCAGTTTTTGACACACCTATCTCGCCACCAGAATGATCAAGACAGGTTGGGGCTTGTAATAAAACCGGCATAAGTTTAGGTCAAGTTCTTGCCTCCAGTGAGGAAACACATTTTAAGAAATCAAAAAACTGACAGACTCCAGAAGAGTGGAGTTTGCAACATAAGTAGCATGACCCGGGTGGGGAAATGGAACAGTGTGCTGAAACCCTGCTGTCACAGGCTCAGACACAAAATTCACATTTGTGAACTTAAAGTAACAGCACGTAACTCTGCAGAAGATGATAACTATGAACTTGGAGTTCATCAGCTGGAAATGACTAGAGAGAAGGAGTCCTATTTGTGGCAAAATAAGTACAACCTATTATCAGATGGTGCCATGGAAAAGGCAAATGAGACCCTTAGCAGTTACCAGAGGAAGATTTCTGCAAAGCTTGGTACCTCTTTCTGCTGGTCTGCAGTGCATGGGTTAGACCTTATTGAAAAGGTCAAATATATAAATAATAGTAACCTGCAATTCTTTTATCCAACAGCATGACTTGCTATGTAATAGCGAGGTCCCACAGATTGCTGTGTTGTTGACATTGCTCGGTATCACATTCTGTGGAACAATCCTGTTCAGCTGTGGCGTTATTCTATTTATTTCAGGAAGGACCGTGGCACTATTCACACACAAGGTGCCTGGTGCTTGTAGAATGAAACAAGCTCAAAACGGAAGAGATCCCTACCTCAGAAAGCTTAACTCCCCCAACAATTTGTCATAATGCTCTTTTTTTTTGTTTTAATTTTCCTGGCTATTGTTGATTGCCATAGAGGCAGGGGTGAAATCCCAGTGGCTCAGAAGTTGCTTTATATTGTCCTAGCAGTGGGAAATGGGTGAAATACTACAGCATAAAGTGGGCTTACGCTACCTGACACAAGACCTGTGGTCTCACACTTGGGAGAAAGCAGTGAGGCATGTTTGAGAAATCTGCAGTCTTTCAATAGAAATGGGGAAAATCTCTGATAAGAGAGTACTCACAGTTTGTATAACAATTGCTGGTTTTCTTTCTTAAAATAAGAAGAAAAAATATTGGTGACAATGGGACTGTGTCTCTAGCTGGACATGAGGATCCCTTACCTAGGAGCTTGGAGAGCAGATGGTGACGACTGGCACAGCTGTGCTGAAGTCAACAGAGATATGCCAGTTTAAACCAGCAGATGGTTGGGCCCCTTGACTTAGATCTCATAAACACATTTGTTTATAAAGAGGCTTATGGATGGGAAATGAGAAATACTTATTGCTGATAATTTCTGGGAAACATTCTGGAGAGGAATTTGAGGGGGAAGGGGAGGAGTGGCAGCGCTGTGGTCGGGCTCGGTGCCAGTCTAGGCAAGTGCTAAAGGTTAAGGTGTAGTAACAGCAGCGAGTTATAGACGTAACGTAATTATCGGAGCTCATAACCTGTGATGTTGGAGCAGGGCGTGTCTAGACTTGCATTACCGTTTGGTAGACCTCACCATGTACTTACATGAGTCTCATTCCTAATGAAGTTTCGAAGATCTCCATGTTTCATGTATGGAAGAACGACTAAGGGGGATCCTTCATTGGGCAAACAGATTCCCAGGAGCGACAGAACATTGGGATGAGTGAAATCTTTCATGATTATTCCTTCTTTCAGAAACTGAGCTACTTCTTCCAGGTCTGTAATCCCTGAGAAATACAGTAGTATAATGAATTAATTTAAAAAAAAAAAACAAAACCAAGCAAACTACGATTCACTTCTGTACAGCATGTTATTGCACAACAAAGTGATAATGAGAAGCTACAAACGTGCTCCCCGCATCCCACATTACAACTAGGTTATGTGCATCGGTTTTCTGACAATGAGCAAATACAGTTTGTTGGTGATTTTGAGTCTGTTTCTCCTTTTCTTATTGTGAATTATTTAGAATTGAATAACAACACTTGAGTAAAGCCTTTAATAAATGTTGTTATAGTCTCTTCCTGTTTTTCCAGAAGCTTTGCCTGCTCTCTAGCAATTCAAGTTCCAAAAACAAATCTTCAGTAGTCAGTAGAATAAAAAATGACACTGCCTTGCCCTCATTTTTGGAATTGCTCCAGAGATAAATCTGATCCAGCTGCAACTAAGAATCTTTACTTGTGAAAGTACACTTCACTGTAATTAATTAGTTCACCCAGGTTATCTTTGGAATTACGGTAATGCCTCACTATTAAACATGTAACTCACTATTCAGTGACTTCACAGCACAATGAATTTTCCTGCCATCATTATCCAGCAGTGTCCCATGGTACACACACCCAAAATGTCCTGTGTGAAAAAAGAGATTAGCTTTAATAAGTAAAATTAGCTTTCTGATAGTTTCCACTGGGTAGCAATTATGCTTTAAGAAAGTGATCACTCCATTTCTGTCCAATTCCCAACACTTGTAATGTATACTTCATAACTAACACATAAAACCACCATTACATAAAACCATCATTACATAAAATGAAAACTCTATTTGAAGCATAATTGATATTTCTTGACCTAGATGGAGAGTATAAATAATGACAAGGCTGGCGCCACAACTGCTTCATGTTCCTGTAATGACTACACATACAAAAACCATGCCAGCCCGTTCCCACCATGCTCTCCTGCTAGATACATGTCAAAGGAGGGCACTGCAAGACACAAGAGAGCAGTTAGAAGGAGCTGATGTGACCACTGGATTGGTGGTTCTCCGTGGTCTGTAAGCCCATGCTAAATGGTCCACTGGATTCTACAGCCTTGGTGCCTCTTCATTGGAAAGTTACATAAGGAGGGTCACTGTGGGCTTAGTCTCTCAGGTATTGCTATTCCATGGAAAATGCTGAGTGTTAAAAGTGGTGTGTTGGCCATGAAAGGTTTGGGAGTGCAAAATAGTGCAAAATATCACTAAAAGATGATGAGTGAAATTTGCTAATGGTCTAAGCAGTGAAATAAACTGCCAGGGACACAGAAATCCTTCCTCATCCTGTGCTTTCCTGTCAAGCAAATGGGGTAGTCTGCAGAGTGGGGAAACCAACTGTGAGAAGTCAGCTTGACCTGTTTGGGACACACAGAGAACTTTTGAGCTCCAGGCACCTGTATTAATTTATCCAAATCATGTAAAGGTGGCTTTCCTTCACATTTTAACTATTTACTGGACATTTTAAACATATGAATATTTACAGTTAGAAAGCAAAATAGTTTTTTTGTCAAGTGTGTGTTCTGCAGAGAGCAATACTATCTGATTAATTCTACTAGGTTCCAGTCATAAGCACTGGTCAGAGCCCAGTTGGCTTTGATTTTGGCTTGGGGTAAAATTAATACAAAGTTTGTTTTATAAAAGCAACTAAAATCCCACCAGACCACAGATTGTTTGGAGACTGGGCACAAGTCCTAAAGCTTGGATCGGGTGTGTCTGAAATATTTTTGGGCTTGGCGTATTTCTAGTTATGGAGGAGAAAATTAAAAAGCGTTAATTATGTCGGTGTCATTCCCGATATTTTTCAACATTTAAAAAATGGGAAATTACTTGGCCTTTTCTGAAACAAGAAAGAAAAGAAAAAGGCCCACCCTTGCTTTGGGAATGATTAAGTGCAATACATGGAAGGGAATCACACTGCCTGTTTGTTTGATTTGTGGCTATTTTCCTGCAGAAGAGGCATTAGAAATATAATTTACAGCCAAATTTTTACCAGTATTCTGACACTCAACAAGAGACCTCTCATGCATGATCTGTAGACGAACTGAAAATCCAGTTTCTGCTTGGGTTACTAGTAGGTACTCAATAGCACAGAGTTTAATAAATGCCCTTAACAGAAATACTGGCTTGGGCTATAAAAGAAGGAGGGAACCTGCTTATGGAGATGTAGAGGAATTGGAGTAATGGGAGAAGTTCAGAAAAACAGGGGACTTGCTGTATCAGAGACAAAAATAAGGGGAAGTGAATCAGGAGCTACACATCACTGCAGCTGGGATGAGAAAGGAATGAGGGGGAACGGAAAGCCATTGGCAGGAGGAAACAAACAGCTAATTCCTCGGAGCTGGGGGAAACTTGTGGAGGCAAAAGGGGTGTGTGCATTTCAGCTGGCCCACGGGGACTTCTACTGAATGCAGTAGTGACTGCAGGAGTTTTCTGTGCCGTGTAGTGATCCTGCCAGCTCTCAGGGCCCAAGTTTAAAGGTCTCTGGTGCCCCCACCTCAGCATCCCCTGTTGTTTCGGTGTGTGCCTCAGGCTCATGCAATATTCTGCAGCAGCTGCACTCCGGCATCGCAGCCTCATGGATCGGAAGCCCTGGATGAGCTTTTCCATAGCCTGGAAGAGGGTGAGAGTGAGGCAGCTAAGGGGGAATCAGCAAGTCTCTGAGTTCAAAGGAGCCCCATTAATTGGCAGATTTCTTCCTTCCTCTGGTGTCTTCTCCAACTGATCAAATGCACAACCCTTCATGTGAATTCAAAGGAGAGCTCCTTGGTTCTCCCCTTGATTTGGTGCATGGGATTGCAGTGCTGTATGAGGCAAAAAGCTTGAAAAACCTCGGTGTAGACACTTTATTTGGAATGGTTTGTAATGAGTGGGTGTGTCAAAAGAACAGCAGTGCGAATGTAAGAATCGCAGTACCCACCTCTTCCTATTACTTCGCTGAAGTGCACAATCAGGCTGTCAGCACCAATAACCACGTGCTGGACTTCTTTGACCAGGTCGGGGTTTAAGGCACTGATGTCAATGTGGACGTTAGTTTGGAGAAGCGGACTGGCTAAATCGGAATCTCCGCTGGACAGAATCGGGGAGAGGTCAGAGTGAGGATACTGGGCAGGTCTGCAGGATCCATTCTGAGACATGCTTGGAAACTGATCTGCAAGATGAACAGAAACTGTTATAATCCTTTCAGACTTCTCCCTTGGAAAATGAAGAGCTTTATTTCATTGGTGAGCAAGGGTTTGAGTTCATCAGTTGGGAAGTGGCTTGGCTTTGCAGAAGTTTTGGTCACAAAGGGAAAACGAAAATATGCATTGCTAATCTGCCAAACCGCAGGAAAACTGTGCCACTAGAAACTTATGCTTGTATCAGCTCTACTTTCTTGAAAGTAAATGGCAAAACTTCCACTTTTCTGAGTGGATGGAATGTAGCCTTGTCACATTTTGTCAAGTGTAGGTTATAGCATTTCTAGTAATTGGGAGTAACAAGAGTAAGACGGAAAAATGACAGCGATATGGGTGGAGGAAGTAGGGAACAATTAAAAACATGAAACCTTTTATTATTGCCATGTTCTAATTTGGTAAGGAACCCTACATTTCATGAAGGTTTCCAAACTGCTGGTGACTAGCTATATTTATCCAATGGTAAATATTCAACCAGGGAAATGCCTAGAGGTGATTCATATCCTGTAACTGCTGAAGATAATACAGTTGGTGCTACTCATGAAAATAACATGAGCCAGCTAATTTAAAATAGCAGAAATTAAAATGTTTCAGTCAAGCCAGGAGTATTTATCTGAGAAAATTATTTTTGTCAACAGCACGTTGTTCAGGTATTTTAAATTGCTGTCATTTAAAAGATTTTTTTTCTAGTATATGGTGTAATAGAATCAAGGAATTTAGTTTAATTTACACCAGTTTCTATCTGGAATGATTCCAGTGGAATGAATGAGTAGAATTTAGCCCAAAGCTGAAAAAAAAAAAAGGGAATAAATTTAACAAAAGAAATTATCAGATATTTTATCACAAAGACTCACAAAGAGTAAAAGGTGTTGCACAGACATGCTTCATATATTTATGTATAAAATCTGGGAAGTTTCCATTTAGTGCTTGGCACTGTATGTGCCAAGAAAAACTCTGTCCTGCTCTATCTAAAAGCAAAAATACCAACTCTTCCATTTACAAAGCCACATTAATGTTACCAAGGGCAAATACCTATTTAATAGTCATGGTTGCAAAGTACTTTTTACAGCTGCTACATGTAAGCCTGCATGTTTCCTACTATTCCTGTCATTTTATTCTTTGATGGTAATTGAACATTCCTACAGGAACATTAAGAGAACACACCTCCTTCTTTGGTGCGCTCCCTGCTGTGCTTTGCCAGAGCACAGTGGCCCTGGGACCACTACAGATTTACCTTCCACCAAGGATCTTTGCATAGCTTTGTCTCGTGTGCCACTTTCCCTTCTAACCAGTGGCACAGGCTTTCCTTTTCCTTTGGGAATCTTTCAATCAAGAAACTTCCTGTGCGAGCTGGCGGCAGCAATTAAAGAATCATTAAGGAAGCTGGGAACGGGCCTGGCTCCCAAACAGCGCTGCGATTGGGGATTACAAACGTGGAATAAGGATTTGGAGTGATTTCTATTGAGTTGTATATGGCAGCACCTGAAATAGTACAAGACTATGTTTATACGAAGACTAACAAATACCTGTGATATCTCAAATATCATAGCATGGTAACTCCTAATAGTTAAAGACTCTTCAGTGGGCTCCACCGGTCTTAAAGGACACGTTCAGCCTAAAGTGGTATGACAAGTGCAGCAGAGTGCTCTTCTGGAGAATACCCACTCTAAAATGGTGTCATAAGGCACAAAAATGTATTCAGCATAGGGTTACTCTTCCCTCGTGCCCACAGCCCTGAAAGTGAACAGTGTGTTTTCTGAGCCTGGCATCCCAGAACACAGAGACCTCCACTCGATCTGTCACAGTTTTCTCATCCTGTTAGCAAAATTTTAAAAACGAACATTTCTGCGTCATGCCATTTTATAGGAAATGCATAAGCAAACAAAAGAATATCGGTTTACAAAACTTCATGTCCCATGTTGGGCTGACAGAACTGCTTTATAATGACTGCACAAAGTCACTGAGACCTACTAAACCCTCGGCCAGTTGATGCTATCCTTAAAATCACTTCTTCAGAGTGAATTTGCGCATGGTGTGATGAATCCCATGATAACTCAAAATCATTATCTCCACCAGCTCCTAGTTAATTGTGGAGCAGACTTAGAGTGATTTTTTACTAACAGTTTTTTTATATACTCCTCCAATCAGAGTAAAAATAAAAATCCTTTGCATATTAATCTTGGGAAGCACCTGAGAAGCTCAGTTCAAATAGCAAACCCGTGAACGCAGGGAGTTCCTAAGCAATGGAAGCACAGACAAACCAGATGAAAAAGTGAAATTAGGATATTGATCAAAACAGCCATAATCTGAAGACATGACAAGCAAGAAGTACAAAACGGTATCATCCATACAGATTCATAGTAGAGGCGTACCTTCTAGAAAAGTCGACCTGTAATCCACAGATTCGCTTGAAACCATCTCTGTAGTTGGACTGACGCTCCTCGCGCTCACCAGCCTGTCCAGGTGAGGAGTGTGCACTCTGCCATCATAGCGCACCAGGTCGCTTCCCAGATCTGAAGAGAGAGGAGAAAGACATATTAGAAAACCCTCATTTTTACTGCCTGCCAACATTCATTTAGGTATTTATTTAAGTTTAAGACGTTCTGCTCTGCTGAGAAGAGGGTCAGGTTGTTGCTGAGGCAGACATTTGAAGGACCTGAACTTAAGATACTCGAACAGCACAAGAATTGCTGTAACTTGTGTTAAAGCGCTGCTCTTGGCCACAGTGGAAGATCCAAGAAAGCTTTGAAGCCTCTGGGGCCAGATCTGACTGTGATACCACATCAGAACAAGACCTGCTTATATATTAGCTCCCCTCCTCCTTCCCCCTTGCATAGTGCAGTGGTTCCCACTGGAAGGAAACCCAGGCACGGGGGCCAGAGAGGGGGCACACTCTGACCGAGTTCTTGATTTGGGTGAACAGGAGACCAGGCCACCGCAGTGCTCTGTCTTGCACAACCTGGGCACAGCCTGGAGGACTACAAGGCAACTGGATGAAACTGAAATACCCGTGATTCCATGCACGTCATTTACTTGTCCTCTCTTCCAAGGCTGATTGGGGAAGAGAAGTTACTAATTTTTCTCAATAGCTCTGAGTTCCTTCTCCTTTAGGCATAGTGTGGCCCTTCACCCAGCTCAGGCAAGAGCCAAGGGCTGAAATGCAAATAAACATTGGAATTGATTGTGAAATGCCTGCTAACAGGTTACAACAGGGCATTGCATGGCAGTTAAGCAAAGCAGAAACTGATGTCAGTTTTAAAAATCTAAGATGAAGTTATGGAATTATTTGATGGAATTGACTATGATGGACCTTTAATTTGTTTCTTCTTCCTTCTCCAGAGGAAAAAACCCAAAAAGATCAAAATTAAAACTGATGTTGAAACAACTCCAGCAATTAGTCCCGTGAAATTCTGGTCTTGCCGGATCAGCACTTTTCCAATAACTGTTGACAAAACTTCTTGCTTCCACTGAAAAAAAGAGAAAAAAATAGCATGATGATTTAAAAAGGCAAGTAAGAAGTAGATTACTAGTACTAAAGTATGAGCTGATATGTCCCATATGTATTAAATCTTCATTTTTTGATGCTGTACTCTGATAAGACACTGGGAGTGGAGAAAGTATTAAATTGATGTATGTGAAAGCAGATCTGCATTTTTATGATTCATTACACGCCTTCAAGAGTTCTGGTAGTGACACAGCGATGTGTGTGCTGCACCATACACACGGCATGCACTCACACACGCACTCTGGATAACAGGGCCACACTGCTGCCAGATGTTAATTCAAAATGCTGAATCCATAGTTTAATGGTGCAGGGAAATGTATGGGCCTATGGATATATGGGCTGAGACCTATATTAAAAAAACTAGTCCAAATGTCTTTAATATGTGTCCCTCTGGCATAAATATGCTGTAACATCAAACTCTCTGTTGACAGCGTGCCTGCTTTTTAGTTCCCAAGGTCACGTGAGCCTGTCCCTTGCCAGCTTCTAGCTTGTCAACAGTTTAAAGAAACAAAACAAAACAAAAACACAATCCCAAAAATCAACAACCGAACAAACACCAAGCAGCTAACAGGGAAAAAAAACTGGTTTAGGTTGCACAGCACTAGCTCAGTCAGTTGGAATGCGTTTGGCCATCTTTTCTCTTCCTCCTGTGGAATTCATTCCTCTGGGTACTGTAATGATGGATTTGCCCGTCAAAAGAGCAAATTTTCTTCTTCGTTGGGCAGACTGCAATTTCTGAGGCTCCTTGCCAGTAAACAAGCAGAAACCTTATTTAACCCCTTTAGGTTGTGTTCTGTTCCATGTACGAAATACATGTCATGCATATCTGTTTCTAAGAGGTTAAGGAAATATCACACAGTAGAGCTGACTGGATGTAGTGCTAGTCCTGGTTGCACATGTAAAAGCACGAACAGGAACAGAATGCAACATATGCACAAGTATTATATGGAACTAGGCGTTTACAGGTCTGGGAAACAGATTTGCCAAAAGGAGAGCTGCATCTAATTTTATAGTTTGCCTGATACATCCAATAAATTTAATTTGATTAATATTGAAAAAAATATTAATACAGCAAATTAGTTATTACTATTTACTTAGATTGCAGTAGCACATAAGAATACCATTCACGGCCCAGGATCCTGTTGGGATGAATGCCATAAAAACACACTAAAAATAGATGGTCCCTGCTCCAATGAGCTTACATAGAGTTTGATCCTAGTCACACCTACGTGACTGGCAAAGTTTCCACTGTTTTCAATTAATCCAGAGTCCATGATCATCAAATTTCACTTTTAAGGTAATCCCCTTCCGCTGCAAATTTCCTTTTTTATATTTTTAAAAAAATACAAAGATGCTGAAAGATTTGTGCCTTATTCTATGAATCAATAGGTCAAAACTGTCTACAATTTAAATTTGCAGTAGTGCTTTGAATGAGTCTAGTGAGACCACCTTTAGAACAATAATTTTAGAACTCAACCATTTGTCCTAAGTGTCTCCATCTTACAAAAAGAAAGGAAATGAACTTATAAAAAGCAGACAAAAAATTCTTTCAGAAAGGATCTGATCCTCTTGACTGCAGCAGAATTTTTTGCTGAAAAAAGGACTCATGAGCACCAAATTAAACCTACTCCATTACAGCTTCCCATTTTTCCCCATATGTTTCCTCTTGTGTTTGGATTAATAACTATCATTTTATTTCTGTGCTTAGCCTAGGTCCTTCTTTGTGCCTAAGGCTCCACAAAGTCTCTGTACAAACAGGTAATAACAACAATGCTGATAATAATTCTTTTAAAATAGTCGATATTATTTGAATTTCCATCCCAAACAAACAGGGATAGAGATATCTCTGTAAACAAAGGCTTAGGCTTAAATTTAAAGTTTATACGCTCAATAGTGACATTGGGAATAATAATAAAAACGGCATTAATAACTCATGTGTGGTGTAGCTGCCTCACCTCTATATTTAGCTCGCTGTTGGATTTCAGGAGATCGCTGGGAACCGTGCACAGAATTGATTCCGACTGCAGGAGGAGGTTTTCACAGCTTTTATTTCCAACTTTTAGCACCTCTCCTTTAACAGCTTCTGAATCAATATAATTTCCCTTGGAAAAAAAACAAATCAATTTCATATTAGATAACCATCGCATAAAAGTTAAGAAGTCCTTTCATTAAATTGGAATTTTTTTTTAATGGAAAAACAATTGTGAAATAAAAGACTAATGCAAACTCACATCGCCCTGTCAATAAGCATGTATCAGATTTTTTCATGTAAATGGGAGTTTGACAGACAGGCCAGAGGGGGATGATAAAGTTTATGGTTAAAATCTGTTGTGACTAATAATTATACAGCCCATACAGACTTCTAAAAATGTAAATGTCTGAGGGATAAATTCTGTTAGTCCTGTTTAGATTTTTGCATAATTTGCACAAGAAAGGAAGCATTATGTGACCCTGTTGTTTATACAAAACTGGCATTATATTATCCACAAACTAAAGGCATCTCAAACATTTTGTTTTGCAAGTGGTTGTTCTAGCAGGAGTGAAGCTTTCAAAAAGAACTAATTAATTGTAATAATAAAAATGCACAAATCTGTTAAAATCACAATCCACAGACCAAAGAGGAACAAACCCTGGTAGAAATGACAGCATGAAGAGTGCACTCCCTACTCAGAAAACCTGCTTGGTTTATCCTGCTTGGATAAAATATTATTCTTTCTGGTACCGTGACAGTGTCCAAAGGCCAAGTTGAGGGTCTGGTACGCTCAGGAGTGGATCAATATTTTAAAAGCTGCCCTACCCCATGTACAGCCCAGCTTAAGACGAAAGAACAGGCATATTAAGGGGAGTAGAAGGGGAGAAGGGAGGGTGGGAAGTAGCACTAATACAAGCTATTTATGTGGTCTGGATCTGGGAGTTTCTCACAAGAAGGGAGGAAGACGTCGTGGCTGACACTGCTATGAGGCCTCCTCGTATACTGGAAAGAAAAGAAGAATCCCATTCTGAGGGGCAAAAATATCTTACTTTGAAATATGTTTTGGGTCTGCTGCAGAATCAGACTGAGTCCTGGGAAGATCTTAATAAAAATATAGGACAGCCAGTCTAATGCCCTCTTTTGACTGGCAAAGCCACACCCCAGGTGAGTTCTTTTTAATTGCTGGGCAAAAAAGTCCATTTGGCACTCTATCTTGTGTCTACTTGAAGCCATTCTGTTTGATGTTAATTAAGTAAATATTCAGCATTTACTGCTTATTGGTATGGAGGCTTGCTGCAGATTGTGAGCAATTCATGTTCAAATCTTTCCTTTGAGTGATGTACCTCAAAAGACTTGAATGTGGGTCTTCCATCTCCAGGATAAATGTACAATCCTGGAGAGTGTGGATGAGTGGCATCCCTTCTTCTACAGCAAATCGTAAGATTTTTTTCTCCACCAAACTCACAGTTACCCAAAGGAAAAAAAATCATATTGACATTTCCCAAGGTGGTCCTTAGCCAGTTATAATGAAGATAGTAGTTTTTACTTATAGCCATAACCATTGTATTACCTTTAATATAAAATAGTTTCAAATATATTCAGTATAGTATGTCAATAGATTAAGAGTTTCAAAACTCTTTCAGCAGTGGTTTTGCTCTTCTAAGGACCACAGAATTTGCCTATGATTTTAAGAAAAGGAGGAAACCGACTTCTCTGAGAACCAGGAAACAATATTTTCTATTTTAAAATGTGTATTACCCCCTTTTTGCTGAGCAATGCCTTTGCACACAAGCTGGTGAAACTAGTTACTGGACTGAGTAGCTGCTGCAAACCAATGTGATGGAACCAACTACCACACAACATTAGAGAGATGGGAATAATCCGGGTGAAAGTCTATAAGCAGTAGAAGGACCACAGACCAAGATGTATACATTTTGAGATTTGTTTCAGAAGAATTTTTGAGGTTCCTAAGCAGAGCGGGCTGACTTGGGTAGAATGAGGAGTTACTGCAGCTGCGGAGCTTCCACTTCAGCTTGCTCAGAACTACCAGGGTTTCCATACTTCACTCTCTTGGACCATACATTGAGAGAAACATAATTTTCTATGCAACGTAGAAGAAGATTAAAAATATAGTGACCTATAAATAGACAAGAAGAGTTCCTTAAGATTGTCTCATAAATGTGTTGTACCAGCTTAGGAATAGAGTGGGCAATTTAGTAAGTCTTGTCCTACGCTTAGTTTTAGGGCAGATGTGCCAGAGGACCGCCAAGATCTCAGATGCGATGTGTAACGTGAAATGACAACTGTGCTACTTATTTCTTTAGTGGAAGATTTATATTTATAAATAAAACTTGGTCATCCAGTAGCTCATTCCTAGGCCTCCTCTGGAAGCATGCAGAGACCCTGCACTGGCTTGGTCTGCAAGCACATCTCGAGACCAGGCCAGATCTCTGTGCAGACTGAGGTAAGAAGCTTTCTTTCCTTATTTATTTGGGTTAATTTTTCACAGCTAGGACATACTGGGCTATCAGCAGGCCAGCTTGCGGGTCTGGGTCAGTGGCTCTTGTAGAAAGTAGCAAGTAGACTGTGTTCTCTTCAGCAGACTCAGGTCTTTGGTTGTCACCAACAGCGAAACACCAGAATTTCTCCTGCCCTGAGAGCTTCCCATGTTGGCAGGAGATGGAAGCACTTCTGAAGTGGTGTCTTCACAATGTTAAAGCAGACAAGTGCTTCAAGCCACTCTGCCATGACCCCTCTGACTGGGGCATGGTGGGTACTGAGAGACTTCAAAGAGCCACATACTTGGCAGAGGAAGACAGTGATGATGTGAGACCCTGAGAACCTCAGGAGTGTGGAAGACAAAAGGGCTGGCACCGAAGAAAAGAAGGTCTGCCATATGTGGCACACAGTGCCCTGACTGTGTTTTAGAAGACTTAAAGTTTTCTTGTGTGTAACATTTTCTTACAAAAACACCTTATGGTCATCAGGAGAAACCAAACAGAACCCTTCAATCAGTACCTACTGTCATTTGATGAAAGCCAAATATGTCACACTACATTAGTTTGACTGAAAAACTTGTGATAAAACTCCCTCCGCCCCTCTGAAACTAATTAAGAAAAAGATAAAAGAACTTTGGTTTGGTAGAACAGACTGTTCACTGAAGCAAGCTGCCATTTAATTTCATGCTGAGCTTGCTTAATTACTGCACAAAATATGACCATGAGGCATGTAAACTTGTGTGTATTTTTGAATGCGGATACGGGACGAGGGAGAAGTGTTGCCAATATGGCTTGTAATGATCTTTTGGCTCCCGACTATAATTTCTGAAAGTCGCCTCACTGTTTTGATAGAAGCATCCCACTATAACTAATGTTATTTAGAGGAAGATGTTAAATTGGTGCTTGTTCATACTTTGTTCTAGGAGACCAGCTTTCACTAATGTTATTCCCCAGCTGGTTACCAGGAAATAATCAGGGCATTAGGCTTAGGTAGACATCTGCCTTGGGTGCCATGACTACAGGTCGCATCAACGGCAGAAAATTGTGACATTGGTCAGTTGTCAATGGGACAGTCCTCAGCCAGCCTTTCTCATCTGAATGGCTCCTTCCCAGCAATAAAGAGCACTAGGGACTCCTCCTTAACGGAGAATAAAAGGTTCAAGAGTAAAAGAAAGAAGAGAGTTAAAAAACACCTTATTTTTGACCTCAGTCCCTGGGAATAATTTGGAGCAAGTCCTCATGGAAGTTTTTCTAGGCAGAGGAAGGACAAGAACACAACTGGGAACAGCCAGCACAGGTTCCTAAGGATGGATTTTGCCTGAGCAGCCTGATGGCCTTCTCTGTGGAGATGACTGGCTCTGTAGATGATGGGTGAGCACTGGGTGTTTATCCTGATTTTAGCAAGGTTTGCAACACAGTCTCTCCTAGTGTTGAACACAAATCGGGATGATATGGACCAGACGGATGGACTGTAATGTGGGTGAAAAACTGACTGGCCATCAGCTCAAAGGTTAGAAGTCTAACAAGTGGCATTCCTCAATGGCTGATATTGGGACCAATACTGCTTAAAATCTTTATCTGCAACCTGGACAGAGGAAAAGGATGTGCTATTCTTGCACTTTCAGATGACATCAAATTTAGGAAAATGACTGAAATATTGGAAAACAGGGTCAGAGTGACTGTGGCAAGCTGGAGGAGTGGGCCAGCAGGAACCCCATAAATTCAACAAAGACAGATGCAAAGTTCTGCACATGGGGTAGAATAAACCCATGCACCAGGATAGGGTAGGGACAGCAGGATAGAAAGATGCTCTACAGAAAATGACTTGTGGTTTTTTAAAGCTGCCAAATCCCCATTCTTGGAGGTCTTTATAACTCATCTAGACAAGGCCACAGGCAACCTGACCTAATTTTTAACTTAGCCCTGTTTTGAGCAAGGAGGCTACACTACAAAGACCTCCAGAGGTTCCTTCCAATCTAAGTTATTCTACGATTCTTCTCAAATTAGACTTCTTTCCAACTGGTTGATATGCATGACCTGGAAAATACTGGAAAGCGCCACTGTCACTGCACAGAGGCACTGAGCCATGCAGCGGTTATATATTCCCAGCTCTCCGTTGACCCACACACCAGAACTCTTTCTAGCATTTCTACATAACTGAACAGGAGAATTGCTCTGCATTGAGGAAGGCGTGATTGTACGGCCACAAATTCCAAGTAGAAAAACAAAACAAAAAAGTAAAAACTAGACTGATTATTCTTTGTAATTTTCCCAAAACACTTTGTGGAGACAGATCAATATTAAGACAGTTTGACAGAAACTCAGCAAGGCTGACAGAGGCTCTGAGGTAACTCTCTCTGATTTCCTACAGCTCAGGAGTTGGTCCACTGGACCATCTTGAAGTCAAAGACCTCAGGGTTTCAAGATTTCATGGCCTGGGAAATTTCATAGGGGAAAAGAGTTTGGGTGTAGAGACCTATGGAGCAGCTACACAGATGACCCCAGCATTAAGGCTGATTCACTTCCCTAAAGCATTTTTATAGATTATATTATATAGAAATTATAGATATTCTCTATAAAATTGATGTACATAATCATACATTTTCATAAACATTCATTGTAAATTAGAAATACCTGTATTTATACTGTTCCTATTTGATACTCTAACTCAGAAAAGCACTAGATTTCAGGAAATCAGGCTCTTGCAAAAATAGATTTAACTTTCTCTGCAGCACTCTACTAGAGAGCAGGCTGTGCCTGCGAGGGCCCCACATTCCTAAGAGATGTTTCTCAGTGCTGTGTAGACTATTCTCAGTGCTCCTTTAACAGGCTCTCAGCATCAACTTTGCATTTTTCATGGATCCGTAAATATTTAGGCTACAGTGGTGACTGATTCTCACAAGTGACTTTGTGCACAGGCCAGAGCTTCCCTCAGCTCTAGAGAGCCAAAGCCGCAAGGCCACTTTCTAAAGGCAACTCCATGTATTTTGTGAGGAAGGACACAAAAAGCCCTGTGACAGTAAGAGCTGGGACTGGCTGCGTAGACCACACACATCGGGTTCTGGGATGCTGGCCGTGTTTAGTACTCAACTGGTGACACAGCTCATCGCAACCAGAAGTAACACAGTGCGGACCTCCCATGGGGACGAGGAAAGCCCCTCTCCCAACCCACCTGGTGCCACCTTTGGTTTCAGCTCTGCATCTTTTAAGTTGTGACAGCTGGGGGCTCGGATGAATGCAGTACTGAACACACTGCTCTCTGTCTTTCTCTGCCCGCGCTTCCTCTATTTCATCAAAACTTCTGTTCCACACTGCACTCCTGATATGCGCTTGCAAATAATTGAAAAAATGTATTTCAACATTTCTTACCTTAATTTCCAGAACGTTTTGGTTGCCTCTTGAGATGAACACTGGCTTTTCAAAATGCTTAAATACAGGATTATTTACATAATCAAAATCAAAGTACAAAGAGCTGACACCATCAAAAATAAAGAACACTTTGGTTAAAAAGGGTGGTTGGAGATTGAAGGCTTTCAGCGAAGGAGTTGTACAGCAGATTATCTCTGAGCTAGAGCGGTGGCTACATGCCTATAAAAAAGAAAGAGGTAATTGAGTAAGTACGTGCATAGGAAGTCACTGATGAACGTAACTGTTCTTTAACAATACACATATATTGAAAAAATAAACACCAGAGGTCTTGTTCTTCTTTAACCAAAGCAAAACCCTGATCAGTGCAACACAGCGTTTATTTAGAGCTGGGAGAAAAGTATAAAAACTTCATGTCAATGGTGTTTGCACTCTTGTTGAGGAAATGTTCAAGTAAACAAGCTTCCTGGCCTGATTGTTCACAGCACTTTTAAAATAAATATTTTGCAGATAATTAATGGAAAATGATTCCCAAAGCCAAGGACCATCAGGAGGCTATCCTGATGTGCTGAGCGGTACTGGGACACAAAGCAGCCATAATTCAGCTTACCCAGCCTATATCAAAGTGACCGCCACATGGATTTGTCTTTCCTTCACACCACCAAAGCAACAGCAAGGGACCAGAGTAGAAGGTAAAAATCTGACTGAACCTGACTGAAAAGTAAAGCACTGTTTACCCAGAGCATGGTTAAGCTACTATGTTTCCAGAAAGACACCATGGACGTTGTGAGAAAGTGCCTTAAAGCCTAAACCACCACGGGATTCTGGTCCATGAAAGCCCAGCAAAGTGTATCTTCTTTCAAAACATGGAAGTCCAGGGCCCCAGGCATGTGGTATTCAGTGCTTAGGTAAGCTGGTGTCATTCAAGTCATAGAATCACAGAATCATAGAATGGTTCAGGTTGGAAGGGACCTTAAAGATCATCGAATTCCATCCCCCCTTCCATGGGCAGGGACACCTCCCACTAGAGCAGGTTGCTCCAAGTCCCATCCAGCCTGGCCTTGAACACTTCCAGGGATGGGGCATCCAAAGTCCCCCCCGCCTTGGCTGTAAGACATGCTTTATCTCACACTGCATCTCCTTGGACCAGCGGTGGTGAGATGTTTGTCCCTCACTGCTGCGCAGAAGCTACCTGACCACAGGTGTGAAGCCACGCTTGCCCCTCACTCTGCCGTTACTCCTCGTGAGGGCCTGCTCTAGAGGTGTTTCCTGGGGAAAAGCTGCTGGTGCACCCAACACTCCAGAAGACCTGCCAGGGCATGCTTTGTGCTGGGGGGGTGGTGGTGCAATCCAGTGTGAAATATCTGGTCAGGGTTCTTTCCCTCACCTCCCTTCACCACACACCGCCTCGTCACAGAAGTGGTGGGACAGACAAGACAGATCCAGGTCCTTGCTGCGTTGCAAGCAAGGGAGCAGGCTTTTGTAGGCAGCCTGACCAGAAGGTGAGTTTAGGCTGTTTGCAGGGGTAATGTGAATCCTTGTCGATGGGATTCATCCAGCCTGCATCCAGACACCTGCGCTGGAGTTAGTTGTCTAAACTGCCTTTACAGTCAACAGAGGGAAACAGGTCACCTAGAGTGGGATTCATCTGATCTGTTTAAAACAACAGCTTTAATTAGATTAACGGTGCTCTAGAAGGGTCAACTTCTCCCTCTTGACTCTCAAGGTTTCTACATGACTAATCTGATTATAATGTCAACAGCTCATCTGCAAGCATTGATGGGAGGCACGGTGGGTGCTGGGCAGCACCACGCAAACTGCAGAGTGCCTTGTTTGTGACTGTGTGGGGTACTCCCTTCTCTGTGCCTCCCTTTCATGCTGCCTACTGTGGATATGGTTGAAGGACTTCTGGCACAGAGTTGCTTCAGCTCCGCAGAAGTATTTCTCTTCCAACTAAACCTTCTGTAAGTAGTTCCCTGTCCACTGTGCCGTGACAGTGATTACATTTTTTTTTTTAAGATATAAATGGAGTGGTTGACATATGCCCCAGTAAGAATGGGGTTTAACTCCTAGTCATCATAAATCTTACATTTGTTTTACAAGAACTTCCCTGAAAAACTAACTGTTGAATACCTGTGCTGTTGAATACCTTTGCGCATCTAAAGAAGGCCCAAAAATGTATTTTTTTCTGTTTTGTTTTTCAGATTAAATTGGTTCTCATTATAAAATGCTGCCTGAAGGAGCTGTGAAATTAGTTTACATTTGTCTCTAATATGCTAAATTAATGCAATGTAATTTTGCTGTTTCAAATCAGTGACATAACCATTCAAGCTATATCAGTTCTATACCCACATGAGCTTGAAAAGTAGGATTCAATTACCTATCTACAAATCAGCACTTTTTCTTATCACCACAGCAATTCATGTTTCTGTGCATAATATTGGCAAATCTTGAATCTGTGATGGGAAATGTTTTCGAGGCTCTGAAACCGAGCACTCAGGTTTTAGAGCTCTGCTACAAGGGTTACATGTCTGTGGGCTGTGAGTTCGGCACTCAGTTAAATAACTTGGTGCAGTTCTCAGTGATGCTAATGGGACTCGCACCCGCGTAACTAACAGCCCATTTAGATTCCTAGCACAAATTCAGAAATATTCGTGCATCCCCCATGACAACAAGGTAATCTGTGGGACACAAGACGGGGAAGAGGTCCGCTCCATTTGTTCACAGTATTAGACTGTTCTTCCTCTTTTGAATATCTTTTTATACACCATTGACCATACCTCAGGCTTTGTTTTATCACATGGATCTAGAAATTAATTTGAATCAGTATGGCAATAGTAAGATGCATCATTAGTATAATGGATGATCAGGCCATACATTTCCATGATATATGAATATTCGTAAAGAAATCTATCATATTGTGTCGATTCTAAAAAGGAATTGCTAAAATATATATAATTATAAAACCAAATATGTCCCAGGTAATCTTTATATTTATTTGATTAATGTAAATTCATTAGACTTTTTATCTACTGTAGAGTAGTGATGTCCCTTAAATGAATAGCAGTGGTATTCATAACTTTGTTTGTGGCTATCTATTAGAATCAGATACTTTACTTTATCAGGCTGGTCTCTGAAGAGGAAGCTTTCAGAAAATGATAAAAATCTAATAATACTCTTTGGAGGGGATGCAATGTGACTGATTGGTAAGGTCAAGAAAAATCTTATTTGCAATGCCCTTATTGGTACATGATTTGACATGACATTTCTACCTTGAAATTGGTTTTAGCAATTGAAGAATATGACGGTTTAGTTTTCAAGAAATATTGGATTGAGGATCTATAAGAAAAAACCCTAATTCAATCTATTGCCTTCTCAATTAAGATACTGCCTATCACCCAGCACCTTTAACTTTTATTTAATTAGGCTTTAAAGTACATTCACTTTAAAAGCTAAGCCTACATTCTTCTCGTGACTGTAATCTACATCTGAAGACAATAAGGAAGAAAGATGTAAAAATTATGGAGCATTTCACAAGCATAAGTAAATACTATACCCCAAGGGAATAATAATCCATTGCACAATGCATATGACTCATCACTTAAAGGTATGTATTCTTGTTTCATTTGTAAAATATGACCCTTGAGGCAATTAATTCAAACCTGACCTACAGAACCTGAACTTCGGTGCCCAATTCAATTTTTTTTCAACTGACAGAACAACAGGAAAAGTATTAGGGAGGATCTCTGAGCTCCAGAGGTCTCCCAGCAGCTGACCCAGATAAGAGAAGGGCAGTTGGATGTGTATTACAGGATCTGTAGCAGTCAGAAAGGAGAAAAGGGCCAATTTTTTCTTTCATAAAAAGTAAAATTTTGGAGTTCCAGTGAGGAATGAAAGATGAATGAAGTTAAAGACAGACTGGGAGACTCTCCAACCATTTTTGCCAAAAGATGATTTCTCAACAGAAAGAGATGAAAATTCAGGTTCGATTTCAGGAGAGCCCATTCAGACGCCTTTTCTGTGTAGGCGAGAAACTGGGTAGTGGCACTCAAGCAGGGTATCTTGAAGATTTTCCAGAGAACTCATTGGCTTTTGCTGCCATTTCAGGTAGTGCAATGAATGGTCCTAATGGATCAGTAACAGTTTTACTCTAGTTGTCTTCTTGGATGAGGGCATGGGAGATGATATTTCTAGTCTATCAGATCATTGGACCAGAAGGTAGAGTAAAACCTCTCTTGCTCCAGGGTCTGAGAGCCAGCCTTTCGCACAACATGGCCAATACTGCCTGGGAGTCTAAATTCCTCCCTGGGATTGGGATGGTCAATGTACCTGCTAGTACCACAGCTCTGGCACCTCGGCAATTTCACAGGATGGGCTTTTCTCTGACACCTCCTGCTGCACTCTTTCCTTGGCAGGAGATAGAATCATAGAATCATAGAATCATCTGGGCTGGAAGGGACCTTCAAAGGTCATCTAGTCCGACCCCCCCACAGTCACAGGGACACCCCCAACTAGACCAGGTTTCCCGGGGCCTTGTCGAGCCTCACCTTGAATGTCTCCAGGGCAGGGGCCTCAACCACCTCCCTGGGCAACCTGTTCCAGCGCTCCACCACCCTCATAGTAAAGAACTTATTCCTAATGTCTAATCTAAATCTGCTCTTCTCCAGTTTAAAGCCATTA
>JAOXNO010000001.1:27060789-27124718 GCA_028565335.1 Limnodromus scolopaceus
TGTTCTGTCATTGCCGGCCTTTGTAAACAGACTGTCTCCAGCCTTCCTGTAGGCCCCCCTCAGGTACTGGAAGGCTGTGTATGAGACACAGATTCGGCACAGAAAGTAAGAAAGGTCAATGGTTCCCCTTCACGGCAAAACTCTTTGCTAACCTTCTGTGGCAGGTTTGTGCCAGAGTCAACACAGATAGAGGATCTAACACCGAGTGTCTTCAGACAGGTAGTCAGGAACATCTTCAGTAATCACACGCTCACCCCTGACAGTTTCCAGGGAATTTATTATTTAATAAATATAAGGTAAACACTCACAGGTGAATTCTAGGCATTTTGGTGAGCATTATGAGTATGGGTTGTTCACATGTAAACACTGAAGGAACTTTAGGGTATTTTAAAATTCTACTGTAATACAGCAGGAAATGGCATCTAGCAGGGCGCAATTAAGAAATACTAAAGATCATTCAAGAGACTACTTACTGAAGAGATAATTAAAAGTCTGTGGAAAGAGATGATCTTGCATAGCTACAGGGTCAGTTGTTCAAGGTCATGCATTAAAAGGTGCTTCTCCCTAATTTTGCAACCATGCATATCTTGGGACATTCATGGTTAGAGGAGATTCAACAGTGGGAATATATTTCTGAATTAGTTAATGGACGGAATATTAAAAATGCTATAGCAAAGGATCCCCGAATGACTACTTGTTCACTATTGCGGAATCAATGCAAAATACAGGCTTTCAAAGAGAATATATTGGCCTCAAGTGCTTCAGAAGCAGAAGAATCGTCTAGCATGACTTATAGCAGAGGTTAGAAGACACTTATTTTATAAACAGGCTCCTAATCAAACACCATTCCAAACTGTGCAAAGCTTTTTTACAGTCATACTGCAAAGTGAAAGGAAGGAATGAGATGCTTCCCTCCTTGCGCACCTCACACAGGAACTGGATGCGTGAGCAGAAAGGAGAGGGTTTGTGTATCCTTATCAATTATCTAGAGCTGTCAGGAATTTATGCAGAACTGGCTAAATTCATACTTTTTTGTTCCTAGTCAGAACAAATGGTCAAAAGAACTCATGAAATAGAAATTAAAAAGGAACACATTGCAAGTATTGAAACATATGGTTCAATAGCTCCAGAACATTTTTTCACTCATTGAAATACCAAATTTGAAGAAGGCAAAAAGTATTATTTTGATAGTGTTACCACAGAATCTAATATAAACACAACTAGTATGAACACAGTATTGAATATTTTTAAGAAAATTTAAATAAATATGAAATGAAAATTATAAAGTTGAAGCAAGATATTTTTGCCGTATAGAAGAAATACTGAGCTTCAAACATGAAAGCTGAAAAGCTCAACTTAAATGCTTCTTCTATAGGGGGCGGGCATATTGCTCCCAAAACTTTTCAGTCTCATTGAAACTGCATTTCTTATGGGGAGTTGTTCCCGAAAAACTCTTTTACCAGTTGTACCGCTCATCTCTTCCACCAGGATGGAAAGAAACAGGCAGAGAAGAGCAAACGGCCAACGGTGTGTCAGCTGACTCTGCTCCCCAAGGCTTTGGGAAGCAGAGCACCCTCAACAGCTCCTGCTGCTTAAAAAAGTGACCCTCCACTCACACAGTAGCTCCATCAGGGCCACGATTAAGCCTGAGGGAGTGAATTAATGGTCTGGGGACAGCTAGCTGACAGGAAAAGGTGAGACTTCTTTTAAATCGGGCACCACTAGTTCTAGGCAAATGGGAGAAGGTCTGGGAGGTGGCAGAAAGAATGAGCAGAGCTCTAGGAAACAACACTCATCAGGAGAATTTGGAGCGGTTTGGTTTGTTTCAACTGGAAAAGAGAGAGGCTGAATCATAATGTAGTGCAAATATACAAAATTAGCAGGAGAGACTGTTAATCTGTTGTTTGTGTCCACTGAGGGTTAAGCAAGAAGATAGCTAATTAGCAGCTAGGATTTGAGTTAATTATTAGAAAGAAGTCTTTCCAAACCACTAGGTAAGCAGGTAGAGCAGCTCTCTCCAAAGCTTGTTTAAGCAAGGTTGTGAAATTTCTTTCACAAGGAGCTTTAATAACAGCTTAGACAAATATCCATCAGGCAGTGGTCTGCGTACATTTGCTCCTGCCGCAGGGAAGCGGGCCAGGCTAGATCTTTGTGGTCCCTCCCAGCTGTACTTTCCTTTGATGCTTTGGGATGTGTTTCAGTGCTGGCTTTGGTTTTCCCAAGAGCCAGAGTTTCTGAATGCTGACAAAAGCAGCTTCTTGGAGGAGGCTGGTGAGAGAAAACTGAAAAGAAAAAGGGCTTAAATAACAATTAGAAAAAAATGACTCAGTTAGCTCTTCTCTCCCAAACTAAGAGAGCAAAAAGACATATAACCTCAGCTATAGGACTTCTAGATCATTTTGGTTTGTACTGTACTGTTTGTCTGAGTTTGACCTATGCAGGACCACAACCCGTTTTCTCCGTTATGGGATAGCTGGTCATTTCACTGCTCTGGATCCCTGCTGGAAATAGTTCCTCATCATTGTTTATTTTTGTAATGACTGCATGGAAGTTTGCTTTTTTGGCATATTGCTCATGCATAGGGCCCAGAATCTCCATTGCAGGATGGGGCAGGCTGCAGCCATAGGCATCCTCTGCCAGCAATTTCCTCAGTTACGCAGTGCAATCTTGTTTTGCCACTTATAAATCTTCCCCTTCTCCCTGAGAACTAATATCCTTCCTGGAGAAATAAGCTGGAGGTAAATACTAATGCCAGAACAAATGGCAAGCAGAGCTGGGCTGTCACAGAGACAGGCAAAGCCACCGAGTGCCAGAAGCCTTTAATTTCAATAGAGTGAAATATATTGCTTGGGCAGCGTAGAAGTATAAAACACTCTGGATTATAATCTGTTTGAGGTTATATTCCACCCTTTATGCAGGAAGAATAAACTTGTGTACAGCTGCGTTTACACCGGGGCAGATTCTTAGGGATTGGCAGTGGTAGGGGACAGATATCCTTAGGGAAAAGGAGGGTCAGACCTGCCTCTTCTTCTGTATTGGCAAATAGGCACACCACAAGGTATGAAAAGAAAAAGTGAGATAATTCTGACTGTCTATGTACACGTCTTTTTTCAACAGCATATTAAAAGGAAAGATGGCAGCACACCACTGCTCAAACGAAAGGTTGCTCCCCAATATGTGGGGGAGAGAGTAAACTCTACAGTGTTCATTGCCCGGAGTTGCCCGTCACTTTTGCACAGTGGATTTAGTTCTTTAAAGCTTCAGACCCTTTCAAATCCGTTCAAATTCTGAGGAAGTCCCAAATATTTGACAAACAAGGTCTGCAGAATCAGGTCCTGAAGAGAAGCAATATTGCATGTTCTCACAGGGGAACAGAGAAAGCAAGTGAATGATCTTTACTTCAAAAGAAAGGCTGCTCAAATCCACACAAAGCAAAATCTCAAGAGCTGATTTTGGCAATGAGCTTTTCTTTGGAAATCTTTTGTACTTAGAAATAATCATGTCACATTACTCAAAACCTAAGAAATTTGGAATTTGGTTGATTTCACTGAAATGTTTTGCTTTCCAACTCATGGGTAAAGTGTCTTTTTGATAACATTGAACACCGTGTTTCACTGCAGGGGCACTGATGTTCAGATTAAAATCTGAACCCATTAAATTACAAGCCATGATTACATCCAGCTGAAATTCAGGTCCCGACACTCATAATATTATACAAATTAGGATCATGAAGACTATTATGACCTTGAAGCTATAAAAGACTGCAAATTTGCAGACATACCATTTAAAATGCTTTGAGCAAACCTAGGTCTAATACTTAGAATTCAGTACAGGAAATAGTGTATGATGATCATTAGAAATAAGCTGAGAATATGAGCAGTAGCGTCGCATGTCATACAGAGTGCAGGTCAATTTAGCTTCAGTTAGACTAAACAGACCTTACAGGATGAGAAAATGTTGGAGATAAAGATAAATGTGTAGGCAAAAGCTTACAGGAAACAGTTCCAGTACAACTAGCCAAGAAATGACATCTCTGCCTTATAAAAATTAAAGTAGAACACACGGTCATATCTGAACACCTTATTTAGATTTAGACACTGTGTATTATCAACCGAGGTAACAAAAGAAGGCTCAGATCCCTGACTGAGTGTTCACACAAGGGTACCCAACTGCAAAAGCCCAAACTTCTCTTAAAACTTACTTGATGATCTTTGGTAAGTTAGGAGAGCCTTGCCCCAATAGGTAATTTCGGGCAGAATCAGAAATTCTTCAAAATAATACTTACTTTTGATTTCACACATATACTTTTTCTTTGACTCTTGTTCCATTTTCCTATTATATCCACAGTCACCATTTGAATGTATTTCCTGCCTACCACAGTAGCACCTGAACTTGCCATGTAATCTGACATACCTGTATGGCATTGTTCTGTGTTCAGTCACTGAATTTACATTGTTAAATTGCAACATAAAAATCTTGTTATCCGATACGGTAAAAGCCTTATTTATTTGGAAGAGGTTCCTTGGAAACTGTTGTTCTACCCCCAGCTTAATTTCAAATTTGTTGTTGAGTATTGCCTATGCAGTGAAAACAGTCTGTGTGGAAAACACCAAAATGTTGGTGGAAGCCCTGAAGTTTCAAGGCAAAAATCAAAGTATTTTGACTGAAAACTCTGTGCCATTCACCACACAAAGATGACAAGATAACAGATTGTCTTCTCCAAGACTGACTCACCACAGAGAAGTTCATTCCCAGTTTAGGTACAGTAATCACCATCTGAGGAAAGCACACTGAGTTCAAGTTGATTCCCTGAGCTGTGATTGTACTTCCACCACTAGGAAAAATTAAATGAAAAAAAAAAAAAAAAAGACGATGAGTAGGATAATGATACATCTGCTATGATAATCTTAATTACAAATTATATTTTAGAGTAAATGACAACATAAGACCAGAATTAGGGATATATGGGGTGAATGTAAATACACAGCTCTGAGTGGCAAGATTATTTTTCTGGGAAACAAATTCTACCCTTGCTATAACAACAATTCAAATACAAGAAAAGAAAAATAATTTTAAAAATTGTGGTATGCCATGATATAAAACAAATGTGTACATTTCAAAGGAGGGTGTATACTTGCACTTGGCATTTGCTAACTTACTTAACTTATTGCTTTCAGTGGTGCTGAAAAAGGTGTCTTTTTTACTACTGACATTTTTTTGGCAAAGGCAGATGGCTTGGATTAGAGCTACCGAGACCATAAATATGTCACTTAAAAACACACATACTACCATATATATATATTCATAATATTTATGTAGCACTGGATTTAGACTATTTTAAAATCCATTTGCTCTCCCGAGTACCACTGACTTGTCACATTAAATGATTTTCCTCACTAATCAGTGCAATGTCCAGACGCGATAGAGGAGACACACTTAGCTGCAGAGTAGGTATCTCAGCAGGACATCACAGGTATGCTCAGCAGCAGCTAGGAGTTAAATCACATAAAGGAAAGAGGCACGCTTCCCCCTTCTCCTTCACCTCTGAAAGGAAATGATCTGCCCTCTGCAACTGCACCATAATAGAAGCAATTGGCATGGCAGATAGAGATAAAAATGCAATTTCTTTTGATAGATTGCTGCGCAGCATAGCCATTCTTCTTTCATTCATTACTTTTCTTATTTCTATAAGAAACTTTTACTCACCTAAGAAAAGATTTGGCTGGATGAATTTTTAAAACAACGGGGTCTTCTCTGTATGTGAAATGACCGCTTGCGTCTCGAACAGCTTCATCGATTCCCACCCTCACGCGATATTCCTGGGGAATTCGTTGTGCCGGAGTGTAGCACTCCACAGTGCTCGCCGATATGCTGGAAGGACGGAAAAGGGCTTGTTTGTCAGCATTAGAAAACATGTACTCGGCTTAAAACACTGTCCTTTAGTGAGACCCAACCCCACTGAAGGATCCGCTTGTAAAAAACGTCATTGATTCCCCCACTGGATGATCACATGGCAACCAATAAGCATGGCGGGAGGTAGGAACAGCGTCACCGCCGCTTAGGCTCAGGATTCATCTCAGTTTGGTTGACTTGCACCCTGCCTGCTGGAAGGTGTTTCTCCAGTGCTGGCCACAGCCACATCAGCCCCTGCGCCCTGGAAAGGCAGCTTCCAGCCTGGAAAACAACAGCAACTCCAACTTTAAGGAGAATGACTTGTTCTGCTGTAAACAAGAAATAATGTCCTTCTCTTTCAAATCCACAGAATTTACACTGTGTTAAAAAGCTCAAGAAAAGTTGCTGGTGGGGGATGTCAGAGATTTCCTGCCCTGGGGTCACCTGCTGACTCCAGGTGCTGCTGAGGGACAGGCAGAGGGCAAGAAGGTGGTGAAATTCCAGGAAGAGCAGGCTGATTTCAGCACAGCAGCACAGTGTCTGGGATATTCACCTTTCTCTTGCTCTCCCATGCTTGGCCTTGGAAGTCCTTCTCCTACACTGGGCTCAGTGGGTGAGTGGGCAGTGGAGGGGTGAAGGATCCTGATGCTTGAAGCACATGAAGCGTGGCTGCAGGGAGCAGGGCACATCAGAGGCAAGGGGAACAGCTGACTGGAGAAGCAAACGTAACTCCACCAGCTGTTTTCAGTGATTCAGGCCCAACCAGGGAGCCCTCCAAGTGAGGCCATTCCCAAAGGATGTTAGAGATTGCCTCCAAATTAGACAAAAGGGCATCTGTTGCCACTTCTGAAGCTTTCCAGGAAGATGGGGTTCACCGTCTGTGGGGGTTAGTGATTCGTTCATATGTATCTGGAAGCTTTTTACCACCTTCTCAAGGAAAAAAATAAACCCTTGATCTAGTGGCCCTCAGAACTGGCGAAAGCTGTTGGTTTAGGTAGAGAAATGGGAAACAGGCTAAGACCTGTGTAGAAGTCTCCAGACAACTTGGCTGGTGAGAAAGAGGGATGCTGGGGATGCTTACTGGATAAGCCTCAACTATGGTTTGATACCTAGAAGTCCACCCGACCAAAGAAGACATCTGCCTCTGAGCAGGCTGTCATCTCACCCCCACGGCAGGTGTCTCAAATGGATCTAACAAATCTTTCCCAAAAGGTTTATGTATCTGTCCCTTAGTTGACCATCTGAGATGATGACATCAATAAATGCCACTCAAAACTATAAATTAGCCACTGAACAGAATTGTTGAAGAGCTTGGTAGTGATTCAATATCAGACTTGAATACCTAAATCCCTTTCTTGACTTAGTCAAACTCAGCTGATTTGATCAAAAGCATACAATAAATCATTTAGCAGCAAAGAATAACATTTAGCTCTCCTGAATTTGAGTCTGACATTTACTAATGGGCTATTGCTTCCCCACGTTTTCCACAAGTGTGGTGTTTCACCACTATGACCTTCCATAATCACTAGGAGAGACTCAAAATTTAGGGTAATTGCTGGACATCGTGTTTCTGGGACACAGTGGGACAGATTCTGCCGTTGGTCGCAGAGGTAACAATTCTGAAAACAGGACCAAGCAGGATTTGCACTGGATTTGATGGCAGAATGGCTCCCAAATTCAGGACGCTTGTCTGCCCATAGCAAAGAATCTGTGCTTGGTATTTAACATTTATATTCAGCTGGGATTGAAGGCATTTCCACACAGAGCATGTCGAAGATTCTTGACTGAGTTCCTACTGGATCCAGTACAGAGCCACGAGAAATTCTGGCTTAATCCTCAAAACAATTTTATTTATACCAGGAAGAGTCCCAAACGGATGCTGCCTCTGGTTTGGAGGCTGTTCCCTGATAGTAGCACAGAAACAGCTGCTCTGCACGGGACACACATTCCCATACTGGTTAGGTTTCCACCAAACAAACCAGTAGGAAACGGTAACCTGCACCCACTGGACACTCACTGGGAGCCGCTGCGTGAAGAACAGCTCTTGCTAATACAAAAGAGAGGGCTGAGTGTGTGTGAGTCAGGGTGACAAAAGTTATGGGAAACTGGCAGTTTCTAGTCCATTAGAAGCTGATTTGCTACTTCTCTATGCAACCTTTTAATGAGGGTAATGAAGGCATTACAGAATAAACAAGTCTTCTACAGAACTGTAGTCCCTTCTAGGAACCTTTCAGACATCCTGAATTCAGGTTGTAATCCAGAACTGATATGCTTATTGCAGTATCAATTCTCCAATATGTAACACAAGGAGAGGACAACAACGCAAGTCTGCTTTTTTTTTTTACTCCAAGACATTTTAATCAACCCATTTAAATATTAAACACATCATGTTTTAGTAAGTACTTTACCTTTTCAAGGTGCATGGTTTCTCACCAACAAAAATCCTTCTGGATTTTCCACTGTTTAGGTATTTTCCAGCCACAGTTAGCAATGTTCCTCCAGATTTGGGGCCATAGGTAGGAGAGATACTTGTTATTACAGGATTCTGAGAGGGAAGTGAAAATAAGAACAGTGGATTGTTTAATGATTTTCAAAATGTGAAAAGGAAGAAACTTAAAACATTTATTAGCATTTTCATGAAGCAATAATAAAGCAAACAGGAATTACCATACTGGAATGGACTCATGAGGAGTCTCCTTACAGCTAATATTGAAGCTAATTTTCACAGTAAAGTTCTAATCATAGTGCTTACCACATATGAAAATGTATTGAATAGTGTTTTGCCATGTCCAACAGAAACACTACTGGATACATTAAAACTTGAATTTTTTGCAGCAGGGACTATGCATTCCAGCCTTTGGAAAACAAGGAAAAAGATTAGATTACATTTTTTTTCTGGCTTTTATTTTTTGTATTAAAATAGAACCAACTCAAATTCACAATAATGGAGGACTCACACTAAACAAATCATCAATCTATGTGCGCCAGGGACATTTCAGCAACAACAGCTAAAAGAATTGTGGTTGTCTTCTTCAATACTAAATACAAACACTGTGGTGTTTATACTTGGCCAGAGAAAATGATTTTGATATACTAGATAAATTTCAGAAAAGAAAGAAGCATGCTGGAGAAAACAAATGCCTCCCATTCAATGGCTGAGTTGCCTTTTGGAATTTTCCTTTAGTGCCAAATTTTGGCAGACAACAGGATCAGAAAAAATGCATCATATACACAAGTTTGTTGTATAAATTTAAATATTACCAAAAATTAAACTTGAACTTTTGTGGCAGCATATGTCAATGTATTACATTATATTTACAGTCTCATATATGAGGTAGTCTCTAATTTTGTTTGTGTTAAGATTCTTCAGAGTAGCAGTTAGGAGAGTGCTCAATCCTTCTGGAAGGTGACTTTTTTGCTGCTGTTTTGCTGCTTCTCTATTCTTGCATGAGTAGAGAAGCCATGCGCCATGACTTGCACATCGCTTTGGTAGTAGATAGCCATAAGCTTTGAACTGAGAGAGGATATTCATTGAACTTCCTATTTCTTCAATATAGCAACCAGAATAACCTCTGTCTTAACCCATTATCCCACTGTCTCAAAGACATATTTTTGAGGAGGAGGAGAAGTGCAGCTGAGGGTCATAAGCCTCCGGATGACGAAATATCTGCATCTTCTCACATTTATCTCCAGCAGCTCCACAGATCAGGAAGACGGAGGTGACATAACTTAGCCCAGCAGGATCCTGGCCAAAGAAACCTGCCCCCTTTTCAAACCTTTGAATAGTTTCGTTCCTGCCAGCTCCCACAGATGTTGAACAGCATTGCACAGACAAACCAGAAAAAGCTGCTGCAGGAGCTGTCTGCATTAACGTTTATTTGATCTCCATTTCATTTTGAGCACTCTTTTCTTGGGGAGCTTATCAAACCAAGGGATTGCTTCCTGTTTGAAATTTCAGAATCGGAGATGACACTTACAGACTGAGTGTTTATATCATAAAAAAATCCAGACCACATAAAGAACATCTGTATAAAAGGAAATTCATATTTTAGGTTTCTTACTTGTTTTTGTTGCTAGATCTTGCTTCCAGAGCACAAATTTGTTCTCCGATATGGACTACTGTATTTTTTAATTCAAATCTATGATTTTTGCTGAATCCAAAGTCCCATCCACACAGTGTCAGTTTTGTCCCGCCTTCTAAGGGAGCGCTGTTTGGGAGAATCTGTTAAAAGAATATTGTGTTAGTTACATCAGGTTTCTTGAACTTCAAATGCAGTTAAAGAATGTGCAAAGGTATAATTTTAGAAAAGCATTTCTTCTGGTAGACCATGTCCTACCATTCATCTTAATTGTTCTTCACCTTTCATTTGTCACATTATGAGCTTTCTCTGACAGTAGCAATAAATAACAAAACCTATACTAGAAAGCTTTGAAGGATAGTGTTTAGGGGCACTGAACAAGCTGTGCATTGTAATAGTCTCTTAAATCCTGCCGTTCTTGTCTTGCACATCTTATTTCTGGCATGTTAAACATACAATGTACTTATTTTGTTAGAAGCTGAATGCTGAACACAAAAGAGCCCCAAAATGACCAGTTTTTTGTCAGCTTGATGAAAGTCAGGTTCAGAGTGAAGTAGCTTCAAAGACACCAAAATCCGATATTGCGTTGGCTGTGATAAAGTTAATGTGACTTCTGCTATTCTTTCCTTAAATCTTTTACATTTGGTCACCTCTAATTCCGAGTTAAAAAAAACCTACCCCTCAGAAACACACAGACAATCTACAAAGGAAATGCTTTTTTTTCTACATATTGTAAATTGTCCTGTAAAATATAACAATGGTGGGAAAAATGTAGGAGCACTATAGAAGTCTTACAAAACTCAGTAAAAGTACTGGCCAGTACTGCCAGTAAAAAAAAAAAAATTTAAAAAAATAAATCAAAAAGACATTGGTTCAGTGTTTATGGCGACTTTTAACAATGCTGCATAATTTTGCAAACATACCAGTACCACTGGACAAACAGAGAATGAAAGACTGAATTTATACTTGTGGTCATAGTGCCTAAATGTCTTGGACTTAATGCTTTAGTGATAGTAATTTTGCCCCTAAAATGCAATACAGCTGTGCCTTTCAAAGGACCCGACTTCATTTTCAAGCTGAAAGGAAAGTGTGTGAGAGATACTTGGCTATTATTTCATCTGGAAATCCAGTAAGACAGCGCATTTCTTTTCAACTCTCTTGTAGCTATACTTCAAGACTCTCACAAATGAACTATTGTAGATAGAAAGGCAGCTGAAGAGTACTTCAAAAGAATTATACCATATATTCTATATGGGGAAATTTACTGCCCCCAT
Source organism: Limnodromus scolopaceus (assembly GCA_028565335.1). NCBI lineage: Eukaryota > Metazoa > Chordata > Aves > Charadriiformes > Scolopacidae > Limnodromus > Limnodromus scolopaceus. The sequence goes on from JAOXNO010000001.1 coordinate 27,072,035, forward strand.
TAGAAACCAGACAAAGAGTCTGATTTAAAATGCACTGAAGCCAGTAGGAATCTTTCCCATTTTAATGAGCTTGGAATCAGCTCTCAATGAGCAAAGAAGAGGGAACCTATGCAGGAACAGTACATTTGCACAAATCTCATAAAAAAGGAGTGATGCTCGCACAGCCCCCTGAGACACAACGCTGCAGCTAAGAGCACGCAGCAGTGCTGTGGAGACCCCCATGGAGTCTGTGCTATTCCCAAGTTTAACTTTCCCTTATTTTTTTTGGGTTTTTTCTTTGAAATCTGGAATGACTTCAGATCCTAGTTTTCCACTCTACTTAATATCTCAGCACACTATCTATTTTTGGAGTAACAAAACCCTAGCAGAAACTGGAATTGCTCTGTGGGGGTACAGGATGTCTCATGTTTTGTACAATAATGCACTGATGTGTGGCACTTGAAGAGTCTGAAATGTAATCCATAAGTTAGCAAAACAAGGGCGTTAAAATCAGGCTTCACAAAGCCATACAGAATAAAAAGCTAAAGGCACTTAACCAGTTCTGAGTGATCTTATGTGCCAAAAGAGACTTGTGATAATAACCCATGTGCCTTAATTGAGAGAGTGAAAGTATTTACTGCATTCTGCCAGCAAATTTAGGAGGCAGGACTTCTATGTAGACAGCAAAAAATAACCTAAATCTTATACTTTATTATCTAAGTTCTGTAGAAATTCCCCCGGACTGTTTGTGTTCTTTTCCTTATTCTTATTTCACTTGTTCTGTATGATGAAACCACTGAAAGTCAAACATGATTGTGCAGACTTTTTCTTGGCAGAGTAAACAGGAATGAATAGTGAACCTCCTGGACTTTCAGCTGAGGCATACGTAGGCACCTTCGGTGTGCTTACGTTGCGCAGGTAGGAACAGAAAGTCAGTTATAAATGCTAAGAAGTTTAGGATTCAAAAGTTCTCTGTAGGAAGGAAACTCCACTCACAAGATGGAGCAAGTCCTGCTGCGAGGCCTGATGTTCTGCTTCTCCCTGCTGCTCTCTGGACTTTGGGTTAAGGTAGAGTAAGTTAACTTTTTCTTTTTGGAAAAATTTGAAGTATTGTGTTTTTCTTTTGTTTATGTTGACAGCCATTATGCTAATATCCACTCACATACCTTATAAATTGTGGGAAGAGAGTATCTATTTATTAAAGTTTTAACGGCCCATTCATTTTAATTAAGAGGCAAGAACATGTACAGGCCACATGTGAAATTTCCAGCAAAACCTCCAACCTAAACAGGCAGCAGAAGGCCTGATGTTCTCGATACATCTGAGATAAAAGCCAGCTAAAATGACTCACTGTAAAAACAACAACAAACCAGGTCAGGTTTTTAACCACAACAAAGAATCAAAAAGGGAGACCAATTTATTTCTTTTTTTACACCGTTCACCTTTCAGCGCGACCTGAGCCCCGCACACAGATGCCTGCAATTTGTTCCAGCACCAAGTGATCTCCCAGGAACCTCCTCCGAGTCCCCCGGCTTTCCTTCGAGCACCGCCTGTCCGGGCTGACAGACATGTGCCCTGTTGCTGGCAGAGGCGATGGATGGGAGCGGCGTTCGGAGCTGAGGAACCGGGTGGGAGCGGGGTTATGGTGGGGACATGTCCTGGCACCAGCGCTGCCGTGCTGTCTGTAGCAGGGGGGATGCTCAGGCTGAGCTGGAGCTCTGTGCTCCCCACAGGGCATGGGGATGCTCCCTGCCACCCACAGCTCCAAGGAAAAGTGCTTAAAGCAGGGCAAGGAGATGAAGGATCTGCAGGATGCCACAGGAAAATGCCAGGTTGCCAGGTTTCTCCTCTGCAATCCCTCATGAGGAGAAAATCTCATTTTCTTTTTCTTCCCCTACTATGCACCTCTGTGTAATAACCTGGGAAAACTGTTGAAAACTTAGCTATCGTCCTTTGGACCAGACCCTTGGAGAAGCTCCGTGCTCCCCCCAGGTTAAAGTGATCATATGACATATCTCAGGCAATCTGTCCCTCTGAAAGCTGCAAAATATTAGGGGGGGTTCGGACTGAATTTCAGACACTATGCAAAGCAGGTCATCCTCCGTTTGTTAGGAACAAAACAAGCTTCTTTCTCATATTTTATGCATATGGATTTAAAGACAGATCAGAAGATGATGAATAATCTGTTTTATATTTTTTTCAGCAATAATGTTAAATGTCATGGTCCAGTAGAGCATGAAATCTGTCTTAACAGCTAGCAATCCAAAGGGATTTAAATACTCAGCTGCATTTTTTTCCTTACAAGCCTTCTAGAAGCAACTTCTACCGCTGTGGGCACGCTGTAATTCGAGATTCACTTTAGGATCCATCAGTGCCACAGATCCATATTCATTACAAGGGTAGACCAGGCTTGAGCTGAGCAGGCAGGGCTGAGCCCCACGGCGAAGGGGAGCACCCGGCTGAGCCCCACGCCTGCTCCCACTGCCCCATGTCTGCAGCGGGCTCCCCTGGCCGAGTCCTCCCCACGATGGACACAGTGCAAGGGTGGCTTTGGGGACACCCCTCTCAGGCTAAGCATCTCTTCAAGGGCTCCAAGCGCTTGCTTCTTGAAGCTGCTGAGTGCGCACCCTCATAATTGAAATTAAAGAGGGCTATATGAGCTCAGCACCTCCAAAAATCAGAAACTAAGCAGTTTAGAGCCTTAGAAATCTTTTTTGAAGGCGTGGCAATGTACAGCCACTGCTGGGAAGTTTTGCCAAGAAAAAGATATTAGGGGATGCTACTTGTGCTTGAGCTCTAGGAAAGACAAAACAAGCTGTGCAATATAGGTGTGAGTAGCCTGGTCCTGCAAAGGTATATGAAAAAGTATCAGGACTAATTCAAGGTATCCCCTTGAATTAGTGATACAAACTAAGGGCAGAAAGGACTATTTGATCACCTAATACAGCCTTTTTGAAATAAATGTGTTCTTACATAAAGGGAAAGTAAACTATTCACATTCTGCATTAGCAATTTTTTTACATCTCCTTCGCCCAAAGGCAACGGAAGACAAGGCAAACATACCCCCCGCTTTCTATCCATTTTGGGTTTGGTTCCTGCAATGCTTCACTGTTCATTGAATTTTGCCTGTGTTAGTCCTAAATATTGCATCTGAAAGGTGAACATGGAAAAGAAAAAAACCCACCCTCTAAACATGTGTTTCTAGATTTGTTTCTAGATTATTAGCAGTTTTGCCTGTCTACTCTTTAAAAAGTTGTTGTACATGAAATCATCAGCCTGGTTGAAAGAAACACATTATTTATTTAAAAGCGCCTCCTCTCTGAGAGTTCAGCATGCCAAATTTTCATCTCTGTATGTAAGCTGTATAAAGAAAAATCTATTTTTGACTACACGGTGTAGTTTAAATGCAGTAACCAAAGTAGACAGGTGTAAGTGCTACCAGAAAGTTTTCCGCTTGTCCTTGCCTCGGTTTCCTAGTCCGTTAACTGCCCCGTAAACCTCCGCCTTCACAGCTATGTCACACTTCACACGGGATGATCCGGTTACACGGACAGCCGGCCGGTACGGACCCCGTGTTAACCATAGCTAAACTAAACCAGAACGTGCCGGTGCGGCTCTCAGCTCTGCTCCTCCACACTGTTTCCTTCTGGCACAGCCTTTGTGGCCCTTGGCTGGCTGGCAGCCGCCTCCGGCTGTCCCTGCCCCAGGGAGAAGAGCCGCAGCTACAGGCTTACCACCCTCAGTGGTGAATGGGTCCATGGGAACAAGGAGCTGGGGAGGGATGTTAGGGCAAAACATCTCCCCCAGGGTGGTGTTTGGGGTGGCAGCTCTGTTGCAGAGCTGAGGAAGGGGAGAGAGGGACTTTTTCCCACAGGGAAACACCAAGGCTGGAGCCGGCGTGGGGATGGATGAGGTATGGGGACCGGAGGCCTCCTGCGCTGGGCCAGGCTGTAGTACTTATGGGTGCCTTCCTCCACCTCCTCTCTTTGAGAGGGGTCTGAAGGGAAGGGTCTTCCTTCTTGTGACTGGCCTTTCCTGTCAGACCCCCGCCGGGCGGGCTCAGACCTGTGTTGTTTCCCCACCACAGGTGTTCCCAGGGCCTGGGCTCTCCCTGGAATGGTCAGACCGACCCGTTCACCATGAGCCCCTGAGCCTGCAGCGTTCAGGGAGAGCACGTGCATCCAGCCAGAGGCTTTATGGACGCTGAGGCCAAGGGGACATCGAGGAGAGCAGACACTTCATTTATCATAACTCTACAAAAATAAACAGAAAATGTCCGCAGAGAGCAGACGGCATTCTTCCCTCAGAGAAAAACATGAGAAATCCACCGTTTTACCTCGTAAACCCTCGGCAAGCAGGTCTCCTGGGTCCAGGTGCCGTCGGGGCACTCGGGGGACCTGAGGCACCGCTGGCCGCACCAGCCACACTGCATGAAGGGAGGTGCCAGCAGGCACTGGCTGCAGGACCCGAAGTGATGGCAGCCCGGCCCCCTCAGCGGGATCCTCGTTATCTGCCGATGGAAAGACAGGATGCACAGAGGCTTTTAATCCAGGGCGCTAAGGCGGCAAGGAGAGACTCTATTTATGCAGCGCGCCGCGGTGCTGCTCAGATTTCAGATGTGCAAGCTGCGGTTCGACATCTCTTTAGCTCAGTAATTATAGGATCTTATAAGTAATTTAACTGACATGATTTTAAACTCGCTTGGGAGAAACCCTAAAGGCATCTTAATGTTATATACCATTCCTACCAGCATCTGGTGTTTACAGCAAGATAGCAGTTTTTGCTGATGGAAAAAGAAAACAGCAAATGGGCCCCTCCCAACTTCGCACTAGTTCTTGGAAAAAGCAGTGTATCTCAGTATGCCTTAGTTCATACATTTGTAAAAATAGGCATGATGGCTATTTCAACTTTGGCAAGGCTGTATTAATATCTGTGACACACTTAGGGCATGCGACCACCCATGTACTTGCTGTCTAACACCTTCCATCAAAAAATCCCATACTATACCTCAAATATGAATTAAAATTTATGTTGTTTAAGATATCCGGATAGTCACAATAGTAGTCACTCTAAATAGATTCTTTTTAGTCAAAATATTAAAATTAGTATATAATTACTTTACTATTCAAGTACATCATACTTCTTTACACTTCAGTACCTTCCTTAAACTTATTTTGGACATTTTCTTGAAGACTACTCTTATAAATATCTCATACATTTCTAGTAAATGATTAATAACTGTCTTTACTAATGGTTGATGTATTTCTGTAAATTCCTGTAGAACTCAAGTAGTCAAATTATTGCTTACGATTATGGTTTAGGATTATCTGTAATATTATCTGCTGATGTTTTAAAGCCATTCTACAATGCATATCTACTTATGACAATAGTATATTTACAATAGCTCTTCATCTTTTATTAACCCTTTGTAGACTACATGCTAAAGCAATCTTCAAACCTTGCTATGAACACTGACTCCCAATTCTAAACATACCCATGTAACACTTGCACACACACCCCTCCTTAAAAAGTTATAATGTTATGACACAAACCAACAAAAGCCAGGAAACTGTGAACACCATTCTTTCCTCATGCCATTGTGTGTTTTTTCTTTGCAAGCACTTGAATTAAGGACAGCGTTTCAGCCTTAAAATTTGCATTTCCTGGCTTTTGTTGGTTTATATCACAGCTCTCACATTATTTAAACATTTCTCAATATTAGGCTGTCGGTTTGTTTAGTAGGGGAAAAAAAAAAAGTCTTGGAGGAAATTTGCCCCTCCACTGTTCCCAAGGGAATGGTAAGGCTGGGAGGATGCAAAGCATAAAGCAGCAGTGTGAACAGTTGCTCCTACTGGAAGTTGCTGCTCTGAAGGCAGGTTTACAGAGTGTATGGAAGGATCAGATTTATGAACTACTCACCTTTTTCCCAGTCACTACCAGGGTATAGCCATCATCTGCTAATGAATTCTCGACAACAACTTGGGGAGAGACGGGGTGGGAGTCTAGCTGAAAGCTGACATGTGGAGCTGTGGGTTCTGAACGGGAAACCACTATCTAAGAAAGAAAGAAAAAATTGGGAAAAATCAGCAGGCGGCGTGTGACACAAATGCATGCTGCTCAGCAGTCTCACGTTCCTACCACTTCTCTGCTTGCGTTAATTACTCTGCATTACATTGCATAATATTTTGCATAATGTTCCATCATGATCTGATTAAGGCGCTATAAAATCTACTTTATTTAACACAGCAAAATCATGGCTGTTGGAGGATCCTCAAAATACTTTGTATTTATTAAAATATGAAGGAGTCATTGCATGGTTTCTAGTCCTTTAATTTCAGGTATTTATAAAACAAACGTAAAAAATGAAGATGGGTCATTTAGTCAGCCCTGTACATTTAAGAAAGGAGAATGTTATCATCCTCAGCATCTATTGAAAAAAGTCTTAAAACTCCAGGCCTTCAAAAGTCAAATATACTTCCATTTATTTTCACTTTGGTCCTTCAGTTTGAAAAGCAAACTTTACCCTGTGTCAACAGTGTCTGGTGCAGAAGCACGTGGGGCCATTGGAGTGCAGAGCTATGGCTGTGAGCAGCGCGACAGAGCCGCAGGCACACGGAGCTGGATGCCCAGCACTGGGGAGGTGGCTATTGCTGCAAACAAGTTCCTTGCAAGACGTGGCTGAGCACCTCGAGGTCCGGCTCCTTCTCATTTCTGCGGGAGCCGGGTGTCCGGGATAGAGTTGCTTTGGAAGACGGTCCAAAACAGGAGCCTAATTTAGTTGTCCTGATGCCCCTTTGCAAGAACCCTCCTCTCTCTCTCTCCCTCTCTTGATTTTAGGAGATCTTAGGGAGATTAGTCACACCAGTATGAAATTCCCCCTCTAGCCATCTCTCTGCATCTTGAGTTACCTAAATACTTCTGAGAATTTGGGCCTATTCCTGCGAACGCACGCTTAACTTTACTACTGTAACTCTGTTGACTTTAATGGGATGAGTCATGGCTGTTAAGCACAGGCATAAAGCATCTGCAGATTGGGGTGGATATTCGATAGCGAGATTTTATAGGCTTGGGCCTGCAATCCAGAGGGATGTGCGCCCAAATGCGATAGCATCAGGCAACAAAGGCAGAGGATTGTTTACATGAGGGAAGATCATGTTCATGTTTCAAAAGCTGCATCATGTGTAGTTTACTTAAGGAATTTAGATAATCAACATTTGCTGAGAAGTCGAGATTCAATGGGGTTCATTATTTAAAAAGATCGAAGCCATTCTGGAAATAACTTGTATGTCAAATGTTTAATTTTTCACCATAATGAAGCTTTTCTTCTGACTCCGAAGGCAGCACCGGAACAGCTAGGACATTGACTTACACGATTTCACTGGCTTTTCGCGCTGCCAAGGTCTTTCAACAAGATGGCTGACTCCAAAACTAGACTTAGAGATGCTGTAATTACAGCTGATGTTTTGTTGTAATTTAAGACTAAAATAAAATATATGAGCAGTTTATATGGCGATAAGTGCATCACATCTCAGAGGCATTTACGGTTTGGAGTTATGAGAGGCTTTTTTTTTCTTTAAAATGAAACCAGCTTTGCTAAAGACTTTGCTATGGGTTTGTTTCACAGCACAGAAAGTGCAGGTTTTAGAAATCAATAAGGTCTGATCATTTTTGGTGACACAGAAGTATGGTCTCAGACTCAGTATATTAGGGCATGAGCTCTGTTTTTATATTCAGGACAATGAAAAATAGAATGGACTGCAAAGCTGCATGAAAAAGATTGATTAATGTTGGCATTATGGGGAGAGGTAGCACCACAGCTGCAAATACCTTTTTAGTTCATCATTAGCCATGTCTCATCTCGAATACCCACTGCTATAAAATGCTAAGAATTCTTTTCTATCATTAATCCAGGCTTCCTCTTATTGCCAAGCATTCTTTCTGATTGAGCCTCAGAGTTAACCCTTTAAACACATCTGCGTTGCAATCTCAGAGCAATACACAAAAATTTGGATCCCATCTCCACTATCTTGGAAAAACTATTCGGTACTTTAAACACTGACCGACCTTGATTTTACTGAGGCTGATAGTCAAATCACCTGCTCAAAGCCCAAATGAATAGACTTTGACCTCATGACATACAGGGAGCTCAAGTTACACTTCCTAACTCATTTGGGACTGGGGAATAAAGGTTTGGAGTTTGCTTAGAACTAATCTACCAGCCTACGGTGCTGCTGTAACAGATACTAGATGCAAAAAATGCTCTTTTTGGTCTATATAACTATGCGGTTTTTGCACGCATCAGCCCAGTCCTTGAAATTCTATCTTACCCTTATCCAACATAATCCTGAAGAAAAAGGCAATTTGAAGACAGCATCTATAGCAGGAAGAAGAGGCTGCTTAGGACTCCAGTGTCATTCTCAGAAAACTCCGATTTTTATTGCTTGGGACTGGGCTGGTATGCACACAGTGTGGCTTTAATCCACCATGAACACACCACCACACAGGGGCTACTTCTACCATGGAAATGGTTCACTACTACAGAAGGATTTCTCTTTACAAAGACTAAAGCGCTGGTTTGAGGGGTTTTTTTGGGTTTGGTTTTTTTTTGGGGTGATGGTGGTAATGGTTTTTTACATTTTAATAATGAATTTAATAACCAGATCATATAATTAAATAATTAATTTAAATAAAAAATAAATAATAATTAATTTAATTTCTCCAGAGCATAAGAGAAATGAAAGTTTATCTATGTGCCTGCACTCAAGCAGTTAGGAGAGAGGGGAGGTCTTGCACTGATAAATAATTGACCAAAAGAGAACAAACAGATGTTAGCAGTAAATGGTCAGTCCTTGCAATAGTGAGAAGTCACCAGAAGTGTTCTGCAAGGTGCCTGTGCCGGGATCCACACTGTTCAACATACCCATAAAAGAGTTGGAAAAGTGGTTGAGCAGTTCAGTGACAAAGTTTGCTGATGATCTGAAGGTATTCAAGGTGATAAGGATGAGGACAGACTATGAAGGATGGCAGAAGGACTTTACAAGACAGCATGTCAAGGCAATAAAATGGCAGGTGAAATACAACAAAGAAGATGAATTTAAAGCGGTATATGATAGATAGTTCCATGAAAGCATCATCTCACTGCTCAGTAGCGGTCAAACAAAAAAAAAGTCCAAATAAAAACTTAGGAATTTTTTAGAAAAGGATTAGAGAACAAATCAGAAAACATCCTGATGTCATACAAATTCATGAGTTGCCTGAACCTTGAATTCTCCATGCAGTTCTTGTTGCCTCATGACAAAAAGTATATTAAAATGGGAAAATATTCAGAGAAGGGTAACAAAGATGATCAAAAGGCTGTAATGAACAATAACTGGGTAGGGTAGGTGTGCAAACTCTATGAAAAAGGCATACAGAATCATGAGTGGGTAGAGACCGACCATTTAGTCTCTTCTAATAAAAATATTAAACCACCAAAAGACAAAAGCAAGAGTCAGGTTCAAAGCAAACACAGGAATAAGACTTCCTAGCAATATATGATGACCTATGGGGACTCCTTGCCAAAGGATGTGAAGGCAAGAGGAATACACATTCAAAGGGGAATTCCACATGCACGTGGAAAGAGCTAAACAGGCAAAACCCAATAGCTCAGGAAATCCCCAGAATGAAAAATAGTTGGAGGCATGAAGCAGAAGGTATTACAGGTGTTGGCTGGGTCCCTAGGCATCCACTTGCCACCATTGCTGGAGACAGGGCACTGAACTAGATGGACCCTCCATTTAGGCCCGCATGGCTCTTCTGACGTTCTTACAAATAACCCTTCCGAGAATCACATTCATTACCAGTAACTACAACCGCAAACATCCTTCTCAAAGCAAACACAATATTTATGTCCCTCTATTTACGAGAAAAACAAAAAAGTATGTGGTCTTTCAACAGAGCTCAAAGTACTTCCATGACGATAACAGCCAATAGTTAATTAATGAATGAATATATTAATTAATATATCCATTATACTGGAAGTCAGTGATCACTGAGGTCCATGAACATTAAAATAATTCAGTTAAATATTCTTTCATTGCCATCAGCTAGCATTAATGTTAAGTAAGAAGACTTGACTCTAGGTTCATTTATGCATAATATGGTAAATTAAGGCTGTAATAACTTAAGTTGAAACCAGCATGCAACAGCTTCTTTTAAAAATCATTCTGATGCTCAGTTCTGCTATTCATCAGGATTGAATTACAAATGTTACTGTCTGCATGTTGAAATATCTTCTGCAAAAATGAGAGGCCTTCTAAAAGCAATCCCATCTAAGTATCATATTGTTATTTTTTCCCTAGATGTCTGGCAGGTGTAGGCCATTACCCAGCAGAGATAGGCTCAGGGTTAACTTTATTGTGTAACGCCTCAAATGCCCTGGGATATGAAGTGTAGCCTTGCAAAGGGCACATATGTAGCTCTCTAAATGCTGTATATCATTCTAATCCACAGAGAGTATAATGGATCTCCTCTGAAGGGTGTAAGCTTTTCTACTTCAACTGAATATTAAAACATGTGTGTTCTCAAACCAGTTATTTGGCACCAGGTGTTAATTTTAATTTGACTATATGGACTTTGCATTATCCAGTATTTGATATTTTTTTTCTGGGAGCATCAAGATACATTCTTTACCACAGAAAGGACTGCTATTATAAAACTGTTAAAAGTTGAGCTATGTGATATGAAAATGTTACTTATCAAGAGTTTGCCGCAGTTTTCTGTTTCTTTAAAAATGATTAAGTGGGTAGGATTGCAACTATTCACATTGCTACAAATGCACGTGTGCATAGTTTGCATTTAAATAGGTCAGACTGCCAGTATTGAATTGCTGGACCATGGCAGCAGGACGGCAGTGGGCACCGAGGACAACCTTTGAAATGACTCCATGGGCATCCCAGCACTCTTTCCTCCTTCTGGCCCTGTAAGGTTTAAGGTCCATGCTCATGTATTTCTTGACCTCCTCACCCTTGCTTCCAACATGGCTTGTCACTTGCACTGCGTTTGTCTAGTGGGATAGGAACTAGATCAAAAGAAGTTTGATCAATTTGAAGGTGGAAATGGCTTCCAGTATACTATGAGATAAACTCAATTTGAATGATCATGCTGAAAAATGCAAAGCTCTGTACTTTTTTGCTCTGCGTCAATTCATTTCGCTGATAGACACCATGGCTTTGAGCCTGGATTCCTGGAGCGGCGAGGCCTTGCCACTTTGCTGTTTGCAAGAGGGGAGCAGTGCTGAAGGCTTGGCTCCCTTCTTGCTGAATTCTGGGACACATTTTTCCAAGCCTTGACTGCAGTTACAAATAAAAAGCAGATGTGATTATTTTTGTCTATACTAATTTCTGTAGCATGCATTATGTTCCCTGGCATGTAATCTATGAAAGCAGCTATGACACATACTAATTTCGCTCTTTTCAGGGAAACGAGATGTGTGTTCAAGTTTGGTGGTGGTGGTATTTGTTTTTAATCATAAGTATTCCTGGTAAACGAGTGTGACTATCAAGTATTCTGTCTACTTGGATGTGAGAGCCAACAGGTTTGTGCTGAGTGTGTGAAAATTTCCAAAACTACTGATCTGTGAGAGCCCCATCTCTATTCCTCATCAGACAGAATCAGGGGCACCAAATGATACGAAATGATACGGTAGCAGGTTAAAGAAACCCCAAAGGCAGTTCTTCATCATTCAAAGCAGAAAGAAATGATGCAAGTCATTGTCACAGTGTACCACGCAGGACAAATCAACAAATAATTTCCAAAAACAATAACCAAAATTGATGGAAAAAGTTCATAAAGGACTATTAAATGCCAGATACGGGTGCAATTTTCAGCTCGGGGAATCTCTGGGCCTGGAGGGTAATGGGAGAGGTGTGCTTTTACTTGCTTCATACCTCTCCCTCATCCATCTTAGCCCCTGCCAGAGACAGGAAACTCGGCTTCTTGAACCTTTATTCTAACCCCATACATCCTTTCTTAGCTAAAAATCTGGTTAAAAAGTACTGGGATACAATGGGTCCCTTGAATAAGGCTTATTATTATTATTATTCCGTATTGTTTCATGTCTAACAAGTGCCGAGAGGCCCTAAGGAGGGTGAGTGGTCTGTTGTGTGATGTGCTCTACTCCAAAGAGGCCTATCTGTGCCATCACGCTTTGGTTTGCGTGCCCTAAGTCATTTTCAGTCCAGAATCTGCTCAGACATGACAGTGCATGACCATGTTTTGCTAACGCTTGGCTTCTCAGCTAGAGCTGGCTCATGACCAGGTAGATTGGACAGGGCTGCAGCCAGCATGTGGCTGACTGCATCTCAGGGTGTTTGTATACCCATGGGAAGACCCTCTCCTGGCCTCCAGAAGCAACAGGATGGATGTCCTGCTGCCCCCGTGAAGATGAGAGGGCACATGAGGAAGCTTCTCACTCCACACACCCCACAGTGCTGCCCCACTGTGCACTCAGTTTCTCTGGTACAGTCAGAAGGATGAGAAGGCCCTGATGCCAAAATTGCATCTGAAGAGAGTGGTTGCCCACAGCAGCTGTAAAATGTACAGTGAAAACTTCTCTATGCCTCTCTTCCTCAAGAAGGTCACCAACAAGCAGGGCATTTGCTTGGGCTTTACCTTGGAGAGGCCAACTTCAAGCGTAGGGAGCACATGCAGTATTCTGCTTCCAAAAATAGCTTTATGCCAAAAATCAGCCTCTGCATACATCAAGGGGATCGGTCTCTTGTTCTTTGTTAAGGCCAGACCAAATATGAGCTTTTCAGAATAAATCTCATAAAACTTTCTCATATCCCACTCTCCCCAGAGCCATCAGAAAGATTTCCCCTTCCTGAAGAACTTTGCACTTTTCTTCATCACTCAAAAGTCACTCTGAAATAATATCAAGCTCCAGGCAAAAAAAAAAAGAAAAATCACTTTGGAACTGAGCAAAAATAGAAGATATTTTATCGCAATATACTATGGGGTGGGTTTTTTTTGACAAGCTGTAATTTCCCCAAAATCCTGGCTGGTAATGAAAGTGTCTTCTCCAGTTGTGAGTCGTATTCTCAGTGTAGCTTCTTTGGCTTGAGCTGACTAAGGTTGCTTTACCTCAGCTGAAAATCTGATTCCCCAGCCACAGCAGTGTGAGTGGGTGCTGTTTTCTAATCAAATAACCACTGTGAAATACCTGATTCACTTTGCACCCAACAGCTGTACTTGCAGCCTGTGTTCCCAGTCACACTCTGAAAACAAGCACAATAAGAAAGGCCGAAACAGCTGCAACTTCTCAACAGAAAAAAAAGAAGGGGGGAAAAAAAAGCTTGCTGTCAGGCTCCAGCTTAGGAAGGAAGTAAAACCATTTTTCTTTTCCGTCTCATGCATGTCAGCTGTCTTAGAAAAATTATTACTGGTCTGTTTTGTAACAAAAACTCCACAATATTTGGTAAACTACAAACTCCAATCTATTCATGGCCAAATACAGATTTAACATTTCTGATGCAGCCAAAACATGCTCAGTATGTCAATGGGCTGCAATTACTCTCCAGGAGAGCTTTGGAATTCACCTCCTGGCCCCAATTATCCTCCTTAAAAGAACTCATGAATCTTCTGTATTTGGACCATCCAGATTGATTTGATTTTAGTTTTAGTTTTTGGCTGAAAAAAATAAACATTTAGTGAAGGAGGTTGTATTTCCTTTCCAGTATTAGTGCTCTCCAGAGCTGTTTAAGTGAATAATTCTATTTAATCGAACAACCAGAAAACAATAGGTGACTATTCTTTGGTTGGATAAAACACACCTTCTTTGGCATTCTGAATATTACTGGCTCCTCAGATTACTTTTTAAAATAAGCAAAATACAGGCTATATTCTGAGTTGGGTCATTAGCACAGTTTTGATGGGTAATGCCACAAGCTTCAGTGGAATCACTTGCAAAGATGGGAACTATTAATTGTGATACAGTTTTAAACACACCAAACCCCCAGAATCAGGCAGCCATCATCTACAGAAGGAAAAACTACACACTAAACCTTCTGTTGACTTTTGCAGCAGTGCTGTGTTGTAGTTGTGTAGTAAAGAGAGAAAAATGGATGGAGATGGACACAAAGTCAGAGATGAGGGGTCAGTAGGAAGGCAGAGAGTGGTAAGCAGAATAAAGCGCAAAAGGAGATGGAAAGACTGCAAGAAAAAGTAAAGAAGGAAAAGACGGAGAATTAAGTGGCCAGCTGCTGATCAAGTATAAGCAAGTATAAGTACACAGAATCCACCATTTCCCATTGGAATAATCTCCCCAGGGAAGTGGTGGATTCTCCACCATTGGATACTTTTAAGATTCAGCTGGATAGGGTGCTAGGCCATCTTGTCTAGACCGTGCTTTTGCCAAGAAGGTTGGACCAGGTGGTCCTTGAGGTTCCTTCCAACCTAGTATTCTATGATTCTATGATATGAAGTATAATCGGGAGAATATAAGAAACATTTTCAAAGAAATTTCTCTTGGGTTGAACATCAGTAGCTTGCTGCTGCACCTAATGCTGGCTTGAAGCTTCAATTCAATTTAGGTGACGTGATCACTGTGTTCTAATATATTCCCCTCCTTCCCTGCCTAAGTGTTTTATAACAATTAAAAGAAACCCTAAGTTAATACAGTAAAACTGCAAATTTAACGTTCATTACTGCCACCAGACTGTTTCATATTTGGGCACTTCAGGGTGTGGTTGTCAGAGACAGAGGTACTGCAGGACTATTTCTTTTAATCTCATGGATGACTGGTAGTGCTGAAATTTATGTCACAAACTAAATTGCCTAAATATGGTAAGGTTTGGTATTTCAAACAGGATACAAGATGAACTGGATTCACTGGAAGGGCTGAGCTGATTTTCTAATTTTAGAAACCTATGTATGAATATTTTTTACTTTTGCTTTGAAATAGCTGGCATAAAAATATGTTTGCAAGATATTAATACAAAATCACCAGTTTTAAAACAGGTTCCCTGATAGGCAGAATTTCACAACTAATTTTCTCTGAAAGCATACGTATCTCTGAAGGGATATAGTCAACTTTGAATAGCTACAAGTTACAAGGAGATTGCACAGGAAAATTCAGTATTTGCATGTACGAAGAGCTAAAAATATGAGTGCAAATGACTGTGCAAAAGTGAGGTGCGTAATAAGTGAAAAACTGAGCATTCTTTGCAATATGTTTCAGTAGGTTTGTGAATGGAAAAAAAAAAAGAACATTATTGCATTTTTTCGCTAAAAAATGTGGGCAATTGTTTGGAGTTATCTTTTTGATTAATAAAGTCATTGCTAGATTATCCTGATTTTTTTTTAACCCATTTTACTTCACTAATGGTCGTTTAATAGCTCAATTTTTAATGATCTCTATCTCATTGCATTTAATAGCTATATTTCCATAGAAACACTGCAAATCTGCTTTAGTTGGGCATTTGCTAATGAACATGTTTGAAAGCCCTTCCTAGATAACTGCTAGTGAAAAAAAAAAAGATTTAATGTAAGTGAACATCAAATTCTGCAAAGAGCTGTGTCTTCTGTATCCTACAGACCTAGACTTACTTTCAAGATCATTTAAAGGCAAAACAAATACTAATCTTTTTATTTGGAGGTAGTGTCATTAAAGGTAGTCAGTATGCTTATTCTCCTGCTGATTTCACCAAACCCTCAAAGAAAGAGTTCCTACTTATTACAATACGAGCCCAATGATGACTTCCCCCTGTAGCTCAAGCCAATCTAATTCAATGATGAGAATGTTTCTGCTAATGGCAATGTGCAGTTTACACAATAGCCTTTCTTTTGATCTGTAACTGAACCTGGAATGGGAAATGTATTCTGGAAATATTTTAATTGTTCCTTGAGTTGGGCAAATGTCAGAATGAAGTGTGTGGTGCAGGATTCGAATGAATAATTTAAAGAATGTTACAAATAAAAATAATGCTGCTTTGCGCTTTCCACCAAGCCTCCCTAAAAGCTTTGTGACAGCCCAGAAGAAATGCCATGAGTAAGACAGTAGTTGTTATTAACTGTATTTTGTAGATAAGGGAATGGCTTCAGAAAGGTTACACAAATTTCTCATGTTTGCTGTGTGAACCAGTATCTACACGTAAGAGCAGAGCGTAGGTTGCTCCTGTGCTCAGCGTGTAGCTCTTAGCATCTCAGCTCTGTGCTGAAGACAAACTGCAGCTTCAAGTTACCAAGGTCATCATGGGAAGTTCAGGTAAAACTGGCAGCGTTGTCACTGAACATTTTGTTAAATTCCTGTCTTTTAGGGGGGAAAGAGAAACACAATGTTCTCCAGTTTTTTTATCAGTCCTTTGTGGTAAATCGGTTAGGCCTCCCTCCCTGAAGGAGCATTACAGATTTTGCATTGTGGCACAGGTTCTGTGTCCAGTCTGTGAAGAAGACAGAAGTGGAGGTATAGGATTCCCTTTGTCCAAAAAGGGTGCCAATAGTGGGTTAACAAATACTGGGGACCATACGTAATCCTACTTACTCTATGTGGCAAGGACAGAGAATGAGGAGAATGAAGAGAAGAAAGGGAATGCTTGTTAGTTAATCTTGTCTGATGACCTACACCACACAAAGATTTTTATGAAAAGGTGCAAGTGCCCAAGTGTTTTCTAATGGAAAGTTTTGGGAAATGTGAAAGTTGGAAGTGCACAGCAGCTCATGATGGCAAATCTCAACAGGTTTCAGTTAATGATGTTCAGGGGACAATACTACTAACTGTGACAGATAAGTCTGCAGCCTGCAGAGCAAGAAGGGCCAAAGACTGCTAATAATTCAGGAAGCCCACTAGAAGACAAGTGTACTGGCAGAGTAAAAGGACACAGGTCCTTGGGTGGAAGAGGGATCCAGGCTGAGATGCACATCCAGGCTGGACCCTATGGCAGCTGGAGAAGCCAAGCTCTGCAAGGTGGTCATTGCAGGATGACAGTGCCTGAAATGAGTGAATAAAGGAAGCCCTTGGTGCTTTCAAAGTATTTTGTCTTCTGATGCCTGGTTCTGACTGCCAAGTTTTTAAAAGATTGTTGGCCCTATGGGTTAGATTTATTTTGTTAGTCACCCACAAAGAAGTCATGTAGTGTAATCTACCTGTCTAGATTAGTTATGTACTCAGTGGAGGGAAACAGACTTCTCAAGAGGGTGATTTACCACTTATGGAAAACCTGATTTAGGACAGGAAGAACTGCTGTCCAAAAGAACGGAGAAAAGAATGAGCAAGAGCCTGAAAATTCAAGATGGATTCAGAGAAACTTGAAAGTAGGTGGAGGAGGAGCTAATCTCAGTTCTACAGCTGTGAGTCATAGGCTATGGGTACATTAGCAAGTAATTTGGTGCCAGAGGAGTGCATCAGTATATAGAAACAACGAATGCTGAGGCTCCTTCTTCTACGCTATAAGCTGTCTTGGAATTTTACTTTGAAGTAGGTTTAATCTCATCTTCTAGACCAAATGACAATATGAAGCGTATATCAGAAGCTGTTTGAAGAACCAAGCACTGTTTTGGACCTCTCTGCCCCAGCTGGGGTTGGAGCATATTTGATGTCTATCCAAGACAGAGCTTTCAGTTTAGTTTCCTTTGAAATTGTATGGACCAAAACTGCTCTGTGAACTGAGCCAGCTGGACTGAGTGGAGATCATGGTGGAGTCTAGTCCACAACCATTGCTCCTCACCACAAAGCCCACATAAACACTTAAAATGCTGAATGCTCTATTAGGTGCTATGTTTATCCTCCAGAAGCTCTATTTTACTCAGCAATTTCAATTTTCTAATGCCCTGTTAAACTCGGGTAACACTGCTCCTCACTTTTCACCATCCTGCTAAACTCCAGTATGTTTTTTTATTGTGAAGGTGTCGTAGTAGTACTCACCTGCATGAAGCGGCCCTCCGACGTTCCCAGGTTAGCAACGGTGAGGTTCCCTTTGGTGAAGACAGATATCGAAGTCAACAGGACACTGTTGAACTGGCCCATGAACAAGTCAACCCTCTGCAAAGGAGTCGTAACTTCTAAGCGATATTCATCATCTTGTGCTCTGCAGTATGAAGCATTTCTTGAAAAAGCCTGTTAGAAAATGAAGTACAGATGAGTACTCTCTTTACGAGTAGGAATAGATCTTTGTCAGAGTGAAGTCATTTAGCACAAATGCATTTGACCAAAAGTATTTTAAAATGTTTCAAACTTAATTGCTTCATCAGTTACAATGTTCCACAAGGAAGGCAAGACTTCTTAATGTTAGGGGAATGTTTCTTTTAACTTTTTTTTTTTTATCCTGTCTGTTAGGAATAAGAATAGGGTCTTTATTTAACCAGATAATACGTGTATAAACACATATATCAAGGTATCCTTTCTCTTAGTGACTTCTGTAATGCTGCTTCTCCAAGGGTCTCAGAATTCCTTGACTACAGAGCCTGCCCAGCGACACACCTGTTTCTAAAGCAGTGATTCCTAGAAAATGACTGTCTAAAAATGTTGCAATTTTTAAGCCTTTTTTTTTGCGTTAAAATAACAATTTCCTGTATTCTTCTCTTTCTATTCTCTTTTCAACACCTTTTCCAGTGATAAGACTGAAAAGGGGAGAAAAAGATGGAAAAAGAGAAAAGGGAGATAAGCCAGGAAAAATATGTTTCTGATTGTATATATAAATGAAACTATGGGGAGGCCAGCTTTTTATAATTACTTAGACTATTGTATTGATCATCTATGGCTCATGCACTATTTTGTCCAATCTCTATATGTCTTGAGTGTACTATAATATTTGCTGCATTTGCAGGATTTTCTCTTTCAGTTTGGGAACAGAGATAACATGTTTTTAATTTTCATTGGAAAAATTCTTGAACAATACACTTTAAGTTATCTCCAGAGAAGAATATAACCTGCTGTCCTGACAATTCAATAGTAATCTATTAACTGGTAATGCCATTACTATTGATACTACATCATCTGTTTTGGTGAGATCGTACAGATAATAACCAGGAACCCCCTAAAGGATCTCTAACTAGTTTAAATTTGGAAGTCATCTAGCAAGTTCCCACTATGACATACTTTATGAATAAACATGTAGGGAGATGATAAAGGATTTTATGGTTGTTCCCTCTGTTGAAATCAATAGAGAGCTTCATTTTTCCTAATTTTTTTTTATTGATTCATTGTTGTTACAATTATGTTTAATTTAAAAAAAAAAAAAGCTTGAATGAAACCTTTTAAAGACAGTCAGAGTCTTTCTACTAAATTCAATAGACCTGGATCATAGCCTTAAAAAACAAGTAGGAGTAAAATTTTATTTTCTTATTTTGTTTATTCAAATGGGTTTCTTTCTACTACCTATAACCAAAGTACTATGAGAAAGTAAGCAAAGAAGCATGAATTTTGCTGGTTTAACTCTGGTGAAACCTGGAGAAAAAAATAAGGCATTGAAAATGCTGTTAGCAAAATGTTCAAAGCTTAGTCCTTTGCTGTTGAATTGTAACACTTGTGAATTGTACACACCAACAGTGTTGGTGGGAGAAGTTTTCTATGATCCCTAGGAGTTGCAATCAGCTGTGGTGCCGGCTTTTCTCAGGGTACACTGTCAATTTACTGTATCATTTAGGTAAAAACCTGTGTAAGACCAAACAAAAGCAACTGAAATCTCTGTGCACTGCCTAATCATTCAGAAAGAAGGCTTCCAGATTAGATCTGATGCAGCAGTGACTTAATAGTTTGGTTACCCACATGCTAAAGTGTTTGCTGTATTAGTTTTGTTATTAACTGTTAAAGTATTGTGTGTTTTGCTCAGCAGGAACTGAACTAATACTTTGCACTATGCACACTGAACATTCATTGTATACACTTTATACATTTTTGACTGATCAACAAGGGACAAATTTAGATCTTCTTTGCTTTGGCCACCAAACAAGCTAAAAGCTTTATTCTTCTACACTCATATCCTACCCATTCTAAAAGTATTTCTGAAACATCTGTGCAAAGATTACTCATACAATGAGTATGAATAGTTCAAGTGCAGAGAAATGTACAGTTTTCATGCTTTTTGAAATAAGGCAGATTTCTGAATTTACCCTCCTCCAACTTAGGATCTCTGCTCTTTGCTGTAACTCCTATTTTTCCATAAGCAAATGACTTTGGGGGTGTTTCTGTGGTAACCTTAAAAAAGTACCTCCTCCTGTGTAGTCATCTTAACACAATCTGAACATCCTGACATGCCTCACAAAACCCCATTGAAGCTCTTTATACCAAGTGCCCAGATTTTCCTGCTTGCCCCAACACCTTTCCTAGCTTCCCCGAAGTCAGCCCAGCCACAAAGTCAGCTCAGCCTTCCTCAGGGATGTCATAATTTTGGGTATCTGCCCAAGAACCTGCAGCCTGCTCCACATATGGCTCTCTTACAAAACCTGGCGCTTCATGGTTTAACCGTAATGTAAGGTTAGCTGTTTAAGAAATAGGGAGGCTTTGATCTTTGAGTAGAAATGCAGAGATTAAAAGGCTACTTAGAAAACTCAAGGAAGATTGATAACATGGAAAACTTCGGCAAAGAAGCTGCTTTAAATTAACTCTTTGAAGCCTGAATCTCTCCCTCCCTCTCTCCCTCTCAGTGTACTCGTAAGTGTCCATTTGGCTGTCAATGTGGAAAAATAACTGATGTCAGATGATGCACTCAGGATATTATGCCAAGTTCCAGTGACAAATCACACAACTATTGAAACGGACGATTAGAGAGCGGGTAAGTGCTTGGGTTGGGCTATATTGCTTCTCCTGTAGGACGAGAGGTGCCAATTGTGAGCGTGTGATTCATAGCGAGGGCTTTGTGAAGCTGGTGTAGGTGTGCCACTGGAATGCAACGAGGTGTGGGCAAGTCCTGCCTTTCGGCTGTGTCCAGAAGGGTGGCAGATAACCAATGCTATCTTACTTGTTCACAGGGGAAGTTGTGGTGTATCGGAATTTAGCCTGGACTCGGTCCACAGAAGACGAACATGCCAAAAACATTTCTAAACATCGTTGAGCTGGGCTATCAGGAGCTGTCGCTGTTTGGCACTGAACTGATGATTGATACATCATATTCAGTGAGCATAAAAATAATATGTCGGTCAGAGTTGCACGTTTGAAGCCAGAAGTGCAAAGTGGGGAGGAGATTTTAAAGCCCCTAATGACAATCTCAAAAAAATACTCAGTTAGGTCAGTGTCAGTATAGAAGTGATCACAGAGTCTAGTCTCTAGTCTGAATAGATAGACTCAGGGGAAAAATGAAGCAGAATTTTAACAAAAGACTTTTGGGGAGCTTTTATCTTATTTTCAGTAACTGCACTTTGGAGAAACACTCCTCCAGGCTCGTCCTTCTAGAGCTGGCCAAAACCTGTTCTCCTTAGTTAAGTACAGTGCTCAATTAGAAAGCAATATTATGTGTAATGTCTTGATATTACGTTTAATGTCTTGAATAAACTAGAAATTAATGACTTAATAACTGCAGAACATCTAAGACTGTCTTGTAAGCGATTTGGAGGAAATCATTAAGATTAAAATTTAATTTGACAAATTGGAGAAATGGTCTGAAAGTAACTAGGTAAAATTTCCTAGTGTCAATTGTAAAACACTATGGTTATGAAGGAGAACTCAAGTGAAAGTAGTAATAACCAGGAATCTTATTTCCTGCTGGTTTGTTTATATGACTTTTAACTTGATGGCCATCAGGAATCAAATTCCCAAGTATCAGCTTTTATTTTCTGTTGGGTATCCTGGGATTCTCCCTCAAGAGAAGTGGACATCCAGAAGCACTGAAAAAGTTTCTCCTTTGAGCATTTCTATGGCATAACATGGAGCAGGGGGAAATGAGCTACTCCTAAATGAGCTGGATCCTGGTATCTGCAAATGGCAAAAATCCTTTTTCAGAGAAACTGCCATAGGGTGAATGAATAGATGACTCTACATAACAAATTGATTCCCAAGCTGATTAAAAACAGAGACGGTGTATGAGCTGCTTATCTCTTCTGTTGTGGAGGTCAGTGAATTAAGATGAATAATAAAACTACAGTTTTCAGGAGTGTGTCCTATTGGAATCAAGCACATAATGGTGAAGAATTTATGTGAACAGCAGAGTCTGAACAGGAAGAGTAACTGTAAGGAACACAAAAGAACCTTATCAGATTTTCCACTCTAAATTTTCTTGTGTATTTTTAGCCAACAGTTTTGCTGTTCTGTAATACATTTGGATTTTCTGGGTAGTTTGCAGTATTTCTCTTCAGGTGAAAAGTGCATTTGATCATTGCTTCTCTCCATGTGATATACAAGAAGGGAAATTCTGGCCCCAATACCTCCGTGCAGCCAGGGTGTTGCCTGAAGAGGATGAGTGACTTGATCAGCATGATGCTGGAGGTCTATTAGAGGGGCTGGAGTTAGAACCTCTATTGTCTGTTTCCCAGTCTCATATAAATAAAAGTGAGGAACATAATAAATTTGGCCTGTCTATCATTGTTATCTTTGAAAGGAATTACTCCTTAAATTTTCATAAACCTCATAAATCTTCCCAGCTGTCACATAACAGTCTTTCTAATTCTGGACTCAGTTAGACATGACTACTAAGATCCCTGTACTTCCAGCTCTTTGACAAAACGGGGAGAGGAGAAAAATAAACAGGACAAACTTTCTGGCTTCTGGCACATTTACAGACTCTGTTCACTTCATGCCTTCTTCTGTCAGTTCCCTTGGCAAAGGGACTATCTCCCTCCTCCTTTCCCACATGGTTTATGCCATAGCTGGTCAGAGTGAAAAAAGTGTAATGGAGAAGAGGAGGAATATATAAATAGCTTTCTACTATGCTGTCCCAAAGAAATATTTTTCCTCTGCAGTTTGCAAGACAGAAAGTTTGTGAAATGGAAAAGACTTTACCACTAGCAATTCTAAAAAATCATAGTCACATTTACTGTTCTCACTATACACAACTGTCACAGGGGCTCTGAATTCTTTACGGTTATGAGCACATTCAATGATGATACACGGAAAAAATATGGACACATTTATTTTTTGGAAGTAATTGACCAGAAAAGAATCTCTTGTGAATGAACTCCAGTGGTGTACAACAGACAGAAGAGAAGCCAGCCAGAACTGAAGAACGTGAGAAACAGAAATTCTTTGGATGTAGCATGTTGGCTTTTGACAACATGATCAATTGCAAGTCCACAGCGAGACTCCTCACCCGATGGGTCAGCATCACTCCAGTGGGAGTTCAAAAAACTTGCTGCTGCACTTCCAAGAGAAGGAACTGTGGGTAACTAAACAGGGTTGGCCATACATCAGTACTAGTCACAGGTACTGCTCAGTACCAGGCCAAAAGCACATGAATAGTGTTCCTTCATGGCATCAAGATTTCTTTACTTTCATATTCTCCCATTTCACTTCCTTTATCAAATATTATCAATTATGAGATTGGGTCTTTCGTGTTGAATGATTGCACATATACTGATAGGGTCAGTAAGACCTCAGAAAGAGGTATCCCAAACTGATAAGTCAGCTATAACTTGCCATAGAGACTACGGGGAAGCTAGACTAGAGCAGTCTGCTGGGGATACACAGTGTGTACTCCACCTGCTGCCATCACAGCACAGAAAGACAGCTAATTTCCATGCTAATGTGGCCATGATAGGTACTAGGTATGCTGAATTTCTCTTTCTTCTTCAAGCCCTATTTTGTCAAACCACTAACTTGTTCCTTCCATGAACTCCATGTTCTTGGGAAGTGGAACAGAAATCACTCAGAAGTCACATCACAAGAGAAAAGTATTTGAAAACACAGTATTCAAAATGCTGTGTGCTTTGTGAAACAGATTTTTGCACACTATCACCAGACAATGTTACCAATCACTTCTTGAAATCCAAAGGAAGGGAAAAACAGAATAATAAATGGAACAGCTCGATTTTTCCAGTGGACACAAGCAGATGTGCTAAACAATTCCCATAGAGGCAGATCCACTGTGCTTCTGGTTTCCTCTTGACCAGTGAAAGACACATTGATGGTGCAGTCGCTGTGAACTCAGTCCAGTGTTCATGGAGAACTGAACACAGCTGGGGCATGGGACTGGGTTCTCCTGCTTCTAAGAACTTCTGCTGAGGCACTGAAGCTTTAGTCTAAAAGGTAGAAGAGTTTCTTCCTCTTTTTGTTTTAAACAAAGGATCGTTTCCCTCTTCTTCCTTCCTCCTCTTCCCAATATTACTCATGTATTTGAAAGCAATTCAAGGAGGATTTTTTTTTATAAAGTACAGAAGTATATTCCCTTTCTGAGAATAAACTTTTCACATCTCAACTGCAAAGTAGGAGACTTGAAGAAAAAGCAACTGGAAACAGTCTTTTCAGATGGAAACAATCAAGCAAACCTAACTACCCATTGGCCACTACTATGTGCTGCTACTGCCTGGAGATCGTCCGAGTTACACAGGAAACCAACCCTTCAAAATATTACTTGTTGCAAAATAAGGAACAATTTAGAGGGAATTACTGAAGGATTAATTACCTTTAAGCTACACTTTCAATTTCAAGGACTTGACCTAGAACTCACTGAAGTCAATGGGAAGATTACACAAATTATTATGACACCGAGAGAAAGAAAAATTTTTTAAAGAACTCCATTGATGTAAAACTTTACATAGTATCATCCCACTAACTCTTAATACTTGTTGCTTTGATATGCTTCACTGCTAAAATGAGAGGGGGGAAGGAAATACTGAAGTTACTGTACTGATGCTCCACTTAGGTTAATAGGTAAAAAGACATCCATGTTAAATGTAATTAGTTAATACAAATTAAGATGATTACATGTTCTATTGTCAAGATCATTCAAAGAGTTATTTGCTTTTGTCATTGGAGAGTGCTGCATTAGTTCTCATAATCTGGTTAGTGCATTAGCACTAAGTAAATCCTATTGATTCAGTAGATAAAATGGACCTAAGTAATCTTTGTATTTTGCTGATTTCCCTTATATTAATTTAACATTTAACTCAGTATACAGATTATCAAAGGAGAGGTGTTGACTAATTACACATTTTGAAGATATAAAATAATGCATCAGAGATGTTCTGTTGATAAAAGCAGTTTTGCTACACATTCGTAGTGTACATCAGGTGCATTTTTCATAGAAGTCCTTATTGACATGGAAGCTGTGATGAAATAGAAAAGCTGTGAATTACAAGTAGACCAGTTATCCTAAGATAATGCTGAGTGTGGAGGCTCTGATTCCAAGATAATGTTGCACAACAACTGCATGTCTAGCCAAAACAGTGGTGCAAGAGATGCGTGGGATAGAAAGGAGTCCCAAAAGCAGGAGAAAATCATGCAATTTGCCCTAATTTCCACAGGTTGTATATTATTGTTTCCCCAAGATCATTTGTCCTCTAACATGTCATTGTTTTCACCCACTCCATAGATAGTGCAAGAAATAATTCTTTGTGACCTACACTTGCCTTCTGAACCATTTATGCCGTGGATCTTCTTCCTTAGCAGTATTTTTTTTTCTTAATTTACTGTGGGATTTGCCTCTGGTTTTACTTGTATGTTTGGAAATGAGGGAGTAATTCCACTCTGATGCAAAAGCTGTCTGAGATCAGAAACCCACATGCCACCTAGAAAGTTCAAGTAATACAACAGTCTCCTGGATAATAATTACCTACTGTTGCTTTAGTGAGCAATAATGACGGCAATATGTGGTCCTGAGTCAGATCAAGTAGAGTAAGTAGAGAAACTGCTGAGGTAAGGTTGGTGCTGAGTGAGCTGGAAGGCAGATGTCTGCTTTGTCAGGATTTATGTGTCTCTCCATCGTTTGCCAGCAGACCCTGAGGAAAATTCATTGCTTGCTTAGATGTCTCAACTACCTACCAAAGCCAGGTGGGATGAATCCAGGACTTAGATCTGCATGCAGTGCACTGCAGAATCAACTTCCCTTTCTATGGAACATGGAATTGCTTACAAAGATATCCAAGCAGCTCTTTCAAGAGGGGCTGACAGAGTCCCACTGCAGGAGAACCATCTGCAGACTAGATGGGAACTTAATCTGGGGCAAAGGAGACTTAGAATTTGGTCTGAACCCAGGAAAAGAGGCTTAGATCTGAATATTACACATCTCTAGTGAGTGTCCTTAATGCTGCAAATCTATTAGTCTACATTTTAGACACCTCTTCTTGTGAGGCTGTAAAGGGTTTCAAATTTGCAAACTTACATAGGATAAGAAAGTCATTCTGTGTCCAGTTCTAGTCTTTAGTGTTATTTAAAGGCCTTCTGAAACTCAGACATAAAAAACCACATGATCAGAGGATCTAGATATCCATGTTAAAAAAGAATAATTTTACTTTCTGCCTGAAATTATTTCTGTGCATTTCCAGAGAAAAGCAGCAAAGTCACCGTTCCACACTAATAACCAATAGGGAACCTTGCCTTCAGTGGAAGAATTTGATTTAAAAGTCTGGAAATGGAACATTATTAGTAACTCTGGCTGATAAAGCAGTGCCCTTTGCAGAAAATGGTAGTTTAACGGATACCACTTTTTCATAGAGAAATCCAGCTTTCATCAAGAAGATGATAAAACACCAAGCAGCAGCACTGGGAGGCAGAGACAGGCCTCTAACAGGAGATCAGACGGGAACTCTCTGTAGGTTTTGCAGCACCTGGGGACTAACAGGTCACCCCCCAGACCCCATCCCTCCTGGGGCTCGGAAGAGTCTGCAAAGATATCTACCACTAAGTGCAGTGCAGTACTTTCCAAAGAGACTCCCTGACCTGCCCTTTTCCTTGCCTTGCCTTTTCTTGGGAACTCCCTTGTGATGGCAACCTCTACAGTTACACCTCTGCTGGATCTGGTCCAGCCTGAGATAACCATACCCATACCTATGCTCAAACCATACCCCCTACGTGCTCATACCCATATCTGTTCCCATATCCATATCTGTGCCCATACCCACACCCATACCCATACTTCCCTTACATGCAGCTTAACTGGAGTTCAGATTCTTCCTGCAACCCCTTAAACCATGCTATTTTCCCCAGTCAGGTCTTGCATGACCAGATGGGGAGATGGCCAAGTACCTCATGGTGGATGGGAGCTGGGTGGTGAGCACACCCTGCCTTGCACTGTATTATTCAGGGGACATCGGGGACCCTCGGGGTACTACCTGGGCTTCCACCAGACAGGCAGTGAGTGCAGAACAGGAATGTGGATGCAGCCGGTCACCTTACTACTGTTTTAAGCCTGTTTTAAAGGGTGTCAGTGCACATTGCCCATCACTCAGTCCCCCTTTGTTTATTCTTCTGAGATGCCAGAACCCATAAAGAAGCTCGCACAAAATCTGTACGGATGGGAGCATGTTATGTGCCAGGCAGAGTGCTGTACGCCATTTGATACAGCATTTCCAGAGGAATAGATGACTGAACCAATCCGACGGATTCTGCTGCCTGACTTTTAGGGAAAATATTCAGGCACATGCTAGTTGCAATACAAAAAATATTTCCTCCATGCTGTGAGACTATCTAAATAAGCTACATCAACGCTTCCTAATCAGAGAGATGTGGTGTTATGTTTAAACCTGCCAAAATTTTTTAAGGCAAATGGTGTGGGATATTATGGTTACGGGGCCTCAAAAGAGTTATTTGTCTCTGTTTATTTTATTAAATATTCCTAGACATACCCTTAGGATGACAGATCAATAAGTGCCTTTGCGGTTTCCTGACAGAAGGCAGCAATTATTTTCTTCCATTACAATATAAGCATAACCCAATTTTACTCATCTATCATGTGTGTAATGGTAATAAAGAAGCATCACCATGTGTTTATTTTACTGTCACTTTATCTTTTGTTTTGGTGATCTTCTGTTTTCATTTCATGTTCTTCCAACTGTTTGTGCCTTTCATGTGACGGGAGTGGCGACCAGTTTGTCTGGCTCTTGGACACTTGTTGGGAACATGGTAGCAAAAAGCTTGTCTGTGGTTTCTCTTTTCCTGTAAGGTGAATGGACTACTTTAGGGTTTCACCTGAACTCACCCGTAGAAGAAACAAAACCACAGGAACTTTACAGAGCTGAATTTAGATTTCATTTTTAGAGGTGTTTTTCCATGGAAGTCACTAGTGATTGAAGTTGGGTATCGGAGGAGAACTGACAATCGTTAGCACATAAGAGACGCAGAAAGGCTAAACAAAGCCCATAAAATCATAATCTAACTAATGACAATTGAAATGTATAGTTGAGAATGTCAAGGCTTAAACTCAACCCATCTTTCTCACTTGGAGAATCACATTTAATCCATGATAGAGGTGCACACTCCTGGACCATGTCTGAAAATGAAGTAAGCAGCATTTTTCTCCTCATCTAAGTACTCTTCTGCTTTCAGAAGTACCACACCAGGGCTGACAGTGACTAACTGTGAACAAATAAACTCTGCTAAAAGCCTACATCCAGTTTTCTCCTCATTGTGGGTGAGGAGATTCCTAAACAGCAATTCAAAACCCTCCACAGCATCTACCTCTCAGATATCCTTGTCCTCACTTGGGCGATAAAACCCCTTCACTATGACTCCAAGTTTTTCTTTTAATGCAAAGCCAGTTCTGTTTCCTCCTTGCTGTCATTGAAGTGACAGCCAGCTCTTCCCTGAAGGAAATTATTAGGAAGTGCTAACTGGTCACAGCTCTGCTGAGGTACATCTGATATCAATCAGATGCGCCACTGGATTCATTTTTCCTAACCCAGACTTCAGTGAGTCCAGGCTTTGCTCATTATGTATTTCACTTAAACACAACTGGAAATGCTTTATTTTGATTTTAAAAAGTTTTCCATGAGCACTGGAATAAGCGAAGCACAGTTGTGTCTGGATTTATATCTTGTGGTTGGTTGACTTTGCTGTCCAGCTAAGCTCTGACTGAGGCTTTTCCTCTGGGTGAGCAATATATGCTTTGGTCCCTGTGAGACCTGATGTATACAAAGGGGCTCCTTACACTTCATCAGCTTCCACAGCCTGAGCGTATATTGGATCTGTCTCTGGATTCACACCTGGATTCACATCTTTAAGATTTCTTATTGTTGAGGTTGTCAGGACAACAAACGGAAAGACAGGCATGCAATAGCATGACCACATAACTTCATTCCTTGAGGAATCAAGGCTAAAAGCTAACAAATTTTGTCAACCACATCACGATGAGTTGAAGTATTTTTTTTTAAATGCTTAAAATCTGAGAGGAACAGATTGAGGAAGTGTTTTGGATGTTTTATTCTGGTTTATTTTGGTCTAATTCTACCTTTAGCAGCCTCAGACTAAACAGTCCTGAGGGACAGCCACTTAAAAAGATGGACTACCCAAAGCCCAACAAAATTATGTACAATTGTCTTGTGGGACTTTTTTTGATAACATGAAATGGCCTTCATCAATCAGACTCTAACTGTAAATTATAAGATAGCACTCCCTTGCAAACATTGCTAAAGGCTCATTTTTCTTTTTAATGTTGAAGTCAGTGGTATACCATATTCACTGCTGTACTGTTTTCACTGTCCTATGACTTAATCTCACAGTGGTCAGTGCTTTTCACTTGCATCAGTGGTCTGTGGTTTCATTCTTTCAACATCAAAGAGAAAGATCATCTTGGCTCCATTACTAAAAGCAGGTTTTGAATT
Organism: Limnodromus scolopaceus; assembly: GCA_028565335.1. Taxonomy (NCBI): domain Eukaryota; kingdom Metazoa; phylum Chordata; class Aves; order Charadriiformes; family Scolopacidae; genus Limnodromus; species Limnodromus scolopaceus. Next base: position 27,101,672 of record JAOXNO010000001.1, read on the forward strand.
TTGCCAATATAAACTGTGACAAACTCTCACAGTTTATAAAAGCTTTCCTTTAAGCTGAAGGTGACTTACAAAGGGGAAAAAATGGGTTATGCCCTCATGTACATTTTTATAATGTACAAAAAAAGGGACTAAGAAGATTTGAGGGGTTTAAGATTTTTTTTTTAATTATTATTTTATATCCTGCAAAATCAATGAAGACCAGAGTTGACATTCCTGACACAAGCATAAGCATAAGACATAATAGGCTTTCCTTCTTCTGCCTGCTCCTTCCCTTCCTTCACCTTCCAGCCTTGCAGGTCTATTTTACACACCTGAGAAAAACAAGTGTATAAAGGATGCCTGGCAAATTCTTGCCAATGTTTTTGGCCAATTGAAACCTGAAAAAACTCAGGGGACACTTTTCATTGGAGCCTTAATGAGTCCTCTGGAATAAAGCAAAGGAAATGGAATGGCAAAGCTTGACAGTCTTGATATTTCAGTGTTAAGCAAACAATCAGGATAGAAATTTCTGACTGCCTTTATGCCATTTAAAGGAACCACAAGAAATCACAGAAACATTTTTCCCCTTTATCAATTTAATGTAGCAGAAATCAGAGTTCTGATGACATTTCTTGAAAATGGGCAACTATAATAAACCGTCTGCAGTATAAGACATTCAGTTCTGATATGCAAAGCAGCAGCAGACTCTGGAAAAGCTTTTGAAACAGGAAAGTACTTCCCAGCATGTGAAAAGTGGCAAATTATTCTGTCAATATTTTAATGGTATACTTTGCTATGAAAAGATCACCTTATGAAACAGGTGTATAGGCAAGAACAGAATGAGATAAGTTAAAGGCCACAAGCTTTAAAGACAGTCACTCACAAATAAAATACCCCAGGAATAAGGAAAAAAAGTACTTTCAGAGAAGAACAATGTTCATTGTTAAAAATGAACTGAAAAATGAAAAAAAAAAAGGATATTAAGGCCTGAAATGAAAAATTAGGACAGCAATAGCACAGTGAAGAAAGATAAGAAGTTACTGTGCTGAATGTTTGCTAACTTCTTTTGAGTTCCTGAAAATTGCCTTCCCTCCGAAAAAAAAGGGAATAAAATGCTAGGTCTGTTGTGGTTGCTGTATCAGCATTCGCCAGCAATGCCTACATCTGAGCTTAACACCTGGAACCTGCCATAAGCAGTTGTCCCCCAAATGCTGACGCTGCTGTGATGATGCCCAGATGGAGTCAGACCCCCTTGCTGAGCACATTCCCGCTCCTGGGGAGAAGCCACAGCAGCTCTGTAATGGATCCTTTTCCCCAGAACACCCCCTCTCACCTCTGGCAGTGAAGAGCAGCCCTTCTCTTTCAGGAAAGAAGCTCCCACCTCCAACCTGGGCACATGCCAGCATCCTGTCCTGATGCCCTGTGCTGGGCAGCCATGCTGAGGAGGACTCTGGTGGTATCGGGGCGATGAAGGCCTGTGGTTCCCATTCTCACCAACAATGGGAGATGAGAGATCCCCTCCAGCTCAGATGCAGGCTGGGCTGTTGTTCCCTTCTGACACAGGCCTCATGCTGGCTCGCGAGGCTGAGCAGAGCCCACCATAACAGCTCTGGCCCTGCCCTCTGGAAGAGGACACTGTGCCACCTCTGAGCTCTGGTTTTCTTGTCCTTGAGAAAAAAAAGTTCCCCAGAGAGGACATTTAAGGCCCTGCTGCGTAAGCAGGTAGAATTCAAAGCTCTAGCGTTTTATGTTTCCAAATAAATGTTAAAAAGTACTCAACTCCCAGATTATGCATTTCCTTTGCAAGAGATGGCACTGGCACAGACACTGTCCAGAAGGGAAGAAATAACTTCTGTGCTTCCTTCCCTCACAGTACTTCAGATGGCTGGAGAGCAGCAACCACCTGAGCACACGGTGCAGAGAGGGACAACCCTCCCATCCCATACTACCAGTGTCCTCATTCAGATACACTTCTCATAGACACTTCTTTCATTAAGAAAACTGATTTCAGTGGGACCGTTGATGTATCAAGCATGAGTAATGATATTAAAATCTGGCTCTTCGTGGCATGTTCCAAACCAGCTCTTTCATTTTTTTCTAAAGAGGGCAGTGATTCACCATTAACACAGTTTAAAGTATGAGTGATATTTTTCAGGGACTCCTCGGTGCACATGGATTTGAATGTTAATGAATACTTTTTTGAGATATTGAAAGAAGTAACTGCCTAAATGTTCCATTTATCTGCATCACAGTCTCTCAAGAACACAGAAAAATAATTACTTGCAAATACAAATAAAAAAGGATTTTTTTTCCCCAGTTTCACTAATACTTTCTTAGCACCATAAGGACCTCAGTGATTTTCACAGTCAATTTACAGGAACTAATCCTTACAGAGATGAATCATCAGCAATGCCAAATAATCTGAAATGTTGAGGGACTTACATTTTGCAGCTGAAACTGAGGGGACTGCTACCTGGCCATGGAGCAGGCAAAGAGAGAACCAGCATCCCAAAATGTAACAAATTAATTGTCACTTACCCTGTTCAAGCAGTATTTGCTCTCTTTTCTGTAAAAGTGCTGCAGACATTTCATGTTCTGCTTGTCGACAATCTTGTTGAAGAACTCGTTGATGGTTCGCACGGAGACGGCGCAGACAGCAGATCTGTTGGTGGGCTCGGAAGAGTCCGGTTTGCTTTGTGCAAAAACGCCGTAGAGAATATCATCGTTCAACCCGAGGCCCATTTCGTGGGCTAGAGCTGCACCAGGCTTGCTCACGTAGGCAGCCTGCAAAATGTTGAACACCTCCTTGCGGATGGACCTCTTCCTCCGCTTTTCAGTAAAAATACACTCGAGAGGCATCTCCATGTAAGAACGCATCTCTGAGTCTAAAGTGCAGAAGCGGATAATTCTAGTGTGAAAAGCCTGGGAGTCGAGAGATTCTCTCTGGACAGTCAGAAAATAGACAAAGTGATCATTTTCAAAGGCATGGACGTACCTAATGGGATACGAGTCGCGGAACTGAGGGAGGATGTCTATATAAGACTGATCCGTGAGAAATTCAAAACCATCCTGCGTTTCTTTTAACCTTCTAACCGATATGGAATGCAGCACGTGAGGAGGCTGAAACGTAGATGTCACAGTATTTCCCACAAAGAAGTTGACAAACCTGTCCTTTTCAGTCACCAGAACTTTGGTTCCTAAAGTGCTTACGACACAGTCAGGACAATTATCCGCTTCTCCGTCCACCCGGGGTGAATACATGCAGTGCACCTCGCTTCCGATGTCAGCAGGGTTGTCGGGGTGAATGATGTGGCGGTGGCAGATGCCTCCGGACACACTGCCGCAGCTGATGAGCTGATCATCATAATAAGTCTCTAAGAGCAGCGCCATGTTGACATTATCCTTCCATACGCTGTTAGATAAATTGGCTTTATCTTTGCAGTCTTCGCACGGCGCGCAGTCAGGGTTCTCCAAAACGGGCCCAGTCTTGTACACAGAAATGTTCTGGAGAGTTTCATTTAGTACATAAATCTTGTTGACTGCTCCAATATAAACATGATGCTGGTATAAAACTACATTCTGAATCGGTGTTTCTGCAATGAAGTTAGGAAGATCGTATTTTACACTCAAATTCATCTCCGATTTTTTAGCTGCTTCTTTGCATTGTCCATGGCTCCTCTGCAGCAAGGCAAGCAGGAATACGATAAACCCAGAAGGATATGCAGTAAAAGGCTTCATTGTCAGAGATTTAATCTGTCAAAATATATTTAAAGGGAAGAGAGGTTATATTTCATACACTAAATCATCAGTTTATCAGTCAACAGAAATCCGTTTCTAGGCTGCATGTATTAGCTGAACTATTTCAGTGTAAGAAGTGTCGTAATCTTGCTTAGTGTCATTAATAGTCTTGTGCTAAAAACTGCTCATTACTGTTCTTCGTGCGTACCCATTTCACTGCTTTCAGAACAATTCACAGAAGGATTTTCTTCTGATGAATTTTGCAAGGCCCCTCGGTGTGTTGTGTGGCAGCAGAGGAGAGATGACTACTTCCACATGGGCATCAAACCAGCTGCCTGATACAATTTAGAAGGAGATGGTGCACAGGTAACTGAAAGCAAATCTGCTCGGGACACCCAGGACACAAGCGCACACGAAGCAGATGCAGCGCTTCAGTGTGTGGATATAAGGTATTTGGCAAGTTCCTGAAGGGGCTGAACTGGCTCTCAGCACAGCTGCTCAAAAACGAGCAGTAGGAAAGACACTGAAATCACGTGAAGATTTGAGCTGCAAGTTCTTCTCTTTTGTTCTGTTGACATTTTTGATTAACCAACGAAGAGGCTTTTCTCCAACAGACCAAAGGAAGATCCAACCCCCCCCCGCCCCAGCTCCCCAAATCACTCCTTCATAAGGGCCCGGTTTGGGAAAAAAAAAGGTTTTTTTTTCAGCCAGCTCTACTTCTTGGAATAGTCATTTCCCCCAGCGTTGACAAGGTTTTGTAATATATTATTAGAATATTTTATGCATCATGTGGTGCCTGGCATGTGCAAGTTTTATTTTAGGCCTTGTACCACAACAGTAAGTCACTCTGGTGAACCTTTACAAGATATAGGCCTATCACTGTATCGTAAACAAAGCAGTATCAGGTGACCTATAGCCATTAACTGATGAAATCAAAAAACCTAGCACTTTTCTTTTTTTCTTTTCACTTCTCCACGCAATTGTTTGAAGTGGCTTGGAAAACCAAAGGCAGATGACTAGTGTGATATTTCACCCCCTCAGAAGATCAATTAAATGAACTGTGGTTATGAGCGTTTCGGTGCGGTGTCCACGCCATGCCTTGTCACACCAGACATTTTCTGTTAATGTCATGACACAGTTGTTAAGCCAAATTTAGCTTCTTCATGGAGAAAAAAATTATGCATTCTAACAGCAATGTGATAACATACTTTGGGAAAATACTTATAGTTTGGCTATAGTTAAGCATTGGTTGCTCATAGAGAAATGCTTATGACCACTGAAAGGATTTAACATAGACAACCTTGAAAACTGCAAACTAATAATAGGATCTGTGCTGACTTTTTATTTCATTAAAACTTTAAGAAAAATGAAAAAGTGACTATAGGCAGAGCTGTTTCAGCTGTGTATAAATTCAGTGTTTTCACTAGACTGGTTAAAACAATCCATCAATAATCTCCTGCATTCCTTGTGGCATTTTATTTCAGCATTCACTGGACTCTTTCTGTGGCTTGCCTCATTAATTACACAAAATAATAGGTTTTGGAAACAAAGAATTGTTCTTCCTCTCTGTTACCTGATAAGAATCATGATTGAGAGCAGGGGATAAAAATCAGAAACACCGGCTATTTGCAAGTATTAGCTGGTAAGAACAAGTCACACTTCTGGTATTGAGAAATGAAGATCTTCCTTCAAATCAACAACATTCTCTGATATTAATTAGTGATAACAGAATCCTGGTAACAAACCAAACATGGGTTTAAGTTTAAAAAAAAAAAAAAAAGCAGGGCTATTGCTATAATTAGAAAATAGCCTCAGCACACAGAGCGCACACTTATATATTATATAGGGCAGGAAACAGTTTTCTCATCCTCTGAAACTTCTTGCTGTTACAGAATTTCTCCTGCTCTGTGCTGGGATGAAACCAAGAGCTTTCACAGTTTGTGTGAAACACCCAGAAGTCACACCTGATCCAAGAACAACCGTGTCCATGCCCCTGCCTCGCCAGCACCAAGTGAAGTCCCAGCAATGGCAGGACTTTCTGCCTCCTTTCAGCCAGCACTTCCACCCGAGAAACTGCTAAAAACTGATACATTCCTGCAGATTCACTTCTGACGAGTCAACATGTTCTGACAAATACAAGATTAAGCAGAAAATTCCAAAAGTGCTCTATTTCTGACACAACACAGAGGCGGGTATATTGTTTACAGCAACGAGTTTAAACCCACATAAGAGAGGTGGGACTGCAGGGGAGAGAGAAAATAATAGGTGGGACAGTAGTTAGATGAGGATGATCGACCACCGTGACAGGAAAAAAGATGCAGGGTTACTTGAGAGCCAGGGTCCTACTTTGTTGCAGTATATTGTGTGTTCCTCCTTGTTCTAATATGTTACCAAATAGATTTCCCACCCAGAATGACCCTCAGTCTTCAGCTTACAACCCTCTCCATTCTTCCAGCGTCCAAAAAAGAGGATCCCTAGTTCTCCAACAGTAAATACCAGTGTGCGCTGCAAAGGGATTCAGAGCTATAAATACTGGCTGACTGATTCTTTCCCTCAAACCACATCTTGGGATGGGAGGCCAGTTTCCTCAGTAGGTTATTCTGCCTACAGCCGGCTGGTGAAACAGCGCCGGTTTGAATCTGTGCTTTGGAGACAGAAAATTCCTCCTCAGACTCCTTTAGCAAGTGAGATCGGAACCAAAAAGCTTAACGGCGAGAGTAAGGGCGGGACTCAATGTAATGCAAAGAATGCCAGGAATAACAGGCACTGTGCTTCATCACTACAGGAAGGAAAATATGAGCAATAAGTGAAAACCAAGTTATCTTTGCTCTCACGTTTGAGCTCCATCATTGTGTCTTCCTTTGTGTGCTTTTGAGGTGTTTCAAGCATCCTGCCAGACAGAAATCTGCTCATTCCCACCTATGGGAAGCTCAGGCTCAGATTTATGGGCAGCTCTAGGGAAGATGCTTCCCCACAGTGCCCGTCTCCAGCACACTGTGAATCTTTCCTCAAGGTGCCTGAAATCAGAAGGCACGTGCTCTCCTGTGAGACATTTATAGCTTAGGGAGGACACAGGAGTTATGTGAAGAGTATAACGTGTGACTCCATTTTTTTAGGTATTTGTTTTTTCACAGTCCTCACATGATATAAACTCTACTGTTCCTCAGTGAGACTCCTGTGATGTTTGGTACATCTTTATGTCTGCATTTGACCCAGGGTCTTTCCCTATTCCACTGCTGCAGCCTGCTTTTTTGTAACCTCCAGACCAGGTCATTGCAAACACACTTCACTTGAATACATCCCAAAGAAGAAAGAAAACTTTGGAGAAGTTCAGTCCCACCTCTCTTCAAAGGTCCAATAGCCCCAGTTCTCTTTAGCACATATTCAAATATAATTTCAGTTGAACTTAAGCACTTTTTTTTTTTTTTTTTGTGCTTAAAAAGAGTTTTGCTGAATTAGAACCAAAATGCTTAGGCTATAGATGCACTTTTTGAATACAGGTCAAAGAACCAGTTGCTGCCTATCAGTTGCAAAAGGAAAACAAGTAATCCCTTTGTTTCTCTGCTTGGTTTGAATGATGGATGCTGTTCATTCTTTTGTGACCTTCCTGTGACTTGTGTGTCAGTGTGTCTTTCATGTGTCTACAGAAGACTTGTAAGCTTTGGCCTGTGATAACTATCAGCAAGCAATAGCTGTGGATGGATTATTTCTTTTGTAAGGATATTTTCAAAGTCTGTGTCATGATGTGCTCATTTTTCCATCCCTCAGCAGACACTGGCTTGTATAACTGATGAGAAAATGGATTTTGGTCAACTGTTGCAAGTGGCTGGTAATGATGTGTCATATTAGTGTGCCTGGCAACCTCAAGTGCTACGGCTGATGCTTCCTACCAGGCTTGGTCTTGAGTGTTTGCGTACCATTAATGGCTTCCCAATGGCAATCTTTTCCGTACAAGTTTCATTCTCACTAATTATGGCCTGGGTGACAATTTGTAAGCACTGAACATCATGTCTCTTCTTCATACTGTTTGCCACCATACTGACAAGTCAGGCCTGGCCTTATTGTGGAATAATGTTCAAGCTGTCATATGCAAGGAAGCCAGAAAACAGAGTCATGCTTGTTTTCCTAGCCCTCATTTCAACAACTTGGGCCCCGTTTAACTGATCACAAAGCACTCCACGGATCAGCACAAGCTAAGACAATATGCTGACATGAAAACATTTTGTAGGTTGTTTGGTGCATCCCATTTTTCCTTGCTTCATTACAGAAAAGGAAATGACAGGATCCTCCGTATGCCATGTAGAGCATGTTTGTACAAGAATATATTTAGTCCTTAGCCAGGTCATTTCAGGTTAGGTAACAGCAGAGCCACGTAAATTCATATTTCAGAAACTCTACTGCCAGCAAATGGTAGCCTTTTCCCCTCTTTAAGGAAATATTTGGTAGCATAGTTTTATATTTTTTCCAGTGGGATAGTATATCTTGTTACTGTGGGCTCTGACAGACTTGTGGTGGCAAATTTATACAGGATAACCATAGCGATTACTGCTCCTGAGAGTTCAGTTTGCTTTGCTAGCCTGGACCGAAATCTGTGCCAGCTCAGGACCTGATTCCCTGTGGATCGGATGTCTTGCCATGGAGACAGCCACATCATTTAACAGGACAGGGCAAATGAGAGGGGGTGATGATCCCCTCTCAGCTCCATCCATCCAACTTTAATCTGTTGTTGCAAATCTCTCACAGCACTAGCATCAGCTTCAACAGACTAAGCCCACAGCAGACATGTCTTCACCAGACTTTTCAATTAACCGATTGCATCAGTAGACAAGATTGGTTATATGTAAAGCACTGATTGCGGCTAACCTATTTTCTATGTCCACAGATTAAAAGTGTTCTTAAGTCAGAATTGCTAACCTGAATTAGCTACCTTGAGTTAAAATAACGGAGAGAACACAGAAATTTGAGAGAGTAAGTCAGCAAAAATACAAATGATCCCTGAGTTGAATTCAAATGGCTAATCCAAGTGAAAACTCATGTTCCCTCGTATTCAGCACTATTTTAACTCTAATTTAGGTTACTCATCCTGACTAGGATGGGAACATAACTTTGCAGCCTGCAGCATGACAGGTACACTAACATAATGCATTTTGCTAGTGCATAGAGTCACAGGTCTTAGAAGCAGTGATCTAGGTCATAAATTCATTCGTAACAGAGCTGGGAGGTTTCTATGGCACTCCAAGAGGTGTGTGTGCATGCGGATGGCTGATGGTGAAGAACTGGTGGGCAGGGCACAGCCTAGGCAATTGCTGGAGGATCTACCATTAACTACATACCCAGTGCAGCCGTGTGTGTCAGAAGAAATTGCTTTCATTAGCATGTTCAACTGATCTATAAGCCTTTTCTTAAAATATTCAAATACGAAAAAAAAAAGAAAGAATCTAAATTCTCCCAGCATAAAATACACTCTTCAATACACACGGTCCATTACTGGGTCCAATATAGGATTGTAATTCACAGCAGCTATCAACAGAAGCATTTTCATTCTCTGCCAGGTTTATTTTTAACAGGCATTAAAATACACGAACACTAATCTATCCTTTGCAGTGGTGAAAATGTTATTCTTATACTCATTTAGCATTATTTTTTTTGAAGGTGCCCTGCAGTGCAATAAAGTGTAGACTGTTTTCTTTGAAACTTGCTTCAGATCAAAACATCCTAAAGCCAAGTCATATCTTGGGTCTGTAGCACAACTGGATTTATTTAATCATTTTTTGTTGTGATGGGCTACAATGGCACTACAGGTTCTTTCGTAATGAACCTCAGCAAACACTCACTGATAGATTACAATCAAGTGGAGCCGATCAAGAGCTAGATATTGCTCAAAAAGACTAATTTAAAAGGTGGTATATGGCATTTGTTGGAATTCAGGGAAATTTCTTACGCGAGGAAGTGGTACTTGGTCTAAGGGCTGAGGAATCAATTCCACAAAGAACAGGAACTAGAAAAGAAGTGCGATATATACAAAGAATAATTGAAACACTGGGACAAAATAGCCACAATAAGGTAGGTCCTTCCTTGTTTGTTCATGCTTATATTTCTAGATGGTTTTGGATCGTTAAATACAGGAGGACAGCTTTCCACATCTGGATGCATAAGGATGGATTTTTTTTCTCATTATTATATTATTTAGTGATAGCAGGAAAATAGAAAGTAAATTTTGAACACCACAACACTATTGATTCACTACATTCATCTGAAATGCAAGTCAGCAATTGTGGAGCTTCAGTAAGAAAATACCCGTGATGCTATTTTGGCTCTTTACCACGACACTGGTAGTAAAATAAACCCGTTTCTACCACAGACTTAAGCCTGGAATCTGCAGCAAATAATTCAGGTTGACAACTGGCAACATCTTACTCAATCCAAGTCAAAAAGAAGCTGGGCAGGGGTGGGAGCAGAAAAACATATTATGCTTGTTATTGTATGTCATGACCAATAACACAGGGTAAGGTTGGTTCTTCTGTTTCAGGTGAGTGAATATGGAGATATTTGGGTTTCACTCCCAATTTTTCACGTGTTTGGACAGACTAATTAATCTCTCAATGTATTTTCACTGCATACGCAAAGCAAGGACCTTTATTAAGTCTAGTCACTGAGACAAATGCACACATGTGCCCTGGTTCACCGAGGTGGTCATACAAGCTCGGGTAAAGACGCAAGTCTCTTTTGGTGTGATAAAAACACCTTACAGTAGGATAAAGCAATTTTCTTGTATTTCTGACTTGATCCTGTTGATCAGCTTTTTGCATGAGTCTGAGCATTTTGTGGTTGTCTGTACAGAGTGGGGACAGTGTAATTTCCTTGGAATGTAGTTCCTCCTTTCGTAAAGAGCCAAGTTGGCAAACCTGGCTGCAAACACAGTTTTAGCTCAATTCCCTGTACTACTCTCACCACTTACTTAGATTTGTGCCCTTACTTTATGCTTTATGGCTATAACTTCTATCTACCTGAATTCTTGTACAGAAATGCAGAGCAGATTTTGGAAGCCCTTCCTGTCTTGTAAAGCGAACAGCTTTCCATACTGTGATAATTAAAGGAATGGCATGGGACATAAAATGAAAGAGATTAAAAGGCAGATAGCCATGAGTAACCAAGACAGCACACAGATTTGATCTAAATGTTCTAACAGCAATTATGAATGATCTTGATGCAAGGCATTTCCTGCAGTTTAATTGTCGTTTGGTGCTAATGGTTCTTAGGAGTCCCTGAGACAATAATTCTTCATAGCCAAGTATTAATCTCTTTAAAAAAAAAGAAAGAGTTCTGTACATCAATAGTAGGGGATGATAAACTGTATTATAAGAAAACCGTACCAAAGGATCTACATGCTCACCAAATTATTCAGTTTTCTTTTGATGTCACAGTAAACATAATAAGTATAATAATAGCAGCAACTTAAACCCATCAAGTCCCTGAATTCCTTTAAGGTGTGGTACGAATACCTAGGATACCAAGCAAAAGAAATTGTGCTGGCTCTGTTCTTTTCTCTGGAGGAGCTGGCAGGAGGGTGTCAGGCAGTGGCTTTTCTGCTCGGCGGGCACACATAAAGCATGCCACTGGGTGCCACCACTTCACCCTTCTCGGTCACCGCGCCTCCAAGAGCCACAAGGCAAATGAGTGACAAAACCTAGGGTCAAGGATTTTCTATAGGTTGCTGATGCCTTGGTTGATACATAGCCTGACAGGCTGAGACGTCACAGGCAAACTTTGTGCAAGGTCCCAGTGAGATCAGCTCATCTGTAAGAGCGAGCTGGGCCCCAGGGCTGGAACGAGACTGCTGGGGGATGCCTTATCCAGGCAAGAGAGAAACTGGCAAAAAGCTCTGCTTCTGGCCCTATGCTGCCTTTAGGTTGCCTCCAAGCCCCCTCCTTGCACCTAGGAGCTTTTGTGAGGCTGCTGAACCGGTCTGGCCTGGCGCAGCCCGTTTGGCTGATACTGTGATTTGTCCACATGTATTATATTTAGTGCTGGAAAGAAGACTGCACTCCTTCAGTGCCCAAGCTGGCTCCAAAAGCATCATAACCACGACGGTTTAATGTTCTGAGATAACTAGCCCTGCCAAAGACAAACTGCCTCTGTGCAAAACTAACTCAGTAGTCTTTGCCCCATGAAAAAACATGGTGCAGACCCTCAGAATGGCTACAGAGAAAACTGAATTGGCTGTGTTTGTAAACCACCTAGTGAAAGTAATGAAGACTATATTTATGCCTTAGCTTAGCAAAACACATCCTTTATCTGATACAGAAGTTAATAACCTGATGGTCTACTTAGCTTCATAGCAGCTTTTTGATAATCAAACAGGAGTAATGTCAAGGAGAGTGTTCATTTCCCATCTGTGTTTGGTTAGGGGGGTTACGACCTTTTCTTTTTAATGCTGACCTTGCTTTTGTCACTGCAAGTTTATGTTATTGCAATGCACTTTAACTGATGCCCTACTTTCACTCGGTTTAGAAACTGAGTTAATGATGGCTCATTGGCATGACTGCTGCCTTGCTGTGAACCTGTGATTCATGATCTGCTTCCAAGGACTTTACAGTATTGGTGTTCATAAATCCCGAAATGGCCTGGGACCAGCCTATCTGACATCCCGGCTCTCACCAGAGGCAACAGTGTCACAGCTGCAATCAGCAGAGTGGCTGATCTGGAGCAGCCTCAGCTCCTGTTTTTTTGGCAGATCTCCCTCAGCGAGGGTCCGTCAGCCACAGCTTTTATTCTGAAATACTGTGCTGACCTTCAGAGGATGCTGAAAAGCTCAACAGTTTGAAGAAGGTGTTCAGGGATGGCTGAGCAGTACAAGTTTTTTCATGCTAATGGGGTCTTTCTTTTTTTCTAAATGGATTTTTCATTTAATTTCTTTCAGCCTGTCCCTTCCCCTTATTTTGGGGAGACCTAGGGAGCTTAAACGTGCAACCGCTGCTCTCAAGGGTTCTTGTTTAAACAGGGCCTGGTACCAGGTTTTGGACTTGTCCAGACTCCAGAGCGTCTCCTTTGGAAATCAGGAGCCAGATTTGAGGAGTTTGTGAGATAAGCAAAGAGGCTGTTTCCAAACTTCAGAGAGTATTTACCTTTCTCATAGGGGTGACATGAGGATAAATTAGCTCATTCTTACAAAACACCTCCAAAACATGAAGGGTTTTCAACAAGCACAGCACAGCAAGGCTGAGCTGTAGGACAGTGCCTGACGTAACGGGGCTCATTTAAAACCCTGGTCTCCATCCCTGCACAGACAGGTTGGCCAAAGGTCTAAATCTGGGACTAGGGCTTGGCTCTGCCCCTCTCTGCCACCTGGGTGCAGGCACCCCCTGCCTGCACTCTCCTGCCAGGAGAGATCCAGTATCCCGCCCCGACGGCTGGTCCTCACTCTCCTCCTCCTGTCCCGGTGGGAAGGTGCAGACAGTGGAAGACACGTACGTGTCTCCCAGGCCCAGCAGTCCTCACGCCTTGGAGCCAAGTGGGCCAGGAGAAAGAGCTGGGATTTAGCAGGGGACTGGAGGCTGCCTGTCAGCGTCAGGACCTGTCCGCGGTGCCTGGCTCCATCCTGCCTGGGGACTGCAAACCAGCTTGGCCTCTTACTGCTCCACGTGATTTCTTCTCCTGCAGAGCTGAAGCTCAGGTGAGATCCAGGGAATATTCTGCACGAAGTGCAGCCACTGGTTAATCTAAGCACCTGGGAGCTTTGTGGCCAGCAAGTGTTAGCTCTCTGGATCCCTTTCTTGGACTTATGCCCTGAACTCACTCTAAACACTGTTTTAGATGCCAAAGTAGCCTCTCTGGATCTCACCCATAATTTTAAGCTTGGTCTCCTTATCCAAAAGGAAAATCAAAAGGCAGTGGTAAAATTGGAAATGTCAGTTAATGCATGTTTTTAATTTAGGACTTTATATTACAACAATTGTTCCTGAGCATGAGGAGCAGTTAAGTAGTTGATAGCACTGAATTCAATACTTCAGGCACTGAGCAAAGATCACTGTCATTTAACAAGAACGTTTTCTTTTACATCCCTGCTCCTACTTAAAATATTCAAATTACATTGCATTGCTTATTAGCACCATGTATGTCATGTTCATTAAAAAAAACGGACTACTCTTGTGATTAATAATTTCACACTTGAGCAATTTAAATTTGAATAAGATACAGTTGTTGGAGGTGATGATGGGAGAGATCTATATTATTACACACCTGGATTTTCACAGGAAAGCCTGGTTTCAGACCTAAGGTTTGTCAGGATAAGATACACTCCTTTACTGTGAAGCCACCACCTTTTCCAAGACTTGACTCCATAGTCTTTATGCAAACAATATTCTCATCGATTCCTGTGATAGTTGAGCTGACTAAGGACTAGAAAACTGGGTGCTTAAAACAGCCTGAAAGGCAGAAGATCTGTTGACATGACAGAATCTCGATACTACCTCATTTAAAATGAGCAATAGATGATATAGGGTAAATATTGAGATGTAGAAGGCATAACTTAACAGGGTTGATAGGTGCAGAAGAGTAAATCTTTAAAAATCTTATATATTGTTAATGAAGATAATCATTACTCTTTAAAGAAAGACTGAATTAACCTACATTGCATTTCCAGGTAACTAGCTAATGGACACGGGCATTATCTTTTCATACGTCTTTGAAATCCCTATAAACCATGCCTAGTCAAATATTTGACTGATGGGCTTTTACCCCTATTAATAGCATGCAATGGAGGTCTCGGTAAATAACCTACCTTCAGCTTTGCCTTTTCCAGAAGGGGAAGGGTACTTCCTTATCCCTTAGCCATGTCTTATTGCTCCTTGCTGCTTCCTGAAAGGCTTTTTGTACTGTGAAAACAATTCACTGGTTGTTACCTTATGTTTGTGCCCTGCAGGGATTTGAGGCGCGTACTCTCCTCAGATAAGCAGGAAGCCCTCCCGCTGCAGTCAGGGGAACTTTGGAAGCCATGCGCTTATCTGCAGGCAGAGGTTGGCCCAGCTTGTGCTTAGTTTATGAAAGAAGTGTGGTACTATTTGCATAAAAGGAGTTCTTTCAAAGCATGTTATATGAAAACCTCTCAATTTGAAAACAAACAAACAAAAAAAACAAACCACGCAGCAATTTTCAGGAAGGAGCAACGTTGTCTCTGAGCTCTCCCCAAGCTGATTTTATCATGGCAGCTTACATCTGAAGAAGAACAAACACGTACTTATTTTTGTAAATGTGTTTTCAGGAGGAAAGAAAACTCCAGAGAACTGGCAAACAGTCCTCCTGACTGATAATGACCATGCACGGTGTTTTCTCATTTTAGCCCTGCGGGAAAAACATGGGATTCAGTTCTGCAATTAGAAGGTCATTAATGATTTTTTGCGATTTCGTGCACTCTGTGCTGACTTTGCCTTCCTCCTGCGTGGCTCTCATCTCTCCCACCTTCTGTTAGCAGGCTCGGCATTCAGAGCTAATCCTCTCCTGCAGTCTGCCATAGTTATCCCCGAAAAAAAGAGAGCCGTTGTTGGCCACATCTTTCTGAATATAACCAGGAGAGGGAGGGAATCAGGCCGTTCTCACAAATGGACATGCCTTGCAATCCATCTCTTTTGTATACATAACAACGGGATAATAAGGACAAAAATCCAATGAAATTTCATATAAATAAGAGTAACTGAATTCTATGGGATTTAATGAAAGACAAAACGTAATGAGGTTTTAACATATTGCAGTTTTGAAGCACGAACAGAATTGATATTACATTTCAGAGGTTAGTTCAAAAACTTACAGTAAGGTTCCCAAGTTGGGTAGATTCAATAGGACTTTCCCATTGTGGAAATCCGACTGAGGAGCCAAGGTGGAGACCTAGCAAGATCTGGAGAATGTCACAGGAGAGGAGATCTCCAGACAAGGAGCTACTTAGTCCTCTGAGAAGGCAAAAGGACACAGTGTAATGTTGCCACCCTGCCGTGTTCTCCAGTGATTCATAGGTAAGGACTATGCTTGCAATACCAGGAAAAACAGACATTTTGGACTTTCAGATCCCAACTACAACATACTTAATCAACACTAAATACTAGGAAATGGGGAAAACAAAGCAAACCACAGAAACGAAGCCGCAGTGCAAGTGTGGGTCCTCTACCTGTTCTCAGCACAGGCATAGTTTCCACTGAAGGTGATGGAATTCACTTGTACCCAGACACCCCAAGTTTAACTAAAGGCACCTACATCCTGGCGGGAGGAACACCCTCAGTTACTATTTGGAAGCACTTGCAAACACAACAAGGATAAAACTCATTATCATTGTGGCACTCTGTCCTTGAACACGTACGGGAAGGCAACTGCAAAGCGGATGCCAAAGTTTTCCTTCATCGGAAGGGTTAAGCAATAGTTAAGATAAAGTTTTCAATCAGCTATTGTGGGCTAAATCGCATCCTCAAACACGCACAACATCTTCCACTGGTTTGAATGGATGGTAAACATATTTTTCAGGGTGAAATTTGGATTATACTCTCTGATGCAGAAGCGTTTAATCACACGGGGAGCTTCACATTGGCTCACTGCTTCACTGGAGTCCAATACTGTTTGCATTCTACCTACTTTTTAAAGTATTATTAATATTGTGATTGTATTTTTTTTTTTTACTGCAGCTTTGGGTATTTCTAAGAATGATATAAAATACCGAATAGTAACAAGAAACATTTTTCCACAGGAAAAATATTAGCCTCTAATCCAAAGAGCAAAGGCAATAAACCTAAAGAGTTTAAGCAAAGGTTTTGCAAGATAGTAATATATAAAACTTAAAATTAGTACCCACTTTCTAGAAGTAGACAGGAAAACTGAATATAAATCCAGTAATTCATTTAACATTCTCAATGACATTAGAAAAGAGGAATTAATCAACTTTTGACATGAATTTAACTACCAACACCTTTCATTGTCTTCAGTAAAGCTGCCTCTCTCTGCTTCCTCAGACCTAACCAATAGAATCTGGTATTTTTGGATGAGAAGACACATGTCATGAAGGCACATGAAAATGATATAATAATACCCATAACCAATACGGAGACATATAATAACAGATAAAAGGGTATATAATTCCCATAACAGAAATCCTAATACAATTTTGGCTCTATAGCAGACTTAGAGAGAAATTCAAGCCTCAGTTACCCCAGCATATATCTGAAGATAGATGAAGCTTGTGAAGTTATTTCAGTTTTACACAGCAAAGCACGTTTTTCTCTACTCATTCATTTGGGACAACTCACAGATCTGGGCATTTCCTTAAAGGCTGGGGTTACTCGGAAACCCGCTACCTTTATCCTCATAGGATCACACATGACGTGGGCGTGAGGAGGGGAGAAAGAAACCCCAATGTCTTAATAAATATCTCTAATGGTTCTGAAATTCTGGTGATTTAGTTTGGGCCAACCAATCCAAAAAGCATTCTTACTCACGACAAAGCTAAAGACAAAACAATAAAAAGCCACGTTTGTCTCCAGGCATTCACATAGAACAACAGACCTCTATCAAGCTTGAAACCATGCTAGCCAGAACATTTTCAATATGGAAAAAACAATGTAAACGAAAGGTGAGGTTCAGCATCCAGCTCAAACAAACCGAAAAATAAAAAAAGAAATTAAAGAAATAATATGTCCTAAAGTAAGGGGAAAATAAGTACATTTGGAATTCAAACTAGAGCTGGTAATTGTTTTCATCTGCTCATTAGGCATGCTCGGAAAGGATTTCTGTTTCCACAAAATTTAGACAAAAATAAATAGTTCCTGCAGGAATTATTAATTTGAACAAATATTAATGAGAAAAATTTCACGTGGAAAAAAATACCTCAATATTCTACTGAAGTTGGAGGAGAGGAAATCCAGTTTGCCAATTCTATGCAAACACACACAAAGGCAGAGCTAAACCCAGTGTCCGTGAAGAGTCAGCAGCACAACTCCCAGGGACAGCCACACAGCCACAGCTTTGTTCACGTTTCCTACCGGGCAAGTACCACAACCACAAGAGGAGGTGTAAAAAGAAAGTTGCACTTGTCGTAGGTCCGTGCCGTTGTGGTGGGTGACCGAGGGACCAGAAATCATCTGAGGGCCACGTTCTGCCAGATGTGGGCAGGGGCAGCAGCCGGCAGAGCCGGAGCTGGGCACAGACGTCCCGCACCAGGGCCATGTGGCTCTCAGCCCTAACAAACGCTCGGCATAATCAGTCCATTAGTCCAGGTTTCTCCCAGTCCCAGACAGTTGTTTAAAATGAGCATCATTTGAAGCAAACCAGAAACCTTAACGCTGCATTTAATAAATAACTATAACTTTACTGCCTAAATTCAGGGTGGTCCAGCCTCGTTACTGTTACAGGCAAAATGCCTTTTTGAATCTTGTAACAACAACTCTCCCCTCTGAAGGGGGTTCAGCTATGGCATGTAGGGTGCAGAGGCACCCTACAAGGTCACAAACCTGGGCACTCCGGATACCAAGAGGCAGGAGTATTATATATGTTTTCGGTTTTGGTCACCTGCCTACGTCTACACAGCTGAAAGCCCTTCAGGTTCCTCCATGCAAGCCTCCAGCAGTTGGGCTCTCGCCTGGAGGCCACTTCTTGGGCTACTCTTCGCTCTGTAAGGGGAATCAGAGGATTTTATGGGACTCTCTTCAGTAGTCACAACACCAAAGCTATGAATCTAGCCATTTTATAAAATAAAGTATCCATTTGGCAAATTTCATATCCTTATGCTGAAAGAACATCTGCCCGAAGCCAAAAACTTCCTGTGTGGGAAGTGAACAACTCACATTGTATAAAATTGTCAATAAAAGTTAATTACTTATTGCCTAAATCTAGCTGTCTTTATAACTGTGCCACCTCAATTAACTGAGTCTGCTTGTAGAAGTGGAACTGAGAGGCCCCTATGCTTCATCGTCAACTCCAGAGCCATGCTATTCTGAAAATAAAAGACCTGTATCCTGTCCAAAAAAATAAACTCTGGAGGTGACTCGCCATGTTGCCATTTTGGATTACAAAAAGAAACCCAAAAAAACTCAGCCAACACACAGGGGAAGGCTTAATTCGAGCAAACACACACATAAACAGGAAATCTCTCTCCAGTCAGAAGGTATTTTTCCTCCGTACAATGGGGTTCAGAGATGTGTCATCATATAGTTTAAAACAATTGCTAAGGAACCGTACCATTTCCAATAGCTTCGAAGTAGAGACAGCTTCCATGGTCGAAAGCCTGTCCGAACTTGCATGGGAAGCACACAAACACTAACAAATATATGCTGGCTTAGGCCAGCGCAGAGTTTTTAATCAATAAGCATGTCAAGCTGGGGGACAGGGAGGGGAGGGAATCAATTTTCAGAAGGCAAATGGTTACAACTGTAGATTTAATCAAATTGCAGCTGCAATCCCTTACTATTCTCAATATTTTTGAAAGAAAGTAGCTCCATGGCAAAGAATGAATTTCAATAAATGTCACATATTTAGTTATATTGCTGATTTTTTAAATTTATCAAGCTAGGTCACTGATCCTTCACAGAAATGATACCAGGACACGTCAAAGAGATTCTGATACTGCTTAGTTGGATAAACGTCAAAATGAAGGAGCTACAGTAGAGGAAAGCAACTTGCAGAGAAATTGTTATTTCTCTGTGACTACAGGAAAAAAGATATGCCAATGTGACCCTTCAAAGAGAGGTTAAGGCCACAACACACACAACAAAATGGATAGCTATCAAATACCATGGTGATGGCCGTGGTGTGAACACTTGAGCAAAATGAAAATCTTCTGAAAGCATTTGGCAATTTTCCTTTCGCATGCATTTGCAATGAAATTTATCACGAATTCAAAGAGATCCCTTCTGCGGCCTTCCATACAAAAGCACAATTGCATGTTCATTTTCTTGGGACAAGCAGAAGAGACTATCATGGAGCTTTAGGATGCGCAAAAAATGTGATCCATTTAAGTATTTTGAGCTTATTAAGCTTCTCAGCATTGCAGAAACTCTTCTGTTACTGACAGCAGCTTGAAAAATTAAATGCTCCAAGGCGTTTGCTTCCCTGGAGACTGGCACGCCGAGAGGAGAGGTGGAGGGAAGGGGCTTGGGGGACATCCACCACTGCCCTGTTGCACCACATGCACCCTGCGCCTGGGTCATGCACACAACCTCTCCCTAACATATGAGGGTTATAAAACCCTTCAAATTTGAGGTTTATAAACCCCTCAAATTCTTTATCTCCATTTCTATTTCCCACTCTGATACTAATCTCACAACTAATTCAAGGAAGGTTCATCTGAGCTGAGGAGACTCGGTCACCATCCAGTCACATCAAGTGACTGAAAAAAGATCACAATGTGACTAAAAAGTCTCAGAACAGATCAAAAAAAAAAAAAAGAAGGACAATCTACTTGGGAACAACTGTTTCCTTCAAAGGTGTTATATCCTAGACCAATTTAGTCTGATAACTTTACCTCTCCTTTATTTTTCTAACGTTTAAAATTGGAGGAAAAAATACTTTATCTTCTTGTACAACATCATAGTTTTCCTGAAGGCAAATAGCTTGGCAATTTGCTAGATTTGTTAATGCTAGAGGAAACAAGTTAGCACACATACCATGTGTTTGAATGCCTTTGGAAATTAGATTGAAACACTGATTTGATTTCCTAAAAGGTATCTTAAACAAGGCAAGGTTAGAGATTTGGAGAGTAATGAGAATTTGTGTGACTTCAAACAGCTCTACATAAAACAGACCTGATATTCTGGGGGGAAAAAGGTCACCTAATTATTCGTTTCCTGAAGGCCCTGTCTATACTACATTTCCCCTGGGTAAGGAAACCGATTTAAAAATGGCTTCTGCTAACCTGCTTGCATCAGTTGCTATGTATGAGATATGGATTTGTCAAAACCATTGCCAAGAAAAGCACAACCTTTTTTTACAAGGAGAAAACAACAGAAACCTTCCTGGCTTGGCTGCATGGGGAGGGACAGGCAAAGAGGTGCCACCCGTGAAGTCTTCCACGGAGCCGTGGTCCTGCCTCCTCAGTGATGACGTGCTGCTTGGGACCATGCGGCAGCCGCCGTGGCGTGACCACGGGTTTAATTACTGGCTACAAACTTCGTGTGGGAGGCAAAAATCACAAGCTGTGGCCACGGCGGACAAGATGTGCAGGTCGATGGCTCGGCTGGTGGTAACAGCCTAATGAAACATGAAATTGTGCCACTGGCTTGAAGGGCAGCCAGCGAAGCAGTGACTGGTAGGTGGGGGTGGGAAGCCTGGACACAAGGGTTTCACAGGAACCAGCCATGAAGGTGTGGTTGCGACCCAAAATATCAGGAAGAGTTGCTTGAAGAATCACGCTGCAACCCGTTCCTTCTTTTTTGCACCAGACAGACCCAGTAACTCCCACCTGGGTGTCCTGTTCCTGTAGTTTCAGAGAACGCTATTCAGCTGCTCTGCGGCTTTCTCGTTCAAGAAATGATGGGTGTTTCTGTAGCGCTGAGACAGCCCAGGCAGGATCTCCCTGACACTAGATATTCCACAAACACACATGGAGATGCAGAACCTCTCCTTGCTTTCTGCCTGAAGTGAATAAAGTCTAGACTCATCCCCACCACAAAGCAATCGCAGTACAAAGCTGATCATCCAGAGGTCTGGGACTCCCGCTGCTGCAGCTCAGGCTCTCGGGCTACCCCAGCCCAGCATCAGGTTGCCGGCATCAGGTTCCCGCTGCGGCTGGGAAGGCTCTTGCACCGCAGCCAGCTGTGCCAGTTACTCTCTGGAGTCCTGGAAGCCAGAGTTGGGAGGCAGCAGGCTTTGAATTTCTCCTCCGAGTTGAAAAATACCAAGCAGTCACTTGTAGATCATAGAAGAATGAGAGTAGGTGGGTTGGCCCCTTCAATTGCATGGGACCAGCAGGAGGAGGTTACAGGTCATCAGCTAAGGTACCAGAAAACTATAAACGCAGCGAAATCAGGCTGGGAAAGGCAGTCCTGGGAGGACAACATTCGCCACTCAGTTTTGCATTCATGGAGTGTTCATTGAACCTCTGCTTTCTGAGTTTTGGCTTTCTGGCTGGCTTGCCCTGACTCACTGTGCTCCCCTCCACGTCCAGGCTGCACTGCCATCTCCCCTAAGCGAATGACACCTCCACGAACCACCCGCCAGCCACAACACGTGCAATTTAGTTTAGCAGTAAAGTGCAGCGGTTAACCTCTGCAAGGAAAAAAAAAAAAAAAGCCAAAAAAAAAAAGCCCTATAAGATAATAAAGAAAGACAATTCATTCCCTCCCCACCCAAAAGGCAAAGCAGCTGACTCTCTTTTCTGTAAATAGAGATGAATGTTTTACAAAATATTGCTTTTTGCAAATGATTCAGATTTTATTAGAAGACAGAAAAAGAATCATACAGTGCTGAAGGATTAGAGCACACAAAGAACAAGCGATACAGTCATTCTCCAACTTAGTTTTCAACATGCAGCTCCTGCCAAAGGCTAGCTTTTTGCTCTCCCAGCGTATGATCTGTAAACATTTAACCAGCTCTTAGAGAAACATGTGAGACACTTTATCTTGCCTGATTATGAATCCAAACCTCTCAGATCTAAAAGAAAAAAAAAAAAGAAGAAAAAAAAACCAGACACCATCCTCTTTTTGCTGGTGGACAATGCAAAAAGCACCTGTAGGATGAAAGCAAATGAAGTACCACGCATGGCATAGGTTCTATGGGAAAAGCATGCACTGCAGCTTGAATAACCTCCTACAGGTTACAAACGCACAGTTTGCTAAACATCCCTGTTACTCGGTTATTAATCCCTATTTTAAGATATACGTGTGAAACTTCCAATTTGTAAGGAGTGCACTTAGCATCTATACAGCCAAAGATCACCTAATTTAATGCTGGCATGGGAACAGTAGTGGAATGCCATTATACGGTGCGAATTATTTACCGTTTTTAAGCAAACTCCGCTTTTAAAAATGCGGAAAAAAATAATAAAAAAAAAAGCCGAAAGTGCAATAGGAGTGCAAGGAAGCCCGTGAACGCCGTGCAACCACCACCCGGCACGAATCCCTTGCCCGGGGAATCCCGCACGCTCACCCACCCCGAGCCCTCAGCCTCACGGAAGGCGACCGGACTGGCCACCGCCACCCCGCACCTCGGGGCCACCCTTTCCGAGTTGGAACTTCCCCCGTTGCGCTTGCGGACAGCCCCGCCGCCCCCAGCCGCCACCGCCGCCGCCGGCCCCGCTCCGCGCCCGCGCAGCGGGAAGGGGCGGCGGGCAGCGCTGTCAGCCTGCGCGGAGCCGAGCCCCGCA
>JAOXNO010000001.1:27125127-27140644 GCA_028565335.1 Limnodromus scolopaceus
CCGCCCCCCCGGCCCGGTCCGCCCTCCCTTACCTGGGGGCTGCGCGCCCCGGCGGGCAGCGGCCTCCCGCCCGTCACCTGGGCTGCGGGGCGGCTCTGCGCGCCCTTCCTTCCCTCCGGCGCCTCCGCCGCGCTGGTGGCGGCTCCCAGCGGTAAATCAGCCGGTCCCCCTCGGCTCCCTCCGCCCCTCCGGCGCGGTCCTGACCTGCCGGTGACTCACCACATCGCCGAAGCCCGGGTACGCGGCAGGGGGAAGGAGGGAGGGGGCGCCTCCTTCCCTCCCTTCCTCTCCCCTCCCTCCGTCCCCTCCTTCCCCCCCCATCCCTCCCGGCCAGGCTCCCCCAGCCCGGGGGCAGGAGGGATGGCTGTCGCTTCCCGGAGGGGCAAAGCCACGAGGGGACCCTTGGTGGCCCTTGTCCTGCACCCGGGCGCTTCGGGGCGCCGGTGGGGTGCAGGCACTGCCTCCCTCTGCGCCCTCGGCCGCTGGGTACCATGGGGTGTCTGACTGATGCTGAAGCCTTACCCTGGGAGGGCAGGACTTGGGCACCCCCAGGCTTGTCCCTGGAG
Source organism: Limnodromus scolopaceus (assembly GCA_028565335.1). Classification (NCBI taxonomy): domain Eukaryota; kingdom Metazoa; phylum Chordata; class Aves; order Charadriiformes; family Scolopacidae; genus Limnodromus; species Limnodromus scolopaceus. The sequence continues at coordinate 27,125,694 of JAOXNO010000001.1, forward strand.
CCCACAGGCTGTGTAGCAGTGAACAAATTCAGCTCGCATTGCCTCTGTCACAGTGTCAGCCCTGGCTGTGTCCTGCACGTCTCTGTCCACCTGTAATTCAGAGTAAATAACCTCAGTTCATACAGACCATCAGATAGCTGTCTCCCCACATATGTGCCTCCTACAGGGTACTAAATGGCACGGGTTGGGGTCTCTCCCTCACAGGGTTTGCAAAGTAGATGATGCCTTCATCTTTCAGAGGTGCTGGGAAACTGAGTCACCGAGCAATGCCACGTACACTTGTGGAGCTGCTGAGAGACTGCAAGTCTTGACACCGGGGTCTGCACCAGAGGACCCATCTCTTTTGTGGTAATGAGTTTCAGCAGCTACTGATTTAAACCAGATTTTAAGTGAAAAGCTCCATATTCCAATAGAAGTTATTGGAGACATCCATTTTCCTTTTGCATGCTTCCTCTTTTTGGCCCCAGCTCTGCTCCCCTTAATCATGCCGTTTGAACTGATGAATGTTTTGCATAAGTAAGGTACACGGAACTGTAAAAAAACATTGCCCAGTTTCATGATTAACCATGGGAAAAATGTCAGACCTTACATCAAAACATTTTGAAAGGAAAATTACGTAAAGTATTGTATGTATTTGGTGTAGGCCTGGGATGTCACTGCAATGTGTGTGTAGACAAAGCTGTACATCAGAACAAAATGCTTTTAAAAAGCAGTTTGCCAGCCTTCCACTAATCTGCATCAGCAGCACTTTCACAATTTGTTTATCTGTCTCCTCTTTCCTATGGGCTTTTTGGCACTAGTGATAAAGACATCTAACCTAGCCATAAACCAATTCCCTGCAAAAACAAACGTGTGATGGAAGCAGCGTGTAACCTTTTATGTGTTTAACTTGTGAAATTCTTACTCTGCAGTATCTTTTAATGACAACAGATAGCAAGAAAGCTACGACCCCTTTCAATAAGAAAAGTGTCGGGTGGCTACAGAGGAGGTTACACTTACTGCTTCCTCATTTCACGTGTGTTAGCAACACACTAAAAATTACACCAAGTGAAAACAAAACCAGTCCCTTCTCCTGCTCCCTGAAAGATGAAATTGCTAAAAATTAAGCAGTGATACAGATGTTCCGACTGATCCAGTCTCACTTGTTTGAAGCCACTGGAAATCAGTTGTTAGAAAAGGAAGACTGAGAAGCAGCACACGCAGTGCCAGCCCCTAGAGGGAAAAGCACGGTTACAGTTAGATGGTACTACTTGCAGGGCTTCAATTAGTGATCATTTAATTGGCGGTCATCCATAAAGTTGCACCAGATTTGGAAGAATCATCCTCATAAGCTTTGAAAGAAAGTGATAAAGGAAAAGATGTGTTCATCCTTTTAAGGATTGTCCCACGAGTTACCTGCTCTTAGACCACTCTGCAGTTCCCCGTGCACCTGCCCAGGCTGAACAGCCAGCGCCCGAGCTGTTATCAGTGGGGCAGCCTGTGCTATTCTAAAGCTAACAAATGGATTGTCACGAACATAAAAAGGAGAAACAGATGTTTCCTTTCCATTTTGACCATGTCGATGCCATGTTATTTTAGGTCAGCTGTATGAGACAACTACACTGCAGCCGGGCTTTGATAATCCTCGGATACTCCCTTCACTGTGCTTGCAATGGTGTGTATGCACTATGAACAGCTTCTCGGAGGCTTGTAGGACCTTTAAGGTGCAGAAACTGGTGAAAAAGAAACTATGACCTTCTTATTTATCGTGCTGTTTTACTTATAACTTTTCCTCACTTCTCTCTCCTGTCCAAAAGGAGCTGGTCTGCCACACTCTGTTAAGGCGTCTGGCACAAGCATGATGGTGTAGCACATTTTAGAAAGCTGACGGCACTGGAAAAAACAATTCAAAAGTGTAAAGGAGAGTCTGTCGGGATGATCTATTCATCAAGAGAACTGGAACACACTGGGAAGAGTATTGGCACATGCTTCCCAGCCCTGACGTGTTTCAAGATAGGGAGCTGATGAGCAAACACTATCACTTGTCCAAGAATACAAACACATAGTTAAAAAATGAATTGCAAGGCTATGTTTAAGCTGAACTTTCAAATGTAAAGATGAGGAATGAAAACACAGGGCAATTTATATTTCTGTGCATTGGCAGTAGTGCATCGCCAGCACACTAAGGGGCCCAGTTCAGTCCTATGGATTTGATTGTGACTTGTGTTCAGAGCCTAAGAAATGCTTCATCATAACTACAGACCAAATTCACCTAGGTGCCCAACTCCTATTTGATTTCAATAAGGTGAAGATATTTAAATATCTCTGTGAATCTGTATCTAAGAACCTTTTTTTTTAAACCTGCAGAATCAAAAATGGGTCTACTATGCATCTCTGTAGGACCAGGCTATACTACATGGCACCACAGCTATATGGTGCCATCAGTGGACTTGGTCTTTGTCCTCTGCTGCACTGATTCACACCTTTGGGAGAGGATACAAAATGCAAATGTCATTGTGAAACTCCAGAGACTTCTGACTTAGCAGAGCTTACTCATGAGTAAATGATTTCACAAGGAGCAAGACAGTGGAAAGGAATGAATTTAATGCTTAAGGAGACACGAGATTAAGTTCTCTAGACCTGAGCTTGGCAGTGGTGGGTGTTGGGTACCCTCCTGCTGCAGTATCCTGCAACGCGGACTGGCAGTAGCTCAGTCTGAGTCTCCCTGGGGGGTGTTATCCAAAAAAAGAGCCCTGGATGAACTCCACCCAACGCAACCATCTTACAGACCAGTGATCCAAATGTAAAATACCAGTGCAACAGCCTACTGGGGTAATGTGTAACTGCAATTCCTGGAGCCCCTTGTTTACTGGAAGTCAGCCTGGCTACAAGTGCCAGGGGCAGCTTGGGGAACGGGTTGCGCCTGAGGCACAGTTCCCTGTGACTCTTCTGTCCCTTGAAATCACTCTATACAATCCTTCTTTCACTTTTGTCTTCCCCAGGCACGAAAAGCACCTGGCGGGCAGGGACAAGTGGTGTTGACTAGGGGATTGGGCTCTGGAGAAAGCACACCCATGATGGTTGTTCTGCCTCTCTTGATGCCAGGCTAAGTATCCTAATTACTACTTAGAACTGTAGGCTCCAAAGATTTGATAGTCACTGTGCTCTATGGCTATTTATTAATTATCTAGGCATTTATTAACTAAGCCCCGTAGATTCTGCAGGCTAAATAAGTACTTTTTGTTTGTTTGCAAGAGAGTCAACAATGGCACTAGCAGAAACTTCAGCCTGTGGCTGCAAAAGTCCCTTGCAAAGGCAGAAACAGAAGTCCCCAGCTAGAAATCCTGATTTCTGACCACCTGGGCAGTCCTCCGTCTGTATGCAAACACAGGTCATAACGTTTCCACTCATTGCGCTGGGTACCACAGGTGCTTTACTTTCTTTATTTATTGACTAAGCAAAGGGAAGTCCTTTGTTTAACCTGAGGGTGGTTTTCTCCTTATTTGTCTTTCTGGTCGTAACTGAACACTGCAACTGAGCAATTCCAAAATCTGAAGGCGCAGGCACCGACGGACTGGGTTGCTTGAGAACAGAGAAAAACATGGATGGGGTCGGTGTATCTGAAGTCTGGATTGCCATGGGTCTGTGTCCCTGTTGTGCCAGCCCCAGCGCCTCAGTGACCACGTGGGAAGCTGGTACATCAAGTTCAGGAATCCAGCAAAAATTAATCACTCAAAAGAACAAAGATTAGTTTACAGACAGATCAGCTCTTCGAATCCATCTGCTACACAGTAACACGAGTGCTAGTGCCTGCCAAAGGACGAGGTCAGAGACCGAGGAGGAGGGTGGGCTCGCTGCAGCCGAGATTTACGTTACTTTAAAGCGAGGAGGCACCTCACCCTCCAGGAAGCAGCAGGGGGACTGGGAGGAGATGGTGTGGAGTGCGGCGCTGCTCCCCACCTTAGCCTTGCCTCCCTTCCCGACAGTGTTGAAATACGTTAAATCCCCGAATGAGTATCTCTGAACGTACAAAGCCAAGAATTCGTTTCAGGGGTGGAAAGCCCATTGGTCTTTACCATGTTACGCTCACGTCCCTGAAATGGATACAGCTACAGTAGCCCTCGGTGCGTTCACTGTGCTCGCACAACAGAAGCACAAGCTTTCCAGAACGTGCTGCAGAGAACTTTTCTAGCTTATCATGAACTCCTTCAGGCAAAGCACGGGGGCAAAACCCAACCCTAATGCCAGTTACATGCCACTTTGGCACAGTACATTTGTTTGTATAACTGGAAATTAACCCGATGATATTAGAAAGTCAGATATTTACAAAGTGAGGAATCTGCTGTGTTATATTCATACGTTCACTGGCATTGCACGTTTAGTTGCCTTGAAATGGTCTAATAAGTGTAACTGTTTCTTTACATTATTTTCAGTACATTTTAAATGCATTTCCCCACTTTATTTTGACTGCAACCCTGTTGCCATTTGTCTTGTACTAAAATCACTCTGATTGTGATATTTCTGGGTTTATTTTTGGACCAACTGCTAGAAAGTTTCCAGAAGTCTCTTTTTAGTCCGATTCCTGTGACTCAGGTGCAGCCTTTTTTTTTGGTTTTTTTTTTTTTTTTCCTTCAGTTTGCTGTTTGTGTTTACAAAGGTCACAGCACCCAGATCATCGGAAACAGAAAATCTGCCTATTTGAAAGCACGGGGAGAGAACCTGCCTCCAGCCATGCGTGCGCCTGGTGAGCAGGGGCAGGGTGTGCCTGTGCTAACACACGTGTGAGCACACGTGAGCAAACACAGTCCCGACTCAGCCTCCCTTTGCAGGACATAAGCTTCACTAGAGATAATCCGATGCCTAAAGTTAAGCGCATACCTAAGTCTGGAGATGCCGAGAGCCACGGGCGTTTGCAGCCTGGTTTCTGGGCTTGTGCTCATCACACGTAGGTCACAATGCGGGGCAGCAGCGTGCCATTTCCACAAGTATTGCTGTTGGTGAGCTCCTGCAAGTTGTAAGAGAACCATCACTTTCAGATTTCTCCTTTGTCTGAAAGCTTCTCAGAATGCCACTGCCTAAGGTAACGCTGCTGTAAGCACTGTCTCAGAGGAGTGAAACTGAGAGCGATTTGAGAAAAAAATAAATCCCTTTATCTTTTGCTTGCTTACTCCTTGCATTTGTAGCACTTTGCCTGTTATCGTATTAACTCAAAGATTTTTCCTCAATAGTTTTTTCAACATATGAGAGAGGGAAAGGCATTTTAAACCCAGAAATTATCATCATAAAACTTCCACAAAACACCAAAGAGTACAGGAAAAAATAGATCCTACGTCGACCTATATTTCTTTGGCATAATGTTGACCAGGCATTCCAGTCAAGTGGAAATAAAGGTGATGCATTACAGAACATGTTTGGTAATGAAATGAGCCGCATACATAAGTGTTTGCAGACTTGGGAGTTTGCATCTTAGCTCTCCATAACTACCAAAGTGGAGGTCTTTGGCAAAACCTCAGACTGATGTACTTTATAGTGGGAATTTTCCTTAGTTTTGGAGAACTGCATCTAAGTTTCGTGATCATTGTCTTTTCGTCACCTCTAGGGACTTATACACAGAACCGTTTGTTGATTTGGAAAACCAGGTCCTTTCTGCACATATAAGTGTATCAAATTTGTCTTCTACATGGCCATAAAGAAGAAGAACACAGTTCTAAGAACTTGTAGTGGCTTTTTATTTAATGTCATTAAATATGATCTATTTCCCAGAAGGTGTTTAGAATGTGTTGCATTTTATGTACAATACCTATTCTGATACATTTTTAAAGATAAAGAAATGTATTCTGTGGGCAAGCCAATATATTGTAAGTCAGGCCTGGATTTGGTTCATTATCATTAAAGAATCTGCATTTTTAAGTTAACTTTAGAATAACATTGTTGATTCTGTAATGATGTAAGTATATGGTATTTGCCAAAAGCTGTATTTCATAAGGCTGGTTTAGGATACAACCCAACTCATAAGAATCTTGATAGGAGATTATTCCTTTCATTAACTTTCCTAATTTAATTAGACACATGTGCTGATTATGAATCTAATACTATAGAGAATGAAGTCAATGTTGAAATCCCATTATTTTAAATTAGCCAGGAGCACGCCCATAATGTGTAGCCAGGAAATATTTGTGCCCTTAACAGTACATCTATACTGATGTTTCTTCAAAAAAAAAAAAAAGTCAAAAATCAGAATGTCCTTGTACTATTATTACAACATTGTCTTTTTTATTCCTTTGGGAGCTAGTAATGCTGCTGCACAACATCCAGAGAGAAGGCAAGTTTAACATACCAGCAGGGACACAGGTGAGTTTAAAGTTTAACTTTGGGAATGTTTTCAAATCAAATGAAACAAGGAGTTTCTAGGCAATACTGAGCCAAACCAGAAGTGATTACTTCAGCATCGCAATTTTATATTTCACTTTTCTCTGTCTGTTATCAAAGCGCTTTTTAATACATGGTCTCAAGGCAAAATTCAAAGTTAAAACGTGGACTTTGTAAGAACACTTTCCTGATTTCGGTCACTTTCATAGGTTTAATTTTATCTCTAAGAAGGAACAAAAGCATCCCACCAAGAACTGGGCAGCAGGAAAGAGGGGACCAGTAGGACAAAACCCATCCAGCTCAGGAGATTTAGCCGTATAATGAGTTCATCAGAAGTGAGGAACTGGAAGGTGATGCTTTTTTCCAAATTAAATCGCGGTACTGGCCCTGCCTACCTGCCCAGCCCGCTGCGGAGGGCCGGGGGAGGCTCAGGCATCGTCCGCCGCTCTTCGCTTGGCTTGGTGGTAGCTGCGCGTCTGTGCCAGCCCCTCATAGATATGGTGACTGTGTCTTGCCCTCGGTTTGGCAGGGGTGTTTTTAATAGCATGCTCATTATACAGAAATATTTTCATTTGACAGACAATTTAAATGATCCTATAAAAGCTGCAATTACCATCAGGACAAATCCAGCTCTGATTGACTCCCACGTTAGCTCCCAAAGTTTGACTCCCAACTAAGAGACAAGAAAGATTTTACCCTTTCTTTCTGCTTTCTTACATGTGCTCATCTCCCTTATAGCTGTCTCCCATGCTAACATACTGAAGAACATCTCAAACTCCTCCTGTCTTAGTTCTCCCCAAGAACCACTGCTGAGAAGTGCTATTAGCTTCATTTTACTGACAAGGGACTGAGGAACAGAGAAAAGCACTGTCTTGTCTAAGGTAAGTCAGGAAGGAAACCTCCAGAGAAGCAGAGTGAGGAAAGTAGGTCTAATATAGAATTATTTTTCTGAAGGCCCCAAAATCCTAAAGGAAACATTTTTTTTTGATGCCTAAACAGGTCAGTGAAGTAAGCCTCATGTGAAAATAAAATTAAAAAGACAGCTTGGAAATTGAGACCTTGAATTATGAAGCTAATTCTGAAAATATTCCTTTTGCCAATGTTGTGTTGTTAATTTATACATTAGTGACTTATTTGCTTAGCCAGCTGCTCACATAACTGCTTGTTTGGGAAATCCAGGAATTTTTGTCTGCAGCCATTTCTTGAGAAACAGGGAAGAAATCAGAGTTATTTGGATCATCTGCCTTAAGCGTCCTGGTCACCAGACAAAGGAGGTCACCTCGGTTGCCTTGGTCAAGTCAGCCTGTGAGGTCAGCTGGCCACTTTGAAGCATCCAGGTCACTGCAGCCTGTCCACTCAGTCTCCTGAGAAATAAAGGATCAGCTCTGCAAAACTCTCAGAAGTGAGGCTGAAGGCAACGCGGGAAGATTGGTCATTCATTGGAGGTTTTCAATTTCCTCTGAATGTGCAGGCCTAGACAGGTATGTTATGTCTTAAAGTAGTTTTTAATGCTTTTCTCAGAGCTAAAATATATTGCAAACATTTTGCTGGTACGCGTTAGTCCTCTTTAATGACAATAGTGATGTAATAACTGTTAACATTATCTTCGAGGGCTGCGATGTGTCTCATTGCACACATCCTTTTGGCATTAATCAGGGAAGAGGCCTAATCTTAATCCAAACATGTCAGAGGAGCGGCTGAGGTGGAGGTGTGGCTGGAGATAAAAAGGAAAGGCTGCTTCTTTCTAGGAAGGAAAGGAAGGTCTCCAGCCCCACCACCCTGCTGTGGGGTGACCTCTGTGTCAGGGGTGGGTTCGCCTCTGCTCCCCACCCCTGCCCTCACCTGGGCAAGACCCAGATCACTTCCCATGCCTTTTGAGATGGCCAAGGTAGGGATCTTGTCAGTCTGGTCTCCTTTTATAGTAAACAGCAGCACAGAGAAAAATGCCTGAGAGTGTAATTCAGAGCATCTAAAACACAAATCACTGTATTTTTCTTCATACACTACATACAAGATGCAGGATATCTAATGCTTCCTCTCTGGGTCTCAGTTACAGACGTACAGTCAGACAAGAGCCCAGCCTTTCTGCCTGTGCTCTACCAGGGAAGCACTGAGGCAAATGCAAGAGATGGAAGTTTTAAAACCAATTAATTTAGATCAAGTCTCAGAGGAAATATTCCAGCTAAGTTTTGTTATCCTCAGTGTTGTACAAGGGATTTTGAAGCAGGTCATTTTCGTTTTGAGGGAGAAAGCAGATAAAATTCACAGATGAAAACATAAAAACCCAACACTTACACAGCTCCCAGATTTCTCCTAAACTTCTTGGCTCAAGGCTGCTGATGTTTTTCCTCATTATTAAAGGTAACATTATACCTCACTGTGGACTTCTATCTCTTTTTTTAAGATTCAAGAGGCAGCAAAGCACACAGGGATAAATTCACTAATTGTGATAATTAACAGTTTCGGTAAAGTTTCATTGAAGGCATGGCTAACGAGATAAACTTGCACTACCGGTCTACTTCTGCCACAGTAGTTTTGGAGATAGTTCTTAAATGGACACCAAGAGACGGCAGAGATTTTGGCTCACAGACCATGTTTTTTCTCTTCCACTGTTCATATCCTGGCAGGTCCAACAGTCTGATCAACATTTACTTTACGTGGATCAGGCTGCCATTTCTAAATTTGAACGTTTCCAGTAAGGGATTTCCTAACCAAACCCTGATGTTTTTCACCAGCTTGAGTGTAAACTTCACATACCTCTTTCTTGGATGGGAAGCAGCCTCCATGCCTTTTGCAGGGACTCAGAGCTGGTTCTGCCTGTTCTGATACCCCTGCCCGGTCTTAGAGCTCAGCACCACTGCTCTGAATATCTATGGGTGGGTTTGAAAGGCTGCAAAGATCTTGCAATTTAGAGACAGACTGAGTGTGAACATCTGGAAGTAGGTCTGAGGTGGCAGCGTGCCTTGGGCTTGCAGCAGGACACAGATCATAAAGCTTTGAGGAAGGCTGAAAGCTGTGTCTCAACCAGATTTGACCTGAGCTGCTGGAGGTGGGAAGTGTTCACAGAGAAGCTGAAAGGCTGACTCGGACAGAGGGGTGAAGTACGTCTTGTGGATGCTGAGACTCATTTTAGATGCCCGCAAATTTCCTGAAATAGCTGATGGTACCAATTATTCCTCTGTGCAGCGTGGCCTGAGCACCCAGCTCACACGCAGACACCTGGAGGTGGGCACCTCCAGGTGGGTGCCTTCATCACCGAGTTGAGCTCTGCCTGCAGGATCTGGAATGGCAAGAGAGCTGGGACTGCAGCTGAGATGTTACGTGTGGGCGACATTACTCTGAAAAAGAGACCAGAGAAGGGGATTAAGAAGCAGAGCCATGGGGAGAGCTGGAAAAGGAAAGAGGAGAAGATCACACTGAGGAGTGTTCAGGAGAGAAGAAAGAGGTACAATCACAGATGTGAGTTTTCAAGAGGACGGCTTGGACCCTAGCTAGTCTTTTTGGAAGGAGGTTAGAGGTCGAGCTAGCCAATGATGCCATTCTTGCTCCAAGAGGTGGCTAGGAAATCCCAGTGGTGGCTCTGCTGCAAACGACTCCATTTGCGTATTCATGGCCTCACATCCCTGGCGTTTATTGAAGGGCTTGCTAGAATAGGGGAGGAAAGCTGACATCGGATGTAAAAATGTTTGGAATTGATATACTGTGGTTAAATAAGATTACATTAATTAATCACCCTCCTGGGAATCCGTCAGATCCTGACGGATGCGATCTATCCAATTGCATTAATCTTCTCAATGTGACGGCAACTCTGCGTGGGCCACCCGGCTCTGCCTCGGCACAGAGCCAGCAGCCAGGGTGATGGCCACAACCCCAGCCCTCGGGACAGAGCAAAACAGCCCAGGAGCAGCCTTACAGCGGGTGCGAAGGCAACGGTAGCCAGGGAATTCAAATGAAACCACTTGTTAGATTCTGCATGACCTTTTCCTTCATTTGCAATAGGGATGTTGTGTTGCCTTGGGAAGATGAGAATAGGACAAGGGTATCTCTCCCTTTAGATGTTCTTAGTGGTTCTGTGTTCTTGCTGTTTTTAAAAATATAATGCAGATATTTTTTCCTAAACATAGGGTCATTTTTTCCTCACATAGGGAGCTTTTTATTAAAGAGATCTGATACAAGCTAACATAGGCCTAACATTCAGTATTTTTGCAAAATAACAAAGTCAGGGAGTGATCAGGCTTTCTAAATAAAACTGAAATAGGGATAAATTGTCATTGATGTTTTATTTTACTTTTTCTACTGTAAATGAAATTAGGTTTTGAAGACTGGCTGATTTCAGGGAGTGTTGTTCTGATTTCCCTGCAGGGTATGGTTGCACCTGAGCTCAGCATCCTTCACAAGCCTACGTAGGCACCCCAGCACTGAACACCCAGGAACATAACAGATGCCTCGCAGGAAGCTGGATTCTCATCTTCACACAACAGTTTCTGCCTTTTCTTAGGAAAATAATTTTTCATTGTCTCTTTTGGAAATGAAAGAGATGTCTCAAATACTTCCCCAAATTTTTCAAAACTGAAGTGATAAATTATCACTATGACATTTAGATATTTTAAAAGAAAATTAATGTTTCAGGGTGTGATACTAAGAAAACTATGACACTGCCACCTCGTGGATTCTGAGATAATATCTAGATCATATTTTACCATCATTATTTACATAGTGACATAAACATGTGTCACACTTCATGGCCAAATAATAGTTCTTTTCTTACCCACAGAATTTTTCAATGTAGCGTCCAGATTATTTTAAATATCTAGGCTTCTAATGATTTAGGCTTCTAATGACTTTGTCATCATACTATTATTTATGTAAGCAACTGCATAAGAGAAGTTCCTAGCATTTCCTTTCTGTTTGAAAGTCAGGAGGCATATTGTCACATAAGACATGCTTTAAAAGCAATATTAGTCTAAACTTGCCACTTATTCACTTACTCTATACCATCCACAAAAGCTAATACTATGTTGAAATGTGCTGCTTGCTAATTGTGCCTGGGAATAAATTTTTCTAAAAATTGTTGAAGGCAATAGAAGGAATAAAAGGCTTCTCCACATGTAATTGCTCATTGTCATATAAACTGAATTTCATAATTCCCCTCTGAACAAGTCTGGGGCATATGCATCTGAGGAATCCTTTCACCTCTGATATTCTGGTGTATAAATAGCATGGACTGAGAAGTGGCCCATTCTATTGGACACAAGCATAAGAAAAAAATTTCATATTACGGCAACTTCAGTGCTGTCCTTAGTTTTTGAGTTTACCAGGAACCGTCCCAGGATGCCCAAATCCCATACGTGTGGGAGCCAATATGTGAAGCAGACCTTCTCGTAAAGCATTGCTGCAGCTTGATGGGCAGCATGAATCCATTCTGAGACCGAACTATTGCCAGCTGCAATAAACCGGTGATATCAATATTTGTATCAAGACAGCTCATCCCTTTAGGGGAATGAAAAATAGCACTTCTGCATATTTAAAAGTCAGCTCTGAAGACATTCGTGAAAGAAGAGCTGTTGTGCTGTACAAAGACAAAGCAGAAGCTAGGGGAAGGGAGTTAAACCCTTTAAATAAACAATACCTGAAGACTGCTTTAGTACAAAAATGTGAAAACAGACATCATCACTGGCAAAAACTCCATTAAAGTTCATATTTAAGGCTAGACAGTGATTCATACTGTTTCACTAGACTCAGCATGCTGCAAAAGGCACTTGAAATAATTAACACTTAAAATTAAACTCCTTAGATTTCACATCATCAAACATTTAACTTTCTGTAATTCCCTCTGCAGCTGTGATTTATTTGCATTTATTATTTTCTCTATGTACCAGTTCTCAGTTGCTTTTTAAGTTGCTCATACTTCCTTCTTCTGTAAGTCTGAACACTGGTTTATTGTTTTGGTTTTAGCTCTTGCATCTTACTCATACTCACACTTCTGCTGGCTAGTTAAAAAAATGCATTGCATCAAATATGGTCTTCAAATTGCTGAAAGGAGTTTTCTGTTTATTTATTTTAATCATTGCTTTTGCCTTACTTGGTATTCATAACATGCTTACTCATTACTGCAGTTTGATTGTTTAATACTGGCAAGAATATCACTAAATATTTTTTTCTTTTTTCTCTCACAAAAAATTATTCATTTTGTTTTGATAAGGTTTAAGAAAGAACACCATGTGAAGAGGAAGTCTCATTACATCCCAAGGCTTGTATCAAGAAATATAGATCAGAGTCCTCAGTATGACAAAAGTTAGTGAATTTGTGGAGACAAAGGCCTGATAGATAACCTAAGAAGAATGGACCTGGGAAATATTAGAAAATTCACCAGCTTTGACAAAATGCACTTTAAGGGAATGGTTGGGAAACTTCAGAAACTATTTATAACCATAACAATGAAGGAGAGATCCAGTGAGAGACACCGACTACATCACTATATAAAAATTGCTATATTGGTGCTGGAGAAAGGTCCAAAAGACCAAACAAACTTCTGATGGTCACCCACAGCATGTGTTTGGGGAAGAACCATAAAACGAGGGCAAGCATACAGCGATGTTTTCCCCGGTTTTCCTTACTGGGGAAGGTTACCAACTTTTTACTTTCCTTTTCAGTTACCAACAGCCTATGGCTGGAGGACTTCCTGAGCCAACTGCTGATTCCTCAGGTTTTTATTTCATTGCTCTTGATGGACATTTCTTCCATCCATTTTGTCACATTTTGTACCTGTAAATACTTCTGGCCTTCAGTGTCCTCTGCCAATGAGTTCTACTGTTTAACTAGAATCGGTGTGGAAAAAACCTCCAAAATTTCCTCAGGTATGTTTTAATCCCTCTGCCTTGTCATTTTGTTTCATCTCTTCTCCTGTATTTTTAGAAATACTGAATATTTTTCCTTCTATTTTTTTTTCCTCTTTTCATTTCTTTGTACCTCCTATATTTTCCCCTCATTGTCACTTTTCCAAGCTGGCAAATCCTCATCAATTCAGTGTCTTTTTTGTACACCATCCTTGTCTGTATTAAAAACCTGGTTTTAGTTCCACCATGTTTTGGTGTCAGTCCCAGAAGCCCATGAAAACAAATCTTTTCTGAACCAATAAACTTTCCTTAATAATAATATAGTGTTTCAGATTTTGAGAGGGTACAGGTTTCTTTTGGAGTATATTTTCATTCAAAGTTAGCCTGAGAGTTCATCACTCAGCTCTCAGAAGACAAATTAATGCAAGCTGGGTGTGAACTGCACACCCACATGTGCACAATTGTTTCTTCATTGTTTTTACAATTTATTGCATGTATCTGGCTGTGTAATTCCTAGCTCTTGTGTTTTCTCAGTCAATTTGGGGAGAATCTGTTTATCCCTCAAGGGAAATTATGGGAAAGTACTGGCAGACTATCAACTTTCAACTGAGTTAGTCAGCATCTTCACTACAAAACACCAGGTTAAAAAAAAGGGTCTAAGTGTAGTTTGCAGTGGGATAATTTACTTGCTCTCAAGACACTTCCAAGGAGGCTAAAATTTTTTGTTCGTGTGTGTAGGCAGACTTTAAGGTTAAAATTTGAATAAAAGCGTTGGTTTGTACTGCTGTGTCTTCACAGGCTATTCTGGCAAAGATTTTTACTAACCTTCTGAAAATGCTGCTATTATTACCCTTCCTGTTCTTGGCATTTGTTGAAATTGTTATAGTGAGAAAATTGCACAGGGCACACTTGGATTAAAACCTGGAGTAGAGACAAAAGGTGCTGATCAACACCTCTGTACAGAGCAGGGGGCTCGGAAGAAACCAAGTGCTTGGATGTGCCTCCTGTTGGTACCCACCAGAGCTGTTAAGCTGACATAGGGCACCAAATTTCATTGACGAGCTGCTTCTCACAGAGCTCATCACCTCAGAATTCAAAACATAAAGCTCAAGCTCCTGTAATTGCTGAAAATGAGATTCACCTCACCTAATTTTGAGAGTGTGAAAACCTGGTATGTAAGGTAAACTAGTCAAATCCTATCTGTAGTCAATGAAGACAGAGGGATCCATCTGGAGAGCGACCATTCTGCCTACTTCAGACTTCACTTTTAGCATACCCTCAGCAGCCCAGACAACAGCTGTATAAAGTTAGCATTGGTGCTAAGTGACTCGCATCCTGAGAGCCATTGTGGACCAGTACTCAGGTGGAAAACAAACTTACCTGTAAAGGGGACAAGACAGCAAATGACTCTCATCTCAACTCTAATCTTACCACCTTGATGTTCTGTTTTAGAAAGAACTTCTAGGTAATAATTATGCGTTTATAACTGACACCTTCCATGATACATTCTAACTTGTGCTCAATAAAACTTAGGAAAACACACACAAGATAGAATTTTGCAGTGTAAGTTTTAAGTGGACTATAATCTACAATGCCAAGGGACAGCACTACCTGCAGGTCTTCTCTTTCAAGGTGGCTGGGGTGAAAGGCCACCATTATACTTACCACTGAATCCAATCCTTTAGAATCATAGAATCATTAGGGTTGGAAGGGACCTTAAAGATCATTGGGTTCCAACCCCCCTGCCATGGGCAGGGACACCTCCCA
>JAOXNO010000001.1:27141876-27152908 GCA_028565335.1 Limnodromus scolopaceus
GAATCACCTCCTGGGACCTGCTGGCCACACTTCTCTTGATGCAGCCCAGGACACGGTTGGCTCTCTGGGCTGCCAGCCCGCACTGCCGGCTCATGTTGAGTTTTCTTTATCACAGGAAAGACATCCCAGTTTAAAAAGAACCTCTTTTTTTTCTAAGTTTCTCTGAAACAGCACCAAGAGGCCTGTGCACAGGTATTCCATAAAAAGGCTCATAGGGGGTGTTGTAAGACACATCTTGGGACTAGAGGGATTGTCATCGGCACATTTACATGCCAGTGTCTCGTTATTTGAAGTTAACCTTTATGCTTAGTAAACATTTATAAATATATAAATATTTATACACACTTCTTTTTTTCCCAGTGAAGGGAATGGTATTCAGTAGATGCTGCTTAAGTAATCTGGCTTTGTTTTAGCGTGAAGACTAGAGAATCTCTTATGTTATATAGGTACATAACCTAGCCCTGCCATTTTTGTTTGTTGGCTTTCTGTATAGCTAAAGTTCTGATTAAGTTTTGGCTGTAAGGATGCAATTAAGTTCACGGATAAGACTGTGTCTGCTACTGGCTCTCCTGTCTTGCTTTTCACAGAAGCATTGCTCTTGTTACTTTCAGAAAGACAGGAGATGAACACATTTTATCTCAGGCAGTCATAGCAAAACAAGTTTAGAGATTTGAGTTATTTATAGTCTTGAAACAGGGAGCGGTTGTTTAAAATTTTACTCCCTGAAGCAATGTCACTGTAAGTTTAAATTTTTTGTTCTTTCTGAAGAGCATAATTGCATTCTCCCTAATGCTGCTGCACCAATGAACTGTGGTGGTCTGACAGAGGAACTATTTCTCAGAGCAAAAGGAGCCCCTCTGGAACTGCTCAAGGAAGAGGTGAGAAGGTACAGGGTGTGACAGTGTTTCTGTGGTCTGAACACGTTCACTTGAAATTGGGCTAAGACTCTTGAAATGGTTTCAGAAGACAGAAGTTGATGGATGGTTATACCCAGGATCGAGCCTCTTCTTCATGTTTTACACAACACAACTTAATGATCAGTGTTCTTCTCAGCAATAAGGAGCTGCCCTTCTGGTAATGAGCTTCATTATGAACTGTAAAATTGCCAGAAGCCTCAAGTATTTTGACCTGCTATATAGTCCATGCTCTGTTATTGTCAGTAGCACAGCTAAGCTAAAACTCGCTTGGAAATGTCTCTCAGGACTGGAACACTCACAATGAGTGTAGTGGAGGTGTATCCTGTGATTATAGCGACCCCATGACATTCAGAATTCAAATCTTCTCCTTTCTCATAATGCTTTTTTAGCTCGATCACATGTATATCCAAGGATTTTTAGGAGGACAGTTTGGTTTTGTACTGTGACAGTAAGAATTCACATTTCCGTGTCATATCCATCTTAACATGATCCTTTGTTCTTACTGGTATAGCTTTGCTTTGGATAACTCTTAAGGGAAAAGGTAAGACAATAACCTAGAAGTAGATGGACTGTGGATAATCATCCAGAGACCCCTGGCACAGGAGCTGGCAGAGACCTAACCAGTACTGTACGGCCACTTTCCAAATTGTCCCATCCCTGGCTGCCAGGCTTCTTGCCTGTTCCTCTGAACTTCTGCAGTGCACCCAAGGCTGAGTTACAAGACACGCATGCTTACTGCTTCCCTACTTTCTGGGAGTAGGGAATGGAGGGTGAAGATGGTAGGACCATTGCACCTGCTCTTCAGAGGTGGCCAGCACACCTGAGTAGAGGTGTTGCACACCACTGGTCCACCATGCATAGAGGAGGCAAAAGTTAGTGACTACCTTCTTTGAGATGGTTTGACTTTTCCACTACAATCTCTATGTACAATACACATGAATGGCAGTACTTCATTTATTTATTTTTTATTTTTAGGACATGCTTTATATTTGAGAGGTATTAGCTTGATTTCAAACAGAAATGACAATGCAAATTTTACTGCTGTAGATCTTACTATTTATGTGACAAAACCACCCCAAATGTGCTGAAATGAAATCAAATGGAAGAGTACAGATGTTCAACAGTATGTAGGAGAACTATAGAGTACTTGGATTTCACATTCTGAAGCTGGGAGTTGGCTTGAAGATGGATAAAACAATGCCATGACATATTCCTGTTCATTTCAGTCAAGACAATTTCTTCTGCCTGTCTGTAGTCTATTTTAAGTCTATCTTTATTTTTTCTCTACTACCAGCTTTATTCAAATGTAAATCTATTGACTTCAGCAGAGTTCTGATATTTATCTCATTTCCTCAGTGTATTTTCCAGCCTTACACATGACTTTTCTCTCCTGAAAAACCCAAGGAAGAAAAACCCACAGAGGTCTATTATATGCAAACTGTAGCTCAGCATCTGCAAATTGTTGGAGGCTGAGGGGGTATTACTGGATGCTGACCCTGTTTTAATACTCTTTCATAGGCCTCTGAGGTTAGCTTGCTCTTAGGTAGAATACTGGACTGGGTGGACCTGTCCATCTGACATGGTACAGCCTTTATTATGTTCTTCTGATTGCTACTGTACTGTTAAATTATTTGAATACTATCTTAGGGAGACTAATATCATGGGCTAATTTTAGAGTTTGAAAATACTAACATGAATAAAAAAAATTCAGCATAATTAATAATTATGGGGTGTTTTTTCCCAGTAAAAGAACAAGGACCAAAATAGAAAAAAACCCCACTGAACTCCCTTCCCCCTTACTCTGCGATGATATATGGCTAAACACAAGAAAGAGAAATGGTCAGTCTTTTCACATGTGACAAGAGAGTTCCTACTGGACTTATCACAGGAATACTCCTTTGATGAACCAGAAATCATGGAGGCATCATAGGGAAGAATTTCTGTTTCTAGAGAAAATGGTTAAGTTCACTGGGAAAACAAAGGAGAAAGCTTGTATTCATGCTGCTGCTGCTAGAGCCTCGGATTAACATTTGGGGCTTTAATTTGAGCAGTGTCAAATACCATAGTGCTTAGAAGCAGAAGTACAAATATTTGTACTTAGAATTAAGGCTT
This sequence comes from Limnodromus scolopaceus, assembly GCA_028565335.1. Classification (NCBI taxonomy): domain Eukaryota; kingdom Metazoa; phylum Chordata; class Aves; order Charadriiformes; family Scolopacidae; genus Limnodromus; species Limnodromus scolopaceus. Next base: position 27,144,906 of record JAOXNO010000001.1, read on the forward strand.
TTATTCTTTTACCAAAGTGTATGCGTTTGTCCATTTTTAAATATAGAATCACCATGTGAGATAAACCTGCTAAAAGATGGTGAGGTACCATGCCCAGGGTACTACCCTGTGGGCCGGGAGCCTGGAAACCTTGGCTAAGTTTGGAGCTGGGGTCCCCCCTTCTCATTTCTTATAACCGTTCTGGAGAACTTTCCTTCTCTTTTTGTTTGGTAACTCGTCCATCTGGGAACTCATTTGAAGTGAGGGGGATCAGCACTCAAATCCTTCCACCGCCTGGTGGGATGGGATTCCAAATCTCCTATTTCCGAGGTGTTTCTCGACATTCTCTCTTGTGCTTTTGCTTCTGTTTGGTGTTGCATAAATATTGAGCATTGTAACAGCAGCAATTAGAGCTTTCACATGGGCTGGAGGACAGGCAGTGAATGCCTCCTCTGAATATTTTATGCATGTGATCAGAAGCATCCTCAGTTGGGAATAACTGAGAATGCCTTCTTTTCAGATGTTCCAGGAGTCCAGTTGAAAGAGTTGGAAGGTCAGGGGGTGTCACTGCTAGAGATACTGGTGGCACTGGACCATTGATCTGGCTGCATATGACAGAAAAGCGCCTCTGCCATCCCAAGCAGTTGCAAATAAGTACTTAATCAGAACATTAACTGGGATACCAGCATCTTCATCACAGCATGTTTTCTATGGGATTAAATGCATTCCTAGTTATCAAGTCAATTCTCAAAAGATGGGCAAGGACCACAATATTATGATGCTAGGTGTGGAGGAGTGCTACTAGGATTTAAATGAAAGATGCGTGTTCAAACAGTTCAGTGTTGCCAAAATGTAGGTGGTTCTGGTATACTCATCTGCAGAAAAGTAGAAAGCCAGGGTTTTTTTGTGTGTGTATCTCTAAGCTGTAACCTGTAGGCTTGAAGGACGTTCATTTGAGACTTCAGGAGTCAGTTTGGAAACTCAGTCCCTCAGAGAGTAATTGGAGGTAAAGAGCTTTCCCACACAGCAGAAGTCAGATTAAGCACTTGGTTGCTTGGAGTGTGTGCACGCCTGTTTCACGCAATGCAAAGGATCCTCACAATTGTACCCGTTCAGTCGTGGGCACCAAGTGATAAAGAATAGCTGTCTGACAGCCTGCTTGGCCTTTCGCTGTGTTTCTAAGCCTACAAGGCAATTCTGGCCAGCACAGGGGAAGAGCAGCTACACCCCAGTAAACAGTCTGATTCAGAGTTTCTTTCCTTTGCCTAGATGAAATGTGCAACCCCCAGTTTGGAGAGCACAGGATTCACAAACAGCTTACTGCAGAAATACACTGTGCTGGTGAGGAAGCCTTTTTTCATCCAAGCTATAATGATCTTTCCCAAAGCATGATGTTTGTTCACCCTTTCTGGGCTGGCGATGCTGGCACTCCTGGTTTCCAAAGCTGTTCCAAGGAATAGTTCTCTCATTGCCTCGATGGCTGTGGCCTCTCCCAAACCCCACGGATTATCCAGGGTACACAGCACAGCAGGGTCTCCCAGGGAACGTCCTACAAACTGCCCCCCATGGCCACCGGCCTGTGCTGAGGCTACTTCTGCAGAACAATAGGCTGAGCCGTATTTCACTGTCAGCACGGTGACAAATGGTGGCCCACTGAGACTCTGAGACATATGTAACTTGGCTGGCAATCAATGGCAAAGGTCACGAGTTGTCGTCTTACATCTTAAAGCTCAATGAGATGGTTTTGTGCCGTATTAGTCTCCGCGTATTAAGTTTCAGCAAAGAGGGGGCGGGGGAGGAGGAATGAGATTTTTATCTGGAGTTAGGTGATGTTAAATGTTCTGAATAATTAGATAAGATTGTGTGTGTCAAACTCCGTAAAGAACAGATCATGTTTTCCGATAAAGTGTCTCTGATTCCCTCTGCCTCCCCGCCCTCCAGTATATACATGCACGCATGCACACACACGCACTTTTTAAGTGGTTTCAGGGCTGATTAAATAAGGCAGGCTGATAGTTCTAGAAAATGTCATTCTTTCTGAATGGGGCAATGAATCTATGCTCTGCACATTTTTGGAAGTCTCAAAAAGTAGCCAAAGTAGGTGAAAATTCACTTTCCGTGGCTGATCTTTCTGTTCTCAGCGTGGAGCTTTTAAAGCCTAAGCACCCATTGCCTGGGCAGCGTCCCAGAGCTTACACCACATCGACTGCCGCTTCAGCTCAGTTTGCTTCCCAAACTCCTATTGAATTTCCTAAAAAGTATACAAAGTTTACCAGGAATAGGTGTATAAGGATATCCCCAATGTAATCCCAGCCCCATTTGAAAGGAGCCTTGAGCAAATCTGAGCCATGCTGGAAAAAACCTGATGTGAGCATGTGATTATGCAGGGGTGTCCCCAAGGGCTGCATCTGCTTCTGAGACTGGAGGAGAAGCCAAGAGGAGCCTTACCCCTTCTGCCAGAAGCCAAGTCTGCCCTCACCTCAAGACTTAACTCCTCCTAAAGGAAAGAAGAAATCTTTCTGAGCAAAGTGACATTTAGAACATTTCTTTTATTCATATCCTCTCACTTCCCTGGCTGCTGTCACATCAGTGTTATTAAACTGGGATCTATGGTAGTTTATTAGGCAGGATGCCTGAAAGCTCTGGGAAACAAACATATGACAGAGGTAAAAACACCAGGGAAATCAAAAGAAAATCATTAAGATGAAGAATGTTTTAAAGACAGTACTGTGACTCCAGAGGTCTACCAGCCTCGCAGAACTGCAGGTTAGCTTTTTTAGCTCATTACAACCCTGTAAATCTGGTGTCAGTAGAAGCTAGCAAGTGTATCTAGGGATGGACTTGCTGTCACTCTTTCCAGACAGATACCTTCTACAGCTTAATTAAGTTTTCTGCACCCCACAGAGGAGAACAGGGGGAGCATCAGTCCCCATCTGAGCATTGCAGAGGAGCTGTCATGTGGAGTGATAACCTGAGCATCCTTCTTCCACGGCATGGGCGATAGGTCCAAGCATGGATGCTGTATACCCCTTTCCCACAGAGATGTTGCCTGATGCTTCCTACGTGTGTTGGGGTTACAGAGTCTCTTGTGTGGTCTTATGCCAGTTTACTCCTCACATATCTACTTGGCAGTAATTTTCCTTGCTTGGGACCTGATTACTATGAAGAAAGATGGGATGTGGGACTTTGGCTGGGCTGTGGGCTGTGTTAGGGCTGTGGCAGGAGCCTTAGACGGTGGGTGAATGATTATTCCCCATGGTCGGTGCTCCCTCACGGCCAATCCCGGGCATCCATGGGGCAGCAAGACGGACTATGGCTGGTTGTGGTACATTATGAGATCTGAGACCACCATACTCTACAAAAAACTGATGAAGAGGGGAAAAAATGAAAGCAGCCACAAAAATTCCCTTCCACATTTGTTTTTCCAGTGCAAATACTTTACGAGTACAAATAGATGAATGTTAGTGTTAGGCATGGCATTGGTATTCGCTCCTTCGAGCTCATACTTGTCTGTGAATCACCAAACGCTGAGCTGGAGAGCCACATATGGTGAAAAAATCCTGCGCCCGATGGATGCGAAGGGGTGTGCAAAGCCCCAGGGCAGGGCAGGACGCGGCAGGCTGCGTGGAAAAGACTGGGAGACCTCGGGTAAGCCCAGGCTCAGTTACGGCGCTCATCCGTAGGCAGCTCTTGTAAGAGATGCTGAACAGTAACAGTGTCAGCCCCTGCACTTCCCTGGCGGGAATTTTACACTTTGTATTGATGCACCCTTGAGGAATTAAATACCATTTGAAGATATCTATACGTACATGCTGAGGGCTGCGAGGGGAGCAGAGGGAGGATGCGGAGGTGAGAGTGTGCTCTCCCTTCCCCCAGCTGCCACGCAATGAGACCATGCGAACAAACAAAGCCCGTGCTTACAGCCTTACCCGAGGATAGTTTAAAATAAAGAGAAAGATAATACTTTTGAAACCAGGGCCATAATTACTATTTATTTCAACAGCAATTTGCCTTATTATGGTGCACAGCATTTGTTACCTAGGCAACAGGTTTCTGTAGAGGCCCGGCTCAAATTAAAGTAAATCAGGCAAGATCTAAAGTCAATATCAATATTATTTTTTAAAGCCAAAAGACCAGAGAGTCAGCAATTTCACCTAAGTGTTGTATTTTTTATTGTTGTCATAGGCAGATACAAGCAGCACAGTTTGCATCCAAGTAATAATTTTCTCTGCTGTGTCTGACTGATCTTCTTTGTATAAATTTGCAAATAAAGTGAATTTTACTGAGTCCTGCTCTTTCCTGCGGAAACAATTGTGGATATGGACGAGTAACCTGCATCACACAGCTGCATCTGTGTGTAGAAGCAGCATCGTTGAGGTGTGTAACCTGCTATTTTAGTTTCAAGCCCTTGCTCAAGCCCAGCCTTCCCGCTGTTTATGAGCAGGTATGTGACTGGCTGTGGGCTCAGGCGGGTATTCAGTGTATACTTGGGAGGAAAGCTTGGGTCTGGTCACTGCCTTGGTACCTGCGCCCTCTTGGGTGACCTGAACAGATGAACACTGGGGAGGTCGGGGTCCCTGGACCACTCTACAGCCAGAGCTTATTCACGGGTTGCCCTAAGCACGAGTGCTTTGAGGGAAACCAATTGGCAGGGATATATGTATGGAGAGCATCCATCCATGGGGCGAAAGCATGATGTAAGGCTCGATGTCCTCATGCCTGTCTGCAACCCTGTCTTAATCTCACAGCGTAAGCAGAGGCCAAACACTAGTTTATGAATTCAAAACCAGTGTGCGGTTTGATGTTTTTCTCATCTGTCAGCAAATAATTAAATCAAAGGACTGAACATTTACAAGTGGGATTTAGGGAACAGTGTGCAGACATACTTTCAAGCGTAGCTTTTGTGTAAGAGAGGGTTGTGTTTTAGGACTTTCTTTTACCTGAGGGAGCACTGAAAATGTAAATCAGTGAAGATATAAAGTTTTTAGGAAAGGAGTCTGATTGCAACAGATCTTTTAATGTCCAAGGCAGAACGGATATGGAAAGACAGAGCTAAGTACTATGCACTCTAAGTATATATTAACCTCTTTATAAATTCAGCTTCAAAAATGCTAGTCAGCAAACACTAGACAGCTTGGAAATGAATCATTGATCATTCTAACTTTTTTTTTTTCTTGCATATTTTCTCATTTGATTTTTGCTTTTTTGTTTTTTGTAAGTACAGAACTTGTGTAACAAATCTGCCTTGAAAGTTTGAATGGGCCTAGAAAAAGTAATAGGAAGTTTGTAGTGAATGGCAATGTAGGAAGGCTCAAATATTCCCCTCTTCTAGACAGCTCTGCAACCCTAATCCTTTAATGGGGGATTTTCCCTGCAGATTTTGACCTATTATATAGATTTGACAAGCTATTATAGGCTTTCCTCTTCAGTTTGGCCTTCTACTCTTGGCAAGCCACCGTCTTTGTTATCTAACCCTTCCTTAATGCGCCTCAGTCAGCCTTTCGCTGTCGCAGGGCTGCTGAAACATTAGGATGGTTGTAGCAATTACAGACAGACTTGGTGGCTGCTTCGTGTCCGCCTGTCCGTCCCGGTCACCTGTCCTTCGCACCCCTCCGCCAAAGTCAACACTGGGGCAAGGAGCCAGCCTGCGGGGCTGGAGATCCCTCTCGCGACAGTGACACACCTTTGGGTGATGCTCTTCAGGGCTGTGCCGTTTCCTTTTATCCTGCCTCTCACGTACTCTCTGAGAGAGCTAAAAAATCATTGAGAGAAAAGAAAGGTCCTGACTGTTAGAGTCGTTGGGTGGCAAATATTTTGCTGGGAAAACTTCATTAAGGTGCTGCAATATGACCCTAAGGTAGTGCCCGCTTTCTGAGAGCCTTTACAAGTTCACGGCTGCCAATAAATCCCACAGTGGTAAACAACCCCAGCTGCCTGATGTGGAGGGAACAAAGAGCTTTTTAGTAATCCTGAAGTACTTTGAGTTGCTGTGCCGCACTTGGTTGGGTTTTCAAACATATATTGTGGAAGCTGTCGGAAAATGTCAGATGCTTTCCTTGTGAATATGCATCTTGTCTATTGATTCAGTATTTCTAATAATACCAGCAATCAAACGTAGGAGAGAATGTTCCATCTTAATACAGACAGAGAAAGAGGTACACATGTTGAATCATTTGCTTGTTGGCAAAAGAAAGGGGTTTTACTCAGCTTTGGCAAAAATAGGCATTTATTAGTTGCTAAGTTTCCCCCAAATCCTTCTTGATTACATGCTTCACAGGGTCCTGGGGAGGTGCAGCACTTTGGAGGTAACAGGTTTTGGATGAGGTGTTACCACTGGCATCCATGACTGTTAATGATTAGCAAAGGTCCCCTGGTTCTTTTTTTCCGAGAATATCCTGGCCATGCCCCAATTTCGTAACATGCAAATTCCACGCTTCAATTTTAATAAGCCATTGAACTGTGTATGCCACTGGACTGTTGTTTTTGGAGCTGCTCAGAAATTATTTTTCTTAATGAAAATTAGGCCTTTAGGATGAAAAATGAAGCTCATGTTTTCAATCGAAAATGGTTTTGTTTTGATACCTCAAGCGTCTCATGGGAGCAGTAGCCTGCATGCTTCATACTCCAAAATCTTCAGCTGTGTGGGCTTCTTAAACAAACTGCTCCTCCCTTGACCTGCTGTATGAGTTCCTGGCTGTAGGACTCGTTATATGATATCCAGTCCAGCTAGGAAACCTGGGAAACAGAGGGGACTGAAGACAACTACAGCGTTCATGAACCACCACAGGGATAATCCTGAAATGTTTTGGATTTTTAAGGACAAAAGAAAAAAAAAAAAAAGATGATTTGGATTTCTGGTAATCTGCTTCTTGAAAAACATGACATTTTGTCCGGTAAATGGCTATTTCTCTCCAAGAAATTAATTAATTAATTTAACTGAAAATTTGTCAGAAAACAGTGTGATAAAAAGGGCTTGTATATCCTTAGTGGGTTTTCTTTTTTAAGGACTAATGCTAATTCTGTCAGAAAGCTGGCCTGTGCTGCACCAGAGGAAGGTTTATAAAACTTATGCCTGGTGAAATTACGAATGGCTGTGCTTGACATACACAAAGTAAAGTATTGAACACAGTGGACTGGGGAACATGAACTGACCACCTGCACTTGGGTGATCAAACTCTCCTGCTGCATAATGAACATGTAGGATAAGCATTTTACCACCTGAAAATTCTGAGCATTTTACATTGCCCATAACTGCTTTCAAACAATTTCAGGTTGATTTTCAAGGTTTTTGGTCCAGAAGATCTTGCCTGGGAGGTTTTTTTGTTAAAGGGTTGGCATGACTGCCTCTTGAACATCATCTGTTTTCCTGCCTCTGTTCTCATTCTTGCAAAGTGGCCTTAGATTTTTTTTAAAATAAATATATTGTCTTTTTAATTCAGAACCTGGTGTGTTGTTTGGGCTGCCCCACAGCAGCAGCAGGTCCTGACGTTAATGTTCTCAGACACCTTCCTCTCCCTGTTTCATCTGGCTCTTCAGGTCCCTCATGTTGCTGTTTGCACAAGTGGGGCTTTCTCATGCTTTTGTACACTTTGTCACAGGTCTCTGAGTTGCCTAAGTTCATCTCTGAGGATTTTCCTCCTCTTTTTATTGCAATGGACTACCTCAGCCAGGTTTTGCAATGTTAAAAAGAACAAACTGGGGAGAAGTTTCCTTCTACACACACTGTGGATTTAAAACACATTAGTTTATGGCACACGTAGTTCCAACTTTTCTTTCTTTTTGAGAATCAAAGACTTCCCACCTCTAATAAAAGGATTTGCTGGACCTTCTTGGTTCATCTAAAATGCTTTATGCATTTACGACCTCTGTTAAAATTGTGTTTTTCATGTCAACTGAACTGGTTGGTGAGGCATTCTCATTTCTTAGCTTCCCCATGTTAATTTCTTTGCACATAACGATACTGAGAAAAAAAGGTACAGGTAGGAAAATCGGAAATATTACAGGCAGAAAGGTTTGCTTGTCAA
>JAOXNO010000001.1:27153008-27175831 GCA_028565335.1 Limnodromus scolopaceus
CAACACCCCCCCCCCCCACCCACCTTAACCACACAGCAGAAAAAATGACTTCTTTGGTTAGTGGAAGTCAAGCATAAAATTTTCAAAGTTTCAGGCCAATTAAGGACTTTTGTAGGACTTTAAAAGTAATGAGCACCGAGGAAGAGCAAATTCACACAAAATTGATGGGATTTAGGTGTGTTAGTTGATTTTGTCCTAAAAACAAACCACTGTGTTTTCCAAGATACCTTATGTCTTTTGTCTCCCACTTCTCCTGCTCCTGTGAGACTGATGGAGCAGCCACAATTCACTGACTGACTCCTTTGATGTCAATGGGATGAAAGTCATGGCCAAATTGGGCTATGGGCTTTCAAGATGAATTGGTGTATTATTTTCTGATTGCCTTAATAAAGCTACTGTAGCAAATCTACATCTGCCAGTACAACTTTAATACAACAATTGCCTTTCTCATAGTGGTATTATGTAATTATATTGTGCTCAGGACAAGTTATTCTGCTGTGCCTTCAGGATATTTCTGGAGGCTGCTCTTCTACAATATTCATGTTGATTGCTAATCTGATAGGTAAACCTGTTAGTTTACCTATCACGCAGTCAGTCTGGCTTCCTTTGTTATACATGACTATATCGGGTAAGATCTACCTGTGATACAAAGAATTGGCAGCGGGGAGATAACCGAACTGGCAGTCCTGCTCTGAAACGTGAGCATCTAAACCGCGGGGTTAGCTCCCATGTTTGCTAACTCTGTGGGATGTGATCAAATCTCAAATTTCTTTTAAAGACCTGGAGGTGTTTCATCTGCATGGGCAACTCAGGTTTGGTTCTCCCTGACTCACATCAGCCGTATGGGTTCTGCCCGTGTAACCTGTCTGGCAGCACCAGGAGCAGATGCAGCTGAGTGTCCCTGTAGGTGCCCATAATGGTTCTGCAGAACCACATGGAGTAACGAGTAGTAAACACGTACTTTGATTAGAAAATAAGAAGGTAACCATCTACTAAATGGACCATGGTGTCTTCTGAATAAAAAATGCCATTTCTGTGCAGACACAGTTTGGAAAGAAAGTGAACCTTTCACATGGTTTTCATTTATTAGTCTGTTTTGTCCAACATAGATATGAATGTTGATTTTTGCTTCCCAGAGAACTGCAGTGATTGCAAACCTCTAGGTATTTTACATGTTTATTTCATCTTCTCCAAACAATTACCTAAAGCTTCTTGAAGATTAAAATTAATCAATTTATGTTTAATTGAACTGTGTTTAAAAGTCGTGATATATATCTTTACTCCTAAGGTAGATTTAAAAATAACCAGAAAATGTAACTACTGAGACTATAATTGAACAGTATTTATCTTTTTAATCACTTGCTGGTTATGTTCTGTGACTGAATATTCAACAAAATATCAGTAAGATTTTCTTAGTAGACTCCTACTTTAGTGCCTGAAGCATAAATAAATTTTTACTTTCAGTTGCTCATAATCCAGCCAGTACTCAGCATTTAGTATTCTGGATCTGTGATAGAAACATGCACAGGCAAGTGTCTTTGACTTCAGTACAGTATTAAATAACTGATGTTGTGACAATCTTTCAGAAATATCATCACTCCTGCTTGTCAAATGGCTCTTCAACACGTTTACAAACCGGCCGATAGCAACGCAGCTTGTTAGCTCAGCTTAAATGGTGGCTCCAAAGAGATAACTTCATTTACAGATCAGAAGAGACTTTACATTTCTGTCAGGGGTTTTTACAAACCATTCAGCAAGCTGCCAGGCACAGGGACACTCTCAGAGGAAGCAGGAGGAGCAGGGGTGCCGGTCAGCAGAGGACCCCGTGTGACTCCCCCACTGCAGCCCCTCCGTGTCCCTGCCCTGGGTGACAGCGCTCTGATGAGCTGCTCCTTGGGGAGAGTTTCTTCCAGTTAGATAAATACGTAGGCATCCGCACGCTCTGCCTCTTCCTATTTATTAAAAAAATAATATTCTGAAAAGCCTTTCTACCCGTATTGTTGCACAACAGCAAAATGGGATAAATGCCTGTGGCTCTGATTTATAATCAGATTCCAGAGGCAATAGATTGGGCAGCAGATTATCACTAACCCACTCCCATTTAAGCTCTGGCAACAGACTATTCTTTTCCATTGACATGTTGGGTTTTTTTAATACAAAGAACAAAATGAGGAATATGGGATGAAATAAGGCATGGATGTGGAACTAAAGTTTCTTTTTACCACCAGCTAATTCACCTTTCTGCTTTAAAACCTATGTCCGAACTGCAGTGGCTCTGAAGGTGGACTTCTTACAGCATCATGATGCCTGCCTCGTATTTCGCCTGAATTCATACTTAATCAGTGTATTATTGTGTATTTTTTCCAGATACTACCTTGCCTGCAGCTATAGCAGTAGCCTTTTAGGAGAGTCTTTTAAACTGTAATTAAATAAAATAAATATATACAGAAAGAGTGCGGAAGCTTTTCGTTGAGGACAAGAGCATTTGAGATGCAAGAGGTGCTATTTTTCTGTGTTGACCTCTAATAATTTGTATAAACCACCTGCCTTAGTTTATCCAATTGTTAAATTGTTATAAGAGCACGTTTCTCCCCCCCAAGGGTTGTGGACAGAACTCATTAATGTTTCATAAACACTTTCAAATGCTTTCGTAAGTTCATCCTATTCATAGTGGGTCACACTAATGAGATCTACTGATAAAAGTTAAAAAACAGGTATTATAAACACACTTTCAAACACAAATATTTTGACGGAGTGTAGCAGTCATGGCACCTTTACAATGAAAGATTTATCATAATTTTTAATTAAAGCATTATTTCTAATTAAAACAACATTAATTCTACAGTAATAACATCAATTTTTCCATTGACAAGCCAATCAAAATTCTGACACCAATAGTCAGAGATTTTGTAATTAAATTCTTTATGACATATCCCAGGTTTGACTCTGATTTTTATCCATCTCAGTACACAGTGCTGCCAGCAGCTTTCCCCAATAATTTAATAATTTCTGAGAGAGCAGCCATTCATTTATAAGCCACCTTCCCCACTTTCCCCCCCTTCCCCATGATATAAACCTTTCCTAACAATAAAGCCTGGATTTTCTTCTCTCTTCAGCCTCAGTTAAGAGGGTTATTGCTTATTTCCAGTGACTTTTGAAACAGGCCAGGTGCATCTGGATGAGTCAGGTGTTGACCAGAAGCGTTAAGCATCTGGCCTCATTCTCACCTCCCATAGCATCTCTGGGTGGCTCAGCTGGGACTGGGACAGTGTGGGACACCAGGCTGTGGTGTGCCTCCAGGGAAGGCGTGAGGGCAGGGCGCAGCGTGGCAGATGTGCCGTGATACACAAGAACTCCCTCACAAGGCAATGAAAAGCCAGTCTAACTACTAAAGCACAAACACAGACAGGAGCTGGAGTTTGTCCCCTTCTGTAGCATGGAGATTTAAAACATTTCCTACATTACGGAAGTTTTCCGAAGTAATATCTACATTTTCAGATCTGAAGTCTCTCCCACAAATGTCCAAGCATTTTTTCCAGGATTCCCTCAACTTCTCCCGAAAAAGATCCCTGAGAGTGGTGCTTAACGCCTCGTGGAGGACGCTCAGCTCTCCAAAGCTGGGCATGAGGTATGGACTGCATATGCTCAGATAAAGTTTAAACCTTCTTCATCCAAAGCTGGTGGAATTGTGGCTACTAGAATTTAATAAATACGTAAGAAATATCATTATATGCTATCTTCCAGGTATTTTTTCTCTGTTTTCAGTCCTGGGACTGCCTAAGAGATGTTACCTTTGCTTACACAAGGTTCCCTGAAGAAGTGCCCTCTGGAAAGAGGGATCTGTGCAAAGATTTCCTCTATCCTACACACTTTCAGACCCTGCCCTAAAGCAGGCTGGAAAAGTGAAGTCCTGTTCTGCAGGAATTCCTATACTTTTAGTTAACTGATCATAGTGAAACATTTGAGAATGTGTGTTATATGAAGCAGAAAAGCTGAAATGATAACAGTGAATTATTTCAACATGGCAGAAATTAATTTGCAGCTAGCTTTTTAATTTACAATTCCAATGAAATTAGAAAGTTGCTGCGGAATATTTTGATTTATCTGAAACTCTGTTTCCAATGGAAAAAATACAATGGCAATATTGACTTCCTGCTGGTGATTCTTGACTTTGAACCTCTGTTCTTAAAAATATCTTTTTTGAGGAGGCTTTGTTGGGTGCAGGTAACAGACCCAGCAGCTGAGAAAGAAAGTTCAGCTTGGGGCCCTTGTATTGTCCTCCGGTGGAGCCTTTCTCCCCATGGCAGGATGCCTAGGAAAGACAGTCTGCTAACACAGGCACCTAATTTAGGAGCTCCAAAGCTCCTCTTTAGATGTAAATAAAACATTTCACTGTGGAATTTCTTCAACTCCATGTAATCAGTTTTTGCAGTAGGAAGGAGATGAATAAGTAGCATTGATGTTGCTGCTTTATGAAAAGTATTGAGGTCCTAAGGAGGCCACTTTCTTTGCTACTGACCTACTGAATGCTATGAAATTTAAAAACGTGGGGCAGAGTTAGCCTAGAAATATGTTTCCTGGAGAGATCAAAGACTGCAAATCTCTACTACAAAGACCAGAAGAAGGTAAGTGACCATACGGACATTTACAAACTTATGAACTGTGGAGTATTAGGGATCAAACAGCACACCCCTCCCCAGTCAGCTATGAGGATACAGCTGGTAAGCAACTCAGAGAGTGGCCCTTCTTCTCAGAAGTTCTCCTGCTCTTCTCTCTAAAGTACATAAGGCTTTTCCCAGCTATTTTATCCAGCCACTTTCTGGACCTTTGACTTTTAATGAAACACAGAAGCAAAATAGCAAAATGTTCTTTTGCGAGCCTTGTGGACACGGAAAGAAACTTTTATTGCAAGCTTTCCATTTTGCACAACACTTTTTGAAGGTCTGCCAACTGTATCAGCAGCAAAGCAACACTGGATTGTGTGTAACAGAAGATAAAAATATGTATGATGTACATGTCCCAGAAACTATGATCACGTTGTTGACCCTTGTAACACAGCCGTGGCACAACTGCAGTGAAACATGCTCCCTTTGGCTACAGGAAATCTGCAGTTCCCACCAATACCTGGAGATGGAATTACCCTTAAAAGTATGTGAATGTTGATCCAGATGCAGCAAAATCTCCACCAGAGCAGCTGGACCCTGCTCTACTGAAGAGACGGAATGAGACATCAAAGAGCCTCGACTTTGCCCAGGGCGCCTGCAGAGCCTGAGCTCTCCCCCGTGAGCTGGAAGGCGCTGACCTGGCAAAGCACTGTCAACCGAAAGTGACAGCCGCTCCTGTCACCTCTTATCTTCTCTGCAGCTCAAGGACCAAAAGTAAAAAGCTCATTGTAGAGAAGATCCAGGGAGTGTCTGATGTAGCCTGGCCATTTCAACCCTGTATGCTGTAGAGCATACAAACAATGCCTTTATGCCTTTAAGACAAGAATTTAGGGGTCGCTTCTTCAAAAAATGGGAGCTGTAGTGTGATTGTGTCTGATAAATGCATTTGCTGCTAGAAGATGCTCGATCTTTCTCACTGGTGTACTTAAAAAGGGCAGGAATGTTTGTTCTTCTCAAACATGGAAAGTCACCAAGTGATATTACTTCTATTCAAATAGTTTTCTTCTTGGCAATCCATAAGCTCATGGAGGACGTTTTTCTGGCTGGTCCTGTCAGCAAGATCAGAACCACCTTGCTGTTGGAATAGGGTTAAAAGTGTACAGGCAAGATTTTGCTTTTATTACACATATTGTATTCCCCTATCTACCAGAATAGTAAGTCCACTGATGGATTTACCTGTGTGGAGGACCACAGAGCTACACAGCTTGCGGCATCACCCAGAGCTATTCTACACTGGTGAGCAGCCACCTAAACTGCAGTCTTCTGAAGAAGCATCCGTGCTTGGATGTGCTAGAGAATATTTACCACAGGTCCATGCCTGCTCCTTCACTCTTCAACATCAACATTTTTGTGTTAAGTTCGTCTGTAATGATTATATCTTTATAGCACAAGCCCCCATTTTTGCTTGGTTGAAAGGAGTCATTACATACCTGATGATTTGGAAGCTCCACTGTAACATTTCCAAATCTCACTGCTAACTAATTAACAAAAGAGCAAACCCAGGGCAGAACTACTTACTGTCACTTTTTGCTGCCAGCGAGTCCAGAATGAATCTCATCTGAAGCCTACAGGCACAGCTTTGGACTGAAGACTGGCTTTAAAGTTCACCTGAAAAATATATAAGAAGACATTAAAATTGTTATCTAGCCTTAACGTGAGAATACTGATGCCGATTCACACATACCTAGAGATGTGTGCTCTGAGCGTACAGTGTTTGCACTGAACAGATCCCCCATTATGTAACTGAATGCAACAATTAAAAGAAAAACTTCAGGATCTGAATCAACATTAGGCCAGGGTTTACCTCTGTGGTACTCATTTTACAATTTTAGGATCACCAGGCTCTTAAAACACCTGCAGAATTCCCATCCATTCTTCAAGGCTTGGTGTCGCAAGCAAACCTCTTATAGCCAACATCAGCCAAAAACCTCTAAGCATGAACCCATCTTGGAAACTACAATTTGCATTGAAGCATTGCAGAACATCTTATACCTTGGGAAGATGAGGACAGTATGAGCAAAAGGGCCGGTTGCAAGCTGCGGACCACGTCATGAATCAGTGCTGATGACAACTATTTGTCAAATGTATTTTACACTTAACAACAAGAGACTTCCAAAACTGTCTGCTGATAGCTCACTGATCTGAATTTAATTATCCAAACGCTTCCTATAATTTCTTTCAACATGGGAATCACGGCCTTTAGCACGATCCTTATCAAGAGAATCAGGCTCTTATTTCTTCCCAGCAGACTGAGCTATCGGCTGTGTTAACTAGGAGACCCTTCCATTACACTGTAATAATAGCTCCAAAGTCCAGGCAAGGAGGTTACCTAAATCCAGTAAATGCATACTAAATGGCAATGTTAACAATTTAACAATCTAGTTACAAGCAGTAAGTTACAAAAAAAGTCAAGTTGTCTCTGTCTTTCCTGAGTTTTTCCCTTAATGGTCTCATTAGTTTTTGTAGTTGGGCATAGCAGCTAATGGCCTCAGCAATAAATCCGGCAAAGTGAGCCTTTAAATCATCAAGGTAGATCTGTGCTACTGGTTTGTCCTGTTATTCTCCGTGTTGACCTCTGCTACCTTTATTTAGGTCATGCTACCTTAACTTTAACTGTTTCAGAATCTAACAGGAGATACCTAACTCTGAAATATTAAATCTTGACCACATACATGCCAGGTCAACGAGTGCTCCAGGACCTATAAAATGATGTGTCAAAGCCTTCCAGGATTACAGTAGCTTGAAATCAGAAGCATTTGAAAACACTGGCAATAAAACCTTGGCTTCTTTGTATTTGTCTCTTGCAGTTCAGAACTTTATAACTCAGATTTTGGCAACAGCCCCTATGAGGGCCAGAAATTCCCTTTTAAAAAACAACAATAATACAAACCCACCAGTTTTTATTTAATCATATGACTTGAGGACCAGGGAGCTTAAGGAAGAACGGCAAGAAAAACAAAAATCTCAGATCTCAAGACTGGTAGCGATGTGTCTGACACAAAGATCCTTCATCGTGATTTCAGGATCTGTGTATTACGATAAGAGTTGGATTAGTGATAAGGATCACTGCATTTTGTGTTTCCTTTCTCCTGACAGCTTTCATGTCTGATTCACTGTGGTGTTTATTGAGTCCAGGGATGTTCAGCCAGTGTACAACTGGAGTAAAACAGCCATGAATCATGCCCTCGACATGCTCTTTACTACAGCCGCTAACACTTTATAATGTTGTCTAGAAATCCAAAAGAATGATTTAGTCAAACCATGGCTTCTATTTCATTTTTATTAAACCTGGCTCTCTGCCTAAACTCTTGGCATTTTGAGCAGTGAACTTAGGCTTGAATATATTGTTTTATCCGGAACATTTGTAACCTTTATTGATCTGCTCAGGTAAAAGCACAGAGTAAAAGGTCCTTATTATTGATGTGGAAAATATTACTTCTCCATTGTTTTTCAGTCCACAAACATCTGTCACTTTCTTCTTGATAAATCCCCTGAAGTATTCCTTGTTTTGGGCCTAGAAATACCATTCATGGTTATTTGGTGAGATCCAGATGTTTTTCCATATAGAGTCATAGAATGGTTTGGGTTGGAAGGGGTACTTAAAGGCCACCTACTTCAACTCTCCTGCAATGAACAGGGACATCTTCAACTAGATCAGGTTGCTCAGAGACCCCTCCAATGTGACCTTGACTGCTTACAGGGATGGGGTGTCTACTACCTCTCTGGGCAACCAGTTCCAGTGTTTCACCGTCCTCAAATAGTTGAATTAACGTTAGCTCACGGCACTTTCTCCACATGTAGCTTTTGAATACAATTGTTTTGCATGAATACAGCCTACTGGGGTCACCCCTCTTCTCAGACATGTGTTTTTCCCTCAGCTTTGGAGATTCCCTCTCAGGGACCCCACTGCATTCCCTGCAGCGATACTGCCCAAGGAGAAGCATCCTCCTGGAGAGCACAGCAGCTCTGCCGCCCGCTCTTCCCAGCATGTGCATATTTTCCAGGAGAAAGTCAATTGGCAGTAGAGATTGTTGTGCACAGCTTCGCTTTCTGACTTTATCACCCCTGTTTTTATCATCCCCCGCCCCTCCGCTCCCTCCCGGGGCTGCGGGAACCGAGCTCCCCCCAGCAGCGGGGAGCCGAACGCCTGCACCTGCCCCAGGAGTTGTGGGCGTGTAATAGCATAGCTAATGATTTTTCAATATTTTTTTTTTTCTGCCTGGTACTTGATGTCTCTAGCCCCTGTGTCTGATGGTTCCCGCAGTGTAAGTAATAATTTTCACACCGGTCACAAGCCCGGTGACCCGGCCGTGGCACGGGGAAGCTTTCTTGGTGCCTCCACCCTGCCAGGGCTGCCAGCCCAGCGCCCTTTTTGCTCTTATGACTTCTGAGGCAGAAGAAGCCTCCCAAGGTTTTCGGTCAGTGCATAGCTGTCACGTCTCATTTTGCCTGATACACATCAAAGTGATACCTTTGACAAGTGCATTTTCCTATGCCATTTGTTGATTTCTCCTCTCTAATTCCACCTGCTGGGACTCAAACTGTCGCCACATTGGTCACTGGGGCACAGAAAATTTCACTGGCTATTTTCTGTGTCGGTGGACAGTTTGTTTTTTCAGTTATTAGCATTTGAAAGGATTAGGCTTTGAAAGGATTTCTATGTGTGTTCTGTTTGTATGAGTATGCATTCAGGCCATTTATATTAATTGTCTAGGCCGTATGGTAGTTTGTGTATGTGTTTGCATATTGAGGGTAATATCCTTTATTCTTGTACAAACAAGCTGTGTGTGTCTGTGTGCACACAAGCAGGTTAATGTATTCACCTCTTAACGTATGTGCAGGATGTTCCTGTGTTACACAAAGATGAGGTAATGTTGTGGCTCTGCGTGCAGTATGTCTCTATCTGCATGCTAATACCTCTCAGCAGCCTGCTGTTGGAATTGTATTCCAATGGCTTCCCGATGGAGAATGTTTATTTTAGGTTTCCATTTTCAGAAATGAATTCAAGATGATGTTCCACCATTATGAAAGAAAAAAAAAAAAAGCTTTTCACCCGACTCAACTCTTTACTGGGATTGGGAGCAATGTCATGCTCCCAATGCGCTGAAGAACATCTCTGGACCCAGTGGATGGGATCCCTTTCACCTGTTTTTGGCCATCGTAAAGTCAGGCTAGTCCAAGCTCATCATCTTGGCTCTTTCTGTAGTCAGTGAAAAAAACCACAGGTTTAGAAACTCCCTCTGTAGACATCCCATCCTACGATAGCTGCCTAAAGCAGTTGGGAGGACAACTGTTTAGGGAAAGGTGTTTGCAGTAGGCCATTGAAACTTGCTGGCTTTCGCTTTGCTCATGTAGGAGGAGAGCTCTACTCACCTCTTTATCTGATGAGGTGAGTCCTGGGACTCCAGGAAAGCAAAAATAGCTGAACTGAACCTAGCAGTTCAGTCTTCCTCTTTATATGTTTCATGACCACGATTTTCCTTGCAAGCACGTTTTTCAAGTCTAGACGTGGCCCACACTGGATGAAAGACATTAAAGGGAGTGGAGTAGAATATGTGAACTACAAACAGTGCAGGCATTTAATAGCATAGATCCAGGGGGGAAGCTGCAACAGAGGAACTGTGGACGCAAGACTAACCCCAAAGCCAATGAAATACAATCCCCTTGAGTTTATGGGCTTGCGTCTGATCCTAAAGGTGAATGATGATTATTTTGCAAACGATGAAATCATTTTTAGTACAGGGGCAAGGCCAACAGCTAATGTTTGTATTGCGCTGGAACTGCTGGGCAAACAAACAGGACGTCAGTGCTCCAGCGTTGGTAAGCCTGGCATGGAATTTGAAGCAGCTGTCCCCAGTGAAGTATGAAGACGCTGAGTAAAAGCAATAAGGTCCAGGCAATGAACAATTAATAGCCAATTTTATATTATTTCCCCCACAGTATTTGTGAAAGGAAAGGTAAGACATCGAAGGCAAAACCTGGTGCATTTAGGCCATTTTGTAGCTGTTAAGACATAAAATAGACACAGATTTGGACTAAGCAAAACAACAAGTTGTTTATTATCCAGTGGAACTGGTTTTACCCTCACCAAGAGAGTGTTGGAAGTCTAATAGGATACTCAAATTCAAAGAAAAGGGTAAGAGATGAGCTTTCCTTTTTTTTGGCTTTGGTATGCTTGAGCCAATCAGTAACGATGGATCTGGAGAAGCACACTTATTTATAGAACAGAAAGGTTTTTTATGAGTATCAAGTTGCTGATATACATAAAAATTTATAAAAGTGGACTCTTGCTATGTTCTAAACCTCTCTGTTCAAGCTCTTTTTTTTAACATGTGATGAACTTACAATTTATCCATGTGCAGGGTATCAGAACGATACAATTTAGGGGAAGTAACTACCAATACTTATTTTTAAGGGCTTTTTTTGTGTTCATGAGAATGTCACTGGACTTTGGCTGGAGCTGAATCTGTGTTTTAATAAGAATGTTTTGATTTTGGCTGATTTTACTATTCTAAATATGGAAATATTTTTTTTTTAGGGCACTAAAGCCCTATCTGTCTTAGGCACGCCTCATAGCTGTAGATTTTCATTATCCTCACTTTTCCTCCTCTCCTCCATTACCCCACAACCCATGACTCCTAGGTGTCCCTGCCTTCTGAGATCTATAGCACTATATTTCCTTACCACCAAGCAGCATGTTCTTTTTCTCTGAGATCTGAATCTGGGAGTGAAAAAAGAGAACGAAGAAATATTACAAACTTAACAGTTCTCTCTTTTCTTCAGTCTCAGCAGTACCTCTGCTCTCTCTTCTATATCTTATCTTTAATGCTGCCATGCCTCACTGAGAAGGCTTGACTCATGGGTTGGGAACTACTGCTTTTGGTGATGACTTGTTACTTTTTTTCCACCTGTTTATCACGACTAAGCTAACTCGACAGCTTTCAGTCACTGCCAGATTGTCAACCCTGGACCCAGACTTTCCCTGTGTACAGAACTAATGCGGTGACAGCTTTGCGAGAGCAGCCTCTGAAAGTCCGCTGCTCCCTGCTTCTCTCCCTTCCGCACCAAATATGCCTCAGCCCTTTCCTGGAGGGGTGGCCTCGGCAGCAGGAGGGATTTGGCTCCTTTGCTCCTTTCGGTTGAGATGCCAGCCTGGGAGCCTGCGGTGGTGCTGGTGTTGGGATGTGGCTTAGAGCAGAACTGGAATGGCTGTTTCCCATCTGGTTCAGAGCAGCTGTCAGATGGTAACGAATGCCAGTATCCAACGGCAGGAGCCTGTTTTCGTTGTGTGTACGTGTGTGTGTGTCATGCAGGTGAAACTTCTGAACCGGCCCTGCGCCGGGAAGCAGCTTTCTCCTCTTTGCTAAAGAATGCACAGAACGGCCCGTGTGAAGGTGCGTGTCACCCTGCGCTGTGGTGTGCAAACCTTAGTTTGCATTGCTCTGGCTCACTAGATAAAAGGCCAAGTTAATGTGTATGTGTCAAAGTAATTTAATGAACTAGTAACTAGAAACGCATTTTATTTTTATTTTGCAAAGGGATCTGGGAGAGAGGCTGGCTTGACATAGAATCATATAGAATCATAGAATTGTCTAGGTTGGAAGGGACCTTTAAGATCATCTAGTCCAACCATCAACCTAACTCTGATTAAAAAAAAATCACATCACTAAACAATGTCACTAAGCACTTTGTCAACCCGTCTTTTGAACACCTCCAGGGATGTGCCTCAACCACTTCCCTGGGCAGCCCATTCCAAGGCTTAATAACCCTTTCAGTGTAAACATTTTTCCTGATATCCAAACTGAACCTCCCCTGGCGCAACTTGACATCCTGACTAAGAATCAGAAATGCCTGTGGTAAGTCCTTCATTTAACATATAATGTGATCCAATACCTAAAAGATCAGCTACGATGTTTATATATGGTGTTAACATGGGAAGCATGCATGTGAAGCAGGCTGCCTGCAGGGTAGTCTTTCCACAAGGATTCCATGTTTTCAAGAGTGTAGAAGTATCCGGATGCCTGTGGCAAACCCACAAAATGGAAACAGGTTCAAAACTTTCCCCAACAGGACATTTTCAAATAAAAAAGAATATTTCTTCTCTGCAGCAGGGAAGAAATTCCTGCCTATGGAAAAGTGAGGACTACAACTGAGTATGAGGAAGTAAGAGAAATTAAATAAAAGGCAGGTTATGTTAAAAACTATCACTGCTTGTTTTCAATTCTGAACAAGCCTTCTGTGAAGTTTTAGTTACCTCAGGAACTGACTGGGTAATGGGACCAGCTTTCCAGCGCTTGCTCTTGCCCATCTGGCTAAGGGGCTTTGTGCACTTGGCCAGGACCTGACAACTTTGGGGACTGTTGGTGTGTGGCATTTAACCAAGGAGAACAGCTGTTGCTTACTGTAGAGCCAAGATCTCACCCAGTCCCCGACTGTGAGCTTGTCATATAACTGAGCTCCATAATGGAGATAATATTGTTTGCCCTTCTTTAGAAATTACTTTGAGATCTGCCAAAGAAAAGAGCCTATTCAAATGCAAAGCCCGATGCTTTTATTTATTAATAGACGTTGTGCCAGAGTCACCAATCTGCTCCTGATGCCTCATGTGGCTCTGAAAACAGAGGATCTGCCTGCTTGATTTAACCCAGCCGGCGAGCTGAGGCCTAGGGCTGCTTCGTGATACTGGAAGCAGCACGAAGCAGCCAGATGTTAACCAGCAACCACTCAAGCTCGGTGTTCTCCTGCCGGTTACTGCTTTAAAACTTGAGCAACCGTGGTGCTGCCTAAACTCGCCTGCGGGCAGCAGCGCTGCTTCTGACGCAGAGAACCGGGCTACTCAAAACACTCTTACTCACTTATTCTTGAAAAAAAAAAAAAAAAAAAAAAAAAGCAGTTACAGGTAAAACTATCGTCTCCCTTGGGGAATATATTTTATCTGCTCCACAGGACTCCTAAGGCTGGCGGCTTTGTGCTGCGCTGGTAAGCACAGCACAGGAGTGCAGAGGGTTCCCCTGGTGCGTTGCCATTACTGCAGCACTACCTGGTGTTTCCAGAGCCTCTGGCTTGGCTCAATCCCAGCCAAAATTTCCAGGGAAGACAGGCAGGAAAAAAAAAAAAGATCTCTTTTCAGGCTTGCTCTGGCTTGATCTCTCTGTTGTCGATGATTAGCAGGTGGGAGGTCTGCTTGTCTAATTTTGTGCTCTCCCTGTTTTCTTTTTAACTGCACGTTCCTGGTGTAAAACGCCTGGTGCTGATTTCAGTCAAAGCAGAATTCTGCTGGATCCCTCCTCAAAGGAGAGTTTTATTCAATTGCTTTCCCTTTCACACTTACAGTAATAGATGAGTTTTTGAAACACTTCTATTAGAATGAAAGCAGAAGGTACATTTCCACTGGTAAAGGGGTTGACAAACATTTGTTTTACCAGATGAAATGTAAGCGGAAGTAACTTCACTAATGAGCTTTTGCAAATTTGGTTTCTGGAGCTGTTATGTTACAGTCTGTTTATTTTGATTTCTCATATTTAGAATTGATTTCTCATATTAGAATATTGCCTCTAGCCACAGAAGCATTTTTATCCCAGACATATGTAAGCTGATGGATGATTTTAAATGCATCATAGAATGGTTTGGGTTGGAAGGGACCTTAGAGGTTATAGAGTTCCAACCCTCTGCCATGGGCAGGGACACCTCCCACTAGAGCAGGTTGCTCAAAGCCCCATCCAGCCTGGCCTTGAACATTTACAGGAATGGGGCATCCACAACTTCTCTGGAACACCTGTTCCAGCGTCTCACCACCCTAAGAGGGAGCATTTTTTTCCTGATATCTAACCTGAACCTACCCTCCTTTGGCTTAAAACTACTACCCCTCGTCCTGTCCCTGCACTCCCCGATAAAGAATCCCTCCCCGTCTTTCCTGTAGGCCCCCTTTTGGTACTAAAAGGCTGCAGTAAGGTCTCCCCGGAGCCTTTTCTTCTCCAGGCTGAACAACCCCAACTCTTTCAGCCTGTCCTCATAGGAGAGGTGTCCATAGCATCCTTAACCCTCCTGTCAGTCCGCCCTGTTGCTAGATGTACATTGGGCTGTTGTGATAAATAAACGATTGGCTCAAGCGGGATCAAACTAATTTCCTTTTTGAGCTCCAAACGAGGTTTTTATCTCTGTTCTTACTGCGGCGAGGAGGCAGTGGAAGCACCCAGCCGGCTGGCCGGGCCGGGCCGGGCCGGGCCAGGAGGTGGCAGCGTCGGCATGGGGATGCCGCAGCCGCCGGCCCGGCCCGTGGGACTGCGCCGCTGGGCTCTGCTCGGGTCTTAGGGCGTTTTCCGAGTGGAAATTCCCCCTCACTAAGCATAGAAGTAAAATATTGCGTATGGTGCGTTGTCATGGATTTAAACAAAAAAAAAAAACAACCAAGCCAACACCATAGGGGTATTTTCAGGGGGAGGCTTTGCCTCGCCTCTGAGCTGCTGCCCGGGGCTGCTCAAGCTGCCGCTTCCCTGGGCGAAACGCTGTGCCCTGGAGAAAGCGAGGCGGCAGGATGCTGAACACCGTGGGAGACGTGTTAGGCTTGGTGAGCTCATTCTGATTGATGAGGGACTAATTTTCACCTGGTCACTCATAAGCGTTAGAAGAAAAGGATCACTGGAGCAAATCAGGAGGGAAAAAAAAAGCAAGCATTAAAATAAGCCTTGGTGCCTTGCTCTGATTACTAATACCTTTTAATGATGTTCTCCCTCACTATGGGGTGGGATTTTCCTTGGCTTACTTCAGTTTCCATTGAAGTAACTCGGAAAATTCCAACAGTTTTGGTGGAAAAAAACTCCAATAATCTAGGATTCTCGGAAGCGTCCTTCCTTTCCAAGAAAAATCGTTATTCTGCGATTGAGAGAGCTCTATCTTTCACGGAATTTTAATGCTTCTTCACTTTTGATGCTGCAAATGTATTGCATTGGAAATAAAGCCTAGTGCAAATGAGATTCTGCACTGAGCTCCCTACCCAAAGAGATTAAATTGCACAGCATTTTAAATATCTTGAATTAATATTATATGGTCCTTTGTTTAATTTCTTTGTCTGGCATTTGGAATTTATTAAACAGTCCAAGTTACTCTCGGTTTAATTCATTGTCTTCAAGCAGTTGACATATACGGTGAATTTGGCAGGCTGTCTTGAAACAGAGTTTTTCTACTTCTCATTAGCAAATTCCTGGAGCTGCAAATGCTTCTTTGGTTTTCATACCTCCACAGCATTGCCGTGAATTGACAGAATCTCTCAGAGAGCAAAGCTGTTTTCGGGTGTTTCCCTGGTCAATAAGGAAAAATGTTCCTCTTGCAAAAGAAAACTGTTTCTCTTCTGCGTGAGTCATGACTCTGCTTGTGTGCACAGAGCGAAAGATTTCCAGCTTCTCAGGCTTCACTGGCATTCGGGGTAGGCTTCAGCCGGCCAAGATTCACATGTGGAAACTAAATATGGTCATAGGGTTACACTCCCATTTTTTGCCCATTACTCAGGCTCCTGCATGGTGTATTTCTGTGCCTACTCTCCTTCTGCCGCCGTGCATCTCCCTCTGCAGCGCCAGTTTACTCTGTGGTTAAGGCGAGTAAGATCTTAGACAGCACCAGCTACAAACAAGTAGTGTGTCTTGTCTTCTGCTTAGGAGTGCTATACAACTAAACCAGACCCAGTATTAATCCTGGGAGGGAAGCTAAAGGCTAGATACCTTTATAAGGCTCCATACTAGAGGGTGTCACCTTAAGTCTTACTCGAGCTTTCGGCTGAAGTAATCACCACAGTTTTCATGGTAGAACCTGCCAAAAATAGAAAAACAAGAGGGAGAGAACATGTTGTTTTTTTGAAAACAAAACAGCCTGTGTATTTTCAGCAACAAGAAGTCAGAGGGACATTTTTATAATTATATACAACAGTAGAAGGGTTCTGATGTCATGAGAGCCAGAAAAATACATCCTAAATTATACTTCATTTCACCATGGAGGCTAATCAGCACGCCAGTGGCGTTTTTAGGTTCCTGTGAGGGTGTTCAACCCCTGCTTGGCACCAGACAACACGTGTGGCCATGGAAGAACAGTGGTGAACACAATTTACCGGGGTCTATCAGCTGCACACTGCTCTGACACTGCAGTGCAGCGCTCGGTGAGGCGCTGGCTCTCTTCCCACCCACTCCCCCTGGGAGCCCTCGCCCCCTCCTCAGGCGCTTTATGGAGCTCTGTGGGAGTAGCAAGGGGGATGATTTCATATTCTGGGCTCGGCTTTGACTTCCTCTAGAGCTCTGTGTTCCCCATTTGCCTCAAAGCTATTCTATGCTGTCTGGAGACACAAACATCGAGGCAATCCACCGGTGGAGAGGTGACATTTGCTCTGGTCCCAATTTCCACCTTCAACCTCCATGCAGAATTCATTACAGAATGGTAATGGCACTGTGACTAAAGTTTTCTATGAATCAGGCCCATTTTCAGCAAGGCTTTTACATAGTGTCAAATGCATAAGTTTTCCCAGCAAAGTATATGACACCATAGCTGATTAAAACAGACTTATGGTCAGGCTGGACTACCATTTTGGTTGGGAGATACTTTGGTAGCTGATGATTTACTCTTGCCCTGCACAACCTTCATGTGACTTTGTGGCTCACTGCAATATTTCTGTTAGAAACCAAACCTAGGGGTTTTATACAATAGCTGTGGTGACTACATAGATTAGCAGCCTTGAATTAGAATTATCTTATACGAATTTTTCATTCAAACTTACTCTTTTCTGCAATTTTTTTGGTGTTTAACTGCAAATAAGTGGCCAGTAGAAGAAATGCAAAAGAAATCATTCTAACTTGAATTAGTTGAACAGAGCTTCTTTCTGTGATAAGTGCCGCGCACTAAAGAACCACAGAGTGCAGGGTTTAAATTCACATTGGATTCACCATGATCGCATCACTGCTCTCTCTCTATGGAAGGGTTTGCATGGCAGAAGTGGTTTCAGTTTCAGTCCTAGGTCCACGCAACACAGAAATTACCAGAAAAAATATATCAGTGTTGGAAGAGGTAAGAACTAAAAAATCCTGCAGCTTTTTTCTTTACCATGAGATCCAGCTCTTTGAAGAGACATGGGATAGACATTTCTGCAGAGAAGTATGAAAGCGTTTTTATTTCTGTTGTGTATACCAATATTTATTCTGGAAACAGACAACTTGTTTTGTGAGAACTATTCCATTTCATGTGCTTTTCCAAGACTATTGAACTGTCTTTAGAAATATTCAGACATGCCTTATGCCAACTATTTGCACCTGTTACATTCTTTATGCAAAATTAAGTCTCTGACTGTAAAGGTCTTACGGGACTTATGTTCTGCCTCAAAAAATCATTTGGTGTTTATACATACTGAAAGTTGATAGTATGTGCCTTGAAAAGGGATCAACATGGCTGCTCATCTGGACTGCAACTACCCACATATCCTTGGTTGACAGATAAACTGTTATTTCTTAAGATAAAAGTGTCATTTCTTAACAGACATACACTGAAAGAACTGGATCTAATACATTGGTATCATCTGATGACATCAGTCATCTGATGAGCATTTGGAAATGTAATACTAGGACTCAACAGAGAGCAATATAATCATTAGCTGGTAGTTTTTAGCTACTTCCAATGTGGTTTCCTTAAAGAAATAAAGGCTTTTTGCTTCTAGCTGGTGTTTGTAAACAGAGACATAAAAGAATGTAAGCTCCACCTAGGAGAAGGTTATGAAATACTATTGAACAGGTAGAAGGACAGCTAGAGAGTGATTTTATTTGCATAAGGTTTCTATGCAGAATCATCTGTGTAACATGCTGAAGTGGAGGCAGTGTAGAACATAGTTCAGAACAGAAACAGAGCAGTGACTTTAAGACTCCTGCAAGTTGTACATCTTCTGCAGACATTCATGCAGACATCATTCTGCAGATGAGCTAATACGGAGGTGGCCTTGGAGGGAAAGAAATACCTTGAGCTGATGCTGCTGAGCAGAGCAGCAGGACTCCGTGAATTCCCTATCTCTTGAAACAAGTGAGCATCCCTTTGCGCTAGTGACACATCTGTGTGAACAAAGGAATTCCTAGATGCCATGGTGGTGTAACCACTGATGGTGAAATAGGGAGAAGGGCTTGCTGGAATGACAGTAGTGACCACAAAAGGACAATAGCTGAAGCAAGTATCATAGTTGTGGCTGTGAAACCGAGCAAAAGATTTAGTGCAGGGAAGTACAGCGTGCACCTTTAATTTTTGCAAACTCAATATAGGATTAGTTCAGCACTGTTAATTCTTCACAAGTTTATTTTACTTTCCCCTTCCTCTTTACAGGCTTAATCTTCTAAATGAGAAATACTGCTTATTGAGACAGTCGGGGTTCAATGTCCCCTTCACTCAAAGTGAGGGTTCAAACTGGATGCTTTTGCTGGTGCTAAGAGAAATCCTT
Source organism: Limnodromus scolopaceus (assembly GCA_028565335.1). NCBI lineage: Eukaryota > Metazoa > Chordata > Aves > Charadriiformes > Scolopacidae > Limnodromus > Limnodromus scolopaceus. The sequence continues at coordinate 27,172,125 of JAOXNO010000001.1, forward strand.
TTGCATTTAAGCCCAGTTCTTGTTGGCATCAGCCATAGGGTTGCTTGGAGTTTTAGTCCTCACTAATCCATGAATTAACAGGTCATAGGCAATTAAGATTTTTTTTTTTTCTTATTTTGGATGACTGTCCACCAACAGGATAATTTCAACTGTGGAATTTTTAGTCTCTTGGCCAGGAAGGAGTAAACTGATACATGGAAAAGTCCAAGGTTTTTTGAGAGCTTTGCAACAGAAAGGCTTTCCCCACTCCACTGAAGAGCCGGGCAGTGCTGGCTTTAACCTCTCTGTGTAGATACTTGTATTTGGTCAGACAATTCTGCAATCCAGAAAAGTAAATCTGAATTTTTTACCTATAGAAATGATGCTCTGATGACACTCAAATTCAGACCAAAAGATCCAGTCCTGCTAAAATCTGACAAAACCAGCACCAGCTTTTTGTCCCCAGGCATCTTTCTTTCACAGCATTCTTTGGACTGTTTTCAGAAACTCAGCACAGATGAAACAGGGAGAATTTTAGCTGTTTCCCAATGTAGTTGAATCATTGTCTAATAGCAAGTAACAGCACCTACTCTCATCAAAAGAAGACAGCTGAACTGACAGAAGTCCACAACAGTTGAATCTGAGTCTACACATCATGAAATAAAGAGATAAAATACCATACAAGCCAGAAGATAAAAAGTCAGGAGATGACGAAGTATGAACAAACCTTGAAGGCAGTTGTCTAAACCTACAAGAACTTGTATGCTCTATTCAGTTGTCAGTTCCTATTATTAGGATATTTATTGTCCCAATAGGAATCCAGGTTATAACAGAGGATTTCTGTCAGTGAGAAAGCGCGTATCTCTAAAACGAGTCGTCTGGCAAGGCAGCATATGCTTATTGCAGGGAATGTAGGCTGATCATTGCCCACCAACAGACTGGGGCTGGGCTTTGGGATTGTGTGCAGGGTGGTTTTATGCCTGAGTTTGACTGCTGCTGGCAGCACTGCTGCTTCCCAGTGAGCTTCTCCATGATGGGAAGCAGTTTCCAGGCCCGTCTGTCTGCCCAGCCCGGCTCCTGTGCAAATCTGGTCATACCTAGTGTGCCCAAGGCAAGTTGTGAGCTGACTTGTCAGTGCATTTAAACCTTGCTCTAGCTGACCTATCTATGGTCATCCCCCTTCAAGGCAAGCCACACTTAAGTAGGAATTTGTATGTCTTGATGATACTTTAATGCCTTGGTTATTGCTGTCTCTACAGGCAAATTCTGAACCGAAAGAGAATCCTACGGGGGAGCAAATATGAATAGTGCAGTGATAGGCAGCAACAAAGTGTTACAGGTAGTGTCATGGTTTAGGCCAGGTTGGCCAATTACAAAACAACAGATGATCTCCCCACCTCTCACTCCAAGGAGAGGAAGAAGAAAGATAAAGAGATTTATGAATCTCTAAGAGAAAAAACTAAGCTAATCTAAGAGAAAAAACTAAGCTACTTTAATGAAAAATTAATAATAAAATAAAATAAAAAAAGAAATAACGAAATAGATACAATATATTCAAAACCATATCAGCCTCCCAGGGAGGTGTCACCAGCAGGCACTGGGGAAGTTCCAGACCGGACTTAGTGATGAATGGGAACTGGATTTCAGATCTTGATTCAAGAACCCACAGATTGGGTCCAAAGGTAGACAAACTGACAGGGTCCTCCTCAGATGTCAGTCAGTCACTGAAGAAGGAGAGCCACCAAAGCAGAGCCACTGAAGAAGACCCAACTTAAACTCTTTGATCCCTCAGCTTTTATACTGATCAGGGCAGATGGGATGGCATACTCTATTGGTCAGTTTGGGCCACCAGACCTATCCACACCTCCCCACAGGTGCAACCCCTCCATGGGGTAAACAACCAATTCAACTGACACTGGCTGCCACAGCAACAAGTATAAGCAAGAGCCTGTCTCACTGAACAGAAAGTTGGTGCTGCTACACTCCAAACCAGGACAGGTAGGAATTGAAGAAAGGTATAAAGAGTCATTCCTCTCCTTTTTTCCTTCCAAAAGTCGTCATCTATCACTGCCAAATGGAAATGTGCCTGCTGTGCACAGCTTCTCCTCAATTCTTGAGTATGAAAGGCAGACCCCTGGGATTCTCTCATTCTGTTGCTCTCTCTGTAGAATATACCAGCTTCTATTGATGTACTTCTTCATTTTGTTTTTTCTCTTAGCACCAACTACTTAGCCTCCATGCCATTATTTTTCACTTTGGATTTTCTGCCAGTAGGACTTCTGGCAACATGTATGTCTGGCAAGCTATGTCTGGAGCTCTGGTTGGTGGAGATGGGCAGGCGGAATGTTTTGATGAGTAATAGTCACAGATGAATGCCTATATTCTGATAGTTGCCAAGAAGTTACACAACTACACAACCTTTGGTCCTTTAAGGTTCCTCTGAACTGATCCTCTGGTGTAAAGCATTTTGTAGCTTAGAATAACTAGCCAGGAAAAGATTGTCAATGCCTAGATGTGCTGTAGGGGTACTCCATATCCTGGGTGAAGGTTTGGAGATAGGATCAACGGAGAAAGTTACAGCTATGATGCCCTTGGATTTAAGTTAATCTCTGGGTGCCAAAACAACCCCTTAGAGCTGCTGTCAGTCTGCAGAAAACGAGGTGTTTCAACCTGGAAAACAGAATTATCTCTAGAAGTGCTAGAACTGGAGACCATAATGCCGTTATTCCACTCTGCATTGATGACTACTTAATGGAAGAGAAAATCTGGATTCTGAAGACTTCAGGCCAATAAAGGTGTCACAAAGCTCAGGCAGCGCCCTTAGGGTGACCTGGCACCTATTGGAAGCCATCATGCCACATCAGGGGCCTGTAGTTAGTTCCTGCACAGCATATGAGGAGAACTGGTCTTATAAAAATTGGATCCACAGTAGCCAGCATACTGAGCAGTGAGCTGCTTAAGTTTACATCTGGGGGTGCAGTGAGAGGAGTGAAGTCTCCTCTACCTCAAGCAGAGAGCTGCTAGATTACAAGCCTCAGAGAGGCATCATTCCCCATCTTTTTTTAGTGGTCCCTGAGAATACCTGTCACCTCCAGTTCCTGCAGGAGAAAGTGGCAGCCAGAGGAACACTTCGTTTATACATCCCAGCAGTGCGTAGGTGTGACCTTGGCATCCTTACGGTGAGTCTTACTGACAATTATGTGCCACAGAAATTCAGGTGTCTGCAGGGTTATGTAAATTCAGGTTCCAGAACAAACACAAATTGCCTACTGCCATTGAGCTAGTGGATTGTGTCTCGACTCAACATTAAAATGTGTCTTGTGAAGTTGAATGACTGAGGAATAATAGGGAGAAAGGCAGCAAGGGTCCAGGACCCCCTGTAGGCACCCCTGGTCAGCCTGAAGGCAAAAGCATAAATGAAAAGAGTGAGTGGAAGCAGGTTCGTGGTTGGGCCACCAGACAACCTCCCACCTTACCTACCTTGTCGTGTCAAGTACCTCTGAGGAACAGATATGAGGCTCTGCTTCAGAATGGCCACTTGAGCAAGGAAGTAGGTAACGAGCACCCTATAACACAGATAGCTCCTAGGCTAAAAAAGCACATAGCCCGGATCAACACCACACCCTCTAAGAGAATGCAAAGGGTTATAGGTGTTGGGGACTCCTTCCTGAGGGGGACAGAGGGCCCAATATGCTGGGTGGACCCTCCTCAGAGGGAAGTCTGCTGCC
>JAOXNO010000001.1:27175931-27187515 GCA_028565335.1 Limnodromus scolopaceus
GGGCTTTGAGCAACCTGCTCTAGTGGGAGGTGTCCCTGCCCGTGGCAGGGGGGTTGGAACTAGATGATCTTTAAGGTTCCTTCCAACCCAAACCATTCTATGATTCTATGATTCTATGACTCTATGATTCTATGATTCTATATGACTGTGAAGGAGGACACACGCTGGTACTGAGACTAATTACTTTCTTTCCACTTTTGCCATCCTTGGTAAAAGCATATACAAATATAGAGGGAATACTGTGCATTTATATATTGTCATAATTATCAAATGTAAAACATTTTACCACTGTGCCTCCCAGAGGCAGTAATAGAGAAAAGCATCTTGAAGAAAGGATGTACTGGTTGTACTATATGATTGAAATTTTAATTAAAAATTCTACAGAAGAAAGCAAGCTAGAAATAACATAAGCTGTATCACGTGGTGTCCCAGAGTCAGATAACACAAAGAGTTAAGGTTTCTAAGACACAAATGAAGATAGCACAGGTATCTAGCTCAGCAAAGACTTTTATTCTGTGCCTCTTTCCTCCTCCTCGAGAGATGAGATAAAAAGGGAAGAGGATGCAGCAGATGCATCAAAGTAAGCAAGTGAACGGAGAACAATTCTAGTTTAACCTAAGAGGGGGTCAAAAGACAGCATGGGTGCAGTTATAGCAATTCTTCGTCATTAATAAAAGCCTATGGTTTGTCATTCATTCCAATAAATGTATTTCCAAAAAATATTCTGCATTTAGTCCATGGTTCTTAATCAGATTCAGAGGGATCCACCACACAACCGAGCAGTTCACGCTCTCATTTACCAGAACCTGGGTGCTCCAGCTGGTTTTAACTGGAGTTTCCAGCTCCTCCATACGTTGTCTCATGGCACTCAAAGGAAAATTGCTCAAGGTAAATGGCACAATTTAAGAACTGCTGACCCAGAGCACGAGAAGAGTGACCAGCAACAGCCAAGGAAGTTTTTTGGTACAAGGAAATAGTGGTGTTGAACTCACAGGTCCTGAGGCAACTTATGACACTAACTTTCCTATGCAGTAGTGTAAGATTGTCCACACCACACTTACAGCCATGACAGGAGACTGCCTGATGCCATTGTCTACCAGCTAATGTCTAGTCCCCCAGCAGACAAGCCTGGATCTTGTTATACGGAGTATTGTGACTGTGGTATTGATCATGAGTGTTACTGCATTGAGAGCCTGGCAGGAGCATGGGTATGAGCTTCACCGACAGCACAGCCCTGTGACTGCTGCCCAGAGAAGCACCAGGGACGGTGCAAACGTAGGGTGAATGAGCACATCTGTCCCATGAGGAGTCTTGGAGACGTGACATTACAGGTGGTTGAGATGAATAGATGTATCTATCCTGAAACTATCTGTCTCTTTGCAAAAGAAAGATTTTTTTGAATTCTGGAATGTTCATTAGCTTTACTTTCACATCACAACTTCCCTTTTACCTTTCAAAATATTTTTTCTCACAATTCATAGTCCAATTCAATGTACTATTTGCTACAATTGGACTATTCACCACTATTAAATAAACCATTCTGCTATTGGAGAACAAATGACAGAGTACCTTAAGCAGGTATATGCCATCTGAACAGTAAAATATGGTTAAAAGATTTGTAGGCCAAAAATGTAATGGTCTGTTTTGTCGGACTTTTGTGTACTAGGTTAATGGTGTGACAGGTATTGTGCAATAATCCCATAGAAAAGAACTGTCCTGTCACAAGTTAGGTCTATACATAGCTGGATAAAAGCTGTCATTCCCCTATTTCCATACGTAAAATGCTTAGACTAATGAGCTTTTATTAGGAAGAATCCTGTTTCCACTGGACTCAAAATGAAAGCTTTAAACAATTTTAACTGAAGAGCTATCCAGACAACCCACATCTGAATTCTGGGTGGCCAAAGTCTTTAATGTAAAATGAACTATAAGCAACTCATCGTATTATGGCATCATTCTGTTTATTGGCTATTAAAATTGCCTACAAGAAAACATCATTATTCTAATTTGAAATGCAGAAAGCAATGGAATTTGTCATCATTAAGCTTAGGCTCCCTATTCAATGGTGTATTCACCAGTTCTACTACCTACTTATTTAGCAGCAGAAAATATTTACTTCAGAGAAAAATGTCATTTTTTGGGGGGGAGAACCCTCCTGAGTCAGATCCTGAACCACAAATTAAGACTGTTTTGTGTTTTCTTTGTTAAGAAACAAACGACATTGCGTTATCAAGAAATAACGGGCTTTTCTTCCTAATAACGTGAGATTTGTTTGTATGACTTTCAAGGAAAAAGAAGTCAAGACAGGAGCTACCATTAAACATCTTTTTATTGTAGTCTTTAATGTACATGCAGAATTAAAAAAGTGTCAGTTATATCTGTAAGCATATAACAACAATGTAAATGTCTCGGATCAGCAATGTATTTGGATTAGGGACTAATAACTAAGTGAACAGACATCTTTCAGGATATACATGGTAAATCAAGAAGGTTTTCTTCAGAGTGATTTTCCTCATAAAAAGATAAAATATTTCTTGTTTACATCTCGCTTGGTTTTAATACTGAAAAAATCTATAATAGTACACTCTCCATTATGTACATAGAAAAACATAAAACTATATCCATACCAGTGTCTGTTTTAAATGCAAACAATAGTAGTTAATAGCTCTGTAACTTTTTTTGTGCACCCTCTTCCCTCTTCCCTCCCTCCCCCCTTAAAAAAATGCAGCATTTCCTAAGGTTTTCAACGCTTTGGCAGAAATTGAACCGAAGGCACTCCTGTGTTAAGTAAAGCAATATGTGAAATATCATCGCAAAATAAAAAAGCTGCAGGTGTACCAGACAGCTCCATGCTCATCCCAAGGGCCAAATCTTGCACTCTCTTGAGGTCAAGAACTGGTTTGGCTGGAGATCCCAACTGGAGCAGGCTCAGGCCCCAGCTTGGCTTACGATAAAGCTGATCCGCCTCACAACTATTTTGACAGATGCTTCACGCAAACCGTATGAGGGTGCAGAGAACACCTCTGGACACAGTACTATCATGAGGGCAAAAAGCTCCTGCAGGTCACAGCATCAGAATGCGCCGCAAAGGCTTTGCTCTCCAGGCCTTGCACTTTGCAACACGGCAGTTTCACACAACACCCTCCATTTAAGACTTCCTGATGTCGCAGCTCAGCTAAAAATGCACAAACCAACCCACAAATGTGAAGCTTCTAAACCGTCTCTTGTGAGGGATCAGTTTAGACTCAGCAAAGCATCAGTTCTCCTGAAAATAAGCTGGGCGCTAGTGGCCTCCTGACTTCTGCTGGCAGGGAAGCTTTGAAAGAGAACAGGAAAAGTTTCTCTCAGGGGCAGCCCCTTCTTGGCCTCACGTGCCTTGTGTTTGGCACATCTTCATTTTTCTTGTAACTCAGGGTTATCTCTGGCATATCCACAGTATGTATTTATATGAATACTTTGCAAAAAAAAAGAAGCTGCCTATGAGAGAAGGACCTAAATACTCGCTAAGGGATGTGTCAGAAGTCACAGCGGGGAAAACATTTCCATAATGACCAGTTTTAGTTCTCAACTGCAGCCTTGCTTCTGCAATCCTAGCAAAGGTTGAGAAATGACTGGATGCAAACTTCCAAGAGAGAATGAGACAGAAAGGCACCGACCAGAGCTTTTTAGGCACATGAAAAGCTTTCCCATGTCAGTGTCTCCACACCTGATAAAGTGTTAGATTTTTGGGACATATATTAGTTCAGTAATTTGTTTACTTAACTAACTTATTCATAGTGCACCATATCTGACCATGACTGTAAACAGCTGCAGTCAAGTGACAATCCAATTGAAAAAGAACATTCTCCTAAAACCTGCCAGCTGGTCACGTTCACTCTGCTGCAATAGCTCTGCGCTCTTTGGCCACAATAAAGTGAATGGCTTTATAGTGTTGGAAAGCATTTTTGTCATTCTTCAGTATCACTGTGGATTTATCTCACAAGGAATGAAGGGTGAGAGAAAAAGCCATCCAATAACACTTCAGTCTCTGAATTGAACAGCCAGCAAAATGCTATGGAGCTGGCATGGAAGAATAGCCATTTAAGGTTAGTTTGAAATGCAGACTGAAGGGAAAAAAAAAAAAAAAAAGCAGCAGCAAGTAGTCCAGTAAGAATAAACAGTAGAAAAAGAAACTGAGCAAGTGATTCTTTGTTTTGGGCCAGTACATCCACCACCAGTTGCTGTATGTTGCTTTGGGAAAAATGAAACTGGCACCAAAACACTCCAAACAACACAAACCCCCCACCCCCTTCCTAGGCTGATGGCTCTCCTTGAAATGTCCCTCAAATCTCTTTCCGTACTGTGGCTCGGATGCTGCTGAACACCTTGCCTATGGCCTCAAACAGTGGGTCACAGAATGTGTGGATGCAGATGGAGTAGACGCGGCTAATGCACTGGATCTCAATCAGGTAGCTCCTTATGCAGGGCACCACTGCCCAGATGTGCAGGAATGACAAAATGGCAAAGTAGATGCCCCAGATGAGAGCCATGGGAATGCCAAAGATTGCTGACAGTAAACGATAAAACCAGTATTTCGTTACAGTGAAGGTGGTAAAACTGGCCTTCCAAATCCCATCAAAGCTGTGTGTTCCCTCTGGCTCAGCAATCACATCTTCAAAATCAATCTGCAGCAAAGAACACAAAGTCAGGTCAGTCAGACATTCACAACAAGGGTGGATTCCAGAAACACCTTTCCTGGAGAGCAATGGTCCCCTGCAACAAAACACTGAAGCACGTCCTTCTGACATTCCAACATGATTCAACACATTTTAACATATGGTTTAAGTCATGAATCTTCAGTAACTGTCCTTCTCCAGTGACTACCACAGAGCTTTGATGACTAGCTCAAAATTAGACATCTAACTTCCAGATGGAGATGGTGACAAAACTGAATGTATTTTCCTGATCTCCTACAGCCCCAAGGGCATGCAGTGCCCTTAAAGGCTACGTAAGGGACAAAGCAGGTGAACAGACTCATCACGCTTTCATTGCCTAACGTAACTGTTTCATGTCTTTTAGAATGGAATAAATGCAGTCACTACTTTGACTTTTTACACATCTCAAGCATGAATCAATAAAATGTGTTTTATTCGTCCGAATTTTTCCATCCTTCCTGTTGAAATCATTGCTGAATTTTGACAGTGAATCAATGGTGAGGCTAGCTATTTAAATATATACTTTGAAAGAGGCATACATAGTTCTTATTAGAGTGAAAAATAAAATCCTGGATTTAGATCTGCATCAGGTGGAGCTCCTCCTTAGTCTGAAAGGGTTAGGGAGGTCTTTCATTTTATTTAAGGTAAGGAGGCTCTTCACATTAGAGTAGTTTTGTTCTGTCCTATCCTGTTTATGGGCTAACACTCTGTTCATGAAAGACATGGCCAGGCTAACATATCAATATTTAGAAGGAACATACTCTTCCACATATTTCATAGTTTTGGCTATTCATAAATCATTCAGAAAGTCACCTAAGGAAGCAGTGCATTCCAACAGATGTATTTTACTGCTCTCTGTTGAAATACCGAGCTATTCAGGAAGCTTAATTGTCATAACATTTCTATTAGAAAATTAACAGAATTGCAATGATGGTTCAGCTCCATGTCACACAAACACGTGTTTGATATAACCCACAATACAGGATATTTAATTTAGTTAGCACAACCAATTGTATAGATACTGCATTCAACAGGAAAGAGAACATCACAATACCATTCCTCTGCAAGAAACTAAATGACTGTTTAGAACGGATGAAAGGAAAAAAGAAATTGCATGCCTGGGACTGGATCCCAAAGGGAGATGCTGCTGCTGCCGTAAGTGAAGATTTACAGAAGCAGGATAAATATGGTATGGGCCAGCAGCCTCAGAAACTTCAGCAACAGTACCTTAGCATGCTGGAAGGAGGTGAATATATACATGCGCTCAGTATGTACATAAGCAATACTTACACTGTAGGAAAAGGCTTAAAACCACTTCTTTTAAACTAAACCACACATAATAATTGGAAAGAACTCCTTCCTCTCTCCTGTTGAGTCTTCAATCACTTCTGAACAGAAGTTACCAACAAAGGGAAAAATGCTATAAAACCACTGGACATTCCAGTTTCTTAAACAAAAAAGGTAACTCCAAAGCAGATGTGCACAGTTTATGTGCAATTTACTTGAATGGCTTGAAAGTCCTTGGGAGGAAATTTCTGAATCAGTTGTGATATCAAATATCTTGAATGCCCAACATCAAGCTGGCTTACTTTGACGTATTACTGGTGTCGGCGGAGTACCCAAGGAACACACCTCAGCGCTGTGCACTTGTCCGTAAAGGTGTGCAGAGCCAAAAGTCTGTCTGGACTTTATGAAACTGGACAGCATAATTTTAAATAACAGCTACAAAAACCGAAAATTGAAAGAGAGCTTGAATCATGGTTCTCTTCTGCAATATTTCTATGGACATGAAATTACCTCTGCTTCTGCAGGTCGTGCACATGGATTTTTGGTACAAATCTTAGGAAACAGTTTCCTTGAAATCAGTGTCTAAAGACAGTATAGGAAATACACTGCATTCACTACTGAGTGAAGACAAGAAATTGGAAATTAGTTGGGCTTTGTAATTTCAGTGGGTGCAAGACTGAATCTCTGTTGGAAATAAGTAACTCTAATTCTGGGAAAGGCATCACAGGCTACAATATGCTCTCTATTTCCATAGTGGGCTATTAGATAGAAAAGTTTATGTCTGGGGACTACACAACTGACCAAAAATCAGCTTTATGAAGTACATTGACCATAAAATAATTACTTGAATCAGTCATTTAAAAGTTAGCTGCAGTCTAGTAAGAAAGGGCAAGGAACTTTCCTGGATGTATTGTGATCTTTTTACCAAATGAAACAATCAGATGTCTTCATATCAATCACAGGATTTGAGTACTGCATCATGAAAGAAAGAAGAAAAGGTTGTAGATGTATACACGGAGAAGTCAATAATATGTACAGATGATGGCATCTCATTGTCTTGTTCCTGTCCCCCCCACATGATTTCAAGATCTGTGTATTGTTCACTGAAATCTGACTGAGCTGAATACTGAGAAAAAGGTATGCCTGACTTGATGGAGCAAGTATATTTTCTTTTTGGAATACACAAGAAAGCATACTTACAGTATCTGTTTCTGCAGTTATTAAAAAGCAAACTTTTCGTTGTAGCTCATGTTAGCTCATTTTCAAAGTGAATGGATGTTCTTGGCTTATCATCAACATTTGATTTGAAATAAAAAAATAAAAATATGCAGATGATGGCAAACCTCAAGTTGATTACAGCAAAAAAATTACTTTTCAAAAAATGCTACTACATGAAAAGTCCTTTTTTTTTTTTTTTTGTCATAGGTTAGGCATAGCACTCTTATTCTATAACTTCTGGCAACAGATTGCGTGCTTCCCACCAGCCGATGTGACCACTGGTAGAGCCAGTTTGTGCACACAGCCATCACACTGCAGGTCGGTGCATTGGGGACGATTCAGGGTCACACCTAGAGTCTTCTTATTCAGTTCAGTTGTGGCAGAGTTTATCCTGTGTTTTTTCAACTGGCCCATAAAGGAAATATTAAATATCAGCAGGACAGCAAGTGTGCATTGAGGTCCATCAGCCTTTTCATGGTTACATCTTTAATTTAGCTAAGTGGGACCTAGTTTTGTCATGCCATGTTTTCGGCATGCAAAAAGAGACCATAGGTTAATGTGAAGTTTCTAGAACTTTTAAAATAAATAGTAAGACTGGCCTGTAATTTCAATCCTTCCAAAGTAATTCATTACAATGAATGCTTTACTGAAAAATGGAAGCCAGTAAACTCATTGGTTTTCAAATAAAACAGTAAACTTTCTGTAATCGTGATTCTCAGTAACTAATGCTTTTAGCCTCTTGTGCGCTCCAAGATGTCCACGGAGTTAATCCCGGGGAGCTGACAGAAGAATCATGCCATAGAACATTTCCAGATGGACAGCTCTGTCCTCATTCCAGGAGATGATGCTAATATTAGAACATTTATGATATATCTTTGGCCAGGATTTCCCAGCTCAAGTCATACACTGTTGTCCTAAAAGCACTCAGGAATCAATCTGCCTATGAGAAGAAAATAGCTGTGCATTTGTGCCACTAAAAATTGTCAAGGGGTTACTTTCTTGGAGTAATTTTAACAGCTGTAGAAATGTTTCTACCAACGCGCACAACCAGAATGGCTGGTGCTGTAGGAACCATAACTGACGCCTCACCATCACCTTTACCATTTCATTATTCCTCCAGATCCATGCTCCCCTTTGAGTAAGGGAGATACTAAACTGAACTTGAGAGTGAAAAGAAAGAAAACCTCTAAAACCTCTCAGCTGAACAGAGTGTTAGAATGAAGCTGCTATCTCCTTGAAAGCCATGAAATTACATATATGACAAGAGAGTCCAGCTACAACTAGAACACGAACTTCTGCAGTGCTGTCCAAACCCAGACTTACCCGCAGCAATGTACGGTTTAAATAAAGACAAGCAAAGAACTGAGGTAATCTGGGCTCTTCTGCTTCTCAGCAGATCACGTACAAATCCACAGGCTGGGAAACGCTCTATTTGTTTCACTGTTCAGGCAGTACAGATAAGTCCTTACGCTGCAGGAACTGAGATATCACCCAGATTCTTCCTGCACTGAACCACTCCCATGAAAGATCCTGTTTTTAACTCCCAGGGATCAGTCCTCCACAGGCAGCAGAAGCAATAGGTGGGTGGATGCATTTTGCCTTACATCACTCAGATTACTTGCTCCTCAGTCTCGTCTCTTACTGTCCTCTGGATTTTAGTGTGGCAGCACTTGGTGATGGTGAGTGTCACCAGACTGATAACGAGAGTCCAAATGAACTAAGTAAAGTAAAAATAGGACTGAGAGGAGAAAGAGAACTGGCCAGAAATATGATCCTAGGGAAGAAAGACACTCTAATTTCTGGAAATGAACCTAACTGGCTTGGAAAGACAAGATACTTTTTTTAAGGTATTGTTCTTGTGGACACTTTTGCCAAAGCACCACCTGCATGTAAATTTGTGAAGCACTCTGTTTTATCTACATAAAGGCATGCTTAGGTTAGGCACAGGTCTTGTTCATTGCATGTCCAGTGTGCACTTTGCTCTTCCAGAGCTGTCAGGGTGTGCTGTGAAAATCAGGGTGAGTCATTTGCCAAGCTCATGAAAATACAGGCACGTTCACTTGTGACAAGGAGAGTAGCAAAGGAAATTTGCTTTGACCCTCTAAAGGATGCTAATAACTCACTAGAGCCTTCTGTTTCAGCCAAAGCTATTAAACACTATCAACTCCTGTTCCATGCCTACAATACACTTCCTGACTTCAGCTATTCTTTGTTTCCTACTATTCAGTTTGGTAAAGCCAGTTTTTACATTGCTTGAAGCTTTTGTCTAATTCTGCTATGAGAATTGCTGCAGCTTCTTTTGCTCTGCATATGTTTATTAAACTTTTATCAGGAAATTAAGGAACTTGCTTTGATTCCAAAAGAGATTTATTTACAAGAAAGGGAAATGGTATGGGGAATTTGTCTTCTTTTTCCTATGTCTGTTTAAAAAAAAATTAATTAAAAAAGCTCAACAGTGTGAAGTTACTATTTTTCCTAAAAAAACCCAGCTGACTCAAGAATATAAGCTTCACATATGAAGTAGCTGACCTGTTGACCGTGCCACTTTAGTCCCTATGTATCAAAATTGGCAGACTGGAAAAGTGTGTCAAACGCCAACTTCAAATTGCATACTTACCAGTTGTGCTTCTCCTCAAAAGATTGTTCTTTGAGGTACGTATTATCCGTTAAACAGAAAAAATTACTGTGCTGGGTTTATCAGGAAAAATTATTAAGGCCATGAGCATTTTATGGGAGCTTTGACCTAATCTACATTTCTGTGGTTGGAACTGCAATTACTCAAACCTTCGTGCGTGGTGGCTGTGTGCTGCTACGGTGCTCACAGCACGCAGTTCGCATAGAGAGGCACCACCACTGCTCCACTGAGGAGGAACCCAAACAAGTGCTGAGGATGCCTACATTTTCGAGTGCCGTCAATACCTTTTGGAGTCAGCGAAGAGATGCTCAGATCCTTACTGGATCTCTCTTGATTGATCACTAATACCCCTAACCAAGCAAACTCCTTAAATATGCACACAACTTGAAAAATGTGAACTGTCCCCCTGATGTCAATATACTTACATGCTCTGCCAGACCAGGGCTGTAGTCAAGTCTGAACATATATTTATACAAGAGGGAGTCACAAGCTAGTTTTCTTTACATTTTTAGCAGAGTATGGGAACTGTCTTTACTGCTTATACTGCTTACCCTGTGCTGTTTTAGAACTTTTTTTTTTTCCTGACATCAAGACTGTAAGTAGAATACTGTTTCACCAGATTATATTGTGTCCCTGTAAGACCTGGAATAGACATACAGAAAAAGGCAGGTAAGATCTTTTTTTTTCTGCTGTGATAAATGCAACTTGTAAAATTTCTGAATGCATAGAATCTGAATGCATAGATTTCATAGAATCATAGAATTCATTGTCCATTCAATGTCCTTTAAAGAAACATTCATCAGAAGAAAATGTATAAAAGATCACAAGTCACATTTGGGAGGTGATGTTCAAGTCAGGTGCAGCACTACAAACTTTGGAGAAGGCTGTGGTGTATGTTATTAAAAACTAGAAAATGCATAAGCATATGAGATCATTATCAGTGTCTGTACTTCCACATACTATTTGAAACTTAAAAATTGACAGTTACAGTGCTTGGAAAACAAAGGCATCACAGTAGAAGCAAAAAAACCCTAAGCAATAAACTCACAACCATTCTGTTAAATCAGTGATACCAGTTAAACATCTACGTTTCCTTGACCTTTTGAAAGATCATGTTTCCATATCTGCTGGTGCGTGTCTTGCAGACCACTACCACAGTTTATTGGAAAAGGATGGAAAAGCATATTAGGTTGTTTCTACCGAATCCAAGGGAAAGAGCATGGGAGGTGTTGGGACTCATAGGGGTAAAGCTGCTCTTCTCCCTTCCCTCACTGCTCAGACACCAGGAGACTTCACTATTTTGAAGGTGTAGGGTGTAGCACATGGTAGCACTTCATGACTGCAAGGCTACATGAAAGAGGAACAGGAGGACATGGGACTGTCAGCATTGCAAAGGGGTCCAACACCCTCCCTGAGGATGCACATCCTCACCTTGGTTGCACGAAGTTACAGGAACTGGAACAGTGTTTTCACTTGCTTCTACTCTAAGAAGTCATTCACCCTTTTAAGTGTTTACCTGCAGTTATGAAAAGAAGCTGCTGCTTTGTTCCTGAAAACATACGGCTTCATGATGCCTAGATGTTTCACCTCCTTGCCAATCATTGTTTCCAACAGCAAACACTAGGTGCCATCAGGTGTGTTATAAAGCCAAAACTCATTCTATTCCAGTGTATTTATATAAACCTCAAGCTATAGCATGGGCGACTACAAAACATGAACATGCAGCAGTGTTCAGAGATGGGATAAATTC
>JAOXNO010000001.1:27197093-27213208 GCA_028565335.1 Limnodromus scolopaceus
GGTGGAGGGGGGCGGGGGGGACGGGCAAGGAAGCAATGAGGAGGTGGAAAACTTTAGTTGGGTTTCACGTCCAGGGCGAGCGAGGCGTTTGTAGGGCTCCCTGTCCCCGTGTCCCCACGCACCCCACCCCCCAGCGTTGACAGTCGTTTACACAAAGTCATCGCTGCCCCGGGAACAATCGTGGAAACTTGGACATCCTTGGGATGAAGAAAAAGAGATTTTTGCAACTGGTTCATGTCAAAACTATGCAAATATTTAACAGTTCTGCACTTAAACTGTGCTATATTTTTTCCCGGGAGGAGACTGACCCATGCACGTCTGCCATGCACAGTAACCGCTGGGATTTACTTCTAAAGAGGCATGGTGGGACACTGACATTTTGGCATGCTCTGCTTTCAAGGTCCTTTGTAAGTACAGGGGCATATCTTGGTATAAAAGCTACAAGGATTCCTCATCAAGGATTCATCATACAACCATTCAAGATGGTTCAGATTAGGGTTGCAATTGCACTATATATGTTTATAAACATAGATGTATAGTGCCGTTGCAGCCCTAACCTGAAGCATCTTGCATGAGCTATATTTTGCCCTATTTTTCTTTTTTTTAGGGGGTGTGTGTTTGGAGCTGTCAGTTTTCTGTTAGGAAATCAGACCATTGTGAAAGATTTATAACATTAACAGAAAACCAGTGATCCTAGCATTATGCCATTTAGCACAGAATTGCAGCAAGAGAAGTAGAAAATTCTTAACTGTGGTATATTTGGCTTTGGCAATTAAACAGAGAAATGACCTCAAAACCGCCATTGGCTAAGATGGATGTAGGCTCCACAGATGTAAATAACTGCACCTGTTGAAAACACGGTCCACATGGACGTGTCTTACTGATATGGTCATCAGTTAGCTGTGAAATTTCTTCAAGAATTTATATTGCTCATAAACTTTAGAACAAATGCTTTGGATGGATGTTTTCCAACTTTCCAAGTTAGTTGTAATTTTTAAAAGTAACTTTTTTATTGATGCAATAATTCACTTAGGCCATCATTAAAATATCTTCGGCTGTCCAAGCATTTCAGTGTGTGCATAGAGCGAAATGGGTAGATTGAAGGAGATAGTCTCTGCAATTTTTCAACCAATCTGAAAAAAAGCCACCATGAGACAGTTCTTTGTTTTCATACTTAGGAAAGCTTTTCAATTAGTCAGTGTCCTGCACATAAATCGGAAGAGTTTGACCTATCATTCAGTGTTACTGCAAATCTCAAGGATAACTAAAAAAAAGAGATATATTTGTTAATTTGAAAAGGCTGGATTGGTCCAGGAGTGGTTTCTGCAGAACCACAGCTCCCTTTAAAATATATTTATAAATCACTAAAATAAATTTCTGAATCACGCAACACTACTGCAGCTAGAATAATACTGGAAGCTGGCTGAATTTATAAATTTTATGAGGTGAATTCCAGAATAGGCTGCTTATATAGCTGAAATGAACCATCCCATCCGATGAATCTTGGAAGTGCTCACTAGAGCCTAACTGACAAGAAGACAATCAGTCTCCAGAGAAAATGGCACAGGTACTACTAAGCCGTAAGAGTGAGGAAGTTACATCTAGAGATGGGTAGGGTTAGAGCCATGGCCCATTGCCTCTAGCACTGCTGTCTGAGAAATGCCCACAAACTCAACACCCAGAGACTTGGCATGGATGCACGCAGGAGTTCTGCTCCCATTCCACACAAACAGTATAGCTCTGCTGGAAAGACCCTGGGAAAAGGCTTGCAGGAGTCTTCTGAAAGTGCAAAGGTTATGGCCCCCTCTTATTTACTATGAATGGATTGTCCAGAGGTGGCCTAAAATTGCCAGGGGGTTGTAGACACCCAAGCTGGCCTTGGAAATGCCACCCACAATATCTTCTCTTTGAGCTGTCCTGTGTCTTCAGCAGCGCAGGTCAGCTGTTGAACAGGAATATATGCTACTTTGGCTGGCCACCTCACTGCCTTTTTTTCTTCATCATACCAGCCTTAGGTGTTTCATGCATAATTTTAAAAAGTTTCTTGTGCTCCAAAATCTTGCTTTAACTGAACTTTCGAACCTCAGGATTACCTTAATTGAGAACTTGGCCTAAACAGGGAGCAAAGTGTATGCAAAGGTATGTGCTGTTCTTCACGTTTTGAGAAGAGGAAAGGTTTGGTATGAGTAGGAAACATTTTTTCCCAGAAGCCAGTGTAAGAAAAGAAAAAAAAAAAAAGGATTGGACAAAATTCTTAAAAAAAGTGTCAGAAAATGACTCATGAAACTGAACTGAATGTGCATGGCAGCTCCCTGAGTGTCTTTGTCTGGTATCAAACACTCCCTCCCCTCCTCCACCCGCCCCCCTCTTTTTTTTTTTTTTTTTTTTTTTTTGAACTTGTGTAATTATTCCACTTACGGTATTAGCAATACTCCTGATATATTCCAATGTCAGCAAGATCAGAATCAGCCCCAGGAAACCGTGTTCTTTATGTATGGTTTCAAGAGCAGCGAGGCTGTTGCGTAGCGGAGGCTGCCAGCAAGCAGCCTGCCTTACGCAGAGCACTTAAAAACCTGAGGCTTAGGAGAGGGAGATCATTGCTCTTTTTAGTGTCTTCTGTCCAACTGCTTAAGCACGTCCTTTTATGCGCATTTTTGGATGCTTTGCTGGATGAACGCCTGAGCTGCCAGAACTGTTGGTTGGGAGCTTTTATCAGCCCTGCTGCTGTCCTCGCCCTGCTGCCTGGTAACGAGCGTTGGGACGGGTTTGACAACGCAGGCCAATGTCTCGCTCGTTCCATGATTTACAGACTTGTAGTCCTGGAGGATTCATGGTGGTCATCCTGTCCCCCATCCCTGCAGTATTTCTGTATTTTAAATTGTAAGTCACTGGATCAGAATTTTCCCACTTTTTCACTGGTGCCCGTTGCCACTGGTATGTGGGACTGCACTTGAATGTGTGCATTTGTTAGTTGGCCTGTTCCTTGCGTCAAAGGAGGAGTTATACCAGGAGAGATGGTGAGATCTCTTCACATTCCTTCTTTCTCACAACCTCTAGCCAGGAGTGATTTCCTTTTATATGGAAGCGCTGCTGCCATAACACATTTCACAGTAGCCTGAGGGCTAGGAGAAGTAATCCAACACTTGAGAGACCCAAAATCCATTTTTGCTTGTCTGAGGTGTGCTGATGCATTTGAACTCACTCCTGGGAAAGTGTATTTTGGGAAGTGCCCTGTTCTGCTGATGTGCAGCAGTGTATTTTGAGGGGTCCAAGGCAATTCTTTTGTCATTCTGGCTGGGCTTAGGTGCCAGTAAGATGCCAAGTTGCTCAAACAAAGGCAGTTCTGGGCATGACCAAAGTAAAACTGTAGGTACTGAGGGGAGGTTATGTGAAAGGGAGGTGCCTTCTGAGTTGAGACATGTTCCTGGTTGGGTGGCAGCTGGGCAGGGATTACTATTTGGGATTTAAATGCCTGGCTCTCATCTCAGTCTTGTGGTAGGTGTGTACATCTTTTATTAGAGCTAGTCCCTGTAGGTCTCCATCGAGATAAGTTGTAACCACCTTGGCTGGAAAAGCAAACAGATTGAAAGCTTTAATTCTCCCAGACCTTGCGCAAATCAAGTCACTCTTTGCTCAACCCTTTTCAGTACCAAATTCCTTGACAAATACTGAGTTGGACTACGAGTACTGGTCAATGTCAACACTGTTCCGTACCATTTGGCTAGTTCTAGTATATTATTAACTCTTCAGGTGTCTTCTAGAAATATCAGACTGTGAGAATTGGCCTCATTAATGGGACTTTAAGACCCACTCCTTGAGGGCTACATGGGATGGGATTTTTTGTCACTGGAGCTTCGCTTCTAAGTGTTTCATGGCCAATCCTAGCTTATAGTTGTAGCATTGTGATAGCTGTGATAAGTGTAAAGTGAAAAGCAAGGTCAGGTAAGTACATGGAGTGAAAAAGCAGCTCCTATTAAACTGAGGCAGTTGGAAAAATTGAAAAGCTTTCCTTGAAGTTTGAACTAAAAGTGTGAATCTCTACATTATATTCCATTTAGGTGTCCCTTGTGTCACAGTCACAGTACCTTGTAAAGGGCTCCTTCTTTCTTATGCTTGCAGTTGGAGGGGGAAGTCAGACAAAACTGAACACCTAACACGGGGGACGCTCACCCCTGGCCTCAAGTTGCGAGAGAAGTGTGTAGAGAAGAACCTGGCCCACTGCTTACATGAAGCTAGTTGCTTCCATAGGCCTGCCTATTTCTGCAGCAAATGTCACTTTTTATGTAGCAGAGGAAAGGAGCCAAGTCAAACATTTTGCATTAATCAGTGCAGAGTCTTCTCTGGAGGATGATTCAGAGCAGGAACCTATCTTAGCTCCTCTGAGTCGCCTCTACAGAAGACATTTTCTTTTTGTCGCAATAAACTTAGGAAGATTAGTGTCACCAGGCTAAAATTAGCCTTTATTAATTCTCCCCTTGGTTGTAAATCCCTGTGTGAAGAAAGCACCTCAGTTTTTAATGCATAACTGCTGGTTCAGTATACTCACTGGAGGTCTTCAGCTTTCGTTTTCATGAGCACGGTGTACTAACAGACAACACTGGTAGCATGTTTGGTGTTTGACCTTGTCCCATTTGCATTTTTTATTTTTTTTTAAACCCCACATGTATTTTTCCATGTATTTTTAAAGTAGAGTTAATACAGCTTAACAGCAATAGTTTTATCTCTGCAGGTGGGGGAATGATCACACCCTGTAAAAATAATGGACTTACCATTCTTTGGCTTCCACTAAATATGAGTGTGTGGTCTGAGGTCCCAGAGCTGCAGGGATGTTCTGAACTTTTCAGTGTACGCCTAAGCTTTTTGAATAGGTGGGAAAAGGCTCCTCATTTTCTAATGTCAAAGTTTCTGTTAAGAATTTATTCCAATTTATATGGTGAAGTAGGGTGGGGAAAGATAAGATACAAATATAAAAGCTGTAGAGTCAAATTTAGAGGGATTTTATGAAATAGCTCTCATAAGGAGGCAGATTAAATTTCTTT
This sequence comes from Limnodromus scolopaceus, assembly GCA_028565335.1. Lineage (NCBI taxonomy): Eukaryota > Metazoa > Chordata > Aves > Charadriiformes > Scolopacidae > Limnodromus > Limnodromus scolopaceus. The sequence goes on from JAOXNO010000001.1 coordinate 27,202,133, forward strand.
TGAATGAAAAGAAAAAAGACCACGAACACAAATCTGGGGTTAGTTCTGTATGTTAACTGTGGTCTTCATGAAAAACAAGATGTTGAAATATTTTACATGACAGAACGGAATCTCCAGCTCATGATTATAAATGTAAGGTCTGCAGTAACAAGCCGCAGGTTGGAATAGGAACATCTCACACACTTTTTATTTATTTATCCTCATAACTTTACCATGATGATGGGAAGTCTGCTCTTGTTAAGAGCAGTAACATTTTCCCTGTTCCATAGAGGGGAAGAAGATGCGTCAAAGTAGATGGCCTGAATCAGGTGCAAATTTTTCTACATTTGTTGCAGACAATGAGACTAAGTTTCTGGACTCACTTTCTTGCCTAAATTCTCATTTGTGAGTTGCTGGTAAGGGATCAGCTGCGATGGTTTGTCCGTATTTCCAACGAACTGTAGACGAAGTTAAGGAACCAACCCCTACATCGAAGATCACAGTTCAGTGCCAGTGCCCATTCAGTCCCTGATGTCCAACAACGCTATTAACAGTATCAGCCGTGGCAGAGCTTTGGGATGTCTGCTAGAACTGCCAAATCCACAAAATCCAGAGAATACTTGCCAGCCAGATTTGCCTGGGACAGATTCACACCTAAGTATTGACGAGTCTGTATATATTCATGCTTCCTTCCACTCCTTTCATGGATGAAGATGCCAGGCATCTAATACTTTACCCTAAGCCTAATAGTCCATTTGGTATTTTCTTATAGTAAAAGCACATCTGTTCCAGAGAAAGAAACTGCTGTAAAATATGTAAGAAAATCACTGCTTTAATTACTTAATTACAAGCTCACTTGAGTCTCCTAACAGCTAGAGAAATGGTGAAAAGAACTAATTAATGACAAGCGTAAATCAAAATAAGAACAAATCAAAGCATTCTGCTTGATTGTCTGTGGTAGCTAGAGCCAGATGACTTCAATAAGCTATTTAAGAAAGGATATATCTAGTAGTGCATGACCTAAAATGATACATTTTTCTCTAGGGAACGGCCTCATTCTCAAAGTTTGGATCCAGACGTGAGTTCTCTCAAAGCTTAGGCTTTTATAGGGCTCCTTTTAAACACAAGGCCTAGTACTGATTGATCTTTTTATTTTATTGATTCATCAAGGGGACATTTTTTTCTGTGGAAAATATCTTTGTAAAAATCCTTGGATGTTGTGAAAGAAAATAACTCTCAAAAGAATTCAAGCCTAGCCTGATTGATTTTTATTTTCCAAGGAGATATTTCCATTTTTAACACAAGAAAGGTGTTTTAAAGAGCACATCTGAACAGCAAGCTAACATCTTGCAGAAATAAAAAAATAAACTCCAGGGGAGTTTCCATGGGCACTAATTGTTAAGATCCAGTTTTCAAAAGCCATATGAATCCCCCTCTAAATGGCACAAATGGTAAAAATATTTGTCGAAACATTTTTAACGTAGATATACAGTGTCAGCTAGCTTCTGTAGGCCAATAAGCAAGAAAGGGAAAATTCTGCAGCTCCTCTACATTTCCCCTAAGAAGAATAACGCACTTTTTGAATGCAGCCAAAATTCAGCACCAACAGACTTGCTTAAGAGAAAGCAATCATCCTGCGTGGGCTTAATGACACACAGAGATACATTATTTTCTACTATAGGTAAGTAAAATGCAGTTGATAATAGTGGAACTGCATTGATGCTCATCCATTTCCTTTCCCTCTTCCATATTCTGGAAGAACTGCATAGTATTCTATGCTGTTTGGCATTTTAAGAGCTTTTTTTAAAGTTGAAAAATCAGAAAAGATGAAGTTAAAAATAGTTAAAAGCTAACGTTTCATTATTTTATTATATACTCTTGTTTGATAAGAAATCTGTGACATCATTTTAGAAAATAACATTTTAAATCTTACAAGCATTTTACAATTGCAACTCATCATCTGTATTTAAAGAGAACAGCAGCATAAGCCCATCAGAAGACTAATGCAATTTTAATGTACCTCTGCATATGTTCTGTTATTCTGGTTTACAAACCCATATTAGGTGCAGAAGGAAAGAAGGGCTTTTTTTATGGGTTAGGCTTTGAAGCAGTAAAGAAGCGACACGGAGAGTTAAGTCAACAGGTGAGCAGAATTAGACAATGATAGCAATCACACTTACTTGCCCTCTATAAGAGCTTGCTACTTAGTTAAAGTGCCAGCATTGTGTCTACCATTTTAAATATCACAATGTTCACACAGATAATACACAGAAATAGGCAGGGTTGCATTTACTACACCCCATTTTTAATAAAAAACTTTTCTCATAACAGGTTATTTCCAACTCTTTTGCATAGTCTTGTATTAAAATCCTTATAATCTTTGCATTTACATGCAACCATATATAATGAATACACTAGAATTGCACAGCAACACTTAAAAATCTACATAATTTAGAAACCGAAACTGTAGTTATCTAAAATCATTTTTTGCAGTGTCTCACTCTTGCTGCCTAGTACTTTGGTTAGAATTCAAATACTATAGAAATAATGCTTCAAAGAAAACTGATCAAGTGCCATTTACAAAGGTACAAAATATACAGCAAAGTTAACCTCGCATTAAATAAAATATACAGATTAGCTGATGTTCCAAATCATTAGCTAACACCTTATTTTAAGGGATAAACTTCCAGGGAGCCTTTTCCTCCCCAGTATAGGAGAGTTACACAAAGGTTCCTTTCCCTGTATGCTTATGTAATGAGTCACGGTCATTTTAATTGCTGATAATAAAGGACTGAGTTGATCATTCTGCACAGTGAGGGCCAAAAATGATCCCTGGTGGAACTGCAGTAAGGGCAAAGGGAAACCCTAGAGATCTGTTCCACCTAAGGTATCACAGCCTAATTAAATATTTATAGCAATAACACCAAAACATTATCACTGTGGTGGCTGTTAAACCTCCACGAGAATTCTCCTGTAATCTAGCAATCGACATACCATTAAAATAAAGTGTTGCCAACATACTCCGCGCTCGCTCTGTTGTTAACATAGTGAGCTATGAAAACTGCCTACTTATTCTTCAACTGATCTCCCTGAAAATAAATGAGTTTTAGAGAAAAATAGCATGTTCCCACTTAAACCAGCCATTGTAATTTAACAGTTTGGAATGAATGGTAAGTGCTTGTATGTTAGGTTAGCAAAGAGGTGTAACACCAGCTACGGTTACAGCAGCGTCGCATCCCTGACGTTTACTCTTGGTCCAGGCGTATGTTGACCATGGCGAAGCATCGGCCTAGGCTGTGAAAGAAGGGTTCGACGAAAACATCCGTCAGGCTCTTCCACACCGTTTGCACTGAAGGCAAGACCATGAGACAGGTTTTCACGAAAGGCAGCACGATCCTGCAAAAGAGAAAATGGAAGATTTGAAGATTGCTGCTGATACAGCAAGGGGAAATCAGGATAGCCAAACCCAAGTGGGAGACCTTATGGAAAAGGAAGTAATCTTATAAATCTAAATCTCTAAACAAGTTGATTTTACATTCTCACACACATTCTCCTTTAATTTTGTTCACTCACAGCCTCACACCTGCACATGCAGAAGCTCCATGGTGCATGTAGTCCTCTGGCCAGGATCACTTGTGTGCAACACAGGGGACAGGAGATGCTAGCTTTCTTTTCATCATCTCTCTGCTTCTTAACTGACATCACTGAGCCAATTTTTGGACAGGCCTCTTACATTAGTGAACTTTTGCTGTTTTCCCCCTGCTGCTGGAAGGGCTGGTGCACGTGATATGCTGCAACCTTGATGCCGCCCAACTGCATCTGAAGAGCAATATCTTCCCCTAAGGACTCATTTGCGCTGTGGGCATATCCGAGTGAGGGTCTTCAGGGCTTAACAGAAACACCACGTTCTCCAGTTTGATTGACTGGGAGTAGTGCTCTTTATGATCTGTTCTTGCTCTTTGGGTGTCTCTTTTCCCTGCCTGGATCACACGCACGGAGAGATGCACCTGCACACACACACATCGCCATTCCTCTCTCATTCCTGACAATCTAACCTTGACCTTACAAGTTGCCACAATAAAACAGAAGCAGCAAAGTAATATTTGGTTACATTTGATTACTATAGCACAGACACACACCGAACCTCAGAAAAATGCAATCTTGCTGATACTATAAAGTTTTTCGTTTGTGGGTGAGAAACTAATGCAGAATGAGGTCCAGCCTCGTGGTCAGGGGAGACTTTTTTATTGACTCAGGGTGCATACTTGAAAGTATCGTGCCTTCATTTCCTGAACGCTATCACCATCTGGGGTTGCTCTCCTTGTGTCCCAATTCCAAAGCGATGTCATTAGTGGTGGCTTAAGCCAAGCACACTGACAACAGAGGCGAGCCAGAAGTGCACATATGGGCAGCTCACGAGGGCCAGTGGATACTTAATAACTGACCATACTGGTTTAAGTTATTCTCCTGTCTTAATCACTGGCCAAAACCCCTGGTCATTTCACTAAGCTGGATGTTCTTATTTGGGTGCAGACAAATTAAATGTATAAATTTTTTATGTAATACTGAAGTAGTAGTAGAGCAAGGTTTAAAAAAAATCTCTGCACCATACGTAATGCATTTATTTCCTAAATTAGGTAGAAGAAGCTATAGGTTCTCTTGATAATAAACTCTGTTCTAGTTTGCTGTTCCATTCAAAACTTAAGATTTCAGTCTTGTGTCCATATAATTCCATTGCAGAACTCTCATTGACTTTGATTGGAACAATGGGAAATATTTAATTTAATATTTCATTATAAGTCTGAAAAATATGTAAGTATTGCGTATTTATAATGAGTATTACTCAGAATAACAAAGTAGAAAAAAAATTGTTCATTTAAAAAAATTTGGAGCTTAGAAATGCAAAGAGTTAAAATGAATTATTTTCAGTGTTTGTTCTCAGCTTTTATCATACAATGCAAGCCATATACTACTATGTCTATACTGCAGTCTAAGCTAACCCAAATGGATTTAAATAAGAATAGTTTTTCTAAAACCTTCTCTTCTTTTGTCTCTGCTGAAACAGCTAGCAATATACACACCATATAGAACTGTGAGCGTTACTGGAATAATGTGCATCTAGTTTTAAACTGAATTCAGTAAACTATGTGTTTTATAACACCTAAAGTATCAGAGCATACAAAACAGATAATTTCTAAAGAATAAAATTAGGGCTTCACATGTTAGAATACAGTTGATAAACATAAGTAATGCAAAGGTGAAAAAAAATAGGTATTTCTCCAAGCAACACAGGAAAAACACCAGAAATGGCTACTCAGCTTGTGTTGATTTCACCCCTTTTCCATTTCAGTCAGCTTATAAAGGCTGTGTCAGTGCTCCTTTGCAACCATCTAAAATTAATTTGGCCTGTTTTTTTTTTTTTTTTTTTTTAATCTAACTGAATTGCAGAGAAGCAGAAAAGCTGACATTTCTGTTGGACCCTCTGTCGGCAGGATCACACAAAGTCACAAAATACAAACTAAACAAATACCACACTGCGCAGAAGTTCCACAGAAAGACGCAGTGAATCACCAGGATGCGATTAGGGAAGACTGGAAAAGCAGTGATCACACTACTTGCAACTGCTGCAGAGGCCATTCACACAGCACCGGAACTCAATCTCTTTTGGTAATCTTAAATACAACAAATATAAAAATATTTTGCTAATGTTTTATCATCTTCTAGCACTTCCTGTCCAATTTTATGATAAATGCATGTGAAAACCCAAGTAGGTTAACTCCAGAGGAGGAGATGTGAAACATGCTAGCAACCAATGCTAATTAATGTAAATAACTTTCAATTTTAAAATAAAAGTCAGTCTACTTAGACAAGAATTACTCAAACACCTTTCCTCAGAGAATAGAATCCTCTACGCCCAGGAGAGCAGGAAAAACTGTTTTCTAACTTTAAAAAATGTGAGTGTGTCTATATATGTATCTACATGTATGTAAGTACGCATCCTGTTCTGCATAGGATATGTTATCCCACTGTGCTGCACTTCCACATCATCAGAGGGTGTGATGTGCCTTCCGTGAAGTGACCAGGCACACTTGAAAAATAAATAACCAAGTGCCATTAGAAACTATGTATTTGTTTTTGTGACCTGTCAAATAAACATTAACATATACATCCTTTACTCCCAGTGCTGTGGGTTTACCCCAGTCTGCACTTCTATTCACAGAGACAGTAAATGTTTGCTTGAGGAATGTCCACTGGAAGTAAAGTTGGCGTATCCCAAGGATATCAACATTTACTGCAATGTTGGTACTACTAGTGTTACCACATGGCACACCACTGGGAAGAAAATCAAAGCTTTGTTGAATTTGGCATCTAAGGTGAATCTTAGCCAAAATATTTCAACTACCTATATGACCTCTCATTGAATCTTGCTATGTATATATATAATAAAATATACATCCTTTCATTAAGTAGAAGGAATCACTTCTTTTGGAAACTGTTGGACTGAAAAGAGAAAATTACCCCATTTTTTCCATCCTATCCTATTTTCTCTTTTTTCTGTTCAAGGCATGACACCTACAAAATGATACCCATCAACGTTTCACACTTTTGCTTATATTAATTTTTATCTGCTAATCCTTGAGGGAAGATTGTCAAGAACCAAACAGCTCTTGGAAATGGAAGAGCGCAATTTAATTTCGACTGATAAGGGCATTTTTAGTTCACAGCAGCTCAACTTTTCACAGCGTTGGGCAATATGGGTGGAGTAGTCATTCAATAACCAGATTCTTGATTCAAAGCGAAGAATCACATCTTGTCCTGTAACATTTTTCAAAATGGAACTTCAGACATGTCTTAATGCTATTTTTCAAATGCTACACCATTCAGTGGTTAACTTACCTAATTCCATGTATGCACATGTACATCATGATTTTGAATTAGAAGTCTTGCATGGCTCTACAACACAAGCAAGCATTGTGAACAGTTGCAGAGCTTCTTGTTGCAACCCACTAACCCTTGGGATATTCATGAGTGAGGCAAGAGATAACCACCAAAGCCTTCCAGGACCCATCCATAGTATACAAAGTGCATTAAAACCAAGCATTATCTATCCCAGGACCTACCCTGTCCCAGGACAGGGTAGACGGGAAAAGATAAAACTGAAAAGGAACCAAGATAACATGCACCTACTTCCTCTTCAGAAGCCAAGGGACACATACTAGACATGAATAAAGAGGTGCCAGATCATAAAGTGGGTCTTCATGGCATAGCTGTACTGTAATTTCTTTTGATTTCAGACAGGCAGTGGGGAGATGGTTTTGGGGTTGAGTACAAAGCAATGTTATGTAAATGGAGTGGTGGAGAAAGAGGTGACACATGTCCACATCTATTTCTCTGCACGTAAGTTGCTGGCTACTTTTTAGCCCTGTGAGCTCAAGCCAAGAGGAGCTGTGAGTACCTACTGCTCCAGCTGATGACAAGAACTTAAAGCCGGCTGAGTCTTTATGCTTTAGGGCCCATCTCAGGTCCAAGACTCAAGTTATGGATCCTCAAATGAACCACTGATTCTTAGCATAAATATACAGCATACCAGAACACTATTCAGACAAGGCTACAACAAAGTATATATGAGATTCAAGTATTAACTTCCAAGAGGTGGCATACATGTGGCTTGGAACAAGGATCAGTCCCTCATCTGTAATAAAGATTGTGGTTTTTCATGTGCTGCCTGGAAAACCAGCTCATATTCAAAAATCAATAACCTTAACAGCATTGATCTAAAGACTTGTTTAGAAGCTTGCTCAGATATTCACAGAAAGATGTTAAAACTCAGTCTTGACAACTTCTGCATTGTGTGGTGAGAATGACAGCCAGCAGTAAAGAAGAATAAATGTGAAGAAGTAGCCTTGCTATAGCTTGTATATAGGTCACCAACCTGCTAATTGGCACAGTTTCAGCCCATCAATATCCTTTACCAAGTATTGTAAAACTGGACTCTACCTCAAGCAGCCAGTTTAAGAACAGAACCAGAATACATTCCTTCTTCATAGGCAAAAATGAAAATTAAAGCATAACATACTTCTTACTCAGCTTTCTTTTTGTTTTCTGTGAAGTCTCACCTGTTTTCTTCCTCCTTTAGCAACCTTTTTGCTGGTGAAAGACCTATGTACCTACTATCAAGTATGAGAGGTGGAACTCATGAAGTGCCCTTGATGCACAAGGAATGCTGAGCTGGACTTTTGCGGATTTTTAGCATGCTGACAAAACTGAAACAACATGTGTGACAATCAACAGAGCTTTGTGCCTGAGCACTTCCAAAAGTTGTTGAAATGCTTTCAAATTTAGCCTCAGGAAAGGCTCCCCTACCACAGATCGATATCATCATCTCACTCGTTTGGATGATGGCACAGAAGCTCTGAAAAGCCCTCCTACAGGCAGACATGTGGGAGGGTGTGCCCAGGGTTTTCCCATGACATTTCAACAGCTGAAGACAGAGTTATAATGGAATTCTCTTCCTCTCACCCACAAAACTAGGAGTTACTATTTTTTTCGGACCCAGTGGGGCTACATGGGAGCCAGTACCATATGTTTAGGGTCCTTATGCCTCCACTGACTAATGCTTCTGCTATCTGTTCCTCCTATGCTACCCTCTCAAATGCAGAAACACTCAACTCCTTACTCCCATGAAATCTGGAACATGGAGAGCTGTAGAGAAGCCAACTCAGTCTCAGTGTGTCCCACCTTTGTATTGGAAGAAATCCAGCTTGTGGTTGTGGGAAGACGAGACAGTGCTGGCTGTCTCCATCCAGCACTGGATGGAGTCCAAGGGGGTGCAGATAGCACTACCAAGTTACATGATTCTTTCACACCCATCCCAGCTGCAAGGAAGATCAAAACGAATGATCACTTCTGTACTGACAATGAACACAAGGAAGGAAAATTAGTTTCTGGGAAAGCATGTGTGTTCACAGAAAGTCAAGGGAAACTTTTCAAAATCAAGTGCCACATTCAGGCAATCCTATTTCAGATATACTGAGAACCCACAGTTCTTGAAAGAGTCACTAGGGACAACTTGCAGAAATAGAAACTGACCTCTGAGTCCTGGTTCAGTGAAACTCATGCCTACGTATCCAGGCTATGAAATCCAGAGACAAGATCATTCTGAAGTACGAAAACTTATTAGAGTCTTAATACATTGGGCATCAACGAATTCTTCCACAGGTATTCCACTACTGAAAATCTATATGCCCACCAAACCCTTCTGCAGTAATGTGGTATAATATGGCACAGTGACAGCCAACAGACCTAAAAGTCTGGGGATGCTATACAATGTTCATCATAATTTGGGGAGCAGCAGGTGGGCAGCTCTAAGCTACATTGCAACTCCTTTAGATATTATGCAAACTTCATGCTCCAAAATTCAAGTTAATCAACTTTTGAAGTGGCTCATTACAATGTCATCAAACACAACTTCCATTCCACTTTTGAAAACTGAAATCTGCATCCAAAAGATTGCAACCACAGGTTTGGCCAATCAATGTATTCCCATTGCTTTGAGTTTATTTCTCAGTTTCTGGATTGTATTTTGTTTTCCTTAACAACTTTGTGATTCCAGTGTTACTCAAGTCAAATGAGATGCCCCAAGCCCACATGTATATGGAAAATCCTGTTTTGCAATAATGATGTTGATAATGTGCATTCACCCCTTCCTTCGGAGCCTGCTGGATTCTCAGTTCTTTCCTCAACCTCATTCTTTTCCCCGCCTTTCTTCCTTCTCCACAATCATCTGCCTTTCTGGTCTCAAGGTACTCTTCCTTGCTATTTTGCCAGTATATTCTGTTTAAAGTGCACCGGATTTTCTCTGACTTGGAGGGCTACTGTAGTTGCCTGTGAACCTGGGCCATGGCCAGAAGCAGTTTTCCTGAGCTCAGCAGGGTTCGTTGCTTATGTAGAAGTGCTCTGGGGCACTGCACCTAGAGATGGCCATGTACCAGATGTAAGGTGGTGACAGTAGATTTTGTGGCAGTAGCAAAGAAAGAGTGAGCTGGGCCCTCAAAAGCTTTCTTCAGTCTGTGAGGAAAAAAAAATGAAAGAGGCAACCGTACTGAGAAGCGTCAGGTATCAGTAATATTTCTGCCCAGGTCTCTAATTTCAAAGATACACGTTTTAACAACTTAACAAGAAGTTTAAAATCAACAAACAAACATATTGTCACTCCAGAAGCCAGCTGAGGCTGGAATGCACTGTGGTAGGTGCCACACAAATGGTAAAATGGGTTCTCTGCCCCAAGGAACTTACACAGACACGACAGACTGCTGGTAAAAGCAAGGCAGGGAACTGAATCACAGAGCAAGCACTGTTTTCATTTCTCTCCCTTTAGAAATAAAGCAGATAACGCAAGTCCATCTGACTACCAGTCGTAAAGCCAGTGACCAAGGGTTGAGGCAGGAATGGGGAGTTCTGCTGGGCTGTCGGCAGAGCCCACGCACGACGAAACGCACTTACCAGATGTGCAGGCAGCTGAGCACGGCGAAGACGATCCCCACCAGCAGGGCCAGCGGTATGGCAAGGACCAGAGTCAGGAGCTTGTAGATCGCGTACTTGCTGAGCTCAAAGAGAGCGTGGCTGCAGATCCAGACCTTGTCGAAGGAGTGGGTGAGCTCGGGCTCCGCGATCACATCCTCGAACCCCAGCTGCAACAAGAAGCGAGCAAGCCCTGCCGTTACGCGGGGCTGGGACGAGGGGAGACCGCCGGGTACCCCCCCCCGGCCGGGTACCCCCCCTCGCCGCCCCGCCGAAGGCCCCGTCCCGGGCCACCGGTCCCGATCCGCGGCCCTCCCCGCCGCCCCCGCCGGGCCGGGTCCCCGCGGCCGCGCTCCGCCGCGCACCTGGAGGTGGGCGTTGAGCCCGCGGGGGTCGCGGTCCAGCTCGTCCTCCGCGTACTTCTCCGCCTCCGACAGCGCGGGGCCGCCGCTCGGCGGGAAGTTGTCGTCGTCCATGAAGATGCGGGTGTCCGCCTTCTCCGTCTCCAGCCCCATGGCGCTGCCCCGCCGCTCCGCGCCGCCCGGCCCGGCCCGGCCCCGTCCGCCGCCGCCACCG
>JAOXNO010000001.1:27214049-27254151 GCA_028565335.1 Limnodromus scolopaceus
TGGGAGGTGTCCCTGCCCATGGCAGGGGGGTTGGAACTCCATGATCTTTAAGGTCCCTTCCAACCCAAACCATTCTAGGATTCTTTGATTCTAAACGGGTGCTGCCACAGCCCACCAAGGTTCTCATGTCCAGCCCCACTGGTCTGCTACCCTCTAACATTACTTACTTGACTTATACTCCCTAAACTGCCTAATTGTTGCTGCAATAAAATACTGCATCCAGCATTACAAACTATTATTGTGCCCTCTTTGGGTTTTAGCTTCACTGTGGAGAAGTTATTTCCTCTGTTCTATTTGAGAACATATTTTAAAATGGAGTGTTTTTTATATATATACATATGTATATAAATAAAATGCAGCAAATTGCTATAATGACTTCTAAAAATATTTGATAATATTGATAGGCAGCATGAGCTCATGAGCTGTCAGGAGTACATTCTCGTTGCATGCAATAACTACCATTACCCATCACTCTCAGACATAGAAATGACATTACTAATCAATGATCCAGGCTTGTTAAATTAGAAGGTAGCTGGTACTGGTACTTTTCTTTAATTTCACCCTGCATTAAATTCAGAATAACCTTTAGCTTTGAGAAACTCACAGGGAAGTGATATAAAAATAACTATGCAAGGTTTGGGTAGGAAATCACTAATACAATGCTCTGGACCATATCACATTGTTCTTGACCGGATAACTTCTGCAGAAAAGCTTCGCATCTATGTGTAACTCGTGTTGATGCTTTTTTTCTCCCCCACTGATGAATTTAGTGATACTAGTGTCACGTAAATGGTTTGGATCCAGTGATGTAGCTGTGGCTCATTAAGTATAAAAGCCTGCAAGTTTATAACAGGTTCAAATGCAAGCAAAGAAACAGCGTGATGACTCAAGACATACTTATGAGCTGCGCTTCTACCCTCCCCAATTCCTCTTTGTTCCGTGAGTGGGAGGAATATAAAGGCCAATTGACAGACGTGAGGTTCAGATCTGCCCTTCAGGGTGCTTCTGTCTGGCAACTATTATTTTTTAGCCTACAGATATGGGGAGCTGAGTGCAGCCCAGAGGCATTCAGCAGGCTCCTGGTGGCTGCTGGGGTCTGGCTTTGGGTTTGGTGCTGCTCAAAAGCAAGGTAGGAGCAACCAGCAGAGGATCTCACTACTGAAGTGAGAACATACTGGTTTATGTCAACTACTTTCTACATTCCCCCTCACCAGAGGCATGGATGGGGTGCTTCTGCACAACCAGGGAGCTGCTTTTCAGCAGCTCTACCCATTTCCCAACCACTCCTACTGCATCTCGCTCCACCAGCCAGCTGGAGCACTGAGTCCATAGCTCCACCTGCTCAGCTCCAGCTTTGCAAAAAGCTCAGGGGTGGTTCTTCTTGCTGGATCGCCCAAGTCACAGTCTGCCACTGGAGAGTGGTCATGCAATAACAGCCCCCTTTATAAAAAACAAATAGCCCTTTTTGTTAACGTCCATCTGTTTTTTGAAATCTGCTAATGTAATGGGTGATAAATGTTGATGTCTGTGAAGACAGCACCATGGAAAATGAAGAGTTTTCCTTTGTAATCTCTGAGGATTTGAAATAAAGTGGTGATGCAATTGTTCCTGAAAGAATAATATTTTTCATGAGAAGCCTGTTTAAAGGCAACAAAAGCTCAAGGCTGTAGATGACTTAGGGTGTTGTTTATTAAGAACCCCTGAAAACATGCTGTTTTCAATAACTCTGGTACTTATTTTGGAAACTATTTCTGTATGAATTACCAAGTGGGGTTCGTGGCAAAGCCTGAGCATTGTCAAGCTCTGATCCCTGACTTTTCTGGCAAACGTACAGAAAACAAGGAGGCGTATGCAGTGGTCAGTAGCGGGGATTTTTCCAGTTCCCCTCCCTAGGGGTGCCAGGCTCAGCTTTCTGCCAGCATGGCTGGACAGAACAGCTTGAAGGAAAAAAGTAAGAGTGGAGAGCAATTACCACAAACAGGGTGGAAACCTTCTCCAGTCTTATATAATGTTCTGTAACATCCTTTGGACAGATTTTATTTTATTTTATTTTAAAATCTCTGTGTAGGTAACAGCCAAAGAATTATACCGCATGACATGAAATGCGTGTCTATGTTTCCACACTTTGGCCCAGGTGTATAGTTCTTTATGGTGCTAAACTTTTACTTGAAGTTTACTTTACATCAACTATCAAGGAGCTACAATGTGTCTCCACTTTCTAAGCGTTTTAACAAGTGGAAGGGTGAAACTCTTCATTATTGCAACTTCTTGGTATTAGAATAGCTTCTCAGAACTTATTGTGATACAGAGTGCATAAACATTGAACAGCAAGTAGTCTCTCAAATAGCTGGTAATCAAAAGTATAGGCCCAGGAATGGACGATGGATGTGGACATCCACATGGGGGATCCCAAGAACCAAGCAAGGCTGTGGTAGGCTCAACAGTTTTATTACTGTGTTTTCATACACATTCTTGGAAAGGGAGTTTTAAGAACTGATATGGAGAAGGATATGAAGATGCATCTTGCATGTTCCCAGGAACTCCACTGAGGTGTGAAGTGCATCATAAGGGGAACCAACTCAGCTCACATGCAGATTTCTGGAAGAGGAAACTTCTCAGCAGAAAAGTTTTCATATTTGTCTGAGGGTTAAGAATGGGTTGAGTCAGTTACATTTACACTCAAACCAATGTATAATTTTATTGAAAAATATGGAGTGAGTTCAACGTTTGTTGTATAAGGATGATCCTCTTTAAGTTTTGAGCATCAGTTTGATAATTTTAATGCTTTATTTACAGATAGAAACGGTCTTTCCTGACCATGGCAGGGATGTCAGTTATATGCCTTTTGGGAAAAGCTTTCACAATTATACACTGCATTTGAGAAAGCTCCCCAGTCTTTACAACAAGACCATAGATAACAACCAGTTGGTCCTCTATGCTGTTTTGCTTGTCTGGGTGAATTCAGCTCACAGGGTGTCCTTTTCCTCTTTTCCCTCTCCATTCCCTTTTAAAAAATATTTTTAACTTCATCTAAAAGTATCATATCACAATTATCATATAAATAGCACTTTACACTTTCAAAAAGATAAAGGGCAAGGGATCCTATTAATTTATCTTGTCATTTCATTGGCGTTTTAACAGGTGTCTACTTCAAATATGTTATTTTCCTTTCAAGATGAGTATTGAAAATCTTAATGATTTCAGAGCCTCATATCTCTATGGCATATCTGGGGAAATTTTGTTAGTATCATTTTACAGACTACTGGGGTACAAAATGTCAGATTGGCTCTAAATATTTGTATACATATAGGAGTGAGGTGTGAAAACTGTGGCTGCAGCCCTCAGCTGCCCGTGAGGTGAGGCTGGAAGGGAGAGGCAGCTGCACAGTTGAGATTTCAAGAAGTCAAGCAGGCGGTGCTAATGGAGAGGTTACAACCCCTTTTCCCAATTTTCCTTCTGATAAATGCATGCCTGGGTGTAAATGGTAAATCCGTATGAAGGAAGCAGTTACAGCGAACTGAGAAATTTGGGTGGCATTCAGGGATGTGTAAGATGCGTTTAAACAGGGCAAAACCTGAAGAATCTTGGAGATTAAAGATATGGATTAGAATCTAGATTTTCTTGTTTTAACAGTGGGCAGATCAAACATTCAGATTTGACTGATACAGAGAGATTTAAGCTGCAAACTCCAACGTGTTGATGTAGCCCTATCTGTATATATATAAAAAAACCCTAAATAAAATTATCTGTTAGAAGAGTGTACATAAGAAAAGATGATGGGAGACTTTTGGAAAAAGTGAGTGCTAATTTGTCACCACTGAAGCAGTGACTCTTGAATTGTTCCATGAAAAAGGATAATTAGGTCCTGTTTCTGTGCATGGAAACTCACTTGCTCTCAGGTTTTTTTTTTTGGTTTTTTTTTTTTTTTTTGTAGTTTTCTGCCCTGTGGAGTGTAAAATTCACTGTTTTCAGTGATGAATCAATGTAAACAAATGCAAGCCACAGCTAAACATTTATATTTATTTTGCCAAATTATACTCAATGCTACTGAATTTAAGCCAAAAGCTTCTATGAGGACTGGTTTTATATGTGTCAGGGTGAAATCTGCTTAGAGAGTCAGAGTAGACATGACACCATAAATGCATTCAGGCCAAAAACTGGTTGCAGAAATGATTTTAGGATTTTCTGGATTTCTTTTATCCAAGCTAGGTTAGTGGTGACAGAGTTGTTTATAGTAGCTTTCAGCATATCTTCTGATTTCTAATATGAGAAAGGAGAAAACAGAGTACTCCCATGAGGTCTCCTGAGTTACTGTTTTGATGATTTACCAGTTAGTGCTCAAATGGTCTCTAGTGAGGGGGTGAGAGAGTTTGCTGTTTAATACCAACAATGGGAATACAGTTCCTTGTGAGCAGATGGAGAGCGTGGGGAATAGTAAAGGGGCTGGGATCAGACATTTTTAGATACTTCCTTTTTCTTTTCTCCCATCAGTAGAAGTCTGGAAATGTTGTCAGTGTGTTTTCATAATTCATTCTTGTCTGGCTTAATTTTTTTTTCCAATTTTTCCTTCTTGCTGCAGTTTACAGGATGAAATAGCAGAGCTCTTATTAACATGTCAGCATACGTTACAGAATAAAACTCACAATGACTCAATGGGACCTGGATTTGAATGGTGAAATAAGTGATGATCTAGTGAAAAAGGCCCCAGGTTGGGATTTGAGGGCTGACTGCGTGTGTCATACTGAACATACTTCAATGTTTACAGCAGCACAGGGACTTTTATAGTCAATGTTTCCTGTGTGCTTAAGGATGTTAAATATTATAAGGATTATTAAGGCATTTGAGAAAGTATTTAAGATAAGTTCCTGCTAAGTGGGCCAGCTGCCTGTTGTAAAAGGTTGGAAAAGGGGTGCAGGGTATGGAGAGGTGCTTGGTGCCAGATGGTAACTCATGACCCTGTTTGTGCCCCAGACCTGCCACATCTGGGGAGGAAAACCATCTGATTTAACCTTGTAGCACGCTGGTCAAACAGCCAGCTGCTACTGTTCAGCTGACTGGTGGTAAATTGTTAAAATGTGGTGACCCAAGTGTTTATAACTGTTTATTTGCAAAAGCAGAGCAAAGAAAGGCATTAAGGGCTGGTGTAGCATGAAACCAGAACCTGAATGTTGATCGGAACTCCAAAGCTTGTGCTGTTCACCCACTGAAATGAGAAAGGAAAAGGAATATTGTGGAGGAGATATACAAACAACTCTGGTGCTTGTGTGATCTGCAGGAAGAACCAGATGACTTTTCCATGAGCATCCAATGGTTAAATCAGATTCTGGTGGAAAATCAATATAAAAGCAGTAACTGTGCTTGGCCACTCTTGGTCTCAAATATTCTGGGATTAGCTGTCAGTGATGGAGAATCCTGCTTATTAGCTTGGATCACACCGTGTTTGCTGAAGATTGCTAAATGCTCTGATTTAATTACGACTCTACTGATGGTTGTTTCATACTTCTATTGCAGTGTTTCTTTGTGGGTTGTTCATGTCTGGTGGGAAAGAGGTGACGGCTGGAGATGTGAATCAGCATGGTGTCATTGGTGGATGACTTTTAAAAAAATGAAAATCAGACCCTTCAACTCTTCAATATCTGCCACAAACTCATACAGTTTGGACATGTAAAAAAAGCCCTGATAATTTTTGTGAAGGTGCAGATTCCTGTCCCTTCAGCATCTGGATCAAATACATCTCAGAGCCATTTATGAAAGCTGTCCATCTGGAATCTGAATTTAAATGTGACGATCAGTTGATTTAGACTAATATGGTTTAGTTTGCATTTCTAAACCACACTTGAGTGGTTTACTACCACTATTTTTTGGGGATGGTTTCTGCAACTTGCTATTTAACAAATTTCTGTGTTGAAAGCTCTTTGATCTTCTCACAGGTTTCTGCTCTTTTCATGCTTTGGATGTGGAAGGGGAATACTGAGCGTGTTATGCTTGAGTTAGGTCATTCTTTTGTGCAGTTCTTTTACAAAAATACTTACAATCTGATAAACTACTTATCCTAAGAATGCATTTTTGGTCTGTTTGAAACCTTTTGATGAGCCAGAAATTCTCCAAGGAATTTAGGACATTCTCAGCAATAAATTAATCCAACCCTTGGCAAAAAACAAAACCTTTTTCTTTTTTTTTCCCCTCAAATACAGGAAAAATTATTTTCCATTCTCATTCATCATATAGTTTTAGAATGGCTTATTAGAAGGCCAGAAACATATATAGGTCAGCTGTGTACAGAGTGATGAGTTTTCCCTTTCCAAGGTATTGGCCATTCCTACACTTAGGGTTCATAAGGGCCTGACTTTTACTTGCACATGGAGCGCTTCACAAACACTTGGTTTTTTTCTTAATGTATACTTTATTTGTCTTTTTATAGTCTAATAGCTTGGTTGAATTTTGACTTCTTTAGGTAAATTAAGTAATTTTTGAGGAAAAAACCAGCCTTTCTTTATGAAAACAGATGCTGCTTTGCAAAAAGCAGAATTTGCAGAACACTTTTTCAACAGGCATACAATTTAAAAATATCTATTTTGAAAACTCCACTGAGAAGCAAGATGAGGAGAGAATTGAAGACAAATGCCCATGTGAGCCATTGATATTTTTGCTAACTGTTTTGAGTCAAATAAATGTAGCTGTTCCCATTCTTGAAGGTGCAGTTGGATTACGTTCCTTCTCTCTGTAAGACTTCTCTAGTATGACTTGGCTGCCCCTGCGGTGTCCATGCAAATAGTCCATGTGTTACAACACACATATATGTAAAATATACATATACAAATATAGACATCATATATACAAATGTATATCTGTTATGGTGTTTTGCTCTGTCGAGCTTATCCAAAAGAAGGAGATAGGAGCAGATAGAATGCAAAGGTAGCCTCCAGGCAGGATGTACATGTTAAAAAGTCACAGTCTAGCAAAATGTCATTAACCTTCAATTGGCTGCTTCTGGGGTTTTACCCTCCAGGCTGCTCCCTCCCGCTACGTGCTCTTTCTCTTTCTGTCTGTCACACAGCTTTCTATTAAATCCAGATAGAATAAGGAAACTTGCTTAAATGAGTCAGCAGTACCCAGTGAGCTCAACAAATGCTGAAAGAAATGATAGGTATATCATCTTAAAAAAGATTATACGTATATGATATTATATGTATATGATCTTAGAATTTCCTTCGTGCTTGTGGCAGTGATGGTAGGACACAAAGCAGAGAACAGTGACTAGGTTTGGGATCAGTTTGTTCTCCAAAACTATTATGACCAGAGCTAGATGATCCTTGAATAAAATGCCAGCTACACTGTCTTAGTAGCAAGGGACAATGAATTGTGGAGATGAGCTAAGAATAACAGGAATAAGAAATTTTTAAGAGACCATGTACTGGGAGAAGAAAACATCATTTGTCCTAGACTAGCAGGTTTCTTACACATTCCATGCCTGAGAGTCTATTTTGGAAATCCAGCACATATTTTTCTTTTCTTATTTAGTTGCACTTCCTCTCTTGCCATAAAAGTCCCTCTCTTTTTGTATTCATGCCTTTCAAGCTGGAGATTGCTGTATCTCTTTAATTGTCATAGAGCCAAGGGCTTAAAAATCCAGTTCTATTTTTGTCACTCACTATGTATCACTCTCTACAGCTCTCTGATCATTTTTGCTGTTTTCTGGACTCTTTCCATTTTCTCCCTCAGTCTTTCTGATAGACGACTAGCTGCATGTAAAATTCCTGGCAGGCACACTTAGGGTAAGGTCATCTACAGATAGATTTTCACATTCCTTCTTTTTGACATGATGTATTTGTGAAAACAGCTTAAAATCATTTTGTTTGTATCACAAACAATGCATTTAGTTCTTTTACTCTGTGCTCTCTCAGGCATTATAGCTCTAAGATTAATCAGAATAAATGCTTGGCATCCACTACTTCTGTTTATGCCAGTTGAAGGTCTGTCCCTTTTATTTTCTGGAGGCTGCTTCAATTTATGGCTGAGATTTTGTTTATTTTTTTAATGTGCATGTGTTCATGTTCCTTCACTGATGCTATTTATCACTTTTCCATGGCTTTCTTCTTTTCCTCTTTGAAATGGAATTCTGTGTAAAGACCCCCATCCTCCAGTGAGAAACCTATTAGTCCTACAGCTGAAATAAGTCAAAGCTCCAACTTTTCCAGCTGAACCTTTGGGAATAAGGGCAGAATCATAGACTTGAATGTCAAAGTACTTGAGGACTGTATCCAGGCTATATATGGTAAAACAACCCAGGCAATACTCTGAATTCTATGCTATTCCTGAGACTTAGCCACATCTTGCCCTCTGAGGCAGTTTTCCCTCGACCTGAGCTCTGGTTCCTTAAAAACCCTGCACACACTGGGCTGGGCGATGCTCTGACAAGGTTCCTGGGGCCCTTCTAAGGAAGCACCCTGGAAGCATCTCTCTCACCCAATGTACAAGGGTAATGAAGGTGCATATATGTATCTAGACTTTGGTTTGGTGGCTATATAAAACATATGCTGGGCACTCTGAACCCTTGAAGATCAGGTTTATTAGATAATATTGACATATTATACTGAGAGCGTGGCAAGCCTGAGGCATTTCTTGGATTATGACTCATTCTGGTTTTCCATTTCAGCAGCTCCAGGTTTATTTTGGTGCCTTAACCAAGTGTTTTAGATTTGTTTAACTCTTTTCATTGTAGGCTTTCTAGTTTACTTAAAATTTTCTAGTAGAAGAGAAGTAAAAGACAGGAGAATACAGCTTTTGAAGACCTTCTGAGACGAATATGAAAGTACCAGTATGGTCATCTGAACACTGAGAGCTGATAGACCAGGGCTTTGTTTTTCTCTATATATAACTTCTGGCAAGACATCTGTGCTTTTTGTGCTATATTGTATTTATTTGTGTGACTCATTCCTGATTCATTGTGTGGGAATGAAACGATGCTGTTTTGTCAAGCTCATGTTTATTAATCCTGTGAAACATATCAGGGAGCCCATTTGCCTTTATAAGTGCCCAGTGTGCCATCTAAAACCCTGTCAGTGTGTGCTGCACAATACTGTATACATAACGTCCAACTGTATCATGAAAATTCAAACTCTCCTTTTCTCTTGGATTTATTTTAGAGTCCACACCCTGATGACATTGTGTGAGTACACAAATTCTCAAAACCAATATATTAAATATATTTGGTCACCTAGTTGCTTCATTGGCATAGCTTTGTAATAAAGATTTGTAATAAAGAAAAGTATAGTTCAGCATGCTTGGTAGGGAAAGCTCTGAGGAATGTGAGAGCTGTTTTAAGTAGATAAAACACACGTGTTGTGTGTGATAAGATGGATGCAACTTGCATCTTCACAGTGAGTTTGAAAATACAGTAAGGGCTCAACTCTGGGATCACCACAAAGTCTGACAAAAGAACAACATATCGAGTTGTTTCCTGGTTCTTCTCTTGCTCCAGTGGAGAGTCTATATTTTGCCCAGTCCTTGATTTGCAGTAGATCAAGTCAATCATATGGGTAGGATCAAAAAGCTACCAGTCCTTTCCCAGCTCACTACCCGCCCATCCCATTGTTAGGAAGGAGAGGACTGGTTTCCCCATTGTGTTGTCACCTGTGATGATCTTTCTTAATGCTGGGAGGAAAGCTGAGGAGCAAAGGGACACAGAAGAGTCCATTGCTACCCACAATGAGCACATAAACGTGCCCACAACTGTTAGAAATAGCAGCACAACCTCTACCACCAGACATTCTACAGATTGACTGGGATGTATTTTACTCAAAATGCTCAGTTTGCCTGGGAAGACCTCCTGTGAGAGCCTGGCCAGGAGGCATCTTTGAAAAACATGTGAGAATGCAGTTTCAGCACAGCGGTTGTGCAGTCCAGCTGTTCCTCCAACAGGTGTCAGAAGAAAAAAAGGCTCACCTTTACCCGTCATACATAGAAGAGAGATTATTCTGATATTTTTAAAGATACCACTTTAAGACAGGCCTCTGAGAAAAAGTCTTTTCTTTCTGTTCTGTTCCATTCAGAGACATTATTTCCAGATCACTGTGACATGAAAGAGCATGTATTTACAGAGTATTACAGACTGTCTCTGACAAAACATAGCTGAAGGCAATGTAATCTGGAGAAAGATGCCTCATAAATTCCACCCTATCTCATGACCCATCCAGCAAAGGTGCTTTTGTTCAGGCACTGTTCAAAAAACAACTATCATCATGTAGACGAGAAATATTAACAATAGTCAATGTGAGCACGTACAAAGAGCTCACCAAGGAGTGGGTGGAGAGCAAAACTCTAAAGAAAATTTGGGAACAGAGATGAAGCCTGACATGATTAAACAGAAGCATGATTTTGTAATTAGCTTGTTCTCAGCAGCCCGAATCTTTTGCTGCTTGCTCTGTACAAGTCAGCTGGGCAGTGGGGAAAGCTGGCCAAACATTCCTATGTTTTCAGAGAAGTGCCACATGCCTCCACTGCGTGCAATGTTTGAAGATGCTGCAAAGTTATTTTTCCTGTAACATCTTCAAAGTATGACTAACAAATAAAGAATCAGGAGAATACAGTACTGGCTATGCCACCCTTCCCACCCATAAACTTGCTCTCTCTTATCTGCCCTGGCAGCGTGTGTGCTCCGGGCACCCGCGTCCTGACGGCTGCAAGAAAGCAGACGCCGTGGCAAAAGCAGGTAAAGCAGCACAAGCCAAGCTGAAGTGGTGACGAGGGGCTAAAAATGAAAGGCAGGGAAGGCAAAAAGCCTGACATCAAAGCAGCATTGTCTTTCCCCTTTGGACATGATACAAGTCTCCACTAATAACCTGTATAGCAGGGATTTATAGAACGCAGTCTGGATGGAGAGGAATTTTGCCTCTTGTGTGCTCTGGGTCAGTGGGTTTTACACACAGTGTCCAAAAGAAGCTGAGCATTGCCTGGATTTTATGTTTCCCAGGTACAGAAGTTACAGGAACAACGAATCTTATCTGTGTTTTTATCTCAGCATGCCTGGCAGAGAGAACGGGGCTTGGCCTTTGGAGTCCGCACACAGCTCAGCCAAATACTTCATGTCAACTCAAGTTCAGGGAAAGCAAAGAGAGATTCAGCACAAAGAAGTTGTTTACATTCTCGGGCTGCAGGTGGAAATCGGGGTGGCTCTGTCTTTTGAAAGCCTGAGGAATGAAGAGGTTGAAGGGCTGAGAGCACCTACCTCTGTTCTTTGCTACGCGAGATGGACTTACCTGGTCTGATTTCTCTGTGAGGAGGATTTGAAAGATATTGAAGTAGAAATCCATATGTTAAAGACTCCCTGCGAAAGAAGAAATCTATGGTTTATTAGTTGTATAATGCAGTAATTAAGGTTATCTACTGAAACAGTATTTGTTGCTCTATTAATGGTTGAAGAGTTTGATAGTGAAAATGAGCTGTTAAGGTATTTGTTTAAAGTTTCTTGATTCTAAATTTCAAAGCAGGGTGTCAGCTCTGTCAGCACATCAGTTAGGATCACTGAAGACCTGTTGCTGCAAAGCTCCTCTCTGCAATCTGAACTGAGGAGGGCTGGGGACACAGGTACGGTAACTAAAGCAGAAGCTGGGGCCGAGTTACAAGAGAAACACTGATCCCTGAATTCTGGTTTTGGACAGTAAGAGAAAGGAGAAATAACATTAAGCATTTTTGCATTGGAATGTGCTTAAGTGTGTCTAGCAGGTGAATTTTGGAATTAGTGATCTATCCAAGTCCGGTTTGCTTGCTTCTGACTCCTCTCACGGCTAAGGGGGATACTGGCGGTCTTTGAAGAGCTCTAGGAGCAGGTCAGGTTTGAAAACAACTCTACTAACTGTACGGGTGGTTGGTTAAGCATTTTAATTCTATTCATCCGATCAGCATTAAAGATTGAGGACCCAGTCCGTTCATTCAGGAAAGGCAGTCTCCCTGTCCACCAACTCCATCTACCAGCACAAGTTCGAAAACACCATAGAAGCTCTTTTATGCCTCTGGCAATGCACCACATTGCGTTTATGACAGGCAGGTAGTTGTTTTGGGTACGCCAAAAGATGAAGTTTAACGATTTATGACCAGATAAGAGAGATGTAAATATTATTTGATGGGAGCTGGCCAAGTGCCGACCTGATGCACAGTTATTCGTCAGCGTTAACTCCAGGGACTTAACAGAAAGGTTCAGCCACTGCCAGGAGAACAGAGTGGTGGCCTCGGGGGTGGCTGTTGTGGTTCCTGGTTCCTCTTCACTCATTTAAAGGGAATCCTTATTTTTAACTGTGGGGTTGCAGTTTCATTTTGTGGGATGTAAAAATGTTTGCAATTTTTTTCATGTGGCTGTGTGACACCATCCACATCTAAAGTTTGTTTTATGTGAGGCTTGATAGACTGCTGTGTTCTTAGGCTTCTTGGATGTTAACTCTGGGTTCATTTGGCTGAGCCATTTTTGCTGAAAAAATGGCATCTTACATACTTTTGATAAAACTTGGTCTTTTTAAAATTTTCAGCGAGGTGGGAACAGTTAGATTATTTGTATTGCGTGCCAGTAAAAACCACAATATCCTACTTTTCCCCCCATGCTGGCTGGTTAGGCCACTTCCCTGTGATTTGCAGGCTTTAATTTCCAGCCTCCTGAGGCTGAAAGAGCCAAGAACACAGAAACCAAAGCTTATTTATAGAGTGGTTCTGCTAACCACAACGATATTGTGCAAAGATAGAGAGCACCACAGACTGTTTTGGTCTCAAAACTATCAATACATGCTGACTGCAAGGATATGTACTTTGCAAATTGTGGATATTTTAGCTGGAGATTTATCAGCTCAGCTCAACCAGAGAAGAATTCTTTTTTTTTGGGTGAGAATAAATGACTAGAAGCTAGAAGCCAAAAGCAGTCTAATAATATAACGCATTATTCCCACTTACAGGGATGGCTTATGGTACTTCTAACTTAAAAATTTATCAGGGGGTTTTGTTGAGGCTGTTTTGTTTGCCTTGCTGCTAAACAACAAGGGAGACAAACTGCTCAGCTCCTTTTGGAACCACCTTCAGAAAAAAAATCTTTTAAAAAAATGAAGCGAACAAAATACGTGTCCAAAATGTTGCAGCAGAGTCCTCAATACTATGACTTTTACATCCTGGTGCCCAGATTTCATCTTGGCCCAATTTCTAAATATCTTGGTTTACAGCCTTTTGTCATCAGGCAAGGAGACAGTGAGAGCTTATTGGTCCTAATTCCTTGTTAGAAGAAAGAAAATGTAACTGTCTTTACGAGTGCTTTCTCTCTGTTTCATTGCAGAACATTGATCTACAGCCTGTATAAATTGTCTCAGAGTAAAAAAGAATATTGTACACATTTAATTTTGTTTTCCAGATATATGGAGTGTGCTTTAGGACAGCTTTTAAAAACTGACTTACCTTTTTTTCTTACAAATAGCCAAGCCAGAAAATCATTGCTGGAAATAAAACTGGATTTCTATAGGCATGAAGCATGCCAAATGCTACTGCCTAGTTTGATTTTGTATTTCTGTTTATACATTATCACTAACACACCACTGTTTTTTTAAATTACCTCGTGTCCTGCAGGATAAGATAGTAACATACTTCCCTTTGGCTTTCAAGCTGTAATTAAGCTGGGCTTAGTTTACCATTTTAATGAGGAGAACTCCCTACACAATTCTCTGTATCATGCATAAACACAGATTCCTGTTTATTCACACTGAGAGATCTGTTAGTGCTGTATTATACTAACATCTGCATCTTGAAACAAAATGCACCCATTTTTAAAAATTCGTGAATGAATAGCATGTGTAATCAGCTCTATGGAATATTAAGCCGATGCAAAGTTCAAGTGTAAACAATTAGGTGAAGCCACCTGAGGTTATTTAATTAACATTCAGAAAAATGCGAACATGTGGGGAGAAATATTCCTGTACCGCTTTGACACATTTCTTTGTTCTTCTACCCATCAAGATACAATCCCTACACAATGGAAGTCGGGGGATTGTTTAATGTCTGGGTAACTGAGAATAGAATTAAGGCTATACCGCCTGTTTATGTCTCTTATATCTCGGATCTGTCAGGAATGCGCTGCAGCCCCGGTCTCGCCGGCTCAGCCAGGCTGCCTTCCCGTGGGAGCCGGGAGGTGATGGGGAGGGAGAAGAGACAGCCCCAGCGCCCTCCCGAGCATGGACTGGGCGTGTGGGTCCTGCAGCTCAGAGGCCCTTCCAGCTCCCAGGGGTGAGCGCAGCCCTCCTGAGCTGGATGCCACAGGACTTCATGTGGGAGGCAGCGCTGGCGCAGAGGGTGGAAACGCTTCCTCCCCGCACAGGCTGCAGTGACTTGAGCTGCGGTTCTTGCACTGAAGTGAACACAGGGACCGCTCCCCATCTATTATTTTGATGCAACAAAGTGATGTGAGATGTCAGAAGGAAAAGTACATGGCTTCATGAAATGTTCTATGACTGAACTGTCTCGATTTACAGCAAGAGACATGGCCGTGCTTAAGTGGTGCTATCTAAAGAACCTGCTTTTAGCAGGCAAAGTTTTTATTTAGAGACAACTGAATTAATGGGAAAGCATTTTCAAGTGGTGGTAAATTCTCAGTGAACACATGTAGCCATCTCTGAGAATATTTTTATTGAGATTACAACATTGAAGTAAAATACTGAACTGGTGAATGCCAGAGTGTGAACAGTAGGTTAAAATTGATCTTCCAGTGAGAAAACGAAAGATGTTCCATTTACAGAACAGAAGAAAAAATACAGAAAAATACAGAAGAAAATAGAAAGTTTTCTCCAAATGCCTTCATTATAGAGTGTGTGTGTCTGTCTCCATGAAACAACTTTTGGAGCTGCTGGAGAACTATGGCACGGAGACCCCTCCAGCCTCAACATTCCCTATAAGCATATGTTTAACTTAACATTTTGCCTAGAACATTTTCATTCTCTGAATGCTGGCAATATTTTAGCATCTGTGATGCTAATTTGTATCCACGGAGATGTTTTTAATAGTTTGATAGGAAAGAGCGTTAGGGTTGTACAATATGAGATGGGGGTGTAACTTTCTCAGGGTCCTGTAAAAATAGCAAATTTAAATTCTTCATGAAGTTGGGGCATTCCTTGAGCAGACATTGCCTTGCTTCATAGTAAATCAGCTCCAGTACCTTTAGTACACATGAATTTACCAAGAGCATGTCTCTGAAAGGTCAGCAGATTGCTCAGTCTAGTCAAAAAGTCTTTCCAAGTTTTAGATTGCACAAACTTGGGACTTGAGAAAGGTCCCCCTGAGTGATCCCCTTTTTATAAAAAATATTGTGTTGATTTGCCAGTGAATTTTCAGTATGCTTCTTCTTCTTGAAACATGTTGCTAAGACACACTGTCTTGTTTTCTGTTCACCATTCGGGCAACACCTCACCATGCACCAAGAAAATTGCTTTGAGGAGCACAGGCTGCTGACTAATCCAGCAATGATGAGCTGGTGTCCATGACCACTTACAGCACAAATGTGTCCACCAAGAAGGTGGGAAGCAACACCACTTAGGTTTTCTTCATCGATTGAGACAAGAATTTCATTTTTAGCCACGCCGTGCGTTGCGACAAAGAAATCCCGGGTCCCACTTGAGTCAGTATCAAACAGATTTGGCAGCTCAGTGCTGACACTGTAATCGTAATTTCCCAATGGCCTGTTGCAGTACTTTCCAGCCTCACATTGTTCATGCCTTAATCACTTCCCATCTTAACTATTCCTGCTGCCACTTTTGTGCTCTTAAGTCTCATAGCTTCTCAGCGTCCAAAGTTCAGGGGCTAAATCATGGACTTACTCAAGGAAATGGAAATGTCTCACCCTTCTCCTCAGGCACTTTGCACTGGCCTTCTACACAGCTTTAAGGGACAAGTCAAACTTTGCCCTTTGTCTTCCAAACCTTTCCTCTGAAATACAATGTCTACTCTGTGATGATGGCTTTGACCAAATTTTAACTGAGCTGCTCATGATGTTCACAGGGGCCAAATGCTACCACATTTCATATTTTTAGTTGGGAACAAAAATTCTCATGAACTACAAATGTTGCATTAGGCAACATTGTGAGAAGGAGTTCCCCAAGATATCTATGAACATTGTCTTCTGGACATGGTTTTCAGGAGATAGTGTGGGGATGGCAATGAACTCTAGATATCTTCTGGAGATCCCTGGAAGAATTTTGTCCTCAGTGGTATTATGAAACCCTGAGGTTCTCTCCATGGCAGCAGCTACATATTTAAGCAACAACAGCCATTGTATACAAAAAGATTGAGTGAAATCGTGGCCATCTTGAGTCAATAATGAGACATATAATAATTAAATATTTATTTCTTCCAAATTTAACTGTCTTGAAAGTGGAAATTCTATAATTTAGACATTTAGCCTAAGGTAGTTCCTCTACAGTCAGCAGGAGAGGCTCTTCAGAAGGTGATTTCGCTAGTTATTTTACATGTGTGTTTTATAGTTAGGCTGAAATGCCCCTAGGAGTCAATTTCTCCCCCTTCGGAGCTGACTTCTCTCCCTTGACTGTAGATAGTGTAAGGAACAGCTTAGAATAAAATCCAGCTGTTGTATGTCTGGTTTCAGTTCTGCATTGTCTTCCATGGTTTTGTCTGTATAGCCTTGGGCTCTGTCCTGCATTGTGCACTGTGTGATCCTGCCCAGACTCACCTTGATTTCAATGGAAGAACAGGTCGTGGTTTTATGCCACAATTCATGTTGCATCAACGAATTTATCTTTTTTTTTCCTATATTTTGCTAAAATGAAGACATTCAGCAGGTATAAATCAATTTTAATGCTATTTTGGTAGGAAATACAGAAACAGCCCGATTCATAGGAAATAACAGGAAATTTAAAATTCTGTGTTTAAAGTTCTAAACACACATTGTATACTTTTCCACAAGATGGAAAATCTTATCCCTGTAAAGCTCTGCTCAAGGTACAAACCCTCTCAGATGTTTGCTTTACTGTGAAAACCATTGACAAGGAAGGACTACACAAAATTCTAAACAGCTTACTTTAGTTAAGCTGTAATAGCTTTGCAGAATCTTAAAAATATTTTTAAAAATTAGGGTATATCAGAAAGTAATTGAAATCCATTTCCATTTTAACTCCTTCTGTCAGCACACTGTATTTCATTTCCCTTGTCTTTCACTCTTCAGCTGCTGTTTCTCAGTGGTTATTTCTCCCTTACCTCAACATGCGTTTCTCACTTGGGCCATGATTTTGTGAATATATTATTGCAAACTAGGCGTCGATTTACACCCAGCAGTTATTGTTTGGTAGGTTCTCAAGTAAATCTCAAGTAAATGAGATGTATTTACCAAAAATATTAGAGGTGTTTTACCAAATTTCTAACAAAATTTAACGAATTAATGAGTCAAAGAAAACTGTAGAAATAATAAACAGAAATGGAAATTATAAATTTAACTGCAAGAGATTCAGAAGCTATTGGATCATTAGGCTTTATGAGAGTCTTAAAAAGTGGCAGATTGTAGCAGAATGTAGAGTTTTCTACTTGCTTCCATCATCTCATGTTCATAAAATTAGTCATCCTTTGCTTCCCCTAGTTCTGCCTTACACAATAGATATAGACGAATCCACTGGGATAACCATGGAGTTCCAAACCATTGAACTATATTTATTTAGATTACAAAAACAAAAGCAGCAAACCTGACTGATGAACATCACAGACTGAAGGAACAATGCCTTTAGAAACATGCAAATAGATTTCCTTTAATTCTGGAAGGAGGTCTTTGAAATAAACAACGTGGTAAATTATTTAGCCTCTATTTTTTTGGAGGTTGAGCTTGCTAATGTTCCAGATGTGAGAGAACAGGAAGTTCTATCATTTCCTCAGAATATGTGATGTGTAGCCTTTTTTTTAACAGCATATTGGTAAAATAATAAGAGAAATAACAGTCATTCCCTTATACAAATATGTTATGGTATTAGCATTATTCATGACATCTCTTTTTGTGATTTTTTACTTTTTCCTCAGTAGCATAATTGTTTTCTACATTGTAAGAGTCAATCCAGCAATAGAGACCCATTTTTACTGCAAGTGGCGTGTGAAATCATTAGGATGATATTTTGAGAATATAATTACAGAATATTAAGCACCACTAATAATAATAAAACAGTATTACTAAAGCAATGGAATCTATGTTGGCTATCAATGATGATTATTAGTCCATATGCAGAAATATATTTTCCACTACGGGTACTGTAAAATGTTGTGTGGAATCATTTATCAGACAGGTTTCTCCATCAGTTTGTATCATTAGAAAATCCATGTTTGAAAGGAAAAAGAACATAATTTAAATTTATGTAGGTAACTGTAAAATTTTTTTGAGTCTGATAGCAGCTAAAATGGAGTAGCTGTTCAATCAGTAACTTCCTCATTAATCCAATGGATGAACTAATTATTTAATAGTGAATTTTCCAAGTTTTTATTGTTCTTTAGACTCAGTTCTTCAGCACTGTGCTTTCTTTATTTTCTTAAATACAGAAATAACTACAGTAAGCTCTTTCCCCACCAATATGTATTTCCATGTTTATGCATGTAAATTTTGTGTATTTTTCTTAAGAAAAGTAGCGAACATGAGAAATGCTGAACATCATCTTTTGGTCATCCTTTTTAGAGTCCCATTCTGCACTCTGAGTCCGGTTCTAACAAGAGAAGGACAGCCTCAGGTCCTCAGGGTTATGGATGCCAAGCTTGCAAAAGTTAGCTGAGAAAACAGGACGAGCAAATCTGTAACAGGGACAACACTGTCCATAGGACACTAACTGTTAACAGAAGGAAGCAAAACAGTATTAAAAATAGCTAAAAACACTGTCATTTAATCAGCTTTTGCTCTGCATTTCTTTGCAATCTGATAATTTTACTGATTCCATAAATGCTAGGAAATCCTCCAGGAAAGGTAAAACTTGAATTATGCATGAATTTACACATCCTGAAGAGTAAAAGAGCCAAGCCAACATCTTTCAGAACATCTTTCACTGGATCATATTTTTAAAAATACTACATCCTATTAGCAGTCCCCGTTTGGTCTTAAAATATTTACATTCCAAGATAAATGTTGACCTAGTGAATAAACAAATTTCTGTGAATGGTTTTCTAGATAAAGACATGAGTGAGTGTCCCAAACACAGGAATCAAACTAATTCACCAGTAAAGCTTACAGGACGAGGATTCCCCTGAGTCTGGTGAGATTTAAACCTGATCATTATTAAACATAATTTGTTTAATTTAATCTACTGAACTATACTTAGATTGTGTTTACTATAACTGTCATTATTAATTATTAGGCATGCTACGGCTGAAGTTATGTGAATTTTGGGCAGTATTGATTCCATAAGAATTCAAAATCTAATTCAGGTACAAGTTGCAGAGAGAAAGATGGGCTATAGTCCTGCTATAGTGCCAAGCCTGCAAGGATGCCCTCCTGCCTTTGTGACCAACCAAGCCTGACAGTAGGTATGTGGTACCACCAATAAAGCAGCTGTAGTGGAAAAATATCAAGAAGTGGCTTACCAATGCCCAGCTGGAGCTGCACTGAGCCATGAATTGCACTGAACCTGAAAAAATTTTCTAGTGTCTGTTTGTAGTCCTGTAAATGTGTGGGCTGTTTTAGTATAGAAACCAAATTTTGCTTTTCTCCATCAGCAGAAACCTCCGACCTGGGCATTTCCATGTTACAGGGTAATAAAATGATCATGCAAATAAAATGGAAAGGGATAGAATAACTCAGTGTTACATTTGAAAAGAACAGAATATCAATTATGACTATAAGTACCGCTTAATTACCACTTAGGATTATTTCAAAATGCATACTTACCTGCAGAAAAAAATGTACTTAAAACACTGCAATATGGCAACACCTTCAGTTTTGTCTCTGATTCACCTCAAAGGGACTTGTGCTCTGGAAGGTGCCAGTACTCCTTAAGTTTGCTAAGATATATTTCGAGAAAGGTGCTCCATAGAAGTGCTTAACAGACTACCAATAAATTAATGGACTATCAGTAAAGAGTCTATCATAAATTGCATGACTTCCACGAGCTTCCCAATGGCCTACTGAAAGTTGTGCTGTAATAAGGCAAAAGGGGCACACACACCTGCCAATAAATACTGCTTTCTTGTCATGAAGTAGAGCAATGCAAGAGATAAGGACGTATTTTGGACACCCAGTGCTATCTCAAATGTCACCTGCAATTGCACTGATCACTCCAAAGACTTCATAAAACTGAAGCTGTTCTCGGCATTGGATATCGACAGTACAGATACATTCATACTTGAATGTGCTTTGAGTTACTTTGCGGTGTTTCATGAAATACAAAAGAAACTGAGCCACAGTAACATAAACCAGGGCCGGTTTAGGGAAATCTATGACATTACTCTGAAGTTAGTTCAACTTTCAGAATAACTTGCTTCCCCAAAGGTCCACTTTTAAGAACTGTCTTAAAAACAGGAAACTATATTCAGCAATCCTAAAAACACCTTGGACCATAGCAAGGAAATAAATAGCTCCTTTCCACTCCAAGTTGTTGGCTGTGCTCATGCATTGTTTTTTGGCTGGGTTAACAGCTGTGAAGAGAGGAATATTTTCCAAATGCAAATATAAAAATGCCCTTAGGATGCAGACATTTTTGTCGCTCTTTGGGAACAGTGCATTCTGTTTTAGATATTAAAAATTCAGCGTACAGCACATAGTTCACACCTATTCACTAGGTTTCTAATGGTGGTTGGCCTAAACAGCACTGTGCGTGGCAAGGATATAAGGAAGGAAAGACGTGATGGAAATTAAATGGCTTCTAAATATATGGTCTTCACGGAATTATGTTTGGACACTCTCATTCTGTTTCCAGTCTTTCTCTTGGTGAAGTTAGTGACAAAACTAGTGACTTCAGTTGTATACAGGCAAAATCCTTTGCTTTTAGCACAGTATCTTGGAAGTCTTCATGTTTAAGACAGTAAGACATGTTTTATTACCCTGCAGAAGAGGATAAAACTCCATGAGTCAATGTTCTCTGCACTAAATCATCTTCTTGTTATGAAATATAATGTTCTGCAAGTCCTGAGTCATTAAAAAATAACAAGGATCCCCAGCAGGAATTTTGCTAAACAGCCAAAGAATAAACCACTTAATTTTTAATGGAATTGTAAATTTATTATCAATTAGATTTCCAGGTCTTGTTTAAAGAAAAATTGAAAAGCTACTCATGATCTATTTTGTTCTGATTATTAAGGTACTGAAATTTTCTGGAAGAACAGTTTTCCGTAAGAAAATATGATTTAATGGTATTGAAAAATATCTGAGAAGATTTATATTCAGTTGAAACTGCTAACAGAAGCCATTCCAGCTTTTCATACTGCTTGTCCTATTCACTTTGTCCTATTCACTACCTCTTTAGCAGCTCTATTGAGTTAGAATAATAATTTAAAAAAAGCCTTTGCCATAAAGGGCAACTTTATATTTTCCCTTGTTTCATCAAATTCAGAGGAGAAAAACTGGATATTTGATATTTAGTTTTAAGGGTTTTTTTTTCTTTGATTTTACAGAAAGAAAAGTGCACGTCCCACCCCAAAATATTTGCTAACCCAGAATATTAAGAAGAGCCAGGTTAAGAAAAGCCAGGTTAAGAAGAGCCAGGACATTCTGAACTTCCACACAATCTTGGCTTTTAATCTCAATAAAAACCTGCAAGGAGGTAAGAATGAAAAGTTAGTGTCAATAAATAAAACTTTTTCTTGACTTCTTTCTCTCAGATTTGACATCAGTGCATACGTACATACATACAAAACATACATAGTTTTTCTATCTAGAAACTGATGTCACTCTGTAAGAAATTAAGAAAGCATATAAGTGCAGAAAGCTGTATTAGCATTTACAAGCGCCAAATTACATAAATTCTAGAAAATGATCGCAAGAGAGTTGATTTTATGGCTGCTTGCAGTTTTTTGTGAAAGGTGAACCAGCTGCTCACATTGATGGTGGAGACACTGCCTCTTTGGTGACCCTTGCAGCAAGGCTGGAGCATGGCAGAGGTTCTTACCGCAGGTGTGATCTGTGAAAGCAAGAGGCCGTATGTTAATATTCACATTGCAGATGCATTTTGCTCATAGTTTCACACCTTCTCCTCTAGCATTCTCCAAAGGTTGCCTTAAAGCTGTGTCTGAGTCTGGACTTCAGTATGCGCTCAGGATCGTGTTTTTGCACAGCATATGGACAAAGACAGAGAGGTGAACAGCCAGACTCTTAATTCAGGCACCTATGTTTCTTTATAAGCCCAGTTAAGGAACTAGACTTCCCTGGGCAATCAATGTAAAGCCTACCTGCATTATGTAGGTGCTCAGACACTTAGGCCCAAAAAGGTTACTTCGGTACCTTTAGTGGTGTTGCTACATGTGATGGAGCTACAGTTTTTGGCTAATTAAATCAGTTCAGGGCTTCTCCATGGAAGGGCCTGATTTGCTAGAAGTGGTCTGAGCACTCCCAGTTCAGTAAAGGATAGCAATAAACTACCTAGGGAAGAGGGAAAGGCAGTGGCCACATTGTCCTGATGACCTGGGGGTAAAGCACTTGCCTGGGAAGTGGAAGATCTGATTCCAGTTTCCTCCACATCCTGAGGAAGTCCCAGCCCCATCCCATTTCCCAGCCTCTATGCTAGGCTGGGATGGGGTCACACTCCATCCTTCCTATTGCAGATAGCCTACTGATGGCCCAGATGAAGATATCATGAACCCCAAGAAAAGATAGGCAAGAGGGCTCCCATGTGGCTTGTGCTGTGTTAGGAGTAGGGAATCTTGGTTTCTGTTTTCTGATTAGGAGTGAATATGTAAACAGCTTGGGAAGTAGGCATCAGAGTCTAAGTTACCTCTAAATGAGTAATGTCTTTTCTGGGCAGTACCACCACCTGTGTTTTGGATTGATATGAGTGATTCAGTGTCACATCTGCAATGTGCCTGCTCTTCTGAATACATCACCACTGTCGGTGAGATGAATATGTCCATTTTGGCCCATTTAGCAAATTACCAAAAGTTATGGTTAATAACCACAATATGAAATCATGAGATGACTAATGAGTGAAGATTTTTTTTGGCGAGAATGTCAAAAGGCATTAAACATTTTTCAGAGATAAGAAATGTAATGAGCCTTTGGGCTGCCATTAAAGAGCAGTGCTAAGGCAAGCAAGCAAGAAAACACTTGCATGCTCCTTCCAAAATGAAAAGAGCTGAGGGGTTCATGCATCTCTTAAATTAGTGAGACAAGAGAAACTCATGCTGAATTAAAAAAGAGGGAATAAAGTAGCAAAAGGTTGTCCCTTTTGGATAACTTATTTACTCGTATCTCTATTCTTTTCTTCATCCTTGTCCTTCTTCCCTTCTGTTCCATCTTCCTCATCAGAGGGGAGCAGGAGGTACGGTAATATTGTGATTAGTCCAGAGCATGAAGCAACTTTAGTCTTAAATGCCTGTATGGGCTTATGCATGTGTGCAAGTGTGCATATTCATGCACTTGTACAAAATTCCATCTGATGCTGACAAAATATATCCGAAGGAAGGTGTGATGGTATTTCCTCCTTTTGTTCTCTAGGAGGGCAAGGCATTTTTTTCTGCACACAAGTGCTCCCCTGTTCCTGATGCTTTCAAAATGTGCTGTCCCACCCAAACGAGGATTGCATCCTACTTTTCTCCTCTGGGGACTGCAAGTTTTAACTTTTCGGGCTTGTCTCTACAAGTACCTTTACTTCCCTCTGCCTTCTTGTAGCCAAAGAGAGGAGAGAATTTGGTCCTGCATCCATTGTGTATTTCTGTATATCACCCACAGTCAACTGGTAATCTTGAAAAATCAGAGTACCTCTTAAAACCTGGATGCAACCTCAAGATGGGCAGGGAGGAAAAATCTGTAACTTTAAAGTTATGTTTAACAAATAATAAAAAACTTAACTCTGAGAAGTTGGTGGTGTTGTGCAATGTCAGTCTGTATCATCTGTTATCTTTTGAGCTTATGTCTCCAGGGCCTGCAGAGGTAGATACTGAGCCTGGGGCTCTTTCTGACTCAGAAAGGCACAGGGCCAGGAAAAATGGTAGTTCCCAGCCCTTATAAATGAGAACATGGGGAGAACTTTCTATTTACAGTAGCAAAGAACAGCTGACACTTGTTCTGGCACTAAGAAGATTATGAATAAGGATCCTACTTTTGTGAGTTCCTGAGCACCTTCAAATCTCTTTGACCTTGATGAAGAGGAAGAAGAAATTGTAAATATAACTGTCTGAAGATTCTCTGTGAAGTCCTTACATTCACATGGAACATCAGTGAGAAATGTCAGGAACTTGAGCATCCTCAAGATACCCCGACCTCTTTAGACTGTTCCAATCAAATAGGTTTTGCTGAAGCCAGCATAAATATTTTTGGATTACAAGCTTATGTTTTTATTAAATGACCATTGGAAGAAATGACCTTGTAATATGGGTGAAGTTGTATTGAATGTCTCAGATGATGAATGATGATATTATATTGTATCCGATTACATGGTTCCTGGAGAGGCATAGTTTGGCTACAGGAAGGGTATTTGCTTGGATATTTGTTACCATTTCCTTTTCACATTATGAAAACAAAAACTATGCAGATTGGCTGTGTATGGTTTGCATAAAAAGATGTGGTTGGTTTTCTGTTATTTAATAATGAAATACTATGTGCTACAATAATTTAAAAAATTTCCTTCTCCATGGCTTAACTTTATGCAGATTTCTATTGTCCTGTTTTGTGACAGAAAACTAAATGAATGTCATATCTGTTTTTTCACCAGTAGGGTAGTACCATGCTTTGGCAATTCGGTGTACTTTGCCTTTAGTTTATTTAGTCTTCTATTTTTTCAATTGTTTGTCATTGGTTATTAATAATGAATTATTAATAACCTAGTTAATTATTTTTTATATAAAATTCCCTGAATGGAACAACAGGCAGAACAGAGAAGTCGTGACTAACCTTCAGTTGTCTCTGGCTTTGACATTTGCCTCCTGCGAATCAATGATTTGCATATAATATATTTAAACTGCTGCTGTTTGATTTTCTGTCATCTCTTCTGGACCACTGTTGGCATGAACACTCATGACCAGGCCAAACAATGCCAAGATTCTCAATCACTTTTTTAGAAGTACAAATTTAAAATGCCGAAATCAGAGATAACAAAATGATGGAGAATTACTGTGTTATTAGATAATAACATCATCCAGATAGAGTGATTTGAGATGTGGTTTTGCTTTAGCAAAATAAAGAGAAAGTGTATTCTAAAGATTTAAGATGTGAGGATTATGCATTTTGTAAAGATGTTGTTCAACTTCATTTTAAATGAAGTGAGATTTTTGAAATTGGCGACCTTCTTTTTCCCAGCAGCAGCTCAGCAGCTTTTTGCTCTTCTGTTCTGTGAGTCTCTTGCTTTCCCCCCTACCCTCTATGTTTTCATACTTATTTATTTTTTTTCTGTGGAGCATCTCCATCACTTCTGCAGTCTCTGCTTGTCTTCTGAAGCCCTTGCATGCCAAGTACTACTGCTGCATGGGGCAGGCTGCTGGGAAGAAATGCACATTGTGAGAGCAGCTTAACTGGTGAGTAGGGAAGTAGCATTACCCTGATTTCAAAGAAGGGAAAGGCAAGCACAGAGGTGGCATTTGAAAGCCATACAAGAAGTTCAAAAAACTCCCAGATACTGGATTGACGACTAAAAGCACTAGCTTGACTTTTTTGGTCCCTTTATCTTTCCTCCCACCTTCTAGGAAGATGATCTAAAAAAAATCACCGTAATATAGACACAGTCTCTGTCAAGTTTTGGCTACATGAGGATATTTGGAAAACTTTGTGGCAAATGTCTTTGTGACTAAGAGCCTGTAAAAACTTTTGCACACTGAAAGCAGCATTCTTTGAGGCTGAGCTCCTAAACAGACCAAACTGTCTTAATATCTGCCTTATAAATGTTTATGCTGACAATAAAACCTGTAAAGGAAAGATTGAATGGCAAATTCACCTGTATTAAGTGTTGATCTCATGGAAAGACATGTAAATCCACTTTCATAGGAGAACCTTGTTTACAGTGCTGGAGTATATAACTTGGAGGCTTTTCAAGTTACATTTTTTTGCAAGAGCTTTCTTTCTTTTCACTAGCTTCCTGAGAAAAACTTGTAGGCTGTCAGATATAAACACATATTTCAGTGGGAACAGTTTATATGAGCTTCATTCTAATGTAAATTTTCACCAGTTTTGCATTGGTGTAACTGCTGGCTCTGGATGAGCATCATTGGAAGTGAGATCACAGTCAGTCCCTGAGGAGTTGGAATAGGGAGAAAAAATGGTCAAGATACAATCATATAATAGTCGGAATATATATTTAATTAGGTATTTGTATATGTGTATGATGAAGTGCATATAATTTATGTAGAGAGATTGTATATCCAGACAGGTGAAGCTCTGATGTTCACATTTATCTGGTGCTGAAGCTCACTTTGGTCAGTTACTAACTTATATTAAGTTTGACTCAAGATTAACAGGACAGGGGAGCGGTGTGCTAAGGAGGGCTCTTCCCCCTTCTCGCTGTGCAGCACACATACTCTTGGCCCTATGGTCAGGGTCTGGCTGCACAGCCACATGGCCCCCTCTGCTCTTGGCAGAATTACATTATTGCACATGGTTTGTGCACCCAGAGCTCCCAGTGACTCCTGGTTGCCCATCTCTCGGAGGGGGAAGCTGCCCCTGCCAGGCCCCAGCTTCTGCCCTTGAGCCAAACCCACCCCAGCCAGGCTGGAGGGCCTCGCCATGGCTACTTTTCAAACGTCGCTGATATTTTAGCCTGGATGTATTAGCTCACATTACTCCAAATTCAATCTGATTTCCCATCCATTTTCCTCTCTTGGTCCCTGTAGGTTATTTCCTTGTTTTCACAGCACGCTAATCAGCTCCATGCTGAATTAACGCTCTGTTTACCTTCTAGTCCAGATTGTTAACAGCATGACCCTGCTGCATGGAGTTCAGTGGCTTTTATTAGGTTTAAATCGGTCCTTTAATAAGGCTGCTCCTTCCTATCAAAGCCTGGGAGGTTGACTTCATTTTTCTCCCTTTGTATCTAAAGCAGAAAAGTCAGAAACACCCGCTACCTCTAGCATGGTTGCATTTCAAGTCAGCACAGGTTTGCTTTGATTTCTGGGATTTCCACTGGGTTTTTCAGTCATAATCCCTTGTTCAAGCAGCCGTTCTTTTTTTTTTTTTTCCTGGAAAAGGAAAACAAATGGCCTTTCCCCTCCTCAAGTCTTTTGTACAGCTCATAGAATAGTTCTTTGCAAACTGGCTAAATGTGAACGTTGGAGGACCTGGATTACTTGCAGTTACTGGAATGAAGCTGCTAATCTCTTCCTGCATCTGATTTATATGTAAATAGAAAGGAGGTGCCTTGTAGGGAGTCCAAATAGGAATCCCTTCTGTTATAGGAAGCCACAGCTATGAGTCACTCTGAATGAAAAGCTTAGTGAAAACATCAACATCCCTAAAATATCTTGGGAAAAAAAAATCCACGCAAAAGAAAATTAACCTGCTGATTCTAAACCCATATTACAGGGCTGCTTTCTTCTGAATGTTCATTCCCTTTGCTTGAGCTAATAACAGTGCTTTACTACAAAAAGTGATTTTAAATTGTACACAAAGCCAATCCTTTGAAGCTTAATGGCAATGCAGAGATGAGTAAAGCTTTCATGTGCTGTGCTCTCAGAGGATCACTGGCATGAACAAACACTGCAGAATAAAAGTGATAAGCAAAATAGGAGCATTACAGAGCTACTGTGAAGTTTATGGCTTTATTGAGATGCCAAACTCCTACACATAAAAGCCCCCCACTGGAGTCCTTTAAAAGTGAAAAAAAGTAGCTCAACTAAAATTCTCAGTGCCATTTAACTATTTGTACTTTTGAGCTCTCCCCTCAGAAAATGCTATTTACAGACTCAAGCTACTCTCCTTGGGTTCCTCATCCTTTTTTGTTAAGATATTTTTCCTTTTTTCGTTTCTTCTACTTTTTGATGCCTCTACCAGAAGGGCCTCCTCTCCAGGCACAGCAGTGCTGGGCACCCTCACCTCTGGGCCACCAAGAAGAGCCAGCAGCTAGCTCAGTATGAGCATGACCAAGCATGGAGCTCACTGCATCTGTATTTCTCTCTTCTGCCCTTCTTGGGTCAGGTGCTGGTAAAACTTTGGTTTGCAATGCACAAGGAGATGCTCAGCCCTGTGAATGCTGCGGCTGTTGTAGGAATGGTGGAGGATGAGACCTCTAAGGGACTCTGCTGTAAAAGAGGGGGCTGTGAAGGTGTCTCCGAGGCAAAGTGCCACTTTAGCACAGGCTGAGCAGGCTGAGGTGGTGAAATCCCACCAAACTCATGCCTCAAAGTGCCTGTGGTCTTCTTCAGATCCAGTGCTGAAAGTATGAACATGCAGTCAGCTGTATTCATTTGCACCCTAGAGGATACCCTCAGGTAGATCCACTAGGAAGGTGTCCTGGAGTAGGTATATATTGCCTGGATTCCCTGGACATCTAGAAGTGTGAAGTGGAAATAGTTTTCTGAAAATGCATCCATGCTGTGAATATAGAAAATACTATAAGATATGTACACATAAAATATCTAAAATATTCTCTGATGTGCTCCACTGGAACACTGCTGCTTTCCAAAACACCAAAATTAATGTTGCCAAATCCAGGTGACAGCTCTTTGTCCAGTCCCTCTCTTCCTTTCTCTCCAGAATTCCTCCCACCACTCCATTTCAAGCAGTCTTGCTCTGGTTTTACTATCCTCTGTTTTGTAGCTGAATGCTCCAGATGCCTCCACCCACAGGTTTCTGTGTACTGGGCTTATGTTACTTGAGTTTCTGTATGTTTGTTTGTCTCATTGGCCTGGAAGCTTTTCCATGCACAAGACAGGAGTTAGGGGACAGCAACTGATCTGCAGTAAACTATAGCCATTCTACGTCTTTTGTTATTTTAGCAGAGCATCACCTGACCTTGAGCAATGCACAAACTGCAGAGAACACTGGAAATTCAGCTTAAAACCAAACCTGAAAATTAGCAGGGGAAATAATGGGAAGTGAACAGCAAGGTTTTGGTTACAGCAGGCTGTTCTTTCAGCCACAAGGCAGTGACTGGCAGGTTCCATGAACCTGTGTGGCTCATGGGGGGCAATCTGGACCAGCAGCACCTCCTTCCCCGCGTAGGAGACTGAAAATGAAGTAAAACCACCAAACCTCTGCTTGGGATTTTAACGATTCATGCAGACTTTATGTACCTGTTTCCTAAATTTTTAATAATTTCATTCAGCTGTTTTATTTTTTTAAGGTTGCTTCTTATTCTTCATCTTTGATTAAGATGAAAGTGACATTATATAAAACTATCAGCTTTTGTTTAACACAATATGTAATCACGAAAAGTCCCAGCATCTTTGTAATGAGTAAGAATGCCTAGATGTGGCTCCTATAAATATATAAATGTGTACATTGAAGTTTTCCAGTTCTCTTCAGGGGACTTTGTATGTTATACAGGAGGAACTTCCAGTCATTCAGTTGATGTCACCTGAGTTCCATAAATTAGTGTAAGTAATCATCACTCAGCAGCGCTATCAAAAATTAACAAAATCACAAGATATCTGATCTTGATTTTTTCAGTTCAATTAACAGGTCATTTATTTGATCATTTATTTGGTTTATAATCTCTTGGCCGCCACATAACTTGAAGCAGTATCACTTTAGCTGAAGAGGAACAGAAAATAAGGCACCAAATAAAAAAACTGTAAATCTAACCTAAGTTTTCTGTGTGTCACAGCCACTGTAATTTTAATTTGATATAGGTATGCCTGCTATTTAAACATCCCTCCTAATTTGATTATCGGCAAGATAAAATATGGAGCTATTTACTTGCATTTGTGTGCTGTATATGTTTATTTTGGCAACATTTCACAGCAGGCTTATCTTCAAAAATATCAGTAAGTGCTGTCTAGTATCTCAATGAACAAAGGCTAAATAAATCTAGCAGTTTTTATCTACTTGCCATTTGAATCACAGCTGTAAGAGGAGGCAAACTCCGGATTTTGGCCAAAAATTTACTTTAAGATGAAGTGGCCAGCAAACAAACCCTGAAGGTGAGGAATCCAGCCTCACAGTGACAATTAACATGCCCTGGCAAAACCCAGAGGTGTGG
The DNA here is from genome assembly GCA_028565335.1 of Limnodromus scolopaceus. Lineage (NCBI taxonomy): Eukaryota > Metazoa > Chordata > Aves > Charadriiformes > Scolopacidae > Limnodromus > Limnodromus scolopaceus. The sequence goes on from JAOXNO010000001.1 coordinate 27,244,310, forward strand.
TTTGAAATCCTTGTGTCCTTCTTGGAAACCTTCCCCTTTGTGCTCCTCCTCCTTGCATAGCAGTATTGTTAGTCTGATCTCTGTTTATTTTTCAGAGGCCTGATTTAGAAGCGATCCTCTAAAATATTTATGACTTCTAATACTTTCAAGTTGTTCAAAGAAGTCATGGAATGAAGTTTAGGTCCTTGGATTAGCCATCAGCTTGGGCTGAAGTCAGTGGAATTGCGTCAGGAACCAAACAAGTTTGTGACATTTGACATTTTTGGTCTAATCCTAACTTCTTGTTTTGTATCCTGCTCATGTCTGCTGATAGTTGAAGTATTTTTTTCTCTCAGGTTTTCTTCTGTGAGATTAATGATCGGTTTAGGGTCTCCTCTAATAACAGTTTGCTAAATGTTCTATAGACTGGATATTTGGAGTGGATATTTGGATATTTGAACTGTGTTAGACTGTCTACTCCTAAATCCTTTATTTGGTCATCATTTCTGCTTTGGTTTGGTACTCTGCAGTAGGTGATCTGAAATAACCCTTTGTCACTCATTCTGTGGCTGATGGGGTATAACAGTAGCCACTTTTTATAACACCCATTTTTTATAACATCCATTTTTCTGCAGTGGCAATTGGTCTCACAGGACAGAAAATTTTAATTAGATCTACTATCTTGTAGACTATATCAGATCAATGCAGTCATATATAAAGCGGTATGTCTACTACATGCATTTTTTTCTCATGCTGTATAGGGTATCTGGAAAGTACCTAACATTGGATCCAAATCCAAGTGAGACGGCTGATCGTTTACCCTTCTTGCAAGCCTGTATCTTTTTACTCTTGGAAAGATAATATGCACTAATGACTTCAGAAAAAAGAAAAAAAAAATCAAAAATCACGCACTAGATGCAGGAACAAGAGCATTAATGGTTTGTGGTAGTATGCCTTCCCAGTACTGCAGTAGAACTTGTGAGAACTGCAGCTAAAGCTGCGAAACTTCCTTTCATTCAGCCATTTTGACAAGATGGGAAGAAAAATATTAACATTCTTTGCTTCTCCAAAATATTTGGTTTTTTCTTTGCCATTGTAGCAAGGGTTTAGTCTTTCAGAATACGAGAAATGTTGGGTTTTCAATGGTTGCAAAGCCAAGGAAGTCCCTAGAGCTATGTTGGCTAGCACCAGCTGGAGGATCTTGTCATTACTGCATTAATTCTGACAGATGTTCACAGAAACTGTATTCCTGTTTAACTGAACAGCAACTCAAAGTACCACAAGGTGCTAGTTATCTTCCTAAACATGAGCATATTCAGTAATAGTTTTGATCGTTTTTAACCCCATTCACTTTATGGACTGAAATGCCAATGTATAGAGTTGTAAGTCTGTATTTAGTAAAGAAACAACCACAGAAATAAAGTCATATAGTTATTGAACTACTGGATTTTGCTAGAGGTGGTAGCTAACAGGTTCTCCATACTTGAACTCTTTAAGTCTAAACTCTCATCTCACAATAACTTATTACAGTTCAGACAGTACTTTCCAGTTCCACTATGGAGCTGGATAAATTAAATCTTATGGCTCATACTGCACAGGAGCCAGACCAGGCAACTGCAAAATTTCTTTCCAGCTTCAAAAAAATCTATAAGAACTGTAAACAGTAGCTATTTCTGAATATGTGATTATTTTGAATATATTATTAAGAATTTTTAGGAGGGTGGGGTTTTTTTTTTTGTTTTTGTTTTTGTTTTTTCTTTTGGTAATGGAGTTTGTAATCACTTAAGAGTCATGTTCTGTGTTCAGGCAGTGGGCAAACAGTGCATTACTTCTATTCCACTGGAGCTGACTGGTTAGCTGTGGTATTACAAATATTCCTGGTAAGAACTAAATGAAATAAACCGTCTTCTAAATCTGCTAATTTGGTAAGATTCTGCACAAAAAAGGGGTGGCCAAACCAGCTTCAGACACTTCTGTGGCTACTGGCTATGCATGCTAGAAGTGTATTTCTTTGATAGCCAACCCAAGGGGAAAAATCGACTAGAAAAGGGGTTTTATAATTGTAATTTCAATGTATTTATTTTGATCACTTTCACACAGGTGACAGTCAGCACTTGATGTATCTGTCCTCAAGTTGGGCAAAAAAATATTATCTGTAGCCCCATGGTTCCAAAGCCTCTTCAATTACTCTGTAAATTACCAGGCAGCTTTTACATGCATTCAGTGAAATCATTGAAATAAGTGTGGAAAAATAATAGAAAAATAATTTAAGAGTATTTTTAGAGTGTTTTCCATCTTTCTAATTCCTATCTACTTTAAACAAAATCACACTGAATGAATGATCAAATAACCTTTTTCTTTCTGTAAGAGTGAAGCTGCTGCCTGTTATTACTTCTGCTGATTCCTTTACATTTCAGGAAATCAGTCCTTCAGCTAGTGTCCCCAAGAAAAAAGTGGGAAAGGATCTAAAAAAATCAATTTATATAGTTGCTAAAGTTGTTGTTATTTCCACTCATATTCTATTTCCACTAATATTTCAGGTTTCACAAAGGTGGATTTCTTTCTTCCCTTGTATCATTTAAGTCAGGAGAGTTCCCAATCTTGCTCCAGAATTCTACACTTTTTTTCTCCACTGTCTGCTACCTAGAAAAGCAGTAGTAAATGTAGTAGTTTAAGCATCTCTGCATGAGAGGCTGGGAAGAATTCTGTTGAGCCTGTTGAGCTTAATTCAAAATGAGCATGTAGGTAAAATCTGTGCGAGGACAAAAAGAGCTAGGAGCCTCCTCCTGGAGAGAAGTCTTCCTGCACTCGTACTGTCAGCCCAAATACATGAATGAGGCCTTTCCAAGTGCTTTGGCTGGATTCCTTCCTCTTGGTGCCCCAGGCTGGGTGACACAGTTTGCAATGCCTCCTCTCTGCTGCTCTGGTGTTTTTTCCATGCGTGCACTTCAGCCTGACCACAAATGTAGCAGAACTATTCCAATAGATACAAAGAACAAGGAGAACCAATGGTCCAGAAAATGCCACACGGAAGCAGCTGTAACAACATCAGTGGTGGTATCCCAGGAGAGAAGGACATTTTTTTTTCCAGAAGAGGTGAGTCATTTGCTTTTTGCTTCATAGTGCTTGTTTGAGAATATTGCCCATGAATTCTGCTGCTGAGTTTACTTCCTTCCTACTTCATAGTAAAAAGCAATGGTAAAATATTCCCTAAACTCTTTAGGGTTTTAGATAATGGGATATTTTCCCCTTGTTAGAGAAGACTAAATAAGCCATTTCAACTGTTAGTTCCTCTAACATATTACTTTCCAGATGGGAAACTCTCTGTTGAGTCCATAGCTTTGAAACTTCTCTTTGGTAGAGAGATGCTATCTGTAAGTGCTGACTTTCAGCTTTCTTTCCTTAGCAGCAGTAACTAGAAAAACTACTTGAAAAGGAGACTTATTCATAAAATTCCACTGGGAAGGTGGTGACAGCAGCTTGTTCTTCCAGTGTCACTGCAGAACCCACGCGAAATGCACAGCTGCTCCGCACATCTCCAGCTGCTGCCCTCTGTGCACCACGCCAGATTCTTGGGCTTTCTCTTGATGGACCCCTTGGGAAGCTTATTTCAGGTGCTCTGTCATCAATGAACTTAAAATGCAAAGGAATCAGCAGAAATAGTATCATGCAAAGCACCTGGCTCGGAGAAAAGAGAAGAAATTTCTCTGCTGACGAATGGCTATTAACTGCCAGATTTCACAATGAGTTTCCAGAAGGAGTCAACATTCACCAAAAAGGAAAATATAATCTTGGTACTAACTGGTGAAAAAAAAGGTAATATGATTTGATTTTACACCGGTATTAACCAGAAGTCACGCCAGTGGAGTCAGTGATCCAGAGTCGATAGCGTGATGCTGGGATCTGTTAGATGAGAACAAGGAGCAATGTGGTTAACACTACTGTGAAGTAGATTGAAATAAAAAGCATAAACTTTACTGAGAGCCTTAATGCACTGAGTGCTGATCACACATTACAGCTTAATATTTGGACTTATTGGCATTTTAAGCATTGATTGTTGTAAAATTACAGTTTTCTCTCAAAATAAAGTGGAAAGCTATTATATATGGCTGTTTTCTCTCTACCAGCTCTTCCTAAGTGTTTGCCAAATACAGAAGCAGCAAAGTTGCATTTCATTTGAAGCATTAAATAAGTATAATAAGTGATTATTAGTGTTAAGATAATGCATGATAATTTTCTGACTGTGGAACAAGTATATGAGTGTTATTTAGTCCAGTAACGAGTAAGGGAAGAAAAAAACACATTTAATCACTTGCATGTGTACCTGTGTCTATGGGTATCTGTAAGCATAGATCCTTTGTTGTAATTTTAAGAAATACATGGACAGAATTCCTTCCTCCTTTAAAATAAGTGATGTCTGTGACACACTTCTTTTCAAAGCACAGTATTACTCAAGAGTAATACCTTTACCTTTGCTAAATGCATATGCATGTGTTTACACCACAGCTGCTACAATTCATAGTGGTATGAGGCTCCATTGCGAGGAGCAATGTGCCTGGACACCACTCTTCCCTTTAACCACACACTTGTAAACACTCCCATGGCAGCAAGTGGGAATGCAATGGCTTCTTTTCCCTTAAAGAGCTCAGAATTACTAGTTTTTCATTCTGTTTAGTTATATAAAAAAATAGAGGTATCAAAGACTCCAAGTGGTGTTATCAGAAATAGCAACATCTGTCTACTTCAAAGCACAGAGGGCTACGCGCCTTGCTCCTTCAAACATGGCACAGTAGGACAGGAGAAGCAAACAGACCCAAAAATCTTCAACTTGTAGCATCAGAGCAGGTCTAATATATATTTTCCTATTTAAAGCTCCCAGAAAGTTTCCTGCATTACTTGGGTTTGCTTGCACTCATAATAATGCTGAAAATATTTCTCCTGAGCACTGTCCCCAGCTGACTAATTCTGGCACAGGCGAGATGCAGCTGAAATAAGCAGACCAAGAGTGTTTGGAGAAAGCCTTCCCCAGGCGGGCTGAGGTCTGATGGCAGGCTGCCTCCCCATGCTGCTGGCCCCAGACATTTTCCAGGATGCTACAGGGATGAGTTGGGACTGGTGGCACAGTTGGGTTTTGCTTTAACTCCCTTTATCATCATGGGTGAAAATATGGTGCTTGTTCAGTGCTAGCAGTAATTAAAGGAAGATACTGCTCCAACTGAAATTCTGATTTCTTTGGGGTACACTACAAATCATAGGCAATCCTTAGGGCTGTGAATTGCCATGTGAATGACTAAAAAGGAAGGCCACTTTGCTGTCCAATCTTCATGCCAGTCCAAGTTTTCAAGACCATTAGCTGGCAAAAGGAGTTGCAAGTAAATGTAAGTTCTCTTTGTGATGCATTCTCTTTAAAAGTTGCCAAAACCACAAAAAGCCTATCCAGTTTTATTAGAGGGATGGAAGACAAGTGAAAAATTAAAAGGGCTTATCTTGGTTTTTTTCATCAAAAATCACTCAAGCTTGTTTGAACCAGTTTTATCGATGTGCTGTAGCCTGTGCTCTTCAGGGATTAGCATGTGGCACTGTATGAAGCAAACAGATGGAGCAGATCAGAGATTTTCCACTTTTCTTCTCGGAACTGTGGAAACATGGAAAAAATTAGCGCCAGAATGCAGATGGTGGAGAACCTCATGTGTTGGTTTCATGTGCATTTGCATATACTACACTACATGCATCAAGAACAATTCAGTGGCCAAGGGAATGCTATTTCATATCTTAAATTGTCCATCTTTAAACATGCTTTCTGAAATAATGTACCACAAAGAGGGGCAGAACATGCAGCAGGTGCCCTTTAATGGTGTATCATATTTTTCAAACATTGTCAATCTTTGCTCATTTGTTTTGCAAACAGGAGCAGCATATGAGAACATATATTTTCTTAAACAATTACTGTTTTAAGGATACAAAAATTTCTATTATTAGTAAAGGCATATCAAGTCAGCCAAACTGTAGATTATAAACACATGTGTACAGTAAATTAAGAAAACTCTTCCTATCTGGCAAATTTGGTCTATCATTTGTTGTTTTGCTCTCCTTTTATTTCAATACTTCTTTCCTCTTACACAGGAAACAGGAACTCAAGTGGGCTCCACCCCTGTGTTCTCAGCGTACCCTGGCAGCTGGAACAGTTCCACGTGAGCTGGTGGCATTGACTTGACCACTTGCCATGCACAGCGCTGACACGGCTGGACATGTGCCAACCCCCCATTGCCCCACGCTCACTGTTCAACACCAGTTTTCACAATCTCCTTTATAAACTGAAAAAAATGTTTTATAAAGCAGAAGAATTCAAGAATTCCCCGATCCGCAGCACTTGTTGTCATCAGTGCTCAAGACTTGGAGACAATTGGAGACAATATTCAGAAGAGTTTAGAGAGGAATTTTTCTTATACGAAAAAGAACCCAAATCACCTTCTAAAATTTCAGAGCTTCATCTACTGATGGTGTTTCTTATTGGTGTGAATGAGGGAGGTAGGGAAACTCTACAGTGTGTGACTACCTATGGTCACTCTGGTAGCTAGATAGAAATGCTTCAGCATTATCAAGAAATATTTTAGCCCTTTGCTCTCCAAACATTTTGCTGATTTTTAACCAGTATCAGTGTTTTTTGACTTTAATACTAAATAAAATGAAAAAATGAAACAAGTATCTTCTAACTAGCATAGGAGAACTAACAGTTCAGTACTGTACTAACACAGGGATCTCAGAGTTTCTTGATAATCATGGCACCAGACTCCAGATTCAGCTTTGGTCTCTTCATGGTGGCAGCATGTGACTGCCAGACCAATGTTCCAGTGCATTTTACTGGACTCTTCCCTATCTTTCACTTGTTTGCCACACAAAGTTTTCTCCTATTTTCACCCCTTTACAGCTGTTCCTCCAACTCATTGAAATAGATGGTAAAGACTGAGGCCCCTAGTTCTTCCTTGTGAGCACAGCAGCTAATGGTCTTGAAAACCTGGTAAAACTATTTTCACCCTGCAATGAGAATGCAGTTACACCAAATGCAGATACTCTTAAAGGGGACAGTGAAGGGTAGGGGAAGAAGAGGCAATTGGGGGCAGAAAAAACCTTCTAAAACTGAGAAGGTTTCTAATACATTGGCAACTATTTTGCTTTAAAAAAATCACCATCCTCTTCTTCCTCTTACCCTAACTTGTTCTGCCTTCCCTGAAGGTCTCCATCCCTGGCTTGTGTCAAGTGTCAGACCATGACCGATAACCACCTGGGTGATGGCTACTGTGGGGCAAAGGCTCTGTTGGAGGAGGAAGGTCAGGACAAGTGTCCAGAATGGACTGGGCAGCCTCTGAAATTGTTAGAAGGTCATGTCCTTGCAACTGGTAAATGTTGTGGATAGTAAATGAGTGCAGATCTGATTTCCTCATTCCTCTCTTTCCGCCCCAGTAAATCGGGAAAACACTTCCACGTACTTGCTCCTACAGGCAGATGAGAGCCAGCCTAGAGCAGTCCTGCCTGTAAGGGCCGTGGACTGCACTCTGAATTCTATCACTGCTAAGGAAGGGAAGAGGAAAGAGAGACAAGGATAAAGCAAGGCTCTGTCAGGGGACATTTTATCAGCTGATAAAGAATGAGCTGTCTGACAACTAGTTTATAGACTGCCTAAACCGCCTGAGATTACTCTTCCTCAGTTTCAGGAATGGGATCAGTTTGAAGTGTTTGCACAGTACAGCTCTCCAGAAGTGGATCAGATTGGGCCCTTGGGCTCAGATCCCAGGCTAGAGCATTTTAAGGAGGAGACACTGGTGAACTTTTAAAATTCTAGCTCTCAGACAGCCTTCAACAACATGACAAAGTTTCTGGTCTCCATTTTTCACATTTAGATCATTGCTGGTGTTAGAAAGAGCCAATTTTAAAGAACCACTTGATTCTCACACATGAGACTTCATCAGTCATATCCCTTGCTTTCACAGCCTGCCTTCTAGAGAATCCTAGCTCGCCTTCCCAAACGTCTCTCCCATGGGTCTCTCACATACCCACATAGACCACTCACAGAGGGAGGAGGAAAACACATCCAAGAATAAGCAATGCTAAAGGTCAATGCTTTTCCAGGCCTTGATTCAGAAAATTGTCATTTAGAGATTTTTCAGATTCTGTAGCCTCCCTTTTCAACTCTCTGAAGGAAACTTCAGATTTGGCAATAACAACCAACTGGTGGGCTGTTGTACAGACTTCCCACCTGCTTGTTCCTTTCTCAGATGTCACGGGACCTGATAGGAAGGGGATCAGGTAAAACAACTACTCTTTTTAGTGACAGTTGGAGAGCCCTGCCTGAGCACTCACTTGTCAAAAAGTCCCTCCTGCTGTGACACTGGGCAGGTCCTGATCATGGGAGTGGGAGAGAATGTTGTAGGACAGGTGTAAACACTAACATGCTTGTGTTTGACCCAGCCTATGAGTCAATCCCAGACCACAGCCTCTGGTGTTTCATCTGTAAGCAATGCTTCTGGTCAACATAGTTTTATTTTTTAATGGCTTTTTCTAATAAACTACAGCATATTAAGTGCTGTTTTCAGTTATATTTGCATAAGATATACTTTAGCTGTAGCAAAGAAAGTAGCATTTTTAACAGAGAAGAGTTTCCAAACCAGTTACATCTAAATCAGAGAGGTCATACTCTCTTCTTTACTTGTGCAGCAGCTAGTGTTACTTAAAATGAAAGAATACCTTGATCCCTATAGTTTGAAAGTGGCTCAGAGGTCTCCTCGTCCCTTTGAAGGTACCTCCTGTGTGAAGAGGATGCCAGCTCCTCCAGGGTGTGGGATGACCCAGATGTGCAACCAAGATCCCTGCAAAACTGTTTTGCCTTTCCTTTAAGGAAACTATTTATTGCAGACTTACTGTAGCTCTGGTGTTCCAAGGGCAAAAGAAACATGTAAATACCTTTTAGTAGAATAAAGCTTAGGTGTTACATAAAAGCACCTAGTAAACAAGTTAATAAAGATATTTTCTCTTCCCACAACCTTTGTCATATTAAAAAAAAATATTTCAAAGTTCATTGTAAAAAATGTAGATGGCCCACGTATCTCCTCATTTGCACTTACCTTTCCCTGATCTAGAAGACCAAATTCCTTCTACACAGCTTGTCTATGTCAGTCTCTCTGTTTAGGAGATGTGTCTCAAAAGCATCTTCTATTCCAAGAACTTTTAAAGCTCTTTTAATCTTCCTTCATGCTCCAGTTCCCAGGTGGAGTAAAAAAAATGGATGATATATTGGAGTTTGGCCTTTTAAAAGTAGCAGCTGGCTCCTATTGCCGTTGCAGTCTATATCTATGGAGATTTTCAGCCATTTTGTTTTCTGTATAGTTACTATGTAATCCAGTCTGCAAGGAAATACAGTAGATATTCCCAAATTCCCTCATTGACTTAGGTCTCTTCATTCATCTTAGAAATAAGTCAACATAAAATAACTTGAGAATATTATCATTATCTATCAATATTCACACAGATGACTATATCTATATATATATTCTATAAATATATTAATAGCAAGAGGAGGACTCGGGAGAGTCTCCATTCTCTATTGGATATAGGAGGTAACGTAGTGACAAAGGATGAGGAGAAGGCTGAGGTACTGAATGCCTTCTTTGCCTCAGTCTTTAGTAGTGGAGTAGGGTGTCCCCCGAGTACCCAGACCCCTGAGCCACCAGATAGGGACGGGGAGTAGAATGAAGCCCCTGTAATCCAAAGGGAGGTGGTGAGGGACTTGCTCCAAAACCTAGACACAAACAAGTCTATGGGCCCAGATGGGATTCACCCGAGGGTACTGAGGGAGCTGGCAGAAGTGC
>JAOXNO010000001.1:27254251-27280221 GCA_028565335.1 Limnodromus scolopaceus
AAAATTTCTTCACGGAAAGGGTTATCAAGCATTGGAATGGGCTGCCCAGGGAAGTGGTTGAGGCACCATCCCTGGAGATATTCAAAAGAAGAGTTGACATGGTGCTCGGGGATATGGTTTAATGTTGGTTGGTGGTGTGTGGGTGTGGTGTGTGGTTGTGTGGTGGGGTTTTTTTGTTTTTTTTATGGTTGGACTAGGTGATCTTAAAGGTCCCTTCCAACCTAGGTGATTCTGTGATTCTGTGACTAATACTCAGCAATTCTTGCACTAATTATAATGCTACAGAGCATGGCTTCCACATCTCCTGTAAAGACTAGAAGACTCTGGATTTATAATCCAAGAATTCAAAATGGTCTTGAAAAGAAAATATTCTAACAAGGTTAAAACAAAAGAAAAATGTTAATGGAAATTTTCATGGAAGAAAATATTTTTCCTAATCCTACATCAATAGTCTGTAAGTCTGACACTTGATTCAGTGATCAGCAGCATTCTCTGTTGGCAGTTGCACTAAATATTTTTGCCAAATAACCTAAAATGTCACCTGGACGCCCTGTATACATTCTTATTCACTGAGAGTATAGACAGAGAACAGGACAATTCAAGTGGCCTATAGCAGGTACGTGTCAAAACCTCAGAAGTAAATACATGCAAGACATTTCTTGCAGTAAGGCTTCACAGTCCAGTTTGATCACAGATTAACTGGAGGTTGCATTTCTCACATTTTCTTAGTCATTTTCCAAACCCTTTCCTCAATTTTGTTGGAAGGCCAAGGACATCAAACTGGCAAGCAGAAATGAGAGTGTGAATGGGAAGCGAGCAAGCTAAGGACAGGGGATTTGTGATCAGTTTACAGGCAGTAATTAGAGCTTTTTGACTAAGATGAGTATTTTTCAAATACATAACAAATGCCTATTTCCTCAGCCTTTAGGCTGTGTTAAGTGGAAGCAGGGGATATCAGGCAAAGAAGTACCCTGGGAAGGCTGCACACTTTGGAAGGAAGAGTTACTTTGGCTGGAGTGACTCAATCAAACGGATGGTGTAAGTGTCAAATCCTTTTGCACAGAGGGAAGTAATTTCTGAGATCTGAATCTGTCTTATTAGAGATGTACTTCCTACTTCAAACCAGTGTAATCTCTCATGGCAGAATTATCTGCTTGCTCATAAAGTTTACCAAAGGCACAGAATTACTATTACCAGTAAGCAGAGGAGGAAAGATGAGAATTTATGATTCCTTATTCTAAATTGCTATCATTTATATCTTGGGAAGACCTGGAAGAGGGGACCAGAAGTCATCTCTGGTGAAAAGGAATTTTTTTTCATTGTGATGCCCTCAGATGGCCAGTGACTGGAATTTCCCTTGTAACTGCCACCACAAAGCCAATGGCAAGCAAGCTTAGCATTTTGTTCAAGGCTTGTCTTGATCATCAGCAGATGAAGAGCTTCTGTCTATAGTTTGCCAGGCTCAAGTGCTAGATGGGAATGAAAAGGAGCCTGTCTTCAACTAGATCATCTTGGCTTTGTCCCCAGGACACAATGCTGCAGCATCTCACAGATTTTCTTCCTGCTGTGCTCTGAGAGGAGTAAGAAAAGTATGGAATAAATACAGACGCAGTTCATTTTCTGTAACAGGCATGAGAGTAAAAGACGGTCAGCTGAGTCTCACTAACCATCTGTTACACTTACCCTGACCAGTGCAACCTTCCTGAAAAAGGCACAATGTTCTTCTTCTCAGATCTTCTGCTGGAAATGAATATTCATCAGTGACCTGGAGAGGGTAACTACTTTCACCAATGTATTTGCAGTTGCATTCACACAAGGCAGTCTTGTCTATGAAGTTTTAAGTTCCTGGAGTCAAAATGAAGAATGCAGCATGGTGAAGTTTGCCAAGCACCATTTCAATTACTTTCTTGTCTGTTTTGGTTAAACTTCATTTTTGTAGACATAGCTACATTGGAGGATCTTCTCTGAATCCTCTACTTCTCCTAAGTCCTTTGCTATGTGAACAGGCATGATGGTTTGGGATCTGAACTGAGCTAAAAGAACACATTTACTTTTTCTTCTCATGTTGTTACCAATGGAGAGAGTCTGATTTAAAATGCTAAATCTGGAATCTCTAAACCTGCAGTTTTGGTGGGCTTTGGTACTTCTGTTTAGACCTGTGTGACCATTCTGATTCTGAGTTTACTAACACTGTAACATCAGCCTCTTCCTCCTGCTCTACAGCATGGAATCAACATTTTCACAGTTACAGGGCACTGAGGGTTTACTCTGTCAGGCATTTCTAACAAAAGTGAAGAAGGGCATGGATGCAGGGGCTTTGTCTCCAAGGTGCCAGCAGAAGTTGCACTGTGCCAGTGGGGGCTGTGCAGCACAGGGGAGCTGCCGGCAGGGAAGGAACCATCCCTGGGGAACACAGCAGGGACACAACCAGCACCACACCATCGCCCTGAGCGCTTCTTGCAGCATACTCTGCAGATGAATGCTGGGGCAAGTGACATGATCAAGGCCTAAAGTCCTGCTTCTCCTGGCAGAAGCAGGACATCAGCATCAACCCTGGGCTGCAGCCTGGGGATGCTGCAGATGAGGAGTGAGCAGATGCCCAGCCCTCTGTAGGGGGGACCTTCTCCCTGTGCTGCTGCGGTGCTGATGGCCACCACTGCTCTTCAATGAGGGCCTTCAAGGAAAGAAAATGCACAGACAATCATTACACAAGCTCACTGAAAAAGGTAAAGATTTAACCTAGTGTAAAGCTAAGTGGTTAAATTGTTTGCAACCAGGATGTGACCGATGCAGCTGCAAGTTTCCCATGCACAGCCAAAAAATGTCCAGTTAAGACGGCCTGGAGCTGTGGTGTGTGGCAGGCTTTATAGTCCATGAGTTATGGCAATTAATTACAAACAAGATTTGCAATTCCTTTGAGGTGGAGAGAAAATCTCACATCAGCATTTTGACTTGCAAATATTCTAAAATGTCTCCCACAGTAAGAGGACTAAATCTTATCTTTCCAGGCATATAATGATTTGTACTAATTAAAGAAATACAGGACACTGCTGATTTCTTGGTCCAATAAAAATAAGTGAACAAAGCAAATAAAAATGCAAATGAAAAAAGATCTGATATGGCGTGGTGTAAAGTTTGATCCAAATAAGGCTAAGAGTGGGTCCTTCATGGTGCTTCATCGACATTAAAAAATTTAGTTAAGCCAGTAAATGTACAACAGCTGGCAAAGACTATGTGCCAAGTCTTATTTTAGATTAGTAAGAGAAAAATGAGGCTTATTAAACTGCTTCTGTGATTCCCAGGACAGCCAGTTGGAGATTTTAGAACATCTTCTTCTTTCTGATACTACTAAATTAGTACACTTCATTAGGGAACCTGTGGCTTTGAAAATGAAGGAATACACAGAAGTCATTGAATTGATGGGAACATAGCAAATAGAAACCTGAGAAAGGCAAATATTCCATCCCACCCTCAGTTAGCTTAAAATGACTGAGAAGCAGACATGAAAACAATTCACTTTATAGCTCTTGTCATCTCTTGCACAGAGAGTGTGATAGTCAGTTTAATAACCCCTGAAGAGTTTTAATCAAATTTCTGCTTTTAAATACTACTCATCTGCCTGCAAATGGCATCCATTTTAGAAAAGCTAATTATAGATTTTTAAAACCCTATAAAAATCATAACAAATTATTTTTTATTATTATTTTTAAAAACCAACCAACCAAAAACACACCCTACAGTGAAAATAGCAAAAATCTTATTTCGGAAGACTTTAGTATTTACTTTTGTTTGTTTGTTTGTTTTCTCTTCTTCACTAATAGAAATGTTAAAAAAAAAAAAAGTTTGTTAGGACTGTACCCTCAGCCACTACCAGATAAATGGAAAACGTTTATTTTAAAGACTACTTTAGATTTCTGCTGAGATAAGCAGTGTAACTCAGGCTGCAAAACAACTGAAGGAAACAAGCACAGGACAACAATGATGCTACATATGCCAGGCTGTGAAGAATAAGACTTGTTATCAGTTTTGTTGTGAACAACTGCATTGGTGTCTGAGTAAAGGCATTGCATGTAGAAGTAAGGAAGTTTCTGGGTTTTCTATGTGATAAATGTCATGTATTCCCCATCTAAAGCTCAATGAGTGACATCTCCAGTGCTCTAAATCTCTGAGTCTTCAGCACAGGTTGAGGTCTGTGGTCACTCAGGGGCCGTTTTGCTCGTGATGATGTGAAGAGGTGGTGGCCAAGGGTCTCTCTTGGTTCTCTTGCTGGTGCTGCCTGGGATACTTGCCTGTTCCACACCTGGATGCTCTGTCTGACTTTCCTCCTGAGGGCTTTCTCACCCTTGTCTGCTGAGTTTTGGAGAGGGTTCATCTCTCTACAGCTTTATGGTGGTGCTCTGAGATGACGTGATTTCATTTTTCAAGAAGTAAACAGCAATGTTGGAGAATTTTCCTGGGGCACCATTGATCTTGAAATTCTTCATCTCTTAACAATTCTCCCTGGCAGAGCTGGATTTTACCCACCTCCTTTCGGCATGAGTATGCCTTGCAGTTGAAAGGGTGATTAGGTAGAAATATATGATTATAAATTCTGGGTTTGCCTTTTTTTTTTTTTTAATCTAAGTGGACAGACTATGTGCATGATAGTGAATTTGTGATACCTCCCTACAGATGTTTTAGAAAGTGCTTGTAGCAAGGATTATGTGTTTTCAAACATAAATACAAACACACGACACAAACATCCTTACATGATATTTTTGTGTATTTTCTTGTTTTCATTTTTTTCTTTTTTTTTTCAGCTTTACAAAGTGATAAACTCCTAATTGTAGAAATGTGGACAGGAAATAACAAAATAAGATTCAATCTGCAGAACTGTGGGCTGATACAACAGATGAAAAAATAATTCAAAACATATACATTCAAGAAGAAATAGAAAAGATAATTGGAAAGCAGTAATATAGAAGAGACCTAAGGGTAGCATTAGACAGGAAATTACAAAGCCATTTCAAATGCAATGTAGTAATAACTTACATGGAATAATAATACTATTTTAACCATCTGACTGAAGATTTCAAAATGATTCATGGGCTTCATACATTGCAATCATTTTGCCCATCACTGGGAAACATTCATCTTCAAGGTGCTTTTTCTTATATTTTATACTTTGCTGCTTTTAGGTCATCGTGTTATTTTTAATTATGTTTTGCTGCTCATGTCTCTGCTGCATGGTGGTATCAGGACTCCCAGGGCTGTTGGAGGGGCTGAGTTTCATTGAAGCCATGTTGGTGTGTTCCGAGCAGCTGCTGGTAGGAATCACCCTTCAAGGGACCTCCCAGTTTCTTTTTAAAGCTGCCTTGGTTTTGCAGAAAGGATTCAGCTGGAGGTTTCCCTAGAAAGTCGGTGTCCTGGGAAGCTCCCTGCCTGCACACAGCTGTTCAGGGAGCCCCAAGGGAGAAGAGGCTTTCCTTGGTGGAGGTTTCCAAGCAAATATTGGGTTGGTTTGGAGAGAAAATGGCTTGTGCCAAAACATCATGGGTTTACTCTTTATAAACAGAGACTAGCTTTGAGTGATTTTATAGCACTTGGGTGATCCATGAAAACAACTCATTAATTATAAGCTTAACAGAGGATCCACTATTATGTGTTTTCAAAAAAATGCTGTCTAATTTGTCATTTCGGGGGGTGGAAAGCTCTTGCTGTTTGTGCTTATTCTTAATTCAAGAATCATACAGCACTCTTTGCCTATGTGGATATCTAAATCAATCATTCAGAAAAGAGCACCAGGGTGAACTTGAGCAATACAGTTACTACAGCTATTCTCTGCTACTTCCTGGCACTTCAGTTAAGGTTAAATGTCTTGGTTTTCTACAGCCATTCATTTTATCCGTAATATTAAAATAATAAGAGCCTTGTTTTCTTCTCATCAGCACTCCATGATTTTATTAACTGGCCTGATTTACCTTAAATGCACAAGGATGTGTTGTAGATTACACACAGAAAAAGACTATTCACTTTCTACTGTGATTTTCCCAGAATCCTTATAAGCAGAGATACTTGCTACGAACAAGACAGTAAGCATCATTCTCAGTGAAACACCCGGGGTTCAATGATAACAGCAACGCGCACACCACTGCACTGTACGGTAGAAGCTGTCAAATGGTTTGTTTTGGGCAAAATGATTGCTCTGGCTCCCTGGTGCTCTGTGCATCCAGAAAAAAATGTAAGAAGGAGTATTTTGAAATAGAGATATGAGTACTTATCGTTCCCCTACTGGTATGTACCTCCGCATGTGTCTGTGTACTAGTTTTCCATTTATGTAATGGGGATTTTCCAGGAGGAGGTATTCACCACTGAAGTATTCAGATCCTGCAGCTGCAGGTACATTCTTGGATTTAGAAGCTGGAGAGAACCCAGATGCTTCCAACTTTTGTCAGTTCCTGCTCTCTGAATTGCTTTGGATGCTAGCTCCAGCTCCTACAGGCAACCTATGGCCTTTCTCGCAGTTAGTAAACCAAAAGAATATCATCCTGATGCTTTTTTGCTGGGCTTGGTTTGCAAGATACAATGATGAGCAGGATAAAAATTGGTCTTGCATACTGAAAAAATATGGCATATAAAGCTTCTTATGCCCTTATATAGAGAAAGGATACTCTGGAGTGCTTGAAATGCACAAAATAGCTGTGGAGGGACAGGCTGGACTCTGAAATGAGGAAGTCATTGTGGAGGGTCTGCATAAGGCTGCTGGCAATGAGAGCATCCACCAGTCACCCCTGGCTGAGATTTGGAGGTTGTGCTGACAGACTCTTACTAAATGGAGAAATAATTTCAGGGCAGGGTCATTAAAATAATATTGCTTTACTGGGACATTGCACACAACGTATCTTCCAAGCTTTCTTGCCTTTACTCTGGGCACCAGGAAGCAGAGTTTCTTGATTTTGTGCTCCAGCCATCCCTCTGGTACACACATCAGTGGTGTCCAAAATGTTTGGATGAGAGAATCATCTCTGACATTGGTCTTTCTGCCCTACAATGGGACCAGCACCCCCAGACTGCAACAAGGACCTGGGGCAGAGAAGGATACTCTGTTCCCAAGGAACTAGAGGACTGGTACAAAGGACACATGAGTGGTACAGAAGGTGCCAAACAAGACTGTGGAATAGCTTCCTTCCAAAAACTGTTGTTTAAAATGTAGCTTAGATCATTATACTGTTGTTGTCAGCTATTCTGGTGCTATACAGAAGGCATGTGACCCACTCAGCCTATTCCAGAAAGTGGATATAAGAATGTAAGAGATGCTCTGCTGGGCTTGATGAAAGATCTGCCTAACCCAGTATCCTGCCACTGGCTCAAAGTGGATGCCAAGGGAAGCATGTAAGGGCAAGGCAAAACTGTGACAATACTTGCCTACCATGTTTTCCCTGTTTCCAGTTAACTATGTCAGAAGGGTGTTCCATAGCTGTAGGCAGCATCTCTGTAAGCCATGCCCTTGGTGGCCTTTTCCTCCAATCCTGTTGCTGTCTAAAACCCTGTAAACCTGTAGCTGCAGTAGCATTTTCATAGCTCAGGGAGGAATTTCCCCAAATCAAGACTGGGTACACCATTCAAGAAGGAAAGACTGTATGATTTTATATAGGGGACACACATAGCATTACAATCACCTGAGTAGAGGGGTTTTGTGAAGGGAGAACCACCCTGTGCTGCTCGTGAAGCAAACTGGTAGGTCCAGCAAAGTGTTTAACCCACCTTCCTCTCACAGAGCCATTGCTCTGTGGGTGAGGAGAAGCCATTATACTGTGGGGTCACCAGTGCAGATCCGGCTGAGTGCTAAGCACCACACAATAAACTGAAAATAAATAAACATCTGAAGTATAAAGGAAGAAGTCATGAGGGAAAACACTGTGTATTTGAGAAAAGTCTTTGAAACTTGAGCTTGTGTGGTCAGATAATTTCTAAATTTTCTAAACCAGTCAAAAAACCACCCACTTGTAACCTGTGGGGAATAAGTACTAGAACAAAAAGAATTCAGAAAGTGAACTTGACAGTGTCGTATTTTGTGTCTTTATCTTTTCATCTGTGCATTTTTCTGTAGGCCACAAACTATTCAGCAATAAATCACACATCTTGACCTTAGATGTCTTTTCCTGTAAGTTAACATCTTTGGATAAATACTGCACTTCGAACCTGCCTATTAATTTTATGTATTTTTTTTTCTTCCCCTGTAGTGCAATTTACAGTGTGGTTGTCCACTTTTAACACCACATATGCTCATGTTAGGAGCTTACCGTTCCCCGACAGGGAGGAAAGAGAGGCTCAGTGTAAAAGCTTTTAGCTGTGCTTCTACACAAAACAAAAATGCATTTAACCACAGCAGAGAACGAAAGGCTGTGTGGAAGGTAGCATGTTTAAACAACTTCCCAGCATCCCAGGCTGCTACATCTTTCCTGCTATAGTTGTCCATGAAAACTGGATCAAGCTGACATGTGCTACCATCATTTCTTCTTCCTGCAATATAGATAATTTTATTGTATTTTGTTCTCCTAATCCTTATGGCCAGCAGCAATTCAGATTAAATGATTCATCTGAAAGTCTGATCCAAAGATAAAATGTTGGATCCTATGGAAGATTGTGTCCCTTGGGGCTATAAGCTTTCCCAAGATTGCAAAACAGAGCTGCTGTCTCTCTTCTCCAGTCAGCTGTGACTTTGGATGCACTCAGCAATATGGCCAGTCTTTTGGTTTGCTAGTCTTCCTATAGAGTAAAAAAACTATGGCAGTATATTTAACAGTGGCTATGGATGGCATTTTGATGGTAAAAAAGCTGTCATCTTTTTAGCAGTTCAACAGGGCTTGTATCTTCACTTAGCAAAACTGTAAATAGAAGCAAAATACTGTCAGTGTTAAATACCTGTCTTTAATCAACTCGGCTTAAAATGACATGGTTTCCTAGAAATATCATATAAACACCTAGGTTAATGAAATATCAGCTAACAGTGCAAAGTGAAGCCCTCTGAAGTTTGGAGAGGTTACAAGAAAGCTCTAACATAGACTGTAGATGTGTAAGTTTGGAACCAGACTTTAAATTCTCTTGCTCAGCTGCCTAAACTCTGGATACCTGAACACAACTGAGAGCTGATTATTATGTTTTTTTACTCCAAAGTTCCCCAGGGGCTTTCTGTGGAAATGCAAAACAGCTTGGCATCTGTCTCACGACTGAATAGCTAGTAATTACGTATAGAGAGATACCTAATGGTAGATCTGTGCTGAGTACTCCCAGGGGAGCATCCTTACTGCGAATCCATCCGTTATGCGAGGAGGGGGCATGAGGAGAGAAGGCAGGAGTGCTTCTGTACTTTTCGTCCTGAAACTGTGCTACTGCACAAAGGGGAGAAAAAAAGGAGTAAGAATCTGTGCAACAGAGTTTGCAACAAACCATAAAGACCAGAAATCAGCTCTTCCCTATTTCCTCCTTTCCAGATGATTTCCCTGATTAATAGGCTCCTGAGTCATCTCGCTGACAGCTCATTTCCCTCCTTCCTCATTTCTTTTCCCCTGCCCTTACCTGCTACTTCCCTCTCCAGTGCCACTCTCATCCTCAAGTACTTCCTTATTACCGCTACTTCACTTATCAGCTCTCCATGGTCAGGTCACTGCTTCTACCTTGTCTTCACATTCCAAGCATTTAAGCAGTGGGATCTCAGAAAACAAACAGCTTTCACATGCAGACCCAGGAGAGCGGTTCTTTTACGGTACAGTTGCATAGAGAACCTCAAGAAGGTGAAGAGTCAGTGGAGAAACTACAGACCAAGTTCCAATATAATTCTGTTGTCCATGGGAAATGGGATTTGTCAAGGGTTTGTAATTCAGGAAATTAGTGATCTTCTTTGGGACTGCAAAAAGTACATCTTACCCTTTTACTAAATTCAAGTCTATCCTTCATACTAAACAAGCAGAAGAACTTCACAATGCAAATGCCTTAAAAAAATTTCTAACGTAGGGATAACATGTATTTTCCCTTGACCTTATCTGAGGTAACAGCCACAGCTGGGTTTTTAAAGTGAAAAAAATGGAAAGGGATCAAATTCCCTGTTGGCCTAAAAGTGCACAAAAACTGTGTCTGCTTAAGTTATTGGCAAAACTGGCCATTCACATCTTCCACAAGAGCGTTTCAAGAAGATAACACTTTTTAATGTAATTCTCAGGATGGATAGTGAAAAAGAGTGCTTGAATCATGTTGATTTAGGTAATGTTTGCCACATAGCACTGGCCATTATGACTATTTCCATAATGGTAACAACCTATCTGAAGTGCTTTAGCAGAAAATATGTTCCAGACTCTCCCTGTTGCTCACTTCTGCATTTTAATCCATTGAATCATCCCGAATGGTATCAGGACACATTTTTTCAATTTTCACAACCTTGTCTGCTGCTTCACAACACGTGTGCCCGGTACAGTTCAGCTGTATGGAATTCAGTGGTAGGTGGCAGGACCCATCACAGATTTGTGCTAAGATTAGAAAAACTGAGGATGTGAAATTAATTTCTGTACAAGGCTAGAAATATAAAATAATACGCCCACCCCCTAAAATGTTGGAGTTTTAAAAGAATAGTTAGAAGGACATCTTCAAATCCTATGCCTATATTTTAATGAATAACACTCTTCAAAAGAATATCAGCAAAGAAAAACTGATCTTGGGGGTGGTAAGGTAAACAAGGGGTATATTGCTGTTCACATGTGAAGGTCTTTGGTGAATTTGTTTTTTTTCTCCCTTTTTTCTCTTGGCTGCTTCCTCGGCTGGTGTTGCTGAGCAGAAGTGGAGCTGTGTTCTCTGCTTCCTTCCCAAACATCTGCCCTCGAGGATGTTTTGTTTGTGCCTTCCCCAGTAATGTGGGAGCAAGAGGCTTCCAGTGCCCTCCTTGCCCGAGCCCCATCTTCCCAGGAACGGCTGTCTCCTCCCCAGCTTTCCCTCCTGCTTGCAAAATCAGGGGACCCGCTGGCCTCAGTGGCAGCATGTCCGAGCCATGGGGTGGCCCTGGCTGGGGTCAGCTGGGGGCTGTGTTTTCCTGCTATATGGGCAGCAGTGGCAGGACAGGGCTCAGTCCCTGCCATGAAGCAGGAGCTCCCTCTGACTCAGAGGCATGGAGGAGGAGGAGGAGGCTGTATGGCACAGCCTGGTGCTGTAGGGGACAAGGACGCTGGCCCCAAGCCATGTTGGCACAGCAGAGCCATGCTGGTGCTTGTGCAAGATGCTCCTGGCTCCTAGCAAGGGGGTCACACCAGTGTGGCCAGCACAGCAGGGCGTCCCAAGCCTGGAAGGGGTCGCAGAACAAAGTCATCCCCCCGGGACAGTGGCATAGCCCGCCGCAGTGTGCCAGCCCTGTGCCGCTGCCAGGGAGTCAACCCGCATTTTGCAATGTCTGCTCTCAGTCCCAAACATGGCAACGAATCTTAGATAAGAGGGTTCAACAGCACTCGGCACGCACTCTCCTTGTTTAGCCAAGTTTTTCCCTAAACAAGCCAGCTTTAGGAAAATATTTGGGGGAACTTCTGCTATTGAGCTGGGTTTCAATGGAGTCAGCTTTGTTTCAGTGCAAGAATGTTATAAAAGGAGCATTGAACAGCGAAGCAATGCTGGGCAGAGCTCTGGTGGCCGCAGGGCTCGAGGTTTGTATCAGGGACACCGAATGGGGCAGGAAACACAGTAATGCTGCTGTCCGTCTGTCCCCTCTCAACTGCAGGCCCGTCGCTGTGTTTTCTTTCTGTTTGTTTTGCTGCTTCCCCTCTAAACTTCTTTGCCTCACCCTGGCTGCTTTCCCGAGCTGTGGCTCAGAGCCTGGCTTGCTCGCTGGAGTCCTCCCGTTCCCCCTTAACGCCAGGGCATGAAATGGTGTTGCCATGGGGAAGGGCTGTTTGTTACCTATTGCACCAGGCTCCCCAGCTGGGGAGGATGGAGAAACGGGATCGGTTAAATCAACACGCTGCTTGACAAGTGCGTGAACTTTTGCGATCTACATGTTGGGGGGGGGGGGTGAAAGAAAAAAAAAAAAAGGTGGATTTTGGCCGCTTTGAATGTGCTTGAACTGGGAAGTGCCCATACCACAGCTCTGACTAACCTGATCGGCATGGTGGCCGGGATCCCTGGGCTTCTCCTTGGAGGTGGAGCACAGCACTACATATTATATCTCTCAAAGGGAAGACACCTTAGAGGTACTGGAGAGGGTGCCTCCCGAATGGCAAAGGCCAAGCACTTGAGAAAAGCCTCCGTTTACCCTGTGATTTTCTCCACGATGAGGACAGCCCAGCTGATGCCCGGCAGCTCTCCCTGCCTCTGCCTCTGCCTCTGCTGCTGCAGCCGAGCGGGGAGTACAGGCAACGAGTAATGTTGGGCACAGAGCCTCTCATCAGACTGAAATTTTTACCGTGGAAATTGACTTCATGCAATTAATAAGAACAGGAAATACCTCTTGTTTTCTCTCAGGAGGGGAACGTTAAGTAATGGCTTTATCTTAATTTATCAGGCTTTGCCCTAGGGACCAAAATTAAATGGCTAGAAGCCAGCGGAGGACTCAAGAACTGAAGAATTAACACTCTGATAAATAAAAAAAATCATTTTAATTAGTTTTCCAGCTGAAAAATAATGAAGTTCTACATGCCAAAAAGCTGTAATGGAGTAATGGAAAGGCCTGTGCTTATACAATAGGGTCTGATTGCAATCTCAGGGCTCCATTTGTATTCGTTTGTAGCGTGAAACAAAGGAAGGTGTTTGGATTCTCTCTCTTTATATAAAGCCTCTGCTCCAGCACTCTGGGCTGGTCTTCAACCAGGCTTCCCACAGTCCGGCTGCCAAATCTACAAAATTTTCCTGGCTGACATTCAGGAAAGTACTGCTCGGGCTCTAGGATGGAAAGTTAAAAGACTTTGCCTGGATACACTGAAACATATACAAACAGTGCTTGACGTATGGCGTTGATTCATCCTGCACAGGCTGTCCCTGCTGTATCCCGGGGGGAGACAATTGTAAAGCTCCCTAAAATCACCTCAGCTGCTGGTGTTAGATGTTAGCGAGAGGAATCATCTTAAACACTCATGGAGATGCTTCCCTTTGGGGGATTAACAGTGTGTAGCCGGACTGTAGCACTCATCGGATCCAGAGTGGTTTTAGCCTGGGATAAACAGCTCAGATGCATTAGAAAAAAATAATCCTATGGTCAAAGATACCATTAGTCACTATGACTAAGAGGCTGTCCTGGCTGTTGGAAGAGTGATAGACATTTAGATGCTCGGGGTTCCTGTTGCGTATTGAGGAGGGTTAACACAGCTTGAGCCACAAGCCGGTATTTATTTACTGTATTGCTATCCAATTAGCAACAGATCAAAAAAAAAATAAAATAACATATTTCTGCTCAGTGAAGGGTGGAATAGGAAATATCTCACTGCCATGACCAGCCTAACGGATACGCGCCTTGTTTATAAAGTCACATTGTGCCTGTGAAGGCAATTATCAGCTGGGCAAACACACCCCTGCCTCTGCCTGGTGATCACCTCTAGAAGTAGGATTCCAGAGGCTGTTTCTGTGGCCGCCCTGCTGTGCTGGTGTCCAGCGAGGAGCTGCTGAGCAGGAGCAGGGGCAGCGTGCCTGCCGCTGCCTGCTTCTGCCGGCCTTGTCCTGGAAGGGGCGGCAGGGGGCTGTTTCAGCCCCCCAGATGCAGCCACCTCTGGAGAGGGAGCGATGTGCAGGGGAGCCAGCTGCAGGCTGCGGACACGCTCCTCCAAGCCAGGATGGGCTTGATTCCTGCCACATGCCTCAGCTTTTCTATTTGCTTCTCCATAAACGGCCTGGACATATAAGGGCAAGAATTTACCCTTTGCTCATCATTGCTTCAATCTACCTTTTGCCCGCAGAGAGCAGAACTGCAATGTTTTTCCACACTCAAAGAGCGCTCATGCACTCTGCAGTCAAAACGACACAGAGAAGAAGAGCCCAATGTTAAATCAGCAATTGTCCTAAACCAGGACCCCACAAGAAAGCACAATGTGTGGTATTGTCCATGCTTGGGGTTAGAAAAATGTGAGTTATGCAGCAAAAAGCATCAGACTGGATTAAAAATGAAGCAATGTTTTTTATTTGCTCCTTGGCATTTTCAGGCTTTAGGTCAAGTTGTCAGACCTCTCTGGTGGCTGGGAACTCTTTATAAAGTGAATTCAGAGTTTTCTGGAAAAACTATGCAGTTCTGAAAGCTAGAACTTCTCAGGTATTAACGAACATTAAAAATAAAAATAAAAAAGCCACCATTGAAGCCTGGATGTCGGGAGGAATCCACTCATTTCCACTTTGTTAGGGTTCAGTTTGGATTGACTTTCCCAGTGGCAAGCTGTGATGGAGAACAAAATGCTACTTCTGTACTGGCACTCCTGCAGCAAGGGGAGAGGGTCCTTTCTATGTGAAGTTGCAACATGCAGAAATCAAGTGGAAAGAGACAACTGCCACTTACTAGAACAAGCAAATGTCAGTCAGTGGAGGAAAAAGTCTGTGAAAATTGGGAGATAAGAAAAAACACATTTATATCACATATATTTGCCATATTACCAATCCCAGAAGTCATCAGTATGAAGCAAATAAACAACTCTCTTCATAAAGTCAAAAGAGATGAGACGTTAGTTTATAGTTTTACTTGGCTATGTTTAAATGGGGCATTTTATTTACTTCTTGTGCAATATTGTTTATAAGTCATCGCGGTACCCGAAATTTTGAATAAGAATCCACATGTTTTCTTGGGACAGAAGAGACCCTCAGATTACCCTATCTGTCCTCTGTAATACAAGCCAAAATGTTTCATTTCGTCATTTTGTAACTGATCCAACAACTTGCCTTTGGTTGAAGCACATATTTCAGAAAAGCATCTGATCACAGATGTGAGCAGACTGATAATCCACCAGTTTACATGATGATTTATTTAAATAATTTTGTATCCTGATTTTTTTTAAAGTTTGATTTTTGTTTGAATTTGTCTGTCTTTCTGCTGGTTTGTGTTATGTTTGGCCTCTTAGTACCTGGGAATGTCTTTTAGTAAGATGTTTATGTTCGTGTGTGACAAAACCACATGCACATAATTTTTCAAAGGCTAGTGTTTTTC
The DNA here is from genome assembly GCA_028565335.1 of Limnodromus scolopaceus. NCBI lineage: Eukaryota > Metazoa > Chordata > Aves > Charadriiformes > Scolopacidae > Limnodromus > Limnodromus scolopaceus. The sequence goes on from JAOXNO010000001.1 coordinate 27,269,382, forward strand.
TCAGGGGAAAAACATAGTAAATAAGTAATTTTGTATTGGATTGAACTAACCTGTTATGGGGAACCTTGTGTGTCATGTGTATGAATTATCTATGGGATAATTCCTACACATCTTCCTGCCACTTTCAGCTCTAGAAAATCCAACCCCTAAACCAAAATGTATGTCACAGAAGATGTGAATGGTTGTCATTTAAGTCAGTGGCTGCATCATTCAGAACCTGTGTCATCATGGATTGAAAATTTAGGAACAGGGCAAAACAGATTAAGTGCCTTCTTGAAGATACAGAGATCAGTTGACCAAACTGCCTGGTTGTCAGACACACTGAGAGCAGAAGCATGGCATGGCAGTGGAAGGGATCTCCAGGGTTCCTCCCTGGGCAGGCTGAGGATGTCCTGCTTCAGCAGCTCCCACCCAGGCTCCCTGCAACCTCCTCCTTCTCAGGGCAGAGACAGAGTTTGAGGGATGCTGCTTGGGGTTGGCCATGCCACTTGGAAGTGCTCAGCCCCGTTGAAGAAACAGGTGAGGCAGATAAGAAGCTGCTACATCAGGCTGCTCTGACACAGGCTATGCTTAGTGGTGTTACCAAAACACAAGGCCCTCACAAATAAATGCAATTGGTGACTGTAAGGGGATATGTAAGCCTCTAGGGAGGCTTAAAGAGAAGCATGGCCTTCCTCCTTATGGATGTCTTTATTCAATATTTGAAAAGGAATCAGTCATTATTATGGTGAATTATAAATTTACAAAAGGTGTTGTATTTAAGAAGACGGGTTCATTTTTCATACTATTTCTGTGATTCAACCAAGGTTCTCAAATTGAACATTGTGTGGACCCTTGTTTTTCTGTGTGTAGGTGTTTAACAACCCAGTGTCAAGCAGTCCTGCAGGTCTGAAAAGGTATTAAAACTCAACTACAATGAATGAAATAACTTTCAAATAATATTTCTTTATATAAGCAATTGCAATGAAGATCTCACGTAATCTTAAATAGAAACAGCCCGTGTCACAGCACAGAGAAGCATCAGTAAGCTTTAAGCTGGACCTGCTGTTTAACACCATAAGATGCAGCAGTGCAAGTACAAACACTATGGATGAGTTAAGTTTAAGTATTGTAGAAGAAAGGCTGAGAAAATGGTGATTCGATTATAGCCTGTTGCCACTGCATTTACAAAAATAGTATCTGACACAAGACAGATCTGGAGGTTAGAAATGCAACGAAGAACACTTGTCAGCCAAATAATTGTGATAATCTGATAAGACACATAAGTCAAATGGTTAGTTTTGTTTTGTGAAAATCAATTGTAATTGTAGTGTTACCGACTAGAGCAGTGATTTCCATGGATAAACTGTATGATTCAACAGCAATTTCACCTCCCAGCTTCAAGTGAAAGCCAGGGTGCCAGGTTTGTAGGAAGTGATGTGAGAAGTCCCCAAAGTCAAACTGCATAAATGAGAGTGGTGGCAGTAGCAGGCTTTGCTGCCACGTCCCTGCTCTGGCTGTGCTCAGCAGGTCTGTGCCAGGGCAACTTTGGCAGTATTTGTGCAAACACTACGCATCTGCAAGATGTGATGTTCAGAGAAGGTGCTGGAGTCTTATCACAATGTGAGGACCGTCACTAAACCAGCTCCAGGACCCTGTGCTGAGGCACTGCACTTCAAAATGGTGTTTGTAGAGTGAAGTAGCCTTCCAACTGATACTCTGAGAACCAGAAGGGGTATTTCTCTGGGTCAGCCAAATATTGACTTCTCAATAACATATTGGCAAATAAGTAGGCTTTTGCTGTCAGCAGAACATTACAGATTCAAGGTCCCACAGCACACATACGTGAACTCCAATTTTTTAGAATGGGGCATGAACTCTAACCATTTACTGTTTTCAAATAAGATGTTAAATGTTGAGACAATGAACACCATAAAAAACCACACAGAACTCATTTTACAAAAGGAAAAAAACCTGAGCTACCAAAAAACAGGAAGTTCTTGAAAATGCTTGAATTTCTAACTACTATTCAAATTTAACAATAGACTCTGTGAGAATGACGTGCCCAGTATAATAGTTACTAAGAGTATCAGCTACAGAAAGGAAAACCCACTGCTGAATAAGAGGTATATGCTAATATTTTTCAGCATGTCAGAGAATTTATTTCAGTGCTTAGTTCTGATCATCACTGCTTGACATCCACAAAAATCACCTCCTACTTCCGGCTTAAAAAACAATGAACATAGTTTTCTTGTTACTCATACCTGTGTCATATAAGAACATGCCCATTCAAAGTCATTTGAGAGAGACCAATGTAACTGAAAGGACAAACAAGTCCGTTATGGGTTGTGGCTGTAACCAAAATGTATTTATTGGCTTAATGCTGAGCACTCTTACACTCTCACTGTCATCATTTGTAATCTGCTTGCTCTCCGTGTGTTTAAACGGTGAATTCTTTTGGCATGGTACTTGCACTTATCATGTTTTCACAGCATTTCCCAAAATCTTCAGTTTCTTGATGTTTTAGTACCACAGAAAGAAGAAAAGTAAACATTGCATAAAGCTGCAAAAAACCCCTCCCCACATTTCTTAAAAATGTATGTAGGTTGGTATTTTTAAAAGTTAATTTTCTAATTTTGGGCCTGTGTTCCTGGATTCACAGGTTGTGCATCTCATTTTGCTGTTGCATCTTGTGTTACCATGGGCACTTGGACATCCTCCCTCTGCTAGCTACTCAGCAGAGACGGCAAGAATAGGAGCACACTTGCCCTGAGATCCTTGTACAAAGGAGAGAAGTGAAGAGTGTGCTTGAGATCTCCTGCCTGTCTCTGAGCAGGAATCTGAAGAAGTGTCTTCCATTGTCCTCTGCCATAAAATGGATGTGATAGAGTTTGTGAGATTTATGTCATCCAAATTTTTGTTACCAATAGATAAATGTAGTCATAAGGAGGTCAGAAATTATGTTTCTCAGAGGATTTTAATATTGGGAAATTTGACATTGCTGCATAAGCTAAAAATTCTTAACATTTTCTGCATTTTGGATCAAAGCTTCTTGGCATACTGTTCTGAAATATTATTTTTTTTTTAATTTTTGATTAGGTATAAAAAATTATTTACAAAATGAAAAGTCTTCAAAATATGCAAACCAAATATCCTATTTTGAAAAAGGAAATTGGGCTCATCTGAATGTTTTCCTTTTTTTGAAAATAATTTGATGCAAAAACCATCAGTTTTTGAAACATGTCAGCTTATAGAAAACAAATTGTCTGTTGGAAAGAGTTCCTTTGAATACTTTCAGCCTGTTCTACCTAGAAGATTATGGTTTATGCTATAGGCAGGAAAGAAATCAGTTATTAGAAAACCATGTCAGAGCCACTCTGATAAATTCATGCTACTGTACCTAAATTTCAATCCATGGGAAAGATAATATGTTGAGAAAGGATGTGAAGGAATCCAAAACTGCAACTCTGCTATCATCACTTCAACGTCTGTGCGTTGCACTCTTGCTAGGTCAAACTAATCTGTGTAGCTGGGGCCGTACATCACCGGGGCCTCTCTGGCTTGCCATCTATCTGTCAACTGACGGATATCAAACACTTCTCCAGAAAGTTAAGAGATTGCCTCTACGAGCCTATAACCTTCTGCCAGATTAATTTATTTTGGGTGGTTTACTTGAAAGCAGTGGATGTGTTTCCTAGGGCCAAAGTTATATTTCCAGGAGGCACAAATGGGCTTTATGGCACTTGTAAGTAGGACCACAGGCCTGACAGAAGTTATAGGTTTTTGCTAGTATTTGGACTCACGCACGTGATGAGGGTCAGATTCCCAGCTCAGTGTGTCTGCCCTGGCTGAGGCATTGCCACTGCCTGGCTTTACACATTTAACATTTAGAAGCCAGTTGCCCAGTTCTCCTAATAGTCAGGGAAAGAGCAACATCCACAAAGCAAACCAGAACAAAATGTCTAATGCTTTGAGGGATATGTTGCTTTCTGTTACTTTTTTTTTTTTTTCTTTTTGGCAGTAAAACAGTAAGATAAAGCTCAAGGACTACACTTCTTTGATAATACCCACATTTCTTCAGTGCAAAATATTTCATTGAAAAAATCCTAATCAGCCCTGGTGAAAATGCACAAAAGTCAGGATAAACAAAACGTGGAACAAATTTCTGGGGCAGGCTTCTCATGATTTGTTGCCTTTAAATCAAGAAAATATCTTTTGCTAAAAGATATGTGATCTTTTGTCTGCAATTTATGGGATTCGGTGCAAAAATTACTGGGTAAAATTTGATGGCCTATGCTATGCAGGTCAAATTAAATGATCACAATGGCCCTTGACCTTTGCAGCTATTAATCTTTCATGAGAGCAAAGCCATAAAAGACAGATGAACTCTAATAAAAAGGAACTGGAGTCTCTGGAGGACTATTTAAAGGTTCTCTTGAATTAGCTAATGCAAGAAAAAGACCTCTTCTGATAGAAAGGCCTCAAAATCCCTGAAGTTATACAGATTATTTTTCATTTTGACAAGAGGAGAAATTGCATTTCGTTTAAAAAAATTGTTTGTTAATATCCTTCTCTCCATTTGAGGTGTGGTCAGAAAGAGGAGGAGATTTAATGAAAAATGTGAACATGAAAATGTTGCAGGGTTTGCCCTTTGACAGGTTCAGAAAATGTTTATTACTCAAAAAGCCAATTCGCTGTGAGAGAAAAGTAGAAACGTAGTGTCTCTTCTGGTGTGACCAGGACTTATAGCCCTGCTTAGGCCAGGGGCAGCCTCTTTGGCTTCCCCATCTCCATCCAGCATGCCCAAGGTGGGGCTTGGGTGGGAGGTGCATCAGCAGCTCCATTTGGGAGTAGGGCCCTTGTGCTTTGCTCAGGTGTTGGTAGTACTCAGCCAGGAAGGCACCATGCTGTGCTCAGGGAAGGCTTGATCAGGAGGTGTTCAGGTCTTTTGTCCTGATCACAGTGAGCCGAAGGAGCTGGTGGAAAACCAAAGTGATGCCCAAACCCTGTAAGGCATGCCCTAAACAAGGAAGGAACCTGACCTCAGGAAGCGGAAAGATTTTCCAGAGATGCCTGTGACTTACTACAGGAGGAATCTGGATGTGGGAGGACTAAGGAAGCTTCCTTCTATTTAAGCCAGGTCTCAGCCAGCAGGGCTGTGTACCCCTATCCAAGATGGATTGAGGAAGGTGATGATGGCACTGAGGCAAACAGGAGAGGTGTGAGATGTCTTTCTAATAGGCCAGAGCTTTCCTGTTTAGAACGTGCTGGAAGTCAAGACTGCCAAGGACAGAAGCATCAGAGAATGAAAGATGTTCACAGTCCATGGACCCTATGGGGCAACGTAAATACTCTGCGTGTATGAGCTCCTGGGAAGCCCACCCGGGAAACTGATGCAGGGCTTGCAGTGCAGCTGTGATGTGGTTGGAATAAGTTGGGGAAGAGAGTAAGGATGTACGGAATGCAAAAATAAGACCCTGAAATAATTCATTCTTGTGTTCTGGGGAGGGTTGGTGGAATGGAAAATAAGAGAGAGCACAGGGAAAATCAACACCTGCATTTTTGTGTATTTTAAGAGTGCGAGGAAATAATATGAAAAAGTAATCCTGTTTCTCTGCCAAATGAAAGCAACTCAAAAAGATTCAAAGGTAATGTGATAGTCTTTTCTTGTGATTGTTTTCACAGAAGAGATACAGCATTATGTGTGTTTAATAACACACATTAGTGCTGACAGAATGGATTACTGCGTAGGGCTGAGAAAGGTCAGGTAGATGAAAATGAATTAATCAGGGAAAGCTTGACCAGTGGGGAAAGGAAAAACTGAAATAAATCAAACTGAGTAGTTTCCAAAGAATGCAGGATGTCTATCACTAACTGCTAGGATGTTTCAGCTCTTAAAAATTTTCCTTGAACCTGCAGTTAGGTCTGTCCTCAAGCTGCTGTCATTACTACTTGTCCCTTTTAATTGTTTTTCTCTGCCAGGAACAACACTATAATTTGAATACCTACATTGCAATCTGGTAGAGGGCATAGTATGCTATGGCACCTGGGGAGAAACAATGCCTCTCTCCCTAAAAAATATCTATTAACTCCCAGCTCTTGAGATTAATTTCCATCATCTCATGTGACTTTTATAACTCTATAGAAATTCTTTCTGGGGTGATAATTAAAAATCCTGGATGTACTGGTACCTTGCAAATGAGTGCTGCATCCTGAGCTGGAGCGAGTGCAGCAGTGAAACTGCAGCAGCTGGTTCTTGCTGAGGGTTTGATCTGACTAATACACAATTTGCCAAGTAACCATGGTCAGAGATGAGGGCGGGCACTGCAAGCCACCGGCTCTGAGCTCACTTTCGGACAGCTGAGATAGGGCTGGAAGGAATTTTCTTACTGATCATCCCACCACTGGCCAGAGAGCAGAAGGGAACAGCTCATGATGCAAAGACACCACCGGCAGCTCAGGCCCTCGCAAACCCCATGGCCGGCTCTGCCAGCTGCTGGCTTGTAACCCATGCTTTAGTTAGGAGACTAGAACTGTTCTTCCTTTCCCAGTTCTTGTGGTCCCCAATCTCATACTTCCCATTGCCATTCTTATTATATGGATGAACAAACCTGACATTTTTTCTAATATCTGCATGCATTTTTCAGCTACTACATAAATAGGGCTTCTCCAGTGAGCTGTGGCTAAGGTGTTTAGCTGGCTCACAGGCTGAGCTTTTCCCACAGGGATGTTTAAACTAGATGAAATGAGAAGACGGTGTTAGGTGAACGGCTATTCTTTTCTGCCTGCTTTGAGTTCACTCCTGGCTCCAAGTGCACTCTGGTAAGTGCTCATCTCGCTGTGGCTCACATTCCGGCTCTTTGGGTCGCTGACTCAGGCTTGCCAGCTGAGTCAAGGTGTAGGAATGGTTAGTGAAGGCTGCCAGCTGGACTAGTAGGAAAAACACTTGGGCTTGAGTTTTACAACAAAACGGCGAAGCAGTTGAGCTCAAACGGCCTGGTTTATTTCTGGTCCTTGGATAAAAGTCTCAGCTGTTGCACTTTCCTTTTGTTTACACGTTCGTCAAGGTTTGAGCCTCTGCTGTTCTGAAACAGAGCTGACTTGGGCAAGGACGTGGTGAGACTGGGAAAAAGTCTCCCTCCACTAAAAAAAATCAAATAATAATTTGAGGGTGAAGGGAAAGAAGAAAAACTGTTGCTGGGTTTCCCACACTGCAGTGTCCTTTCCTGTCAGAATATTTATTTCCACTGTCCATGTTGCCCCCTTTTGATCAGCACCTCATTCTGCTCTTTCCCACACAATATGTAGGGATGGGGACATGAACATATGCCCCAGACTCTCTGTTCATGGTTTTATTACCATTTAAAGGTTATTGAAATAAAGCACATAAAAAACAAAGTTCTTCAAAGAGTGGCAAAAGTCCGTCAGTGTCATTTTTCAGCTGGGCAGGATTTCTGTAAAGTACTTATGACAAGGATCATTCCTCAGAATACTTTTCATAACAGCGTGAAGGCTCTGGCATTTCATACACAATCCATCTCCAGTGATTTGTCTGCAAAGTGAACACTTTCAGACAGGCCCATATGAATCTTATCTTGGTCAGCATCAGCAAATAAACCCATGGCTTCTTCAGCTAAAACACAGAAGCCTTTATCCCTTATGTTGAAGAGCTGGTAAATTCATACTTTTTCTAGACTCACATCCTCTGTTATTTGGAAGCAGTTACACAGACACAAGTACCAGTGGCTTACACAAATGAAACAAAATTATTGAAACGTGATTCCTGTTCATCAGGAATTCTGAATTATTTCCCTGATTTTGGGGGAGGAACAAGGTTTACAGTCGGCAGAGGCTGAGTACTCGTAACAGACCATATAAACTGTACATCAGTCTTCAAGACTGGCACGATGCTGTTAAAACTGAACAAATTATGCAGCCAAAAGATGTTCCTTTATCTTGCAGAGCATAATTTACATGTAGATGGTCTTCTGATGTGTTTATACAATGTTTTGCACGTGCAGCATTTGGGCCAATCAATTATATTGCTCTGAAGCTGAGACAAATATTTAGAGATCTTGCTGGGTTATTGCCTTGGAAAAATTGGGTACTTCCCAATGGCAATCCGGTTTGGTTGCAGGGAATGCACAAAAAATCCTGTTATCCTGAAGTCAGTAAGGAACAAGAGGGGCCAGTTCTCCCTCTTCACAGTGAGCAGCTACTCTAAAAGAAGCCTCTTCTGGCCTTTTCCTCCATGACACCCTCTCATGGCTTGTCTGCTTCTCTGATCCTGGCTATTTCTACTGTATAGACGTGGTTTTTGAACATACAGTTCAGCAGTTGATGCCAATGCTTGCTCTGTGGAAGGCTATAGCCAAGCTTCTTCCCCCAGCAGTAGTCTGCACTTGTTGAGGGCTTGTTCTCATTCTGACAGGTGCTTCTCAGAGTGAAGAGCAGAAATATGCTCAGGTTCTGATTGATGCTGTCAGATACTAAAAAAAAAATATTGTTGGATAAGTAAACCAGCTGGTTTTTTCATGCCGTTATAATCTGTAGGTGGACACATACCCTTGAAAATTATATGAGGGATCAAATCTGCAGAAAACCAATATCAAGTAGAAAAATCACTTGGCAGGACTCAACCCAATAATAAATAACAATAGCAACAGTGATACATAACATTATCTTATTCTATTAGTAACTGACATTGCCATTACATTATTCTAAGTTGGATCTAATTAGCTGCACTTCCTCTTCTTCTCTTGTGTATTGCTCAAGGGAAATTGGTCATACTTCATACCTACTGTAGCTGCTCCTTCTGTTTACTTTATGATTTCTGTTTTCTTTCTGTGCCACTGCCTTGTCCTTCTTCCAGGCCCTAATCTGAACCTTAGCAATAATTCTTTTTTCCTGCCATATAATCCAACAGTATTAGACTGGGAGCACAAATCTCTGCTGCTTTTTTTTCCAGAGAGGTCAGCTCTCTCCTTTGCTTTTTCAGCGCCAGTTCTTTGGCAGTGTCCTTGCAAATGAACCCTTGAGATACCTTTCCTGTTTTCCTGTTTTCTCAGACATAGACTTTCCTTTGAATTCTTTGTATTCTTTTGCACTGCCTTCGCCTTCATCTACAGCTCTATTCTTACTCCAAATGGGCTTTCACTTTTGTCCTACTACTGTTGTGGTACAAAAAGATTAATCACGTGATGGTTGCATAAATCAGTAGTTTATCTAGTTTGGAATCATGCTGATCTCTAGGTTCTTTACTACATGTGTATAAACCTGCTTCTCTGATAAAACACTCTTTGCAGTTATTTTTTTTTAAGAACACCTTAAGGACATAAGGCTCTTCTCTCCTGCTGGAGCCTGCACCTAAGATGCAACAACCCTTTATTTTGTCACCCTTCTTTTCAATTCCACCACAATGTTGCAATTTTGTGGTCTAGAGCATATTCAGAAATCTAATGTTACCCTGTTCCCATTTCATTTGCTCAAGCTAGGAATCTGATATGCCACACTGTATTTTTCCCTTTCTGTCCTATTTTCATTTGCCAAGCGTCCCAAAGGAAGCAGCTTGTCTTGACATGCTGCTCAAAGGCAAGTGAGAAACGAAGGCATCAAGAGTAAGAAACTTCAAGGCTTTATGTTGGCATTTTCCTTCTGAGCGAGGCCAGAATGCAGGAGATAATCACCCAACACTCAGACAGCACTTTGCTCATCGAGGTAGGCTGTTACATCCACAAGAGCAGTACTGTTGCTGCCGCCGTGCACCTTGCCCTGTCTCAAAGAGCACATCTTGAAGGTAGTTTCACTGAACTTTTAGAGTTGGCAGGGACCATAGAGATCATCTAGTCCAACTCCCCTGCTGAAGCAGGATTGCCCAGAGCTAGAGTATGTTACTCAGGACTGCATCCAGGTGGGCCTTGAAAATCTCCAAGGACGGGGACTCCACAACCTCTCTGGGCAGCCTGTTCCAGGGCTCTGTCACCCTCACTGTAGTTCTTGGAGTCTCTATGCTAGCACTGCATAAAGCTTGAAGAACTTAAAAGCCTGTCACCTTTACAACCTCTCTTGGCTTGGGGAAGACCATGCACCATCAAGCAAACATTTCACTGCTAGCAGTAGATTTTATACTCTTACCACTTCCATTGTGAATATTACTCCAAACTCTCCTCTCTGATCAATCTGGTTTATTGAGGCTTCTGGGGCCTTGCTACATCTCATACACAGAGATGCATTTTACAGTTCTGCAGAAAGAAGGCTGTATTCCAGCTAAATGTTTTTTGGCAGAATTACAACTTCTCTTTTTTGGGTGGTGGCGGGGGGGAGGTTGTTGGAGTTTCTTTTTGGTGTTTTTTTTTGTTGTTTTGGTTTTCCTTTTTTGAGTGGGGTTTTTTTTGTTTGTTTGGTTTTGTTTTTAATATATATCTATATCTGCTGCAGTGACCCTCTTAAACTTGCTGGAAAGAAGCCATTAGTCTGCTTGTATTAACCATGAGGCTGCTTGTCTCTGGGCCTCATAAACTGAACTCACTCTTCAGCCTCCCTTGGTCCACAGTGTTCTCCTGCTCTTTTTGTTTAGAGGCCAGATGCGTGCATTGCATTCTGTTTGCTTCTTCTTGGTGGAAGCTGGGGGCCTGTCGACCACAGAAAAACCCAGTAGTAATCAGCTGCCAAATTCATGCACATGGCTCGAAGGCCTCCAGCCTTGTGTGTTATCTGGGTTTACAGCGTACCTCTGAAGAGGTTTAAGATAGCTGAAACAAATAGTAGCCTCAAAATTTCACTGAATTTCACTGAATTTTCACTGAATTTCACTGAATTTTTAGAGTTGGAAGGGACCATAGAGATCATCTAGTCCAACTCC
>JAOXNO010000001.1:27284831-27296324 GCA_028565335.1 Limnodromus scolopaceus
CACCTCCGGATATTTGGCAGTTTTTGCGCCCCCCCACCAGCCTCCCCAGTGGTGATATGGGGGCTCTGAACATTGCATCCCTGAGGGAAGGGCTTCTTCCTTGCTGCCTTTCTGTGCTGCCACACTGTGAAGGTCATAAATATGCTGTTCTACTAAGAGCCTTGGTGGAAGAAGAGTATATTCGGAAGAAAAATTAGAAAACCCCTAGTTCATCAAGCTACATAGTTAAAAAGGTATATTGCAGAGTAATCTATGCTTCTTTTAAATCAACACCTCCTAGGAGTGTGTTAGGTACAAATAAAGCATGACTGGCTAATCAGTTTAGCAGGGCTGGGGTCGTTATCACAAAAGCCCCCATGAACGATTTCTTTATTAAGCAGATCTAACTAAGGGTAAATTACCAAATCGAGAGTGTTTTCCAGCAAATAGTATGTTTTGCTTAGCGGCGTATTTTCAATATATCAAACAATCAAGGGATACTGCATGTTACTCTTCATTGGGATCTATAAGGACAGGATGAAGAGTCATCAGTGGGAGACGGTTTCAGTGGAAGGTAAGTGATCTCTTGAGGTCTCTTTCACCCTTATATTTTTATCTGTTAAAGGAAAGATAAAATGATGGAAAACGATGTCAGTAGATCTAAATTCAGAGATGCATAATTTGACCTGAAAAAAAGATTGATTCTGTTGAAGCCAGGGGGAGATCTCTGAATATACACAATTGATGCTCAAAGCTAGAGTGTTTTTTGACTTAAAGGAACACTTAAAGAAGTGCTTATCTTGAAGAATGTACTTAGACCACATTCCCAAATTCTTTATTCTGATGCTGATAGTAGTGACACATCACTGTGGTAGTGTGGCTTCATCGGAAATACTCTCAAAGCAAATGTTATGGAATTTCATGGTGCGGGCTACGAGATAACCTCTTGCAGGTAAAACAATCAAGAATACAACTAGACCAAGGAGAAAATTACTTGTGGACACACAAGTGCTCTTTGTTCTTCCACTTTCTTTTCCTCATAAGCATAATGCTCCTGAGACCAGCAGCTGTCAACAATATAAGAGTAAAAATAATACACGGTATTAGTTCCCTGTTGTGTTGGGCACTGTGTAAAGACAGGGAAATTGAAGTTAGAAATAGTAATGATTTTATTATGGCTTTTTTTTTTTTTATTATGGATTTTTATGTTCTTCAAGCCCTTTTTTTTTTCTCTCCCCTTTTTTTTGTGCTATGTGAGAGTCTCAACTATTGCTTAATTGAAAAAAAAAAAACAAAATGCGAAACAAAACTGTGCAGGAAAACTTTATGAGTCCAAAAATCAGTCACAGAACAGAAAGAAGACAGACTTTTTTTTCTTTTTTATTTCTTAAGTGACACAATTTTAAAGTCAATCTCAAAGTTTATTTGCATTTGCTCTGGATTTGAGGGACTATCAATACCAAGAAAAAAGACCCTCTGCCAGACAAACCATTCTGCCTACATATACAAGATAAGCAAGGGGTGGGGGAAGTAAACTATTGTTAAGAATGTGGAAATTAAGCATTAGGAGATTAAATTGCCAGCACTTTCAACACTTGGTTATGCAGATAAGGTCAGTGCCCAGGAGGGCCCGCGGGCAGCCTGTGGGAGAGCTGGGAACTGACCCCGGAGGCTCCTTGGAAAGGGAGACAAGCAGCATCAGGTGTAAATGAAGCAGCACTCACCAGCACAAAAGCTGAATCAGCTGCAAAGCTTAATACTTTCTTCGTGAGGTAAAGTCCATGGGTGAGAAATCAGTGAATATTACCAAGTAAAATCAAAACAACCACACCAAGCCAAACCCAACAACTCATCAGTAGTGATCTCAGGAAAATTAGTTTAATTTTATCTGGAAATGACTCAAGTGTGGGCATGCATTTCAGCACAATATCCTCTGTTTTCCCTGTCCTCATCGGTCCTTAGACACTAGCTTGACTGCTGTTGGAGACAGGATGTTAGTCTAAATGGGCTTTTGATGCGACCTACCACAACTGTCCCAGGGGCTATAATGTTATGAGGGACACTTACTGACAGCAGCTGAAGATCTAAGCCACCAGCTGTTGGAAGTTCTCTTAGATGTTACACAGTTTTTGTGGCTGTCAAGTAGTTTCCAGAGATGTCTTCTCCCAGAGTCTCTTGGCCCTACAAATAAAGCAATTCTGCATGGTTCTAGCCACTTCAGCCTGTCTGTGAGTCACTTGTTGGGACTGCAGTTTATGGAAGGGGTCAAATGCTTCGTTAACAAGGGTAGGCTGCATCACACTGGAAAATCTTTTTTCCTCAGTATACCCTTGATAGTTCTAAAATCTAAGAAATGGGTTTCTACAAATAAACAACATCTGTGTGTTATCAGTATTATCCATCTTCAGGATGGAACACATTCATCTGGGTAGAGCCTGAAAACCCTCCCAGGAATATTTCGAATCCATTTCTTAGGTAAAGCAAACAGATACTAATGCCCCAGCCCTCCCTCCCACACTGACTGCTGCATTCACAAGGAACCCCAGTGACCTCTCTGCGTCCATACAGACTAACCATACTGCAGGACAGTGCATTTCCTTTTATAATTAGTTCAGTATGGGTTTTTGATGGGCATACTTCAATTTTGTCACTTCTTCCTAATGAGAAAATTCAATTTTTAAATTGACAACCAAGAAGGAATTAAAACGTACAAAGGGTCTTAAATGAAAAAGTGTCAAGTATCTATATAAGCTGAAATATGGGGTCTAAATTATCAGATGAGAAATGCAGCTCTTGAAAACAAAGGCGTACCAGCAGATTTATTTCAAACAAATACATTTCTGTGCGATTAAAAGAAAGACCTGGAGCTGCTGTAAATAGTTTAGAAACAAAATAAACCACACTGTAGTCACATATTAAAAAGAAATATGTGTGAATCTCAATGATTTGTAGAAATATAGTCCAAATTTGGGAAAAAAATAAGACACAATTTTACTACAAATGAAAGCTTTATTTTAAATATTGCAATGTTTAGGGAAAACAAAAGGAAATGTAGGTGGCACTTCAATTTTCAGTCTCCAGAGAAAAAGCTGTGTTTAAAAAAAAGGCAGAGGATGCAAATCAATTGCTTTCTTGAAGTGTTTTTACTCAGGCAGGAGTTACTGCTCCTAGTAACTAACGACAATACTTAAGTAGACTGACTTGTGGATTCAGAAAATTTAATCAAACTGTGAATTGAACTTATATTGTAATATAATTATTTGCAGAGAAATGGAATAAATGGGAAAATCTTACCTTTCCTCCCAGCCCCTGATCCATTGGTGAAAGGGTCAGCAGTTCTTCTGGTTCCCGTTTCTAGTTCCCTTCGTCTTCTTGACTGCAAGATGTTACTGCCTTTCAATTAACTGGTCCAAGCTGACTGCTCCAAGCACACTGCCAGCCTGTTACAAATGCAAAGTAAAATGGGCTTATAAGAAGTCACCTGTGAAGACTGGTTAAGCCGCCTGCTTGCCTGGCTGTTTGCAAAGGGCTAGGACCATGTGCACAGCATCTGATTTGACTGACAGGCAATTAGGATGTGCTAATTTGTGCTTGTGAGAACATAACATTAAAGTGCCTTACTCGGTACTTCACCACATTAAAAAATATACTGTGTCAAGGTTATCATAAAAGTTTTATTTTATTGATACTACATGTAAATTAAAAATGTAGCCATGTACCAAGTGAAATTTTACATTTTCTATCCCTGTTTTACTCATTCTAGTTTCTTATGATTAAGCTTTCTGTGTCTTCCATCCAGTACCAAGTGTACTTCCAGAGAAAAAGACATTAGATAATATCACTTATTTTAGGATTTTTATTAGCATTCAGAGGATCTCAAGACCACACAAGGAGGTCCTTGGCAAACGTCAGAGTTTTCCATAATGCTGGGTGGTTGCCTTTTTGAAAATCTTTCAGTTGTGATCAACTAGTTACGAAAACATTTTAATATGTATGAACTGAAGTGCTGCGCTTTTCTGTCTCAACAAGTTATTAATACATTTTTAGTTGAGACTCCACATCTAGATAAGAGTTCCACTCCTACCACAGAGCTACCTCTCCCTGGCAGAATTCTTTCCATCAGAGAACTAGAAATATTTTTTTTTTTCTTTTTTAATCGCCATGGGTGTGACAGAAATCTGTAGATTCAGTAACAGATAAGAAGAAAAAAAATTACTCCTCTCCGACAATTTGGTGGCCAAGTGATTTCACCCCTTCTATTTCTGCATTCTGTTTGTGTAATATTAAAAAATAAATAGTTTAGGAAACTGATAGCATTAATTTTCTCTTTCTGCTTACATGTGACAGCAGAGAAATGTAGGTCTTAATTCTGTATTTAAATTTTATCAACATTTTGAGCTGATAAGGTTTAATGTTTTAAATGTAATCTGTAAAAGATGCGCATTAAATGTGGAATCAGTTCAAATTCTGTAGAAAAAAATAGATAATTAACCGGAATTACTTTGACCCTCTGAAAGTCAGGTGTCTAGTCTAAGCTAAAGAGCTACCATCAAGAGAGAGGGAGAAGGAGAGAAACATGCGAGGAATGATTCTGTCTATTCAGAAATATATGTCTAAAGTAGGATCACCCTCTGGAGATGCTTACCTCCTCTCGTTAGTAACGGGCTGAGCTTTGATGATCAGCTTCAATTTGACACCTTACTTTTAAATGCCTAAAATTAGGTGACATGAACCTTATCTTGCCATTATCTGTTTCCACCCAATAGAGCAAAGCGTTTAATAGCAAGCCTATACTTAAACGTAAGACAAGTGCCGTAAATCTTTCTAAGTGTTTTGCTGGAGCAGGTCCAGAGTGCTCATCAGTGTGCAGGATCAAACACTGCGTTCTTTAATGGTGTTTGGCACTTGAAATTCCTATTGATATCATTGCTCTAATGTGCAGTTAGAGCTTTGAAATGTGAAAGCCAGACAGGAAAGGATTTGTTTATCACTCGTCCATGCTGCTGTCTTTACCAGAGGGAAGCAAAGGTGTAGAAAAGGAGCTTGCACATCTCATACTTGGCTGAATACTGAGCATCTGAAAGTTATTTTCATTGAGGATCTTCTTAAAAAGGCACAGACACTGAAGTGGGAATAGAATTCACATACAATTATTGAATTTACTTAATGATCTACTAAGCTTCCTTTAGGCATCTGCTGTAGGTGCAATTCAGGACATGCGAGTTTAGGAATCCAAATTTCCTTTATGGTCCCTGGGAAGAGACACTCAGAGGGCCAGTGGGAACATCAGTGTTAGCTGCCCATGATCTCCAGCGTTGCCCATTTTACTGTTTAATTGCAACATTTATCCTTGGTTGTTTCCTGGCAAGGTATAAAGTACACATGGAAAAATGAGATATTGCAAGAACACAGAGCACCTTTTTGAGTCCATTTAACTGCCCTGTAAATTGGCAAGCAAGCTCTGCTTTCACTGAAGTCTTGCATCTAAACAGCACAAAAATGTTTTTCACACGGTATTTACCATATTTTACAGTACTATTTCACAGCAATCTAGATAAGTGGCCTACATAAACTGTGTTGCAGTTTGAGTATGAGAGGCCAAACTCTATTTGTGTACATATCACAAAGATAAAATAGAAGCAACTTAACAATGTTATGCCTTGGCTTTGAACGTGGTCGGTATAGCATGTTATCATCCTGCCAAAACAAACATGTTGAATTTGTTACAAATTTCCAGAAAAACAGGTTTTGACTCACTTAGCCACCCAGTTTAGT
The DNA here is from genome assembly GCA_028565335.1 of Limnodromus scolopaceus. NCBI lineage: Eukaryota > Metazoa > Chordata > Aves > Charadriiformes > Scolopacidae > Limnodromus > Limnodromus scolopaceus. Next base: position 27,290,586 of record JAOXNO010000001.1, read on the forward strand.
TTCCAACATGACCTGAAAGAGTAAAATACTTCTCTCTCCTACATTACTGTTGTTTTAGGCCAAGGAAAGGATTGGCTTAAGCAGCTCTGCCTTGACTTTCATTATACTGTTTGACTTATTACAAAGCTAGTCAAAACAAAGGAAAGAAAACATTTCAGATTTTGAAGACTATTACATACTGATTTATTTGCAGCTTATATAAAACAGGACTTTGCATTTGCTACTCTGGCTCCAGTTGCCACAATAGGTGTTTGGCAGTGCTGCTCATCCAAGATGACTCACATTTTTTGTGAGGCTCCACTGCAAATAGCTTCGTTCTGAGAAAAGGCTTGTCTAAGACAGTGGCCTAAACCTTTTCTCTCCCACCCATGGCTGGAAGCGAATTAATCTACACATTGACTGGTCAGCGTGCTGGACAAGTACACTAGCGAAAAAGAAATTTTACGTAGGATGGATCAATTTCTACACTTGTATCACTTTCTGACACAAAGGGGAAGGGAGATTACCGCCTTGATCTATTTGTTGATGTGAAACATTGTTTATTAGTTTAAAGAAGAGAGATTATCCTGACGTGCTTATTAAGGTACAATGAGAATGTTAGTATTCCTGGCAACAGACTCATTGATTTTACAGACCACCCTGGTATACTGAGAGTTGAGCTCTGAAGTCAACCAGATGTCTGACAAAGAGCCACCTTCACCATACTCGAGGAAAGAGTGGGAGCACAGGAGGTGCGCTGCAGTTTTCTGTGGGACCCTCCCACCACCTCAGGTATGGCATTATTAGCAAAAATGTAGTAAAGGCCATGTCAAAAAGGACCTGTTTTGTGATATACAGTTGTTAGTGAGCCCTGTATACAGCTCTGTCCTTGCAGAGATGCACAAGCTGGTGTGCCCAGCAGAGAGACAGAAGCGCTTGCTGTGGTAGGAGGGTTACAGTCCAGTCTCAAAACTGAAATTCAGTGGTTTGGATTTTCACATAATTTCTGACAGCAGAGCCATCAGACTCCAGTATAGCCTTTGAATCAGAGTGAAACACAGATCTTTAGATGTTTGTGTCCATGTCTACGTATCAGAACTGATGATGTGAAGTATCACCTCAGAAACTTGCAGATAAATTCAGAGATTTCCTCCTCATCAGCCCATGATCTATATGTGGTTGTGCTGACATTTCTGAGGGGCTATATGGTCAGTCTAATGTCAGGTCATGTCTAGGCTGCTAAATTAAAAGGACCAGAGACAGAAGTAGAGCACTTGTCTCCGTGTCATTCACACTGTTCAACATTTTTTCCCTTGCTCGGTTTTGGTCATGTTCTAACAGCCCCTTCTAAGTCAATACTTAGTACAGTCTGGTGGAGTAAGAGACAGTTCATTTTGGGGACCCAAAAACATTTCCCAGAGGAAACCATTTTTGGCTTATTCCCAGCACAGTTTTCTACTATTACTTGCCAGACTTAGTGTCATCACTTATCTCCAAATGGTCTTATGCTACTTTTCCAGGCATGCAGTGCATACAGCCTCAATGTCACGCTGTAAGCAAGCTGTGGCAGAGTCCCGAGAGTAGGAGCACCTAGCAAGCTTTGTGTTAACACAAGAGAAACTGCCAGCTGCATGCAGACGTTCTGGATAATGGGCCTTTTGGCCTTTTGTCCTTAGTAAAGCAAATTCTTCGCCCACGATGTTTTTTGATTTAAGCCCAAAAGAAAGAAGCCCCTCCTACACCTGAGAATTGTCAGGCAGTTAAATGGGCTGCAGACTGGTACAGCAATATGTGTCTGCAGCTGGGCAGGTCTCAGTTCTGACAGTTGTTCTTGCAGGGGTCAGTACTAGCAATAGCAGAGGTGATGGCAATGGTTTGGTGTAAAAGAGCTGTGCTTAAACAGAAATTATACCTTCACATTTTTTTGTCCACTCTGTGTGAAGTGGAGAATCCTGTGAAAATAATTGGCTGGATTTGATTACTCAGATCTCCTGTTGCTTCATTTATGGATGACAGCCGTACCCCTATGAATGTAAAGGATGTGTGGTAGCTAGTGGGGTGGGGCTTTGACATTCCTCAGAGTCTTCTAATTCCTGTCCTGTTACAGGAGTCTCTAGGGGACCCTTCCAGTAGAGCTCCCTCTTCCTGTTACCTCCACTAACGGGACTGACACCTGTGTACCACCACATATGACGAATGCTGGCAGGCTCCTTTGAGATGAGAGCCTTAAATTCCACACCCTATTCTGTTCCCACCGACTTCTGTCAGTAGCAACCTGCCCTAATTGATTTGAAAGACAAGGAACTTCCGGATACAACCTTTTCCTGTGCTAACAAGATCTCCTACGCTATAGATGTTCTCTGCATGATTAACAGTAATAGTGATGCCATAGCAATCGATACTTAGAACAAGGCAATCTTAAAAAGACCATTTTGGATTATTTTGGATTAAATCATAGAATCAGAGAATCATAGAATGGTTTGGGTTGGAAGGAACCTTTAAAGGCCATCTAGTCCCACGCCCCTGCAATGAGCAGAGACACCTTCAACTAGATCAGGTTGCTCAGAGCCACGTCCAACCTGACTTTGAACATTTCCAGGGATGGGGCATCTACTACCTCTCTGGGCAACCTGTGTTTCAGTACCCTTATTGTAAAGAATGTTTTCCTTATATCTAGACTAAATTTACTCTCTTTTATTTTAAAGCCATTCATTCTTGTCCTATCGCAATAGGCCCTGATAAAAAGCTTGTCCCTGTGTTTCCTGTAGGCCTCATTTAAGTACTGAAAGGCCACAATAATGTCTCCCCAGAGCCTTCTCTCCAGGCTGGCTGAACAACCCCAGCTCTTTCAGCTTGTCTTCATAGGAGAGGTGTTCCATCCCTCTAAACATTTTTGTGGCCCTCTTCTGGACCTGTTCCATCAGGTCTGTGCCTTTCCTGTGTTGCGGATTCCACAGGTGGATGCAGTGCTCCAGATGGGGTCTCACAAGAGAACAGTAGAGTGGCAGAATTAAATCTCTCGACCTGATGGCCACACTTCTTTTAATGCAGCCCAGAATATGGTTGGCCTTCTGGGCTGTGAGCACCCATGTCCAGCTTTTCATCCACCAGTACCCCTAAGTCCTTCTCAGCAGGGCTGCTCTCAATCCCTTCATCCCCCAGCCTGTATTGATAATAGGGGTTGCCCCAACTCAGGTACAGGACCCTGCACCCTCATGAGGTTCACCGGGGACTACTTCTCGAGCTTATCCAGGTCACTCTGGATAGCATCTTGTCTCTCAGGTGTGTCAGCTGTACCACTCAGCTTGGTGGTGTTGTCAAATTTGCTGAGGGTGCACTTGATCCCACTGTCTATGGCAATAATGACAATATTACACAGTACTAGAAGGATTTATCTATCTGATAACTTATTTATTTATTATTTAAAATGTTTTCTCATGGTAAGTAAATAAATATCTGGAGTGAGCCTGGTGCACAAGTTCAATTGGCTGAACTAAATAGTGAAACTTACCTGCAGTGACAGCGTTAGGGCATTTCTGAAACAAGAAACTGCACCTTGAGCCAAGATTCAGAGCAGGGGAGCTGAGAGGCAGGACACAACGAGGGTCTCATGGCCCACATGCAATGGCCAAGTAACGCTGGCCAGGAAAACCTCCATATTGAGTTAGGTAAAATTGGAATTTTGAGAATGGAAGCAATCACCTGGAGTAGAACATTTGCCACCTTCCACCTTCAAATTATTTTAAAGTAATTAATTGACTCCAGAAGATTCCAGAAACATTAGTGTTACCATCCTCATTTAAAAAATGGGACCACGGAATTAGAAAAGGTAATGGCTTTCTCTAAGTGATTAACAGTGAAAGGAAGAAAAGCCAGCCCCAAAATGATACCTCAGAAATTCTGGTCCTGCATGAAGATCATTAATTTTGTAATTATCACTGAAAGTAAGTGTGGTATTATTATCTTTCCCCAGCAGTGCATTACTCTAGCTCTAATGAAACTAATTAATTAATGAACTGATTAACTAACATAGCCATGCTTGAAATTCAGAATTCCCTGGTCCTCTGTGGACTTCACACTTTATACTACAAAATTGCTTTTCTGACGTAATCAAAGCTGGCAAAAATGTTACTGAATTTGATCGTACAATTTTGATTTTCTCTCTCTATCTTTCACTCTAAGTCGATTCCGCTAGAAAAACATAATAGTATTTCCTCCAAACCACTCACAATACAGCCAATACTTCACCTTTTCTTGCTAAGAAGAAACAAATCCTCAGTTTAGGGTATCAAATTTGGGTCAGGTTTGGATGCAGCACAGCCCCGTCCCGCTCTGGAACAGCGTGTGCCTTCCAAGTCTGGTCAGAAGCACGTTGTACAACTGCGCCTGAAGGCAAGTGGCAGCGGTTTACATTAAGAGCAGAACTGGGCTTGGGACAGTGAGTTCACCAAGCACGAGAATAATGCTTCTTTCTTTAGCGATCTCCGGGCTCCACCCCATTTCTCAAAATTGCTGAACTATTTACAAATGTTTAAGAGAACCTCTGTGTTATTAGAGGAATGTTTACACTGCCATGCATTTCAGATGCAGGCAGAGCTATACAATCAAGGCCCACCCCTAAGACAAGAGCTGCGCTGTATTATCAAAATATGTACTGGTTCTACTCTCCACCACCATACAAGGCAGCTCTGCATTCCTGCTGGTAACCTTCTATTACCTCCTAAGTTTTCCAGATCACTGCCAGATTTCTTGAGCTTCATGGAATGATTACAGGCTTCATAAATATAAACCTCAGATTCTGTTTGGCAGTTTTGTATGGGAATGCCAAAATGAAGAAAACAAAAAGTATTTCAGAAAAGACTATTCAGGCCATTTGTGCATGGTAACGGCTGCAGTTATGCAATTTACAGTTTCAATAAACTTCACCAGTTAGAGTGAACCAAGCTTCAAAATATCACAGTGGTGTTGCTATTTCACCCACCTTACATCGGATGTTAACTGAGGCACAGAATGCCCGAGGAATTTAGAAAACGTCCCGTTGCATTCAGCCAAGGACTGGAATTAGATGTCAGATGTTTCTGCTTTGCAGTCATACTCTGCAGTCTACTAAACTATACCGACTCCTTATGCCTTTGGGCAGGAAGAATGTATTACATAAAAAGGATTCCAAATAGCTTATATTAATACTCCCAATAATTATGACTAAATTATAAGGGGACAAGAGTCCATTTGTTTGTTGCAAATAAGAAATTTGTAGAGGAATATTCAGTTTTAGAGACAATTCCCCCCCAACATATGAAAAATTAAAAAAAGAAAGAAGGGATGGAAGAGATGCAAGTTCACAAAAGCAGTCTGAAAGCCTTCTGAATGCATAGCATATAGAGACTTTTCCAGTTGAAAAATGTGCATTGAATTCCTGGAATGAGAGAGATGCTGTTTGTATTCTGCCCACAGTGTTCTGGCTTCCTATTCTGGAAGGTCATTAAAATGCTTTCTAAGAACTGATGAACTGTTTACTGATTTTATTCTTACTGATTATTCCTGATTTTTGTCCTGAATACACTTTCAAAGTTATTAATTAAAAATGCCTCCCCTCTTGTTTCAACTGGAACTTTAAGCTGTGCTGTTGTTATTTTCTTCCATGTTTTCTTTGCTGAAATCTGTGTCCAATTCAGGCAAGTTTAGGGATCTGGACAGGCTGGATGGATGGGCTGAGACCAACGGAATGAGGTTCAATAAGGCCAAGTGCCGGGTCCTGCA
>JAOXNO010000001.1:27296424-27315268 GCA_028565335.1 Limnodromus scolopaceus
GAATGGGCTGCCCAGGGAGGTGGTTGAGGCACCATCCCTGGAGGTATTCAAGAGGCGAGTTGACATGGTGCTCGGGGATATGGATTAGTGTTGGGTGGTGTTTTGTGTGGTGGGTGTGGGTGTTTTTTGTTTTGTTTTGTTTTGTTGTGGGTTTTTTTCTCCATTGGTTGGACTAGATGATCTTAAAAGGTCCCTTCCAACCTAGGTGATTCTGTGATTCTGTGAAGTTAAACCCCAACAGCTTCCATTGAGTCAAATTCCTACACAATCTAACTCCTTTCTTTGCATCTGGAGACCACATAAAGGTGTCAGTACCTAAAACTTAGCTGTCAGAATGTCTCATTTTTAGGTCCAGAATTTGAAATGCAGAAAAGGTTAGTGCCAAAATAACCAGCATGGTGAACAGAGGGTCACCTCACCAAAACGCACCTGTAGGAAATGCTGAAAATGGTGAAAATGGATTTTTCAGCCTATTCTGAAGCTTACTAGTGTCATATATAAATGGGTGCACACTGCATTAAAGTACTAGTTTGGGCATTTTTGGAAAGACTTTTCAGACTGAGTCATCTGTGGATGCTTTTTCCATGGGGGTGTGTGTGTGGGAGAGAGACAGAGTGACAGAGAAGGAGACAGGGAGATACTTCTGTAACCTCAGCCAGACTTGGCAGAGGGATGGAGATCTAAGATGTATTAAGCTCCTACAAGTGTTGGGAAACTTGCGAAACAAGTTTTGTCTGTTAATGCTGAGCCTCCGCCTCTAAAAAATGAAAGAAAATTTACATGGGTAAATGAGATCTAATGAATTCCCTAACCATGGGAAACGCTTTAGTCAGAGTTTATGTATTAAATGGCAGAGAAACCTCAAACTGGAGTTCTCGCCTGTATGGAGTCTCTGCTGCCTAGTAAAATGCAAACTAGGATAGAAGCAATAAATATATTTATAAGCGTGGTTTCCCAATTAGATTCTCTGAAGTCTGAAAGCCATAAACTCCTGCCGCAGCTTAATATAATACAGTTAGATTGTCAATTAATCATAAAACCACTGGGAGCTAAGCTGCTTTGCTTCAAGTACTCCGGAATGCTTGTTCTCAGGAGCATCTCCTTGCTGGGGGCTTTAGGCTTAATTAGGGAAGACACAATGGAGCGATGATCTCAGCTAGAGGGAGAAACAGCACCTTGTGGGTACCTTTTTGTGTGATAGTGAAAACCAGAGCGGGCCACGAGATGCAAAGAACTAAATCACACCTGTTTTTGGAATAGGCAGGTTGGTGACTGTAACCTGGCCGGACAAGGCCCTCAGCAACTTGATATACCTGTGAAGTTCCCCTGCTTTCTGCAGGCAATAGACTAGATAACCCCCAGAAGTTTCTTCAACTTAAACCTTCCTGTGATGTTATGAGCACTCAACTGTGACTTCACAGTTAAAAGAAATGTAATTTTATTGCCATTATTTTGCTGGAGTAAAGTGATACATTTGGCCTGGATGCCCTTAGCTTTTGGAAAATTTAAGTAGCCATTAGTGTCCTGCTTGTCTGGGAACACAGGAATTGTCTCAGACTTTTCCAAATGCCTGCTATCGCTATCCCTGTGTTTTGCTCCTGACCTGATTCCTCAGAATCAGATACACCTCCTAGAAAGTGCCATAAAGTTACCCTCACACAGCAGATTTCAGCATCGAGTATCAGCCCATTATCACACAAAAAAACATTTTGCTTTTTTTTAATTAACTCTCTCCTTTTCTCACAACCTTAATTATTGCAAGCTGTTCCCTAACCTCATGGCCTCTGTTTTCTACCCATAGCATTTAAACTACACTATCAACTTCCCTTGCTTAGAGCAATTTCCCTTCACCACATTTAGCCTTCTACCTTTTCTTAGCAAGTCAAAATTATTCCAGAGTGCCTCCATGATTCAGCATCTCTCTTGGCTTATTTCACTTTTTTCCGCTTTGTTCCACTCTACTCACGTTCACCCTAAAATACCTCCCCTGTGCCTCCCCCTCCCGGCTGCACTCCTCATCACACTGTTTTCCACTTCGGTCCAGTCTCCTGGACTTAAGAGCCCCCTCCTCAGCTTGTTCCTTTCTTAAAACCTTCAGAACTTCTCTCTTTCAGTTCAAAACTATTATTTTTTATTTTTTTTTTCCCCTGCTGAGTAATTCCCAGGGTCTTGCCTTGTGGGTGCAGCATGCGTCCTCCGCGTAGCACAGACGGCATCTGCTGGGGAACTGGAGAACATCTGCTGGGAGTATTTTGGTCACTGCGAACACAAAAATCAAGTCTTGACTCGTGTAAACGACTCATCCGGGGCAACCAATAAATACTCTCGTTATTTTATTGTGAGGCTACATTTTTTTTTTTTTAACAAATGAAAAGTTAACAACTACGTGAAGCTTGACTAGTTTCTCATAAACTGGGTGCAAAAGTTTTCTATGACAATGCTGGGCTTGAAGCCAAATCGGAACAATGCTGGGCTTAACCTGTAGCAGAAACATCCTCTGATTTGGGTCACTTTTCACTTGTTTAGCGGGGGGAGGCAGCTGGGCAAACTCTGACCTGTTCCTTTTTGTTGTGATTGCTCATAGCAACGACAAAACTCAGCGTTGCTGCTCTGGTGGTGGCACAGCGAAGCAGGTTCTGCCTAAGTGCTTGTCAGGGGGCAAGGTAAAAAAACATCTGGCTCATTTTTCTGGTGATTTAAGCAGCGAACACAGGGTGGCAATCTACAATCCGAGCCTAGTCCTGGCTCAGATGGTTTTGGACTTGTGTTCCCTCAAGCTCCTTTATCTGTCATTTTGTTAATAAAATCATTGAAAAAAATGAGGTCATTTTAGTACCTTGTTGTGGTTTTTTTTTTTTTCTTCTCCACTTCTCCCGGGTTGTTGATACTCTTTAGATAATTTCTTTTCCATTTAACACCTACTTCTGGGATGTCTTTGGTAGTACACTTAATTTTATCAAGTACCGTTCTCAAGCCTTGTACTTTATTAATAAACTCAATTTACTTATTTACTGAAGGAGCGAGCAAAGGCAGACTCGGGAGGTGCTGGGCTCTAGGCTTTTTTGGCCTCAGCACTTAAAAGCAGTAGAGTAAGAGATGTGATACGTGAAAGTGGATGATCGTTTACAGCCTTTGTAAGCGTGGAGAGTCTCCAGCTTTATGCCATCGGCAGATATTTACAAAAATCACCGAATCTAACTCTGTGTGAACCTCCTCGCTGCTGACGCTAATGACATGGCTACACAATATTAATAGAGTATTTTGGCTAACACTCAAAACCAGGTACTGCCTGCCTCCTGTGTAGTGAAGGTTGATTATGACATTCTTAATTAACAGCTGGCGTGAAGAGTGCCTGCCCAGAAGTGCCACCACAGCTCAATGACTGGGACATTCTCTCAGAAGGTGTGAGGCAGAATTTGGAGCTGAAATGCTTGAGGACAACCTCTTATCCAGACTTCCCACTTCCGGAAGCAAACACTTCACGCATCCAGGTTGTTATAACAACCTACACTGTCACGGTAGCCTCATAAAATGCAACACAGAACATAGAGCTGTTACAGGTGGAAAGTTACATCCTGAACGTAAATTTGGGTTTTTCCTTCTCACACATGCCGACAGTGACAAGGCCAAACTCGTCTTCTGCTGTGAGGCTTTGTCTTCATTTGGTGTTGAACATGTGAAGACTTAAAATCAAATATGTCCCTTTGGCAGTGACATGATAAATAGAGCTGGCTGAGCACCTCTTCAGACTGTTTCTTGCAGCCAATTAACTCTTTCTGAAAAGAAGACTATGTTGTTATAACGAGTGTTTGTAAGGCTTTCTTATCAAAGTTTTACTCTTAAAGTATGAAAGTTGAAGTTCTACCCTTAAGTTCAAAATTTCATCTGCAAAGTATGTACTTTTATTACTGAAGTATGCAAAAGCTTCCAGCTTCTATTCTTGGCTTACTAAGATAAATAGATCCCAAGGGACCTCCAGGATAAAACAGCCAAAAAACACAAGAGATAAGAAAACCAAACACCACTTAACTGCCAATATTTTTATTATGGCAGCAAGAGAATGAAATCTCCTTAGTGCTTGTTTTCAAGCTCCAGTATGTTGATGTATCTTTCAGCTCACACCAAAAGAATTATCTTCAGGAACATGAATTCCTTCCAAGCTCATTACAAGAGCTGTTTAACACTGCTAATTATCTCCTGATCTGTTATGCAGTCACACAGCAGTATCTTTGTCTCACCTCTGCCTCATCTGCACATTACACTTGACCTTCCTATGACATGAGCCTTTCCAGTTACTGCATGGACATAGATTAAACTTTGGCCACCCTACAGCAGAAACACCTTGATGCGTCAGGTTCCAGGGAAGAGAGCCAGAGGGGATCAAGCAGGCAAGGGAAGATTAAGCTTCTCAAGAAGAGAGAGCAAGCCAGCACGCTTCCGAAGAGGCGTGGAAAAAGCCAGGCCCAGAAGATGACAAACTATTGAGATGTTTGGTTCGATATGAATTTCCTTAGCAATTCTGTCCTGATGGAATATGTAAGTCCCAAGGTAGTGCCTGCTCATCTTTTTAAATGAAGGTTACGCAATAATGAAGTTTGACAAACAGAACTGCACAGAACAAGATTTGAAGTGAAAAGTAAGACTGCTGTCAGTGCAAGCAACCACATTAAGGAGAAATAGAGCTGTTTCATGGGGTGGCAAGGGAGGGGCAGGGAAAGTTGCACAACAGCTTTTCAGACAGAGTTCTTTGTAAAGATCAGCTGCATCTTCTGGAGTAGATGTTAGTAAGTGGGCGAGGACAGATACACTCAAGACAAGTAAAACCCAGGCAATATTGAGCCAGCCTTAATAGATAAACAAGACCTTATCACACCCCCCTTAATGGCATTCCCACAGCAGGTCCTGCTACAGATTACGGAGCACTTAAATGGAGAAATGGAAATACCTTCTCTTATTGAGGCATCCTGGTTTTCCTTGGTTTAAAACTGCAGATCTGGTAAGAACACAGCCCCACTGGTGCGAGCTGGAAGATGTACACTCTTTTTGTATATCCCGAGGATCCCTGAGAAAAGCTGTACAGGCTTCCAGAGCATGGACCTAAAGTTAACAACTTAATTTATACAATGTACGTATCTCACATCAGTGTCTTATTTTTGCAGTATGCAAAGGATCACAATGAGCTTTATTTTCTCAGCACATTAGCTCACCTGTGTGAATTCAGAACTTCCCTTAGTTAATATAATTAAGGTCACATTTTACATGAACAAAAAGTAAATTCACACTAAATTCCCATAAATACACAATTTCAGAACAAGAGCCATTGTTCTGCACCTATAAGCACATCAACAATATTACACAAGACAGTAAGCTCTCTACAGTAATACAGGCCTTAAGTTTTTTTTCAGAAATTGCATCAAAGCTAAAGGGAAGTATAGAAACATTTCCCCTCCTCTGACTCCCCTAAAGGGAATTCAACAAAAACAGAATCAGTAGATAACTCACTTGAACAACACAAATTTTTATTTGTAAGTGTTACAATACAGCCACCATAAAACTTAAAAAAAAAAAGAGTTGAACATAAGACTTGCATAGTTGGTTTTTTTTAATTTTTATTTTTTAGGCCAAAGACTCTTCATTCACTGGCACAAAGGTAGCTAACAGGTTTCAGTGTATATCTGTAAGTGTTAAGAAAAAAGAAAGAGAACCACACATTTGGTTTATCTAGTAAGCAGAGGGAATATACACTTGTGACGATTTTCATTCAAATACTGGAAGTCTTCTGGGAAAGACTTCTTTGTGCTTTGGTTAAGAATTTAAAAATCAAAAGCCTAAGTATAATCCCTACTGCAGAATTACATTCTTGGAAATGCATACAGTATTGTGTGCCACGTCCCTCTGATAGAAGGCACAATTTATGAAAATAACATTCATGAAAAAAGCAGAAGTGAGTTCCGGAAGGACAAGAGTGACACCCACTAATGTTGGTGGACTTCTTCATTTTTTATATCTTTAATCTAGGCAAGACATGTTCATATTTTTTGCACCCTTCCCCCCCCAATCTGTAAAGTAACTTCAATATTCATGAAATGAAAACTTTTCCTGGCATGAACTTTTCTAATGAAGAGAAACATGAGCCAACACAGTTTTCTACTGGTGCAGTTACTTTACAAACTAGATGTGAGAGTGGTCACTATCCTTCAAGAACCCACGTGTCAACAAGCAAATGATTACAGGCAACTTTTTTTTTTACGCTTCATTCTCCCTGCATACTTGGGGTCAAGTGAGCAAAACTGTATGTGGCAGTAAAGCTGATCATTCTGTCTAAAGTGCTTGATGAAAGCAGAGAAACTATAAAAGTGATAAATTAGTGAAACCACAAGTGGAAGAGTCACATTTATCATACAAAACAAGAAAAATTGGAGCATTTTCACATTTCCTTCTTCCATTAGACAACATACAGCAAGAAGATCCTTCACAGTGAAGAACTCCCTTAAAGTGTATATTATTCCTAAGACACATTTTCTTACATTTCTGGGATACAAAGTCTTTTGACATAAGACTCAGGAACAATATTCCAAAAAAGAAAGCATTATTAGGGCTAAGAAATGAAGGCTACATAGCAAGTTTAAGTCATTCAAAAAAATCTTTGGGAAAATGCTATTTAATACTTTCAATAACTTTAAATGCCCCGATACCATGTATTTTACAGTAGAAATGCAAGAGCCTTTGGAACGCAGCAATGCTTGGTTCTGTGGACATCTTCTCTTAAGACATCATCTTTTTCTTACATTCCACTGAACAAAAGACCATCCCTTCCACTGGCATGAACTTCTGGCCAATTAGACACTTGCTGCAACAGGAACACAAGAAGCACTCCTGCGTAGCATGCCAGTTGAAGTTGTTGTAGGACACACGCTGAACTTCTGGATCTATAGCGTTATGACAGCCTTGGCAGGTCTGTTCAGAAACAAAATGACACTTAAATGAAGCATACACACTCTATCTACAAGTACAATAAATGCTGGGATCCTTAAATGTTTTTGGAGAAGAGGCAGGTGTTAAAAGAAGCCTTTGAAATAAATCTCCAGCTTTTGATTTTCCTTTAAAACAGTTTCCGATCAAAATGCAGCTGAGGACACAAACCAAAACAATAAAATGCACACAAGAAGTTAGTTGCTGCTGGGACTAGACTTAGACAGTTTTGATAGTTAGAATTTCTCAATGCCCAAATAAAGATAAAAACTTGCCGTGCCAAACAGCACAGATCTTCGTATATTAACCCATACATTTGAAGAGATTAGTTAACAATCTTCCTGTGCATTGGCAGCTGCAAAGTCATGCCAAAAAATTAAAGGTTTCTAGTAAGTCTTGGATGTATTTCATCCTAAAATCTGGTTGTCAAAAAATTTCATTTAGATCTCAAAGAAGTTAATGCTTTAAGAGAAAAAAAGCTTCTCCAAAAGATAATTCTTCACACCTATCTCAGAAAATTATTAACTACCAGCTAGAGATAATAGTTTTTCTCCTCCATTAACTATACAGTCTAGATGTACATTAGACTGAACTCCCAACGACTTGCTAGTTAACTGATTGATATGAATGGACCATCATCTCAGGTTAGAGCTTCTAGCATAACTAGGCATCGAGAACTACCATCCTTTCCCAAACTTCTAGCTCTATCCTGTCAGTCACTCTCCTTTATAACTCTGGCAGTTAGAAATACAAAGAAACAAAGCACCCATATTGCAGTTGCCACTATAGGCTTTTAAGAGACAAGCTGGGCCAAATGAACTAGGACACAAACTAAAAGTTTAGCAGCATTATTCAGCTTCACCTACTTTGCTGTTATTACTAAATCCTGCTTCACCACTGGCAAAGTGAAAGGTGTTTTCAGAACAGCCTACCCCCTCCAGAAGTAGCTTTTATTCAAGTTAATGAATTCAGACTTAAAAGCAGACAGGGATTTTGCATTTTCAAATGGGAAAAAGATGACTGACTTGATCCTAAACTTTCATTCAGTTTAGACTCTTCAGATACCCCCCCACAGGGAGAAAATAGAGTTTCAGGCTCCACAGCTGTACGTTCCCTTCCTCCACAGCACTAATGTGTGTATGGCTCTTACCGCAGCATGGTTCTTCACATAGCAGGGTTTGCAGACTGGGTTGTCCTTCACCATTACATAGATTTCCCCAGCCAAAACGCAATCACAGTCAAAGCAGCAGAAGTGTTTCAGGTGCCAGTTTTGACCTTCCGCTTGAGTATATTCATTGCTGAATATAAGCTATGAGGAAGAGACAAACAAACATTAACATATGCATTTGAATGGTATTTCCTTTGATAAAGCTAGCCTCAAGATATTTTGTAATTTCCAAGAAACTCCTTGAGATTCCACCGTTTCAAACAATTCCAACAGTAAAACCTGATGCATTCCCTTGCTACACAGTTTTCCAAACACTCTATTTTGTTTATTAAGAGCCAATAGATGCCAAAGACATCAGGCAGGCTGTTCTCTGTATGCTGCACAAGGTGTAATTTAGTCAGGCGCTCCCCCTAGTGCCCTTCATGAGGAAACAACCACATAATTGTGATTTCATAAGAGAATTAGCACCCATGTGTTACATCCCACGTCCACATAGACCACAAAGAATCCCCACCAAATCCAAAGTAAACTATGGGTCTTCCCGAATGTGGAGTGTGCATATCAATTTAAGTTCCTTACAACTACGATCAGCTAAAACTGGTGAAGGCGCATCATGTCCCTGCACTGAAATATTTTACCAAAAATCACGTTCTTTTCTCAGAAAAGCAAACTTGTGCACTAAAACAAAGGACTAGGCTATTATTACCTCATCACATCCAGCACAGCGGGGTTTTTCGCTATCACAATAATGTCTTCCACAGTACAGGTTGCCATTCTTCCAGAAATAGATCATGTCTACTAGCAGTTCGCTGCAGATGCAACAGACAAAACAAGCTGGGTGCCACAATTTGTCATATCCAGCACGTTCTGCATAGACAGCTGGGTCACCTTCTTTCATATTCTGTTTGCAGCGATAGCAGGACTGGAAAGAAGTTGTTACCAAGTTAAATAAGCCTTTGAAGAAGTACATTGGTAGCAATTACATATTAGAATCACAGAATGGTTCAGGTTGGAAGGGACCTTAAAGATCATCGAATTCCAAGCCCCCTGCCATGGGCAGGGACACCTCCCACTAGAGCAGGTTGCCCAAAGCCCCATCCAGCCTGGCCTTGAACACTTCCAGGGATGGGGCAGCCACAGCTTCTCTGGGCAACCTGTTCCAATGCCTCACCACCCACCTTACTGACATACTTCATAAATTCCACCTTCCCAGACTGAAATTAAAGCAGTAGTTTACTCCCATGATCAGATAGCAGTGTGACATGATGCCACAATACAGGTTTAACTAAGCAATTCAAGATGATGTACATTCTACCAACATAGCACTAGTGGTACTTAAATGAATACAGCAAAATACAGCAATTCACGTTCCTGCATCTACAGTCCAGTTCTTAAAAAAAACCCATGCAGCTAAAATTCACGCCATGTTCCATGAGCCTTGCATACTCATGAATAAGCAAATAGTAAGAAGCCTCCAAAGATGACTAGACTATGACTAGAACACATGACAAGAAAATGGCTGTATTATATAGGTTGTGAGAAGATCAAGCAATAGCTGCATCACTAGTCAGAAAAGAAATTGTGAGTATTTCAAGCTCATTCTGTTTGCAGCAGTGTTCTAGGGATGCTAATCCCCCATGGCTGTTGTCCATTAGTCTATGATTAACTATCTTAGGATGGGGAAAGTGATTATGGAAAAGGGACTACAAAGCTTATGAACACAGCTACACAACAAATAGTTCCAAAACATTTATAATCGGTCTTCTGCCCTGTACTTACTTACGGAGAGAGTTTTGTCATCAAGTATAAATGACCTGCATTTTTTGAAAGATGCAGCACTAACGGACAGGAAAAAAAAAGCATAGACAAGGATGGCAATTCTTCTACAAGGTATTTAAAAGCTTTTCTCTGTATTGTTTTATTTTTAACTGTTGAATAAAAAGTTGCGATAATGCTGCAATATATAGCTGAGACTAAGTCACATAGGAGAAAACAGACCCCCCCCAAATTAGTTAAGAACGTATCTAAATCTTGATTATTTAGCCCCGGGTAAACTCAGTACCTAACAATAGTGTAAATGAACGTTTGAATTGCTTATCTATTAAACACTTCTAAGCTTCTTCCTAAATCACTGTGCACAGTGATGAGATATGCCTGCTTGAGTGAAGAGAACTTTGGAAGTGATAAATAGGTTTAATGTAAAGACAAAGCACCTTTTGATACAATTGCTCAAGAGGGCAGAGTGTCTCCTGCCCTTGACTTAAGGTAGTCCAAGACAGTTGGCCAGCTGGGTACAATGCAAGGTGTGTATTTCTGTAGGTCTTTCTCAAGGAGGCAAGTGAAGAGAATTGCTGTGAAACTAAAGTAAGCCAGCAGGAGAGGCTGGGTTACACAAAATGACAGCAATCTCATCAAGCCATGATAAAATAATTTTTTAGTATCTTAGACTCCCCACAAGAAGATAATGGTAAAAATAACTGAATAATTAATTTTAGAAAGTAGCTACAGGTAAGCAAATGGCACAGCATATGACTGATTAAGGTAAGTGTGCATGTTCAAAGATAAAACTTAAGTGTTAATTTTATATTCCTTTTGAATTACACCAGAAGCAATGTGCTGTGCCAGTTACAAACAACAAAACACACCAAAAGTAGCACACAACACCCTCCAATAACACTGAAAGCCATATCCTACAATCACGTTAACAAAAAACCTTTTATCTCCATCTAAAACTCACATTTCTTTTCTGCAAGTAACCTGAAGACGAGTAATTTTTGTGATTCAAAAATATAATAGCAACATTTCTGGAAATCAAGTTGCAGGATCTTTTGCCACTCTGAAGTGAAGGTCTACCTTTGCTAAACTAGTCCAATGTTTTTTCAGTAATCCTACCCCTATTTTGTATTCATAATTGGTAGTTGGGACACACACAGCAGAAGTTAGCAAGTTATGCCAAAAATACTTTATTAAGGCAATAGTTTTAGAAATATCAATGAAAACTGGGTATTTTACACACCTTATTTTTTGTTGAGCCATTGCAAGGCAGAGATCAGATGCCAAAGAAAAATAGATCAAAGAAAAAATAGATCTTAATATGAAAAGGCTACTCAAAACAGCTGTGATATGGCTTGGCTTGTTGAACATGGGAGGGAGAGGTGTTACTTATTATTTTTTAGTTTCATTTAATTTTAAACACAATTAGTCAAGCAGGTATTTTGGTGCTTTTCCAAGAAAAACAAAAAACCAGACTTCTGTAATTAAACTAAACTCCTCAAGAGGAGAAAAGTGCAGCAATTAGCCTGTAAGACAACACAAGTTTCTTGATTATTATTCTCTAAAAGCCATCCTGCTATACTGTATCTCCAAACTAACATGTTTTTGCAAAGAGGATGAAAAGGTCACCTGGGAAGTTATTTGCTGCAATACACTAAATACAGTCAGAAACAAGGGTTCTGTGCAGACACCCACAACGTTTTCCAATCCCTCTTCTCTCTTTCCCTCCCTAGATTTTCAGCATTCCAAGTCAACAAACAAGTTAGTTGGGTGAAAACAATCAAAGAGAGCACTCAGATGATAATATACCTTCTTGCTTTATATTTTCTTTCTTATACTTACATACTGAGATGGCTTCTGATCTGGGGACTTGTCCTCCATCGCTCCTACAGCAGCTGAGGTGCCTCTGTCACCATTCTTCACTTTACTCTTCCCGGCAGCGCTCACTTCCACCTCACCAGGGAGCTTGACATCTCCTACGCCAAGTGCCTCGTTTTTGTACTTCTTCACAAATTGTTCCATCTGCTTAACTTCACTGGGGGAGAGCTCGTGGCATTTTGAAGGATCCTGATCGTGAGCAGGCAGCTGCTTCGCCAACTGCTTCTTCCTGTACTGCGCGCCTTCCGAGCCAGCAACAGGCTGCTTCTCCTTTGGTAGCATCTGCATATACTGCCTCGCCTGAACCAGGAGGAATTAGATATCAGATGCCACTTCAACTATAGACCCATCCTTTAAGCAAACACACAACTATAATTGTCTCTACTGTTGTTAGCGACAGTCAAATTTGTCAAAACCAAGGTTCTTTCCACAAACATTAAGCTCCCAAAATACAGTAGATGGAGATAAAAATATAGCAGATGCATTAACTAGCTTCTTCCCAGAGTAAGAGACAGGCTTCCTTTTAAGCCTTTTATTGAATACAGTTATTCTCAGAGTAAACAATAATTAATATTTGCATAGCATCTTATCTCTTCAAAACTAAACTACTGATTAACAGTATAGTTTTAAAAAGTAGAAGCTGAAATAGTTTGCCTAGGATACACAGCCCACCGCAGAAATAATTCTAGCTAAATAAAGAAAAAAGCACCGGTTTTAAAAAAAGCAAGAAAAAGCCTAAAAATCAAAGTGGTAACTGAACGTTTAGTAATGCTTGATTTAGACACACAAGATTTGATTAATTCACTGAAAAAGTATATTTTAAGAGGTAGGTCAGAGAAAGTGATTCTGGCACAGATCACACAACAGTGCAGTACAGCAAATTAGCAATCAGTGTGAAAAGTGAAGAAAAACTCTCAGAAGGCTATCTATCATCTCATCTACTCCAGCTGAAAACATCCTAGAAGGGAGTTGCTCTTTTAGATGTCAACACTGACCTTGTTCTTACCATATACAGTAAAAGCTATATGCAAGACTGAGTGTTCCCCTTAACTTTAAACAATGACATAAATTGTTTTGGGTTTGTTTTGGCTTTTTTGCTTTTAAGCCCACACTCCATGAAATTTTTTCAAGTGTACTAAAAGAGGCAGGTTAGAGAAATTGGACTCCAGGGACTTAACAGATAACACTTAATCCTATCTATTCAAAACCACCTAATTTCCCCAGTTCTCAAGAAGTTCCATAGACAAGCATCCGTATCTGCAAGACGACACAGGCAAGGCTCATTAAACAGGCTCCATATTTTCAGTTTTTGAGGAGGAAGAAAAGAAGAGGTAAACACAGAATGACTACAAGAGGCAAATTTCTCCTTCCAATAAGTTCTATTTTTATATTTCACATCAACTCCTGCCTTGAACATGAAGAAAAAGTGGGTTGGACTTACAAGTGTCTGATTCTGAACAGGAGGAGCCCACTCATAAGTCACAGTATTGATGGAGATGTTCTTCTTGGCTGGCACTGGATTAGTCAATATCATTACATTGCGTTTATACATGGGAATGCCGTCATTCTTCAGCTTTGCGATAAGGGTTGTGTACTTTGTGTCTTCAAAGAGTTTCCCCACTTTCCGATCTTCCTCATTGCTTGTGAGGATATCATGCTCTTCCTGGCCACATTTGCAGTTGCGGCATATTTTTCTGAAATTTAATGGAAAAAGCTAAGTTACAGTCTCAGCTGAAAAATACACCTCACACCACCTGCATGCCTAGTAGCATCACTGGGAACCCAATACCTTGTTTTCAGTGCTTTGGTTAGGGAATATACATGTTATTCTGCAATATGTCAAATACCTCTGGAGGATATTCTTTATTTCTCCTTTTGTATTATTTACATTCTTTGTTCACGGAGATTATGATCAGATAGGTATCATTTAACTACACTAATGCATTTTGAATATGATGCTATATCATTCCTTCAGTTACATCTCAGTACTGATCATGCACATATATGTCTATTATCACCACCTACCAAATTTATTATGGGTAGTGATCCATGAATTAACTTAAATGCATCAACACGGTCCCCCCAGAAGTAACTTATTTGGGCTTTTACTTTTTCAGGCTTCTTTATACACTCAAAATTACACACACTAAACTATTTTCTTCATATGCATTTCACTGCATGCATAATATTTGGTTAGCACAGGGTTGCTATCAAGTGGAAATAAATATCTCCTAGAAAGGAAAAAAATTCATACAGCCATATGTTCAGTGTAATTGCACAGAGTTCTGTTCAAAGTTCAGCATTTAAAGGAGAAGATGAAAGAAAAGTGAAAGGCTAATATGGACAAAGCCTTTCAAACGGCTCTGAACCAAGTCGGAGGTTCTCTGGCACATGCTGTACAAAGGATTTTCACAGATAACATCCTTAAAAGGTAGAAGGCTTTACTCAGATATAACTGGTATTCTTTCATATACAACACATTTGAACTCTTTTGATTAAGAGGTATCAGATAGCAATTTATTACTTTAAGCATAATTAAACAATTCACATATATTAAACAGAACCTTGGATTAGACAAGCTAATTTGCTAT
Organism: Limnodromus scolopaceus; assembly: GCA_028565335.1. Taxonomy (NCBI): domain Eukaryota; kingdom Metazoa; phylum Chordata; class Aves; order Charadriiformes; family Scolopacidae; genus Limnodromus; species Limnodromus scolopaceus. The sequence continues at coordinate 27,310,807 of JAOXNO010000001.1, forward strand.
TTATTAATGGCTTCCCCAGAGCTTCAAAGCAGCCAGCCATAATCTATGGAAATTAGTGAAGTGGGATGTTAACTAGAAGTTCTTATTACAGACTAAGAAAACGGATCAAGCTTCTGAATCTCAAATCTTCTGAATTACTCTAGAAGAAGAATGAGTAATATTTTACCCCATTATTTATTCTTCACGTAGCAAATAGCATAAAACTACAACCTATAAAATGCTTAACCCTGCTTGCCAATCCCCATCAAATTCTAACATTTTTCTGCATCTTGCTTTCTAAAGTCTTGAAGGCAAGACACATACCTTATCTTAAGGCACCTGATAGGTACATGACAAGAACATGCCGTGGTTACCAGCAGGCCCATTGGGTGATGGCAAAGGAAGGAAGAAGGGAGGCCCTGATTGTAACTGGTTGTGTGAAGCGATGCACAGCCAGCCCCAAAGATATGCAGTATATATGTACACCAGTTTATAACATACTAGCATTTCAGTGTGCGACAGATGCTGCCATGTGATTACAGATGACCATAACTTATGGTTGCTTTAAGTTATGAAGCCCACTCCAAATAAAAATAGCTAACTCCTCAATAAAAATGAGCCACTCTAAAAATAACGAGCAAAATAAGAATGTTAAGCAGAACAGACTCTGCTTTGCAACACATAAAAACCTAAAGAGATCAATAATTGACGTGTAGGCTGTCTGACAGCTTGCATGACTTCCAAGTCATATCCACAAGAGGGAAGATGCACAGAATTTCAAAGCTGATACTTATCTGGATACCTAGTAAACACTAAGCACTTTGCAGTCTCTCAGCTTACTAAAACATTCAAGCATGAACTAGCATTGTCCATTAAGCCTAGATGCTGTACTATGCATCACAAGCACTTGCAACACAAAATTTTGCAAGATCTTCAGCATCAGTCTACAAGTCCTTTATCTAGCTAATACTTAGAGACTATTTAATATACTAATAAAGCAATTTATATTAATTTTTTCATCTTTTAAGGTGTGCACACGATTATACCTTATTACCAATTCTCAATCACATCTTCTTTAACATCTAATACTAGATGACAGAACCAGACCTTACTTTTTGTAGATTCAGTTCATTATTAGATCATGACCATTATGTAGCTATATGCCTCGCAGCACACATGCAACTTGAATTCAAGCAGTTAGCTCACTTGAACAATAGCTTACCAGATATTTCCTTCACTTTTTCAACTTAAGTCTTTAGGAATAGTAAGCCCCAGTTTTAGTCTTGCCTCTTGATGGGACGTGATCCAATAACAGTGGTGACCGAACAGACGTTCTCAAGTAACCTGCACAGACTCATGCAAGTCAAGTATAGTCTTGCTGTCTGGAAATGCTCTGCTTGCAAAACACAACTCTTTAAGAATAATTCATATTGTCATACTGCCTGTGTGGTCACAACAGCAGCGTGACAGTTTGTGTAGCTCTCCCCGCTCCGTACAGCGTCCACCTACAGCGAGGCAGCATCGACGCCTGCAGAGACCAGAGCCAGCCCCAACAAGCTATGGTAGAGTTTTTCCCCTGAGACTTTCACATGTGCTGGAAAAGCTGCACCGGCACCTTTATTTTTCCTCAAGCTACATCATGAAATTGCATATTTATTTTCTAGAAGTATTGTCTCAGAATGCAGAGCAGCTTTGAGATCCTGTTTCCAACTAGGAGAGGACCCGGACTCAATTGCTTTTCTCATCCTCAGTCCCACCCTGAAGGTTTAACACATTTCATGTCAATATCCTCAAGAGATTTTACTGTTGTTCTGATAAACAGATGAACAGAAACTATCAAAGTGAAAGCATACAACTTGTTCTCATGTGCTTCCTGGCTCCTACTGTGATAACTGACACAGTACTACTGTGCTTTATACTTGGATCGAAAAGAACGGGATACTCACTAATCTCCCCCCATGCTGGATTTACTTAAATTAAGAATTTGACTGTGTACACTTCAGTTGAAAGAACAGGGAGATAACATTAAAGATTAAGTGAATAACTCTTTGCCTTCATGGAGTTTGCAAGAAGCTGTTGCAGGGCTATATTACAAAATTACAAGTGTAGTGGTCTGGCATTAGACCTTGTGGGTAATCAAGTCTCCAAATGCAGCAGAAAACAATCCAGAAAGAATGTGGAGAATGCTGAGTCACAACTGATGTCAGCCTATCTCTGTGAGTCGAAGGAAAATCCCTAAGGCTGCTGCCATCTCCCCTGCTCCCCAAAGCTCCCCTGGATCCCAGCCACATGAAGATGTCTGTTCACTGCTAACAGCCAAAAAAAGGTTTCCTGTCCTGATTTATAATCCCTTTTCTTGAATAATTTCCAGTCCTAAAAGATATCCACTTGACATCTACACACATAGCTCTTCCTGCAGAGTACTGTTTGTAATTTAGTTATATCTTCTTCCACTAAGCTGCCACATCAGAGTCCTGTTCATTAGTCACTGTTCCTTCTGCAGAAGGAATATGGCCAATTACTTTCACTTAGAATAGATCTGCTAGTGATTTCTTTGACTACGATACAGCAAGCCCATCCCACTACCTCAAACTTGCGCTTCAGAAGTCTCTGAGAACTGATGCCTGATTTTTTTTTTGGTGTTAAAGCAAACACCTCACATATGCCAGGAAAACCAGTGGCTACTGTATATACACAGAAACATATAAACACATGTGTATATATATAGACTTAAATTTATCTTCTTTGGCTCTATTGAGAAGACAGGCAATAAGATTTTCTTGTTCTCTCCATCTGCACTATCAAAAAGATTTTCTCTTCACTTGAGGATGTTCAGATCCTGCTGAAGGAGGTTATTAAGGACTCCTGCTTATGTGTTCACAGCTCTCAGGACTTCAGCAAAGGAGAGAAATGCTCCTCCAGCCAAATCGCAGCAGTTTGGGAAGCTTTTGCTATTGAAAACATGGAAGATAAGGAGGAAGCTTCAGTATTTGTGGAATTAAAAGCTGCATGTCACTGTAAAAGACCAATCTAGTAGATTATGTCTTGCTTCCAGGTTTCAGGTGGGTAGAAAAAGGAAGAAGGAAGGTAAACAGATTCCATCCTCTCTCCCAAACTGGTGAACTCCTATGTCCTGGGTGTCTACTGACAGAAAGGATCAGTTCTTCTCAGTTCCCTCTCCAAAACCAAATGTTAACCATCCTCCTGCTTTTCTATGTTTTGGCATATGGAGAGGAAAAATAATTCTGATCATGATCCTTCCTACACTAGCTTTGCAGTGGCTCCTAGTGACAGGTGGCAGCAACTGCAAGCACCAAGAAGCCCTCGACAAATACCAAGGCTTGTTTTCTCCACACAGAGAGACTAAACTCTTCCCGTGATTCCTTCCGTTATGTTTTCTCACTATTAATGCGACTATAGTAACTGCAGACACTCTGAACTGTGCCTCAGTACTTGCCTGTCAGCTGTATTACCAGAAAATGTCAAAGCCAACTTAAAGCTCTCCCTGCCTTCCAGGGATTGTGTCTGTGCGGAGAAGCCACATGCTGAAAATAGTTGTTCCCAAGCTTAAGATTCCTCTCTCCAGAAGCTTTTTAATATCTTGGCAAGCCGCACCATAGGCAATTACCACTTTCCGGTATATACACAACCAAAATAAATCAGAACCTTCCCTCCTGCTTCTAACGACTTCTGACTCCTGTCCCACACCTCCCTCTAGCGGGAAACACATTCCCAAAGAGCAAACGTTTACCTGGCTGGCAGTCTCTTACAGCCAGCCTGCCCTGCTAATTTTGCAGGGGCAGTTTTACAGTCTGAAAGAAGTCTAATACCTGCAGCGAGAAGACCCTCCCCACCGCTGCTGCTACACTTGGATCAAAGCATGATTCCGAGGACAATTTTAAAAGCAAAAGCTATTAACACACGAAGACAAAGCAGGTAATTGTTCACTGGTCACCTACTGTTGCAAATCGTAGCTCTCATTGTATTTATTTCGTGTTCAGCTCACAACACTGAGGCTTTCAGAACTTCAAAATTTCAGAAAAAAGTTTTACTAAAGGCTTTGTTTACCACCATTTCTACACTAGCACAAATGGGCAATTCTGCACCTATATAACTGTCCCACACCCTGTGCCAAGAACTATAGCACAAAGGGCCTAAAGAGCACTTGCCACCTCAGAAGGTGTTCCCCAAACACTCCCAGTATAGAGAAGAATGGTGTAGCAATTCCATGTAAACCCCTACTATTACATAGGTATACTTGGATTTTTTTAATGCATTTTCCCCAAAGGCAGGATTGAAGGGTTTTTTGTATAGGAATACAGAAAGAAATTACATCTTAGCTCTTTGAGGTACACCAGAGTTTTCATGTACCAGACCAAGAATTACATAGAATCATAGAATGGTTAGAGCTGGAAGGGACCTTAAAGATCATTGAGTTCCAACCCCCCTGCCATGGGCAGGGACACCTCCCACTAGAGCAGGT
>JAOXNO010000001.1:27318646-27330756 GCA_028565335.1 Limnodromus scolopaceus
GTCCCGTCCCGTCCCCCCCCCAAGTCATTTGTAGATCTATAGAAAGTTTCAATATCTTTTCAACATAGATAATTTTACCTAAAATCTCAGATCACAGCTTACATATTTGGTCAGAAGCAAAGAAAGAATTTTATTACTGAGATAAAGCACACTTTTCCCCTGCCACTTCTCTTACTGTAGGAATAGAGATGTTTTTATAAACCTACTTCAACTGTTTATTAAGCTAAGGCAAATGCTTCAGTAGAAGTACTACCATTGACTTCAGTGCAGATGAAATGGATGTTTGTAAGTGATTACATACTTAAACACTTTGTTGTAACACAGCTGAGAAGCCTGGCTCTGAACCTAGACACAGCTTCTTTAAAGCATCTGAACAGTTTAATTGAAAGAGAGAACAAAAGCAGTTACTTACACATTTGCATACATGTGCTATGATCTGCAGTGCTGAGTCACAGCTTAATAGACATCTGGTGTCACTTACCTCCAGAAATGAAGCTCAAATCCTTCACACTTATCCTTGCATTTTAAGCAGGGGGCACCAAATCCTTGCTCATGGCCCAAGCCCATCTGTGTAGAGAGCAATATGACTACAGTCAGCTTCAGGAAAATACACTGCATGAATGGTCTTACTGCTGCCTTTACAATCTGCAATCCACAACTAAAGCAAAAGGTTAAGCTTTCGACTAAGCTGACATCAGGACAGTATTTTGGGGTCCACTCACCTTTCTATTGTACCTACGTCAGTGACCATGTTCACACAAGCCTGTTCATAGGGTTGAGCTAGCAGGCTGAAAGTGAGCCTTAGCCTAAACCAAGTATGTTTCTGGTGACTTGTCTCCCCAGCTCAGCTCACTCTGGAAGCTTCACAGAAGCAAAGAAACAGATTCTTTGCTGCCCTTCCTTAGGTCTGTGACTGTGAAACCACAGCAAGCGAGGCCATAAGATATCAAGTTAAAGGACATTCAATCCAACTGTCAGGACAAAGTGATTTGCAGTATATGACTTGGCAAAATACATGAGATCAAGAAATAAATAGATCCCAGATTTATATACCCTAACCTTGCATCTGATAGGAATAAAGAAAATATTTAAGTGATTTGTCTCACATTTCCAAGTATATTTGAGATGCTTGATAGTGATCGAGAGCAGAACATATCCTTTTACAGTTACATTTCAGCCAGACTAATACCAGCTTGCTTTCCAAGGAGGAGAAACAGCACAATTAGCAAAAGCAATGACCATAAATGATATGCAAAGGGTTATACTGTGAAAAGATTAAAAGGGCAGATGACCAATTCATAATGCAAGGGAAATATGTGCAAATATGAAAAACAGTGTAGAGTAAAGGCCAGGTATTCACACAATATATCAACCCATCAGCAAATTTAACTGAGGAACAGCCACTGGAAGTTTGAGGTGAAAAACAGACCCCAAGCACCATAACTTATGCATCCGTATAACACAGTAAATTTAAAATGCCTCACTCTGGCTCTTTAAACCTCATGGGAACATCGCTCTTAAATCAGATGGATGAGGGACTGTGGAACTGTGGTCACGGTTGGGTGTGCAGGCTCACACTCAGCAGGTAGAGGGGCACCCATCCCCACACTCCCACCCACCACCCCAGTAGCGTGAGGAGCACTCCCAGTTAGCTGTGGGTGGACGCAGTGGGAGGGACAGTCATTGAAATGGAGATGGCTTACGTCCAGGTTGGCTTTTACCAGGAACGGTCAGTGAGCTACTGCTGACAAGCTCTGGTACTAATCTTAGTTCTGGCAACAGTTATACAATGCCAGGGTTAATGAGATGCGGTGATATGGTTTTATTATCATCAAGTTCGCAATTTACTCTAAGAAGTCATACCACTATTGTTGTACGTACAAGGATATAAACAGCTCAGCTTCCAATTTGTTTCTGTCCAAAATGAAGGAACAAATTATTCACAAACCACTCGCTCAACACAACGCATGCAATAAGATGCGGGGAGGACCATGTTTTCAGTTATTTTACAATTTGAAGGATCACTGCCCCTGAGGATATTACAAAACTTTCCTGCAGATTATGGGCTATTTAGAGAGAAGAGATACTTTGGCAGCTATTAAGCTACTGCTTGCAACTGCAGGGATGGATAGAGGGACATGAATTTATTTCTTCCTGTCTTATCTGGAAGAAAAAATACAAGCCTGCTGTGATCTTGGTGACATCTTTATCAGCCCAAGGATCTCAAGAAGTTCATGGTCTGGAGGCACTAATCTGAAGCCAGACCAGTAGAACACCTAAAATAAACATAACTTTAAAGATTAAGTTAGTTTAAAAATGTAGTTGATGAAAGCTATGTTGAACATATAAAGCTAACAGGTTTTATGAACTTTTTTTAAAAGCTTATCTCCACTTAAGATGGGTGTTTACAAGGATCTTCTCACCTGGAATCCAGAGCCCCACTGTACCTCATAAACACACCCCGTACCTCAGAAAACAACTAAGTGCTCTTGTCAAGTCATTGGCCAGGATGTTCTCGAAAGAGGAAGTTGAAGTAGCACAAAACAATCACTTTTTTTTTTCAGGACAGCTTTTATTTTTTGTTTTGTTTGGGGTTGGTTGTTCAGGTTTTTGGGTTGTTTTTTTTAAAATCATCCTCTCTAAAAAGCTCCTAAACTTAAGATCCATTGCCATCAATAAAGAAAAAAAAATCCAGCATTAACCCATTCTCTCTAGCTGCTACTTCAGCTACAAACTGGCACTACTTCTTTATGCTTGGACTCCGTCCTCCTTTAAAAAAAGGGGAAGAAGGAGAAGGAATAATAATAATTTCATTAGTGTTATAATTAGAAGGCTTAGAAACCTAGGATCACTTGTGTATAGAGCACTATTGTACAGTACACACAGGAATAGCCTTAACATTTCAAGAATTCCCAAAACAGAATCTGAAATGCAAGTAAGAAAATGAAAATGGGTTTTGGAATTTTTTTTTTTTTAATATATTGTTTCCAAACCTCCTAACATTTAAGGGTTTTTTAAGCTAAAAATACCTCTTTAAAAGGAAATTAAGGAGAGGAAATGTGTGCTTTCTAAATGCTCCACCCAAAACATGCTCCCTCTCCAGATTAGACAGACAACAACCAGTCAGCCTACTTGCATCTTCACAACCAGCAGTCTCAGTGCAGATTTCATCAAAAATGCAGGATTCCACATTATTCTCCCAGTAGTAAAGAGCACGCCATTAAGTAAATGTTTGTTTAAGCAGCCTGAGATAAATAAGATTAATTAGCAAACGAGATAGACTTGCATTGAAATGCATTTCTGATTCCTGTGAAAGAGAAAAAAGGAGATGATCTTTCCAGATGCAATGTCTGGTCACCTTATGGGAAATGTTTAGCTTGAAACTAAGGAGCACAAGATTCTCAATAACTGAATTAGTTGCGATTCCAGATGCATGTACAGCCTCTGCCTTTGTTCTGACAGCAAAACTATGTGGCCACTTGCCAAAAATAAAGATATAAAATAACATTAGCACACCGTGCTTTTGTGTTTGACCATCTACAAGTCAGTCCATATAAAATACGCCTTCACAGTGCTGTAGCAGGATCTGCTTCAGTGGTAAGGAACCATCGGCCTCAAAGTGACTTCCCTCTTCAGGAGCCGATTCTGCTGTAATTTGGGAAATTCAGAGATCCTAATGCTGCAGTGTGTTTCTTCATTGCTGCCGCCTACCTTCACTCCCCATGCCTTCCAAAGGACTGGGCTGGCTCCATGCTGGAGCAGCCGGAGATACAGAGAGGGCTGGGCAAGCACTTGAGCAGGAATGCATGCCCAAAACCAGGAGGGAATCCATTTTCCCCATAAATGGAGTTATGGGAGAAACAGCATAGATAGGTCAGCTGAAATACTGCCAGAAGAGGGTTCCTGCCTGTCTACTACCATTACTTTTAATTTTACAGCAAAAGCTATCCAAAACCATCTGGTATTACTAACATACCCAATATAGATTTAAGCAGTCTGAGTACGGAAGATGATATAAATATGATTGAGATCATCCTTTGCATGCTGCTTTCAAGAGTAAATCGTCCTCAAGGGCAAAGAATTTTAAATGGTTACAGTTAAGTGAGAATTAGTGAAAGACTTCCCCATTTCAGTTCAGAATAGAATCCAGTGTCAAGAGTTGGCTATGTATACATTAAGGAGCCATGGGCAGAAGCTTACTGTCATCTTAAAAACCCAAACGGTCCAGTCTAAGTGTCTAACAGTTTGTTCAGATGTGTGAGAGAAACCAAGCAGTCACTACAAAATAGTTTAAAACTGGATTATCAGAAATGTTTATTGCTAAGTTTATTGAACACAACTAAGAATGAGAGTCCAACAAATCCCCTTTCTCCCTATCAATTTTAATCCTCTTGCAAACGTTGAAGTCCTGCTTCATTGCAATTTTAGAACACTAATTTCAGAATTTGTATTCCTGTAAACACAGCAGACTTCACAGAGCATCACACAACAAAACATTTCCCACATGGGATGCTATGAAAAAAAATAGGTCACAGATGCAAGCAGACTGTGTATGTAGAGGTAGATGGCCAATTTAATCTGCAGGCCGATACAAATGCAACTATGTTGTCAGCTATGGCTTCTCTCGTGTGGTAAGAGAAAGTCTGTTTAACAAGTTTGTTCCTACGCGGAATGGACTGTGCCACAGTTCACAGCGCTGGTAAAAAAAAATAATATTGTGACAAATAGAGGAGTAGCTTTTTAATAGTTAAGAGTGTAACGTCACAGAACTCAAGATTATTGTTAACAGTTATAGGAAAAACAAAGATAAGCCCTAAGAAGTCTTAGACGAATTAAAACATAGGACAGAGCAGTAATTTTTCAAGTTGCCTATACTTGCTTTTAATGAGCACAGATTATTTTAAATTGAAAGGGCTCTCTGGAGGTCACCCAACTCCCCACAAAGAGAAACAAAATCAGATTTGCCCAGGGCCTTGTCTGGATGCAGATTCAACAACCTATTACAGTGTTAGACCACATGGAGGAAAGAAAACCTGTATGCTAAATCAGAATTTCTCATATAGCAGCTTCTGTCTACTCTCTCTCATATCATCACGGAAAGTGACGATAATTCAATTCTGCTTTTTCTATTCCTCCCCACTAAGCAGCTGGGCACAAATGATACAAAGAGTAGCTGGACTAAGTTCCACTGGCAAGCTGTAATTATTTTAATAGTTGCCATTTAACAGCCATCACATCCAGCACAAATATACCCCCCCAAGTAAAGCCAACTGCTCTGATCTTCCTGACCCTTTACAAAGCAACCCCGGTGGTAAGAAGGTAAAAAGAGTAATCCATAATAAAATGCAGATGCTCTATACTTGGCATTTCTAGGTTTCCCTCCCACAAGATTTCTTTTACCTCCTCAGTCCCACCAAAAGCTAACCACCTCAGTTCCACCATCCAGAGCTAACTTGTGTCCTTTCTCCCCCTGAGGTGACTTCTGTTCCACCACACAGACAAGCTGTATTAATTTTTCACCTTGCCACAGGCAGTAAGACAATACCAGTATATAGCCTCCATAGATCAGAAGTCCTTCCACTGTGTGAGACCCCTCTGGAATTTGAAAGATTGTGACTGTACAGTGAGAAAGTTGTTATCAGTGGGCTGTGATAATTAACGATAATTAACAGTGAGCCCCAGAAGAGACTTAAATCCTCTTTTTGCAGATCTGTCTCCTGTGCCTTTGAGTGCTAAAACCATTATTGGATTTAGCATAAAATGGGAGGGATCTTCTGGTTTGAAGATTACCCAACTCTTGATCCATTTGGATGTTTCAGGGTCTACAGCAAGTCATATTGTTTCCCATTTCCAATGCAGGCTTGAGAAAAATACCTGTATAGCACAACAGAACAAATTTCTAGCATATCCTACCGTACTTTAGGATTTTCCAGAGAACTCAAGGTAAAATCTAGTATGCAAAAAAAAAAAAATCCACCGTCCTCAAAACTCTGAGACCAGTACACATTAGAAATCTCAGGTGCTGTGCATGCTTTAGTGACAAGATTTTATCTTGGATCACTACTTTCTGTACCAGCAGAAGTCTTCTCTACTAGAGAAACAGAACAAATTGGAAATTATAATAGGTTACAGCGTTTAAACCTTTAAGACAGAAGAGCCATATTGTTTCTTACGATTCCAGAATAAAAAATCCAAACACAAAAGATGTGATTATACCTGGATAATGCTCTTCTAAGACTTCTACAGACACTGTATGAGAAGAGAGGAAAAAGTTTCATCTGTAGTGAAGACCAGTATCGCACGGATCATTCTATATTTGTTATTATTTAACATGTCTATTAAAATTGATGGGAAGTCTGTCCTAGTTCATTTTTTGACTTTTTTTCCCCTCCTCAAATGTGCATCTAGATTTAGGGAAAAGTTGACTGGAATTAAGATGTAGAAGCCTGGGTAAGGAAGTCCACTGGCACAGAAAGAAGGATGCCAGAAAGCAGTTGCATCCAAGAAAAATATTTGAAAGATGATCAGAGCAGGACAGGCAGAAGAATAAATCAAGGAGCTGTAGCAGCCTATAATAGTAAGCGAGTACTAAGAATTTATTTTATTGTGATGTCTTCAACTAAATACCAAACTGCTCAGAACACAAATATTTAAGACACTGCCACACAGTCTACTGTCAAAAGACTAACAGCTATTAAAGATACCTCAGCTAGATAGAAAGCAAGTGGTATTTATTAACAAAATCCATTATTACACTAGCTAAGTTTGAATGCAGTTGACACGCACTATAACACTGTCTAAACCTCCAATACAGCACTATCCATCACCCACTGCTGCAGTGTCATTTTCACAATACTCATGTATTTTGTTTTGACATCAGTGCTCTTGCCTATCTGCATCTTCTAATATTAGGTTTTCAGCAGCAGACATGGAAATCTACATATTCACTTATTAGGATCTTCAGTCGTGGAGGAAAAGGGCTTTTTTTCAGCCAGTGCTTTTAGAAGCTGCAGCTAAACAGCCTCAGACCGAAACCAATATAGAAAGAGAGGGTTAGGGAGATTTAAAAGCCAAAAAGACCAGAAACACACATACAGCAGTACTAGAGTACAGTTACATTTGATATAATCCAGGATGGTCATGACAGAAGCCCAGAAGCCTCCTTGCTCCCTTAACCCTATTCATTTGACCCTAGATAACAAGCGTGACAAGCTCTTATCTTCACAGCCCTGCTCTTCCTGCAGGTCTTCAGAACTGAGAACCACCTCACCAACTCTTCCTGTTAGTGGACAGTATGTATTAGGGTTGGGTTGTTTTACTGTTTTTTGGTTTTGGTTTTTTTTTTCAGTTGGTTGGGTTTTTGTTATGTTTTTTAACATGCACACCCTATACAAAACACAGGTGTATGGGGTATACGTATATATTATATATACACACACCAAACATACATATCTATTTAAAACAGACTGTAAAAACCTAATTTTTAACTACAGTATAATATAGATATATGCATCTACCCCATTACATCTGTAAACTCTATATTTGCTAGGAAGATGCCATTAATTTGTAAGAAGTGTTCCATATACTTCGAGGTATAAGAAATGTGGTTGTAAGCAACTTTTACCAATAAAATTTCATTCACAATTTCTAGTCACCCCTATTATTAATTTTACTTGGAGGAAAAGAAAAACATTTTTTTTTTTCCAGGAACACTTGCAAAAACAGATCTTTGTGCTTTTAATGACAGAATACTTTTCAGATAAAGTTAGTTTTCCATCTCACTGTTTAATTCTTGGTTTGGAATTATGACATAGCCAAGAAAGTTTCACCTGATCTGAGAAGTCATGCAGCCCTGTATCCAAGAAGTCTCCTGGCTTGCTATTCAGGCATTTCTTTATATTTTGTAGTCAAACACCTGGGGAGTACATTCACCAGAAAAAACAGTCAAGAAAGTTTAACTTAGCCTTGCTGGTTTTGCCAAGCTGATATCAAGGAATGAGGGACAACAAGTAACTAGGGGCATGCCTTCAGACAGGTGTTCCAGAAAACAACTCATGTCAGTGTTTTGAGAGGAAAAATTGCACCACACCACACACAGGAAGCAGTTACTCAGTTTCCTTGTTACCAAACCTGAAGTAGTTCCTCTCACATCTCCACACTTGTTTCATACTTCTCTGTGCAGGCAAGACTCACCCATGAATAAATTTGCACTTCCTTGATCTTACTATACATAAAGGAACAGCAAAAGAGCTCTACTATCGTGTGTTTCCATGGCAGTAACACCAAAACAAACAGTGACCTCAACAGGAAGCAGAGGCCAGCAGATCTTACTAAATCATGCTTTGCAAAACACAAAGTTTACTTTGCTCCTATACATACCTTATTCACCATTCATTTATCAAAGAGCATTACAGTTGTTGACTTAACAACGTCTAAAGCACTCTGTTTGGTTTTCCACTATAACAGAACAAACCAAATCTCACGCCCATAGAAAAACCACACAGACATTCCACATTGGAGAAGTTGCCCCTCTTCCCTTCGAACTCCTCTGCCCCTTCTCCATCACAATCAAAGTTCCTTTTATAAAGCAAGTATTATACTGTGAAAGCTTATACAGAACAGCCTCACTGTCAGATTCTTAATTTCTCTAGTGAAGCACAAGACCGTGCTGCCAGCAGGACTGTGACCTACTGATTCATTTTACCAAGTTCAGAGAGGTGACAGACAGGGCAGGAATCCAGACCAGTAGAGCTTTGTTCTAACAGTCTTCAATAAAAAGTATTCAATCTTCATTTTCCCTATACCCTCAAAGCACGGTTTGAAAACACAGTGTGTACTGTATTTGGGAGAATTAGTAGTCTGTTTGTTGCACAAGTACTTTTCAAGCTGGCACTACTGTTTTTTAGGCTTCAGCTCTGTTGTGCAGTCTCCTTTTATATACAGAGCTATCTTTATGGTCCTCAAATGCAACAGTAAGTCAAATTCCTCCTGAAAAGAAAGACAAAACTACAGTCAGCCTTGAAGTCCCCATTCCCTTTAAAAGGGGATTATAACAGAGTAAGGAATCAGACTTCGTATTTCCATAGTAGCTAAAAAGATGGCCTCACAACTCCATTTTCCCACACTATTCACTGCTAAATACGTGTCCGAGTTATTTGGTCTCCAAGAAGCACAATGACCTGACTACAAAAGAGTTACATGCTATTCCACATGTATGTACATGTCATGTATATATATATGAAATATATACTGAGAGTATCTCACATATATTTCATTCTGAAATTTGTCTTGCATGCAGATTGTGGTTATCCAGAAGTCAGGATCCCGATTACTTCTGCCCAGTGTTCTTGGGTCTTCCTACCCAACAGGCAGGTCAGCCACTCACTATTCCCTAACATTTACCTTCATTTGCCAGATATAAATAGGTACAAGTCACTACAAGATAAAAAGTCAACACAAGATAGCAAGCAGATTTCGTCAAAAGACTCAAGTTATTTTGGCCCCAGGTGCAGGACGTAAAGATATGGGTGAGAACCACGACGTGCTATTAAGTTACCCATTAGTGCTGATGGGCCAAAAATCTGATAGGGACATCTCTACCATCTACCACAAGTTTCTCTTAAAGGCCAAGTACTTCACTGGTTTTGATAAGCTTGACTGGAAACTTCCCAGAATATTCTTCCATTTTTCATGAGCGAGGAAGTTGACCAAAAGAGAGAAGTAAAAGATAAGGAAATACACAGGTTGAGAACAGGAATTAAAGGATGGATACTGAAGACATGCAGCTATTGCAGAGTTGACATGAACTGTTACTCATTTATTCCACTGTACAAGATCTGAGGAAGTCTGGATTAAAGTAAATATTGACAGTCAAAAAAGAAGGAAAGGATTTAGTAGCAAACACACTGATACATAGCAAAGCTTCCCAGTTCTCCCTGCATTAACTTCTCACAGAACCTTGTCTGTTCTCTTGGGAAATGAGCTTCACACAAGTTGGAGAAAGAAGGTGATGAGTAGATGTGAACAAAGGAGGGGAGGCAGAGGAAGAACGGAAGCAGTTTGCTGAACATATGTATAATAGAAACAGAGAAAACGTGAAGTTCTTCACATCATACACATGTCTTAGCAATACTTATACTAAAGCTCAACATAGTAGAAAATACAGATTACTTTCTACAAACAGAGCTTTGCTGGTTTCTTTTGTGGCACTGGCTTCCATGTCTGTCTGAGCAGGTTCTAAAAAGTCTTCAGGAATCTTCAAAATCAATGAAGAAGAGTCAAAGATGACTAAAATATGACAAAAATAGTCAGATAAACTTACAACACACACTACAGAGTAATTTAAAACAGCTGTTCAGCAACTACAAGTTCATTCAAACCAACAGCCCGCTATTAGCAGAATTTTATCAGTATTTCACAACACAGATTTATTTTCTCTTTAGATGAAGAAATTCTGAATGGGAATGCTCTGCTGTCCACAAATAGGCATCTCTCCCCTCTCTGGAGTTTAAGTTTTAAAGTGTGCTTAGAAAAATATAAGCAAATCCACTCAAGAAGCCTGCTTTTGTTACATACAAGCAGTCACGCAAAGGGGACAACCCTGCACACACAGGACTTAGCTACACCCATCTATGCACAGCTATATACACATCCATATAAGTTGATTGGGGTATGAGATACGTAGTTTCTCTGAACCAGGACACTCATCCAGGTGACATTATCACATGTTGTGACATCACACTCGGAGAAAGCTGTGACTCAAGGCTAGCCTTCTTCAACAGGATTCAGCCTTAATTTAACAGGAAGCCTTCCAGACCGCACAACTACTTCCATATTTGAGCTGGTTTCTAGCCTGCAAGTTGGAAAAGCATACAGGTATACAAAAGTGCCTATATATACTTTAAAATAAGTTAGTACCCTTAAATACAACAATTCAGGAATACAAACCATGCACGCCCATACAACATGAATTTCAAAAGACTAGCTTTGATATACCAATGAGGGTTATGTACAGATTTAACCCACGCCCACATACAGCGCTCCTCCTGCCTTTATCATATAGTCTCAGATACTATAAATAAGTTCTCAATAAAAGAAGCGATCGCTTAAGTGCTGCACTTAATTTGCAAAGGCACTAAGAATCACTGATTCAGAGGTGCATCCCAGGTGAAATGAGTTCTACAGATGAAGTTTTAAACTGCAAGTTTTGGAAAGAGACCTAATACAACTGGATCACTTACCACCTTCTGTTACTTAACCTTCGCTCCTTGCCAGTTTGACTCTAAACTAGCTAGTTAATGTGCTTAAAAAAAATTAAAACAAAACAACCCCCCCAAAAAACCCCAAACAATAAACCTAAGTTGCTGTCTCAGGAGGGCAATCCGTACAAACGCTGACAACACACTCGCAACGGGTGGCTGACATCAAAGGTCAGAAATTAATCTTTAGCACCCGGGCTGCGCACAGCCATTAGATTTCAGGGTTTCGGGGGGAGGACACGCTTTTACCTGAAAGGCGGCAACGCCTGCGCGAAGGGGCAAGGGCACCACTTGGCTACCTGGGGAACAAACCGCGGCGCCTTAATTAGAGGAGCAGCTTTTTTGCTCCGCTTGAGGTCGGGGCACCAGGAGGTCATTTCGGAGGCGTTTCCCACCTCCTCCCCGCATTAGGATGGGGCGACGAAGCCCGGAGCGGCAGCAGCCGGGCGGCGAGAGGGGCCATCCCCAGCGGAGCCCCCACCACGGGCGGCAGCGGCCAGAAGGGTTCGCGGCCGTTCGCCCGTCCGTCCCTGCGGCGGGAGGGTGCCGCCGGCCGGCGCGGCAGGTAACTCGGCGGGCGGCCCCCATCTTACCTTTTTGACTTTAGTCTCCAGGTCCATGGTGCCGCCTGGCCGGGCTCCGGAGCGCAGGGCGACTGGGCGGGGTGCGAGGCGGCTCCCGGCCGGCGATGCCGCGCTGAGGCGAGGTGGTGTCCCCGCCGCCGCCGCCCCTCACACCCGCCGCCGCCGCCCCTCACACCCGCCGCCGCCGCGCTCAAACTTCCGCTGCCCTGCGGCAGTGGCTGCAGCCGAACAAAGGCAAGGCGGCAGCCAATCCCCGCCCGGCCGCCCG
>JAOXNO010000001.1:27333807-27356402 GCA_028565335.1 Limnodromus scolopaceus
CTGCTGGGTTAATAATTTCTTTTTATTATATTTTTCTTTAACTTCTTGAGTTGGAGGTGCTGTGGGTGTGATTTGTGAATCTTTCCATTGTGTAACTTACTGTCATAAGTTTAGTAAACTAATAACCTTCGTACCTACGAATTTGTATCTGAAGCCTGAAAATTCATTTATGTAATGGAAAATGCAGACAGTAATATAAGACTTATGTTTTGCAAACCAAAAGGTTGCTGTTGGAACACACTTCATCTGAGACCTGGATCAATAAAGAATGCATTTTAAGATTCTGACTCTTTCCTGTGTTTTCTATGACTTTGATTAGTCTGGCAGAAATAGCTTCCTATCCTGTGAATGTGATCCTGTATAGCTCTTTCCCCAAAGGATTCTGAAGTTGCCAGGCACACAGCATTGAAGTCTGCCAGGGCACAGAGCTGGGCTTTCTCGTAACTGTCTAGGAAAGACCAAATGCCTGTTTTAAATATTATGATTTTTTGAAGAAAGAGGAAGGCGCTTCCCAGCATTAACTTTGCCACAATAACCTTCATGGAGACAACAGGCAGAAGATGGGAAAAAGCTAATGCTTCTACCATTCACGCTTCTGGGAGCATAGACAACAAAGAGTGGACGATCTGTCAGATTGTCCTCCTGGTTTTACAATTTTCTTTGCTCTCAGACACTGTGATGATGAATGCATTTGGAGTAACTATATCTCTCCAAGCATTAGATATCTAGATTATATAGATGATTTATAAGTCCATCCTCAAATGAGAGAAAGGATAGTATCATAATGACTTAGCAATGCTGAAAATTTGTTTCTAGTAAAGCTGTTATTTAATAAACAGATCCTTTGTTTAAACTTTCAAGCAAATACTTCAAACTAGCTTCCAGCTAAATTCTTCCAGTTGAGCTGTTTACTCAGTGCTTCTTATGTTATAACTAATGACACTGTGTGCTTTTAAGATTTTTCTTGTAAGTATAATCTTAAGTGTAATATAAATATAGGAGTCTGTCTTGCCTCAAAGTGGCTTAATACACTACTTTAGTTTTCAAAAAACATTTCAGTTTGAAAAAGGAATAACATTTACCTTGTATCCATTTGAATAAAACAAGGGAACGTCGCATGGAATGTCTTGAGGTAGGTCCAATAAAAAACCCAGAAGGGGACTTGGGTGCCTAAATCAGAAGTTGCAAATTTTACTGCATTCTCAGCTAAGCATATGCTTAGTTCTCCATTGTACATTAATTGTTTTACTTTTTGCTTACTTAGATTTGAGATTATCTGAATATTAGTATTGATAAAATAATTTGACACCTGTCTCATGTTTGGTCCATTCAACATCTAGAGACTAAACTTCATTGCACTGAGCTCTTCAGAGAGGCTTAATGTGTTAGGAAGTTTCAGATGTTGTGTGAAATAGAGACAGATGTAAGATCCTCACAAAATTCAGAAATGGCTATTGCTTTTTAAAAATAATATACAGAGAAGGGGATCTACCCTACTTTTTCTCTAATGCCCTGGTAGATAGTGAACTTGTGCCCAGGTTGGAATATGGAATATGAAGTTGTAAGCTTTCCTCAGTCTGATGGGGATTCAAGCGACAGTTTCCATCTGTTAGGGCTGCAGCCTAGCTACCAGACTTTGGCCACGTAGTTAGATGAGATGTTTTAACTATGCTTTTGAAGTAATGCCTCTGTAGAGAAGAGAAAAAGAGGTCCATTGAAATAGTGAAAGAGTATTATGTCTACCTAAGTTAGTGGTTTTGCAGTCCCAAGACCTTCGTTAACCAGATATTGGGTAAACCTACCACAGTTCTACAAGTGAGGTTGACTTGTTATCCAAAGACCCCTTAACACAGGATATGGTCATTCACTTTCTTGCTCTCCCTTTCTGTCCCTGTGAGTCTTCAGTTCTTGAAACTGCAGCAAAGCAAAATGGTGCGAAAATGTGCCATAACTTCATTGAAAACCAAAGCTTCCTTTGATCAGAAGAGGAACTCAAACCTGTATTTTCTACCTTGTGGACAGTATTAGAGGCAGAAAGAGAAGGGGAGAGGGGAAGACAATAAAGAAAACCCTCTTCTGAAAGGAAAGAATGGGCTGTGCTTTGTCCTTGGAAAGAACTGGGATAGGAGGAGGCTCTGTTTCCCAATAGGCTGAGATGTTTTCTATCAAGTGTGGGTGATTCAGAGAAGTTGGGAGGGAGCTGCTTGCAGACTGTGGTTCCTTTCGCGCTTAGTGTGCTTTATGGCTTGGAATCTGTTCTGGGTTATGGAACTGCTTCATGAACTCTGTGTGCTTTAGATAGGATAGAAAACAAGCATTTTAATGTGTCATTTTTAGGTTTTTAAGTCCTTTGCTGAATATAATGCAGAAATTATGTAGTGGAGAATGGAGCTGATTCTCTCTGCTCCTTTAGTCCCAGTCAAAAAATCAGTAGCTACAAATATGCCAACCTGAAGAAGGTTCCTGCATTATTATATCTCTAATTGAAGTAAATTTACTTAGACCAAAAAAACCGCAACACTCAAAATGTACCATAAATTAAATTCTAAATAAATTATAAACATGGTAACAGAAAAATACTAAGGCATACATTTCTTGTTCTTTGAAAAGTTTATTATACAGTAAGTTTCCGTAAATATTCATTCACAATTGAATAAAGAGCTCCTCCCAAAACTCAAAAAGGATGTGTACAGAGGGTAGAA
This sequence comes from Limnodromus scolopaceus, assembly GCA_028565335.1. NCBI lineage: Eukaryota > Metazoa > Chordata > Aves > Charadriiformes > Scolopacidae > Limnodromus > Limnodromus scolopaceus. Next base: position 27,336,510 of record JAOXNO010000001.1, read on the forward strand.
GCAAGGACAAGTAACGTGGGAGGAATATGGAGGCACTGTCCGGGCATGCAAAGACATGTTTATGAAAGCCAAGGCACACCTGGAGTTGAACCTGAGAAGTGATGTCAAAAGCAACAAGAAAGGGTTCTTAAGGACACAAGTAATAAAGGGAAGAGTAGGGGAAATGTGGACCTTCTGCTGAATGGGGTAGGGGTCCTGGTGACACAGGACATGCAAACAGCTGAGGTACTGAAAGCCATCTTCCCCTCACTCTATATGAATCAGACTGGCCTTCAGGGGGTGTGGTGTTAGGACAAGGGGTAATGGTTGTAAACTGAAAGAGGGTAGATTTGGATTAAATATTAGGAAGAAATATTTTACTCTGAGGGTGTGGAACAGGTTGCCCAGAGAAGTTGTGGATGCCCCATCCCTGGAAGTATTCAAGGTCAAGATGGATGGGACTTTGAGCAACCTGGCCCAGTGGGAGGCATTGCTGCCCATGGCAGGGGGGCTGGAACTACATGGTTTTTAAGGTCCCTTCCAACCTAAACCATTCTATGTTTCTAAATCCCAGAAACCAGGAGGAAAGACTGAAACAAGGAAGATGTACCTTTGGTGGAAGAGGATCAGGTCAGGTCATACACAAGCAAACTGGACACATGTGAGTCTATGGGCCCTGATGGGAGGTACCCATGTCTGCCTGGAGAAGGCCTAGGGAGCACCTCATCAATTTTTGTAAATATATGAAATGAGGGTGCAAAGAGCCAGGTGCTTTTCAGTGCTGGCCAATGACAGGACCAGAGGCAATGGGCACAAACTGAAACACAGGAGGCTTTGTCTGTCCTGTGATCAGGAAACACTTTTTTACTGTGAGGGTGACCGAGCACTGACACAGGTTGTCCAGGGAGTTTGTGGAGTCTCCATCCTTGGAGACATACAAAAGCCATCTGGACATAATCCTGTGCTGTAGGTGGGCCTACCTGAGCAGGGGGATTGAACCAGATGACCTCCAAATGTCCCTGCCAACCTCAGCCATTCTGTGATTCTGTGATTTGATGGTACTGAGAGTTGCTGTCTCACCTAAAGATGTGAAAAAATAGCAAAAGTAAAATTTTTTTTTTTTAGGAATTATGTTGTGGCATTTTTTTCTTATAATTACTGTTGGATTCTAATATTTTACTTCGAAATGGCACAACTATCTAAACACTTGTATTTTCCATCAGAAGAGAGATCCAAAAAATTGGTGTTTATCTATTAGCTGCTTTGACTTTATTTAAGTCAATGAGTTTAACCTTTTTTTGTTGTGAAAAATTATGTCAGTGGTCTCTGAATGCCCAGCAGCAAAATTTTGAAACTAGATTTGGAAATTTTATGCCAAACATTTTATTTTATTGTGAGAACTGGCTAGTTCTTGAAAATCAAAACTTTCTGCAGGAATTCAAACACTAGAAGTGGAATTTATGATCACAGTGAGAGAACACAGAAAAAAGATTTCCATCTCACCTGGGATTAAGGTATTTACACAAGTTACAGAAGACCAATATCTGATCCTGCTCTGCCTGGCTCAGGCTAGAAAAATGTAACCATGGTGAATGCTTTCACTACCAGAGTAGTTCATTCAGTAGAGGGCAAATGGTGTTTCTGGCAGGTTTCTCACTTAGAACATTCTTGGTTTCATTCCAGTGCAATGCAAGACAATTTTTGATCTCTCAAAAAACTGTGGGATGGGAAATAATTTCCTATACAGCTCTGCTAACAAAATACTATTATGAGCACTTGTTTGGCTTCTTTCCCATGCAAGAGAGCTCCAGCAAATGTTCTGTGGTTCTCAGCTTTTCCATTAGTAATAATTTACATAAAGATTGTATATAATATCTAAAAAGGGATAACATAAGTACCAGCTGGATAGAAACATCACGACTCTTTTGCTATAATGTAAATTTAATAACTTCAGCCTAGGCTTGCATAGATGATGTCTAACACTATTGAAGAAAGGAGTTACAGGATATGAGATCATGCTTTTATGGCTACAAATGCTAAGGAACATTAATGGGTAATTGAATTCTTTATGTGTCCGTTCATAATTACAGACTCTTACGATACTTGCCACCCACATCTGAGAAGAGCAAGCCTGTTAAGTCTTAGGAAGCAGGCACTGATCATCAGCTTTTCTGCATACCAGACTCCTTTTATAGCCATTAAAAAACCTTCTGGCTTGGTTCTGCCAACAGAAATTTTTCTCTCAAGTGGATTGAGGTTGTCATTAGGGTCATACATCTCCAAGCTGCCACTTTGATAAATCAGACCATCTTGCTTTTTCTGCTACTGATCAAACCCACTCTTAGCCCAACGAAAGAGGTACCCATTTGAGATCTTACCCAGTAACTTACAGCTTGTCAAAGGACTACTCTCAGTGGGAATGATTTATAATTTCTGGTGTTATGTTTGATATACAGTAAGAATAATTAAAATTAGGACAATTATCTAAACTACAGTAAGTAAGCTCCCTGCTTGGACTTGCTACTTCTCTTTTTTTTTCAGCCCTGGAAGATTTTCTACTGAACTCTAATCCTTCTTCAGAATTAAGTGGTGTCATGTAATAGAATATGACTTTGCAATGAGTCTAGCACTTGCTGCCTCTATTTAAATACAAGTTTAGTCCCTAATCCAGCAGATGGGAATACTAGTTGAGATTCATAAATCATCCATGGAGAGAATTTCCCTACATTTGTGTCTTCATTTGAATTGAAAATGTGTCATTTATATCTGTGGCAGCTGTGGAGTCCGTCACATGCAATTCACTTTGGCTGTTGTATCCTTGTGTTTGATTTGGAGGCCTTTGGTGTAGAGGTTTTGTAGCTCTGAAGCAGATGAAAAGCATGGCTCAAGAGGACAGATCTGCAGGAGTGGTATTCACTACAAAAAAAAGTGACATTGTCACAAAAACAGATCAAGAATCAGAGCAAACTGCATTTTCAGCAAATGAAAAGAATTTTCGAAAGCTTTTAAGAAACTTGATTTCTTTTCCCATGACTACAAAGGGCCTACAAAGGCATGAGTTCAGCCACAGGTTGATGCTTACATACACTTACTGCGTTTGGTCTTTGTTAGGCCTTGTCCTAGAAGTGGTTTGCCTGTGTGTTTAGCTTTACACAGCCACACAGTGCCAGTGACTTTAAACAGTTTATTGGCTTGCATATAACTAACAAGTGTGTTTTGGGGATAAATACAAAGCTTTGGGGAGCTTACGAAGACAATTCACTAAAGATACCTGTGTAGCTGAGAAGCAATTAGAGAAGACAACTGATCATATCTAACAGGCATTTCTGACTAACACAGCAGCTCTTCCTCCTTCCCTCCCTGCTGCCTTTTGGGCAGACTCATGACCTTCCTTGTGCCACCTCTGGTGCTTCTCTGATTCCTTGAGTAGCCAGTTCAACTCAGTAGACGAGAAGAAATGTATTTATGTTTAGATTAGTTAGTTTCCTGTCAGCTCAGTGAGCTGAATTGGTTGTGGAGGAAATTGAACACCAGAGAGGGCACAAACAGAGGGGCAGGATGGCGTAGCTGGGAGCAGAGGATTTCTCATGGAATTCCATGAGGGGGGCAAATAAAGAGAGAAGTCATTGCAGAAGTGGAAGTGGTAGGACTATTAACTACAACCGTGAGACAGCTTTACTACAAATGATGTCCAGAGGGGATTAGGGATTGGGCCTTGAAGATGGAACAGGCAGAGGCAAGCATGGGTGGCTGGTTGTTCAGGAGACACTCTAGAATTCACATCTTCTGTACTGTATCACTGGGAAACTGGGTGTTGTGCATATCACAGAGCAAGAAACAAATCCGTGAATCCCAAAGTTTGGGTCAGTGTGTTTGCACACCTGGAAGTACAGTACTGACTAGATTCTAGCTTGTTCAATGGGCAGTAGTAGAAGAATTGCAATATATAAACTCAGGACTGAAAAACAAATAATTCATGGTCAAGCATCTAGTTCTAATGAACAATGGGTGTGTTGCTGTCTCAAAGCTGTTGGAATGAATATTGTGCATGAATGCTGAAAAAAACAGATGTTGAAATTGTATGGTATTTTGTGTTTTCCCCTCTTCATTGCCCATATGGTGTATTTCTTCTTTTCTGTATGTTTTAGACATGAAAAATTACAGCAGAATTTCTGACAGCTGTTTTATATATGTCTCAGTTGTACTCCTTTACTGGTAAGGACTAATGGATTCACAAGATATTAATAAAAAGAAACAGTATGAACAATATGGTTCATCAGATTAGAGCTTTTAATATATTTGCCTTGTTTTTTTCTATGTATGCATTCTCTTACCCCTTGCTGCTCTGTCATTTGGTTTCCATCTTCTTCCCACTCCCTTATATGGGGTGACCAAAGTCTTTGTTTACTTTTTTAATCCATGTTTTGCCTTCCTTTCTCAAAAAAAGTATTTTAATATAGCTTGATAGCATCTTGTATTTATCTGTTACTAAGGGAATATATACAAAAAGGTACACAAGAAAAGAAAGTCAGCAGTCAGTGTGCCTGAGTGCACGTCTACCTCTCAATGCTTTTTTCTTTCATTTCTTTCTTTGCTCATTTTTCTATGAAATATAGTTGGATAGCCAAGGCTATCCAACACTTCCCAGTACAGGGTCTATTTTCAGTTTGTTATAACTTTGTCAAACATCAACGATTTGAGATGAAAGCTTCCCTGCCTCACATCCTACCCAGCATCTTTCTTTTTTAAAAATGTGTTTATTGTTGTTTCTTTTTTGTTTTATTTACTTGTAGAGGTAGGACAATAGAGGAGAGAAAGAACTGATTTATTATTAATGCCAGATAATTAAGGTGTTTCCTGGAACTTGAATTGTGGAGAATATTTTGCCTTTTTTTGTAAGAATTAAAAACTCTTGTGCCTGTTTCACTGGAAATTTTACTGACAGCTAGAGGCTCACTTTGGAGGCATTTTGAATAGATGACAATGGATACATCCAGGAACAAGCTAAGTGGATGTACTGATCTCCTTCTGATAGTCTTGTGGTTAGGGCCTTCCACTGTACAAATATGGGAGATCTTTGTCTAATACTTTGTCTTTTTATACTGAATCTCCCACACAAATCCTGTGACCTATACAGCAAGGAAAAATTCTGTCTCAGCAAGTATGTACTTAAAATATTTTGTACTGAGCAGAACAGCTTTGACAAGAAGCATTCTTTTTCTGATATCCCTGTTTGTGCAGAATCCCTGCTGTGAAGGAGCAACACCTGCTTCTGAATACTTATCTGTTCCATTTCTTGTGGGATGGTTGTGAGTGTAGTCGCATTTAGAATTTATAAACTAGGCAATTTCTATAATCTCAGGCAACTTTATTTTGAACTAGCAGATAAGATTTGGCAAGAAAATCCACCCTTCTTGCCATTTGTAAATGTCCCCTGTGAATGTTGTTTGCTTTTTTTTTTTTAACTAAACCCCATTTGTCAAGTTCAGCCCAGTTTCACAAATACAATCAGGTTAAGTAAACCTGCCTTTTTGTTAAGTCAATTGTTCCCTCCAAAAGTACGTCCCACTGTAAGTCTAACATTTCTAATCTGTGCAATGAACACTTGAATTTTTGCTGAAAGTAACTCTGGGTTCTTTCTTTTTATGTTTTCTAAAGAATAGGTGAATTTGATTCTAAGTTTGCCATATTATAAACTTCTGAATTTTTTTTTCACAAAAACTTGTCACAATTTGGTAGCTCAATTTGAAACCTGTCAATACAATATAGCTCAAAAATCATTCACCTTAGGCTTAGTAAACTGAAATGGTTACCTGACTCTGAACAATGTATTGGAGATAAAAATTTCAGAAAAAAAGCCAGCTAACATTCTTCAAATCTTATTGATTTCTCTTTTGAAAAAGCTGATGTTTTGGTATCTCAGTATTCATGTATAAAATATGAATAATAATTCTTCCTTAAACCCATGTGACATTTGAAAAAAAATAATTCAAGAATCTAAGAGCTTCATATGCAGCAAGGGAGTAACTTTATAAATACCTAAAATAGATATATTGCTCTGGAGCAGTCAAATAGAGACTCAGTTTCAACATTTTACAATTTCCTGATGCTATTTAAGTCAAGTAACATATCTCTATTTATTTCTTCTGGACTATCTTATCTTTCCTGTTGGAATCTGCTTTGTTTAAACCAGATAATTCCCTTAAGATTTTGATCCACTCAGATTATTAAGAGAAGTTTTTCTGTCATCAGTGTGCTTTGAATCAGATGGACAGCTACATCAAATAATGACAAATTACAGACTTTTTTTATCAAATGCTGCCATGCTTTTAAAGGTCTGCTCAGCACTGCAAATAAAGATTCTATTCCTTCTGGCAGAAAAATGCTGCATTTGCAGTTGAATTCAATTTGCAATTCAAATCATGTCTTCAAAACAGGATTATCAAACATCAGGTCTATGCAGGATTCCTAAAACATCTTAATGCAAGTTGGCAGTCACTTATCACGCATTATTAAACAGTTTTCAAAAATCACAATGTTGTCACTGTAATTAGAAGCCTCTTTATACTGTACTACATAAGTGGTTTATTAATCTGAAAAGAAAGTTATTAATAGAAGGGCCTTAATTGCTATAATTACATTAAAAGTAATCTTGTTGTGAAGACTGAGAATGCTCTAGTTGCTTTACAGACTTTCACATCTTTGGATCATCATTATAAAATGCCAGTGATTTTGAATTAGCTTTCAGATATAATTATGATTTAAAGTGTAAACGCCGTTTTAGTATAGTATGGCATGAGTATACTTTCTGCTTTGAAATTCTAATGTAAGTAAGGATGAAATTCTACCATGGCTGCCATTACAATTTTGGTATCAATCTTTCTTTGTGGAAAAAATAATTCATGATTTTCTTTTTCTTTTGAAAGAGAGCTGAATCTGGTGAGAAGTAGATCATCAAACTACAGTGAGATCTTAGAATACCGTAGGTTGTAATCTTGGCCTACTTAAGGGGTCAGTGAAGAGAAGGTGATAATATTGTCAAAATATTCATTTTTATAAGTATTTTTATGGTTCCTCACTATAAAGAAAAGTAAGAATTGAATTTAGAAAGCCAGACAGGATTTCCAGATTAGCTCTTGCATGGGTGGGAGTGGGATCCTTGCTGTTGTCAGTTATGTCCACTCTCATTCACTGGGTTACCCATGATTTGTCGCTACATACAAATGATGGAGAGGGAAAAGAATATTTCACAGAAACATTCAGATTTGAAGGGTGCTCATCTACTCCAACCTTCTGGTCAAAGCAGCATCCACACTCAAACTATATTGCGCAGGGCTTTGTGCTGCTGGGTCTTGAAAACCTCCAAGGGCAGAGTTTATGCAACCTCTGGGCAACCTGCTCCAGTGTTTGATTATACTCACAGTGAAAAATGTTTGCCTTGTATGCGGTCAGGACATCCCATCTTTCAATTTATGGACACTGTTTCTCATTTTCCCACTGCACCTTAGTAAAAAGCCCAGCTCTGTCTTCTTGATGGTCCCTAGGTTCCCCTGAAGCTGCCTCTTCTGAACAAGCTCAGCTCCCTCAGCCTCTGCTCACAAGATAAATGCTCCAGTCACTGACTATCTTGGTTGCTCTTTGCTGAACTCTCTCTGGTTGGACAAGGGGATTGAGTGTACCCTCAGTAAGTTTGCAGATGATACCATGTTGGGTGGGAGCGTTGATCTGCGTGAAGGTAGGAAGGCTCTACAGAGGGATCTGGACAGGCAGGATCAATGGGTCGAGGCCACATTCCTTACCACCAATAATCACACTTTCTCAGGGCCTGGGTGATATTCCTAAATAGTTAGGAATATCCTTAGAAAAAGGCAAAACAGTATTTCTAAGAAGTATCCATAGGAGTATTTTGGTTACCCAAGGCGGTTCAAAATACTGAAGAGCTCTTGCAATGAGGGAGAAAACATCACAGAAGAAGTGTACAGTAAGCCACCTCACCCCACAACCCCTTTACCTGGCAGCCTCAACAGAGCACACTTCCCAGCATTAACCCCAGGCCAGAGACTGCCTGCGACCTGTCACCTGGACACTACATGGCCACCTGCCCTCAAGACTGCCATCAGGGATAACGTCTTTTATGTCCCAGGGTGCTTTCTTCAGCTAGTGACAGAGACTGCACCACGTGGCACATCACCACCATTGCTGGACAGTCCCATACCACCTGGAGCCATTATTTTTAAGCCTTCTTTGAACAAGCTGCCCTACAAACTGACAAACTCTGGTTGCTGCATTCCTATTTAGCAGCTAAATAGGTATCCCCACTGTGGACGAACAGCAGGTTGCTCTCTAATCAGCAGGAAGCCAATGACTAAAGAGGTAGGTGATTTTCAATCATGAACCAGCTTAAAAAAGCTTCAGTCACCCAGACACTGTTACCTGTGGATGTTCCTTGAAGCTACAAGAAGCAGCAATCTGAAGACAAATAATAAACTGAACAAACCCCAAGCTGGAGTAAGTAAATAAAAGAACAAACCCCAGCTTCTGGGGAGAAAAGAGCTATGAGCGGAAGGGAAATGTGGTATAACAGCACTGCTGCTGCTGACAGTGCCTGCTTTTAGCGCACATCATTTGCTCAGTAGAAACCTGCCCAATCATCATTATTGCCCAGGAATAAACACAGATCGTAGGGTACTCTACAACTTCTTGTATTCCCTCTTGAAGACAGACACAGTTGTCTCTCATTATCAGGCAAGAGCTTTTCATCATTCAATTTTAGATGTGTAGGAGTTAAATGTATGAGTCACTCTGAGCTGCCTTTACAGTCTACGGAAAGAAAGAAGTACTACTAGTGCATGATTCATCTGGCTTATTTAGGCACCAGTCTTCGAATGATGTGATTCAGCCTTTAGAAACAGCAATTTCTTTTTGTCTGTGATGTTTAGTTAATCACACTCTTTCTTGTCAGATCACCCCTAGCTGTGGTGAGTATTTGCAGCCTTGAAGCCAGAGTAGTTTAACTCATTTTCACAGAATCACAGAATCACAGAACAGCTGAGCTTGGAAGGGCCTCTGGACATTCATTAGAAGCAAGCAATTGTGTGAGGACTGTATGAATTAACATACAGTTACTGGGAATAACCATTAAATAAGATTCCAGGAAATGTTGCTTATTTTGGCCATCTCAGGTATTATTAGGCATACAACTTTCTCTTTGAGCTTTTCATAAAAAGTAAGACTTTGTAGAAGCTCGGAGGAAAGTAACCTTGAAAGCTCCTTTTAGTTGTAGAAACCCAACCAAATAGTTCTACCAAATTACTCATAAGACTGAAAGATAACCTGGGTACTGAGTCAGTAGTATTTGATTTATCTAAATGGGAGCAAAATGCTAAGGAATTTAGCCAGTGGGTTTCATCATACATGGATGACTTCGGTTTCTTTGCCTCTTATTCCTCCACTCCTTAAGCCCTTCCCCCCACCAAATTTTAATCAATGCTTGAGTGAGTTAGTGATGACAATACTACTGTCTTTTATCCTTTTTTAAGACTCAGGGATTGAAATTGCATTTGGCTTTGATAAAGTAATGGAGTAAAATTAAGATTTAATTACTGTTATGTGAAGCAGAAACCCAAACAAATAACATCATAGGCATTAGTCAGTCATTTACAATCGATTGTTGATCTCCAAAGATTCCCAGCTCATCTGTCTAAGTGTTGTAAGGTAACAACTTATGGTTCCTCTCACCCCCAGACGCCTTCTTCCCTTTAAAAAGCACAGACTTGTTTCCAGTGAAATGCTGCCCCTTTTCACTTCCCTTTCCACATCAGTTTGAGCTGATATAACTTGGTATTAGCTGGAGCCTGCCCCACACCTTCTGGTTCCTAGTTTCAGGGTTTTACCACCTCTCTAGGAAACCTAGACAAGGGTAATATTCTGCCAGTTGATCTGTTTGGATTAGTTCACTCTGCCAGTGTTGAGATCAAGGGATGGGAGGAAACAAGCAACCAGAGGGAACTGTGACACCTTTGACTTAGATAGGCTGAAGCCATCAAAACAGCATCCTCAGGTTGTAGTTTGAGATACATCTAAATCACTACTGACTCTCCCAAAGCAGTTCCCTTCCTTCTTAACTGTGCCCATGTCCACATTTCGTGCCCACATTGGCGTGGGTGAATCACAGCAGCCTCATTTATTATGTGGCTCTGAAAACAAATTTATTGGCACAATCCAGCAGGCATCTCAGAAAGCAAAGCGTAATGAAAAGGTGAAGCTGATAACTTCTTGCAATGGTAAGAAGTCCAGCTCTGGAATGCTGTTCTCTGTTCTAAAAACATACCAACCATTTCAGTTGAAATTACATACAAATGAAAACTCCAAGATGTGTCTTGCTTAAAAAGCTCAGTTTTCCTAAGGCTTCAGCTTATGTAAATAAACTTGAGATTGTTACAGCTCACGTGGAGAAAAGGGAAAGGTGTGAAGGAACCACTGATGTAAGAAGTAGCAGCACGAATGGTCCATGTTTTCCATTGCCCAAGAAGGCAATCCTAAAAGCTGCTTCTAGTTCTGAAGGAACCAAATAACTGTATGACATCAGATAATTTCTTTGTGTCATTGATTCATATATCTTTAAGTAAGTGCTGAATGAAGATGTCTTTACCATGCCATGATTTTATTCCATGTATAAATATTTGTATATTCAATATATAAAACATTTCAGAATTAGACCACTGTATTTTTTATGGTTTCATTAAACCATTCCCAAAATATGTATGTGTTAAAGCAGGAACGTCTTCCAGCCGCCCAAAGAATTATTCTTTGTTACATAGAGAAGACGTTTTATTACTTATTTTGCTTTGCCCCAAGAGTCAAGTTAGTTTAGCTTTTGAACAAGGTCCAAAGAAGAAAATATAGTGCTAACTAAAGGTCACAGTTCTTCCATGTAAAAGCTCCGTTGATAAATCTTCTCAACTAAAACAGCTCAATTTTCTGACAAGTTTATCTCACAGCTGATATCATATTAATTTAATGAGCAGATGTGGGACTTTTTTCATTCTTTTTCGTTTTCCTCCTTTTGATTTAAGGTAATGCACAGTCATTAATATTAGTGCCTTAATTGTGACAAAGTAATATATGATCTTACGGAATCAGGAAAGCATAAAACCACATGGCTCACAGTAATGCATGAAACGCAGACAAAAAACGGTGTCGTTTTTGAAGGTCAGAGGAATATCCTGACACTGGGTATTTCTATATCAGCGCAGCGTGCACTGACTTCTTTTGTCTCAGCTGACAAAATGCAACGTTCAGCGACTGTTTGTGTAAGCAGAAGCAGGGAAGCCAGTGTCTACTCAACGGTACAGGAATGAAGTCAGGAGAAGTGTAGGAATAGGAAACACCTGTGAGAAAGCCAGGAAATGGCAAATTCAATCTTCCTCCCTCCTTCACGGGCAAGGAAAAGGTGATAGTTGTTAAAGTTGTAGATGTAAATCCTGCAACCTATGAGGCAGTGTGATCTAGTTCAGGTCTAGTTCCACAGGCTGCTGTCTTGCTGTTATGGACCTCCACAAATCGCTCATTCGTTAGTTTCATGATGAAGCCAAGGATGGCTCTGACAACTCAGAAATGCAAGTCTTCATTCTTGCTATGTTTTACAAGCTTTTAACTGGCCTGATTTACAAAACTCCAGGCTGATATTGCCAAGGTAGCAGGCATAAAAATAATCTTTATTTGAAAACTGAAGAAACAGCTCTTGCTATTAAATATGGACTCCAGTAATGTGGTTAGGCTTGTGTATGTTATGACCAAAATGAAAATGGCTGCTATGTAACCTTAACTATGATTTTTTTGTGCGTGTGTGTTTGTTAGTGTGGCTTATGTACAGTGGGTGCTATAGGCTAGCATGTGTACAGAATCGGGAAGTATGATGAAATTATGGAACTGCTTGTGTAATATAGATTCAGTGAATCAAACACTTCGGAGAAGCACCAGGCTGACTATATGTGTACTGAGATTAGACATGTATATGCAGACTATCCATGTCTGGAATCTCTGCCTGGTCAGGAGTCTAGCCATACTCTGTGCCTTGCTGTCCTTGACAGCTGTACGGTACCACTCGCTCTGCCTGGGTGCATTTGCAGTGCAAAAAGATTAAATATATCTGGGGAAACCCAAACACATGGTAACTTGTTTGCAGCGTCAAATGGATTTGGAAAACAGGACGAGGCTTGTAGATGAGACTCTTATAGACTTGTTGCAGCTGTAGAGTTGTAGAAGCAATGAGAGTATTTCACACACAATGCGGCTTATTCATTTCTGACAATGAACCTCTCTAGTGCACAGATGGAGAGATTCCTTAGATGTAAACATGACTGTGAAAAGTAACATATTTTCCATGCTGCTTGTAAATACATGCTTTCCCCAGGTACTGAATATTGAACCGGCATGAGGCCCAGTGACATTAAAACTCAGAGAAGGGGGTTTTATGACGGTGAACCCTTGCATAAGCCGTGTTGTTAGTTCTGCTCACTCAATAGCCAGAGCACTGAGATCAGCTGATTTGTCATGAAAAGAAGTTGCCAGTCAGTTCACAGTGGGGCACTTTCTGTCCTTTCATTGTGGGAGGGTTGGGTTTTTTTTATCCTGAGGATCTAAATGGCATTTGGCTTTACTTTATTAAAGCACCTGATGTTCCTGGTGAGAAACAATACTTTTTAAATTAGAGGAATACATTTGCTACTGGTGCACTAATTTTTTTGGTGTTAATTGGACGATGGGTGGGAGGTGCATTAAAAGCATAACTTTGTGCAACAGTTACTGCTCTCAACTAAAAAGGAGTTTGCTGCCACCTTATGGGCTTCTGAAGCAGGTGTTTCAGAAAAACAATGCAACACTGTATGAATAGTTCTTAAAATTCTTTTCCTTAACATACAGATGATCTTGTGAGAGTGTAGTCTGTCCCCAGTCTATTAATGTTGTCTATTAATTATTTTGTGGAAATTCTTTTAAGATCTTAAGTTACCACTTAAAAAACCCTATTGACAGTCTGGAAGACAGACATTTAACTCTCTATATACTGTACTGCTTTATGTTGGTTGGCTTCCCTGTTGACTGCTTGCCTGAAGGAGTTTCCTTCTGTTTCTCTGAAAATATATTGGCCTTGCCATGTACTCTGGAGTGCCATACATAACAAATTCCCTTCTCTCTTGCCAGGGGTCAAGACTGTGTGAAATTTTTTTGATCTTAAAAACAAACACTCATTTTAAATAATAATAGTTTTCCGTACCTTTTAACATATAAGAAACCGGTCCAGATGAAATTGTAAGTCAGACAAGCTCAGACTTAATATTGTGGACTTCTTAAGTACAAGGGAAGAAAGATGAACTACAAGCAGAATTTGAATTTCTCGTATTTCTGTAAGCAGGCTTCCCATCAAAAAAAAAAATCCACACCCAAACCATGGTATTATTTGGGATAGCTGTGAGGAAGTGTAGCTCTGAATGGGGCAGAGATTTTCTGTTATACAGAAGTTTCTGACCTTAAAAAGTCCTGTGTTGTCTTAGAATAAAACAGAAACTACAAATTTATTGGAGTAAGAGGTTCCAGAACAGTAAATATGCCTCCAGTTAGTGCATTCGCCTTGTGAGGAAAAGAAAGATATTCTGCTTCAATAAATTTTCTCATTTGGTTATGCAAACTGAAGTAGCTTCTGAAAATTAGATCAACGCAGTGTTCTCTGGGAGATTCTTGGTTTTGTCTCTCACCTGGGATGCAAGAAGGCCAAAAAGGAGGGCAAAACTGCTTTTGCAGTGTTGCAATTCACACTTTTGCTCTGTCTAGAAATTCCATGAAAGTTGAAATTGGGAACTTACTGAATTTAAACATCATTTTCATTTCTGCAAAAGAGGATTCTTTAGCAAGTCCGCATTTTGTGTTAGGCTACTTTCCTTGAAAAGTTCTCACTCAGGTTTATTTATAAAAAGCTCAGTGATGTTTTTGAGCTTTTCTGAAAATCTGCAAGAAAATGGGGCAGATTGGGTTGCAAAAAGTTGAATTGCAGGTAAAAATTTTTCACTTCAAAAAATTCCATTTTCACTTAAACCTTAATGCTGTACTTGCTCTAACTTGAGATGGCTTAGTAGAGCACATTTCAGACATTTCATGTAGGTGACAGCTTTGAGAAAAGAATTCAAAAAGGTATATAAACAATTCAGAAAATGCAAACATCTGATTTTCCTATGTTAATAATTCTGGGATGTACGTGTTCCCTCTAGTGGCTGACTGCGGGTTAGGGATGGCTACTGATGGTGCCTGGACACACTGCAGTACTGATTTCTTCTGAATTATCTTTCCATACCTAACACCTTTACTCCCTTTGTGGCTCCCTACGGAAGCCAGAACCCCAGGCCTGATCGATCCCCTGATTTGCAGTGAAGAGGCAGCTCAACATTTTTACCATCATCTTCATCACAGCATGTTATGCCAGTTGAGGACAATGGCGTTACGGAGAATGGAGGCTGGTGTCTCTGGGGCAGAGCTGCCAAACTCTCACTGAGTAAGGCCGTTATTAAATGCACCCAGAAAGTTGAAAGGATCGTGGACCTCATGCTAGTTATAGAAATACATTCCTCTAATGCTCTTCCATGTCTTTACCTGGCTACTCATTTAAAGGAAGGTGCAGTGGGGTGGGTGGTTTGTACGCAGCTATACTTCAGTTGTATGAATTGCAGGAATCGGGCTTTTTTTTCAGGGAATTTAAAAGTATGTATGTCATATGATAGGCCTCATGAATAAAATTACACACCAGAATAGGACAACACGTGTGTCACTGTATAGCTCTCACTCCAACAATCTTCCCTTTTGACTTCAAAAGAATAATTATTGTTCCTGTTCTGGCATGACATGCAGTTATTTACTAGAAAAAGAAAAAATATTATGACATAACTTGTCATTTCTCATTAAACATTTCCTTGTTAATACATGACCAAAGACAGAATTTCCCGAGTACAAAACGACTAATTCTTCCTTTATAGCTTGGTTCCTTCTTCTCTTAAGACTTGGATAATTTGTGCATTCAGATAGCAGGCAATCAATGAGAGTACAGGGGGAGGCATACACGGCCATCCATATGGCTACATATGTAGAGGTACATATGGGGCATATATTAGTCAAGGAAACCTATACTGGACATCATACTTAGAATTTTATTGATGAAATTAGGTTTTCATCCTTGAGGGAGGAAGTGGGACAACAAGTTTGCCTAGGGCAAGCATATAATCAGTGTTGACTGGTAGGCACTACTGGCAACGCTCAGCTGTTGCAGGTTATATTCCTGCCTCTCTTTATTGCCTAGGTAGGGAATCACTAGGAAGTGCTGGGGGATTCATCGTTTCCCTCCCTGCCCCAACCCCTTCCTCCCAGGTTCCCCTCTGCCTGTCTTGCTCCCGAGGACACAGCCTGTGGAGTTTCTGTGTTGTTATAGATATTTTGGGAAGGACAGAGGCCATTGGTCATATCCTTGTCTTGGTAATTATGATATTTTATTTATTTCCGTCTTCCTATTTGCTGTCATTATCATTTATCATTATCAGCATTTGATTTAGCTTTTAGAAATAAACAAATAACCCTCTCCATAGATTGCTAATGAAATCGTTGTCAAAAAATGTTACATTACTTATGCTGGCTCTCTGCATTGAGGACTGTCAGCTGAGGCTGTACGTCTAGATTTTTCTTTCTTCGTAAGTTTAAGAAACACTATTTTCTAGTATAAGGACTCTTCCAGGGTGATGGGGACATGCAGTCCCACGGAGCAGTGGGTAAGAAGCTCAGACACTCGGTCCTGCTGAATGTCCTGCTCCACTGCAAAGGTCTGCAGTAACTTTTCTTAATCCTGAGTGCTTTACAGGAGTTATCTAAAATATAGAGCCAGAACAAAGGATTTTCCACTACCAGCTAGTGATTTTGATTTAATTTTGGTGTAAATTTGTAACTTTAGAACTCAGTTTTGGTATGATCAGATGACACAATGACTCAGCAGTTACAATCCAGCATCTGCCGCAACTGCACCTCCTGGGAGTTTCTAACAAGAACTAGGTTGTTATCATGTTTATAAATTAGTCATATTGAATAAAGAAGAAGTAACCAGTAAGTAGAGTAGGGAAGCATAGAAAAACTTCCTATAACAAAACAAATAATAACCAAAATGCCAGTAATATTTCCTTTTTCCTATTTCAACATGACTGTTGAGACAGTCAAAAACTCTGGAGAAACAGACAAAGTGATCAGAATCTTTGGCTCTTAGAGGATGCTCTAGAATGGCCTATAGCAGCAGAATCTATGTAATATTACAGGCTAGAAGGTCTGGATCATCTCTAAAGACTTACGAGATTTTGGTTCTGACGCTGAATGAAGGACTGGACACAAAGAACAGATATATTCATTACAAAGAAGGAATTTATTAAACACTTTTAACAGTGACTTATGAGTTTCTGCTGTTTGCTGTTACTACGCTTCGGCTTCCCGTGATAGCTGTTATGGTATGAGGATTTACTTTGCAGTGAAGTTAAACTATGGAAAAGGGAGCTTTTTTGTGTATGTGTGTGGGGTGAATGCCTTCCCTTAAAGTTCCCTCACAAGAGCATGCAAACCAAATGGCATGTTGAGGCGCAGCATTTGTATGTGTGGGTGGGAGGGGAGCAGGGTGTCTAATCAGGGAATTTCAGGTGAAGCAATATAATGAAACCGTGGGAGTACAGAGAAGGGTAGCGTGGGTGGAAATCAACTGAAATGACATCCTAAGGGTCAACAAGCCGCATTCGATCAGATTTTGTTATGTCTAATGTTAAGATGGGAATGTGGCCTTCAGTGCGCTCTCAGCAGGGGTGGGAGGAACCTAGGTGGTTCCCGTACACTCGTGGGGTACCAGCCTGGCTCCTCAGTGGCCAGCGGATGGGCTGCAGTTTGGGTCTGACTGAGAGCAGTGCAAAAACTTTGTAAACTATCAGTGTGTATATTTGTCACTTGGGTTTTAATGGCAATACTCAGAAATAGCAAGGAAACTGGTTATAGTAAAGAATTTATAGACCAAACGAAATGTGAGGACAGACTTGCTGATCTTCATGGTTATGTGCTCATCATCTTTAGATTTGGAAGTTGCTAGTAGGTGTTAGGAATGTCAAAACCTAAATGTTGATCCTTATTCAAGGGAAGAGTAGGAGCACTTGAGCAGAGGATTTCCTGAACAAATATGTTACTTCTTGTGAGCATGCACTAAGAAGCTCAAAAGTTATAAAGCCAGAGGCACTGAAGAGCACTGAATTGCCTGCGGATGGTAGAATCCTACACCTACATAGCCAGAAATTTTCTAATGTGGCAACATATTTCACGGGTCCGAATTAGCTACATACTATATCTGATGTTTCTAAGAATTCCATGTACTTCAGAAATATCCAGAGTCGACTGCATCTTGTATACGCTGAAGTACATCTTAACATTCTAAACAAAGGTCAAAAAAAAAATCCTGAAAATTTTACCTGGGAAAAAATTTCTTATGGAAAAAGAGAACACACCCAAGACAAAACCGTATGCATATGACTACTTTGGAAAAGACTGTCTCAAACTCAAAAAAATGGTTTGTAAACCTCCATGAAGTGAACAGTACTTTTTCCATTCAGAGATGCCATTTTTGTGTACAGTAAATGCAACATTAATGAAGAAATGAGTTTTGACATAAAGAATTTATTTCCTGAAAGCTCCCAAATCAGTCAGAAAAAAACTTCTAAAATTCACATAGACAAAAGATACATTTCAACACCAAATGCAATAGAAGAAAAAATCGTATCCAGAGCCATTTTCAGAGCAGGGAATATGTTTTGCATTCTGAGTGTTAACAATGCAATGCCACATGCTATTTTCTGAATCTAACTGTCACAATGCTTGGTAAGTATACTTACAACTTTACTGAAAAATCTATAAAATATTATAGCTTGCAAAACGTAACACAAATTGTGTATTGATTTGCTGGAACAGTTAAAGTGAATAAGGAGAGAAATTGTACCCATAATTTAAGATAATATTAAAATATTTACATATATTATTTTTTTAAAAATGCTGTGGACCTTATAAGGAAACAGTCATTGGTTGTGCTAATTTTCATTTAGCTTTTGGTATTGAATAGTACTGTTATTCATTAAACTAAACATGTGTATTTGATTTTTTAGCATATGCAGTGCTGGACACTTGCTAAAAGATACTGTGCTATTTTTCATGGCAACTTCACTAGAACTGTGTCAGAGGAACAACATTTTAGAAATACCTATTGTTTCTAATTTTAGAGTAATATCCCGAATTTTCTCTGAGAGGCTGACAGTAGTCAAAATAGTTATGCTTTTACATTAGTCAGAGCTTAACACTTCTGTTTAATAAATGGGAAATGAGTTTTCTGCGAAAAAGAGGAAGCGACTTTGGTTTATATAGCATGACCTTGTCTAAGGGAAGACACAGTCGCTCATTTAGAACTGAAGGAGAACATGTTCTGTGTCTGAAAAGCCAATACAGAAAATACATACAGCAAATCATGTGCCTGCAGCATTACTGAAGGTAACATTTTTCAGAATATTTCTTCAGGAAATAGAAACAAGAAAGCAGATACTACTGATTGAAATATATTACTTATTTAAAAAAAAAAAAAACAAAACCCAAAAAACCTTAACTTCACTGCAGCGAGCTGTGAGAACTTAAATGTTTTTTAATTATGTGTTTGTGTTACAGTGATGCCCTGAGGTTCTGAGTAGGTTGGGCGTCATTGTATTGGACAAAGAGGAAAAGACATTTCATTGCCATAAAATGCTTTGTATCATAGTTTAAAGGGCTAATGAAATGAGAAAACTAACTTGTTACGGGAGAGAGTAACACTAAAACCAGTGTGTTTGTCTGTTTTATGAAGATGCTGTGAAGTTATTATGTGTAAAATTTTGCATGTGATATATTGGGTACATTGATGTTATTACAGGGCTGTTGAAGTGTTTCATAAGGTTGGCGCTAAGATGTTTAGACACAGGTCTGGTGTTCTTGGCTGAATCACGTTCTTTGATGTATGCTACTAAAAAAAACACAGTTACAGCAACTGTGTGCAACTGCAGTGCTTGTTAGTTGTTGGTGCTGGCTGGTGCCCTAGCCTGAGTCAACTTCTTGTCCTGTCCGTGCTCCAGCTGTGTATCCACCCCCATCCCTGCTGGGGGAGGGCAAAGGGAAGAGTGACACAGGAGAGAGCCGAGGCTGTCCCTGTCCTACCATCTGGTGCATCCCGCAGCAGGGTCAGGGCTGATGGCTTGGTCCTGTTCAAGCTCTGGTGCCCTTCGTGGGGCCACGCTTCTCCAGTTGAGCTTTTCTGGATGAAAGATTTCCAGCCATGTAAAGCCCGATGTGTGAAGGTGAAAGACTAGTTTAATGGTGTTTACTCCTCATCTCTTGGCTTTTTGTTTTGCTTTTGATGAAAGACAGAGCAGCAAATCTGGTGTGGGATTTTGAAAGATGTAGAATCTAGTGTAACTTAATGATTTCACACTCAATTAGACTCTCACACACTGACTTCCTCTCACCTCTTAATTGCAAGAAGTAGGTATAAATGCCAGTGGACAAAAGTTGCATCATCATTGTGCATTTTGGGCAGAAGATTTAGAATGGCACAGTAACAGCTCCAGAACTTCATTTTCTAATTGGAATAGCTGGCCTGGGCATAAGGTAGTAGGAATGTAATCTCCTCTCCGATGGACTGTCAGAGGTTTCTCAAGCCAAGAAAAAGGAAGCTAGATGAAAGACAAAGAGAAAAATAAAATAACAGTGTGTTCTTCAAAATCTCTGACACTGAGAGGGCAACCAGGTCTGAATTTTCTGTCCCTTCTTTGGTCAATCTATATTTAAAGC
>JAOXNO010000001.1:27356412-27367711 GCA_028565335.1 Limnodromus scolopaceus
AAGCCCAATAAAAAAAAAAAAAAAAAAACAAAAAAAAGAGAGAAAATAAGAAAAAAGACTGGATGCTTTACTGGCATTCAGATTGTGCAGATTTGATGGAAGCAAGAAGCCTACTCATGTGCTGCTGACCTCAAAGCATCCATAGAACTGGATGCTGTATAAAAATAGGTGTGTGCAGCAATTTATCACAAAATGCTAGAATCGCTCTCATAAATCCAACATGTTTTTTCTATCCTAATAGCAGTCACTTCCCTCATATTTTCCAACACACTTAACACATTTTTGCAATCAATAGCCGTAATTAATAGAAAAATATTGGCTTCTCAATTCTGCTACAGACCTTTATCTTTTCATGACATACCTAGGATTTAAAGTAATCATTTTATTATTTCGCTCTGCTAAAAATACATTAGTGTTTCTTTTGTTTCATTTATCCTTGAAGGAAAACATCTTCCAAAATAAACCCACAAAATGAAAGGATGTATTTATATTTACTTATATTGTAAAAGAACAATAATGGAATAAAAAAACCAGTATCAGAATATGTTTATATGTATCACATGAGTGCTACCTCTGTCATAAGTGGAGCTACTCAAGAAGTAAAGCACTATTATGCACGAGCAAAAGCAAAATCATGCCCTGAATGTATGGAAAATACAGTGTCCTACAATTGCTCAATTTCTGGTAATGGTTCTGTGTATATGGAACAATGGGTGTTATTTTATCACAGTTTTTAGCAGCACAGGATGACAATGCTGAAATCTCCCGTATCTATATTTGGACAATACTTCCTTCTTTCAAATATCACTATGTATTTTTAGATAGAAAGAAAGGGGGATCTATATTCTTTCAACATATTGCACCACACGTGATTTTTAAAGAGGACACCATGCCTCATGCCCTTTTAAAATTGATCTTAAATGTAGTTAAGCTTCTCCACCAGTTCCTTCTGTGGAAATTGGAGTCTCGAGCGAGGACTTGGCCTCCATGACAGAAATGTCTGACTTGCATCCAAGGCCTTGGCCTTTCCTTGGAGGAGATACCCCTAGATGTGCACCCCACGGCTGCGGAGGCGCAGCCTGCGCTGAGGTTGCGCTGCGTGCACTTGTTTTGCGCGTGTGCACGTTGTGTAAGGGCTGAGTCCGGTGTCACCCAACTTATGTAGACTGAGTACCTGGAACTGCGTAGGCACATGTAGGCCATATATAGGTGCACATGCACTGAATACATATACATAAGGATGCCTCGTTGCCTACGACTTTGAAAGTAGCTTTGGGTGGGAAGTATAATGAATTCTCTTTTTCTCTTCTCTGCTTACCCTCAATGACCAGGAGTTTTCTCCTCATGGCCTAAGAAGGAAGGAGGGCTATATGTTTACTTGACAAAAATTGTCCTCTTAGTAGGACAAGAGGTTATGGTAGGACTGGATGCTAAGCAGCTAATTTAAAAATAATTTTTGCTGTACCTTTAAGAAGCTCTTCTTACTACATGTATTTGGATTCCAAAATAGTGTTTTTTGCTTGTTAATATTGTTTGGACTAATTTCTTGTATCTTGGCCATGTTTTTATCAGTTGCTTTTTCCATAAGATTGTCTCTATGTCACGTCCAAATGACTCACCGTAGTTTTGTGATCTATGTGACCCCTTTCCCTCTAACTTCCGCTGTCTAACACAGAAAGTTTCTCCATTTGCCTTACTTATCTGAGAATATGTAAAACAATAAGATGCCACGTTCTTAATAAGACTAAGGCTATTGGGTGATAAAGTAATAAAAGGAAAAGGTAGAAAAGTGAAAGACATAAAGAGTAACAATAGCTAGAAGAAAAATGTGTTTATTGAATGCAAAGCTGCTGCCTGATTTATGCAATGAAATAGTATCATGATATATTATGAACATATAAACAAGACAGGTTTATCTTATATGTCATAGATTTCAGTGTTACCACTTTGGTTTCATTTTATACTCAGTTTTCATAAATATAGATATGAATAATTTCCTTATGTAAAGCATTTAGCCTGGTACTTGCATGTCATTCTTTCTGGTGGAATACAAGTTTTCCTTTGTTCTTTATGTTTTTATGTATTTTGTTGAATCGTTCTCAAAATTCTCAGAGATTCTGTTTGCCACTTCCTGAGCATGTTCCAGGCACCTCCTACCCAATGTGGAAATCGATGGTGATTTTTTCAGTGCTGCTGTGAATGTTCTAACCCCAATAGAATAACTGTTTACTGATGAGATACCACTCTTCTGTTAGTAACTGAGAAATCATCCATGCCAGCCTTGTTTTATCACTAGAGCTTAAGGGCAATACACGTTTGTGTTAATTTGTGGCTTTTTTTCACTCTGCCACTTTCACATAATTCTGCCATTTTAGAAATCATTATCTTGTTCTTGCCTAAACACTCCCATTGGCTTTTTTTTTTTAAATTAATATCCCATACTTAAGTTTCTAAGTTTGGAAATGGCCCATTGTTTTCTCTAGCTTGACTATCTGGCCTTTTTTTTCCATTTTACTGCATTATTTCTGCTGCCAGATATGTTGATTTATAGTAATTTATTTTTTTCCCCCTTCTTCTGAATAGTTCTACTGAAAATAGGAGAGAACTCGACTGATGTGATGGCTTTTCAGAAATGACTCAGTTTTCTCCCCTCCTAAACACATCTGGTTTAGTGCTATGATTTTCTTTGTCTCCTCAAGTTTCTCACCTGCTTGTGACACAGAATCAGAGAAAGATGACAAAGGTGGCTTTTTGTCACTTTTTCAGTGTCCTGGTTCTAGCCTATTCATTGGAAGCTATTTTTTGTGACAGGAGATACCACAGTAGAGCACCTTCATTTTTTGCTTTTCCGAGTCTAAGTTTTAGGAAAAAAGGGCATAGGCTATATTCTGGCTCAAAAGTATATAAGGAATCCCCTGGTGGAGGAAAAAACCCAGTTCAAATGGCTGGGACAACCTAATATTTCCTGAAACAGGTCTGAGGATATAATCCCATGTTGGCAAAATTTAGTTTTCAGAGTGTTATGTTGACAAAAAATGAAACTAGAGTGAAAGCACTGGTCTAAGACATTTGAGGTATAAAATCTCTGGGGTAAAAAGTTGTATATGTTATTTTTCTTACAGGGGCACTTGAACATCATGTGAGTGAGAGTGACTCAAAGCTGTCCTGAATTTCCTCAATTGAATAAAATACCATCACATTTACCAGTAGTAGATGCCAGCCCTTTTTGGTAAACTTAGCTTATTTATTCTATGTTATGGCATATGTTAATGTAAATTCTTGTGGACAGCAAGTATTATTTATAGATGGATAATATTTATTGGAGGTCTGCAGGCCCTGATAATTAGGATAGTTGAGATTAAAGAAAATAGTCACTGTGTTAAAATCATGACGTGCAGCTACTAAAAAACACCATTTCTAATAGTGAGACGTATTTGTCTAATAAAATTAAATGGCCAGGAGAATTTTCATGTTATAAATATAACATAAAGTTTATAAAACTAACTATACTGTTATATAATATATAAAAATATATATGTGTGTGCATATACTTAAATATATAACATAAGTATGACATAAATATAAAAATAAGGTGATTTCTGATTTAGCAAATAGTAATAAACAGGTAATAGTAAAAACTGAGTTTATGCTAAGGCCTACACATGCTGCCACTGAGAAGTATCTGGTTTTCTGTGAAGGAATTTCTACCACCGAAGCTTTTAAAAATCATATTATACAAACATACATCAGGAATTTTGTGGGTACAGTTTACCACACAGTAGACCTGGGGAATGGATGAAGTGATTTCCTGATTTCCCTTCAAGTTGTTATTTTCTATGATTTTGTGTAGGAGGCTGTAATATTTCTGATTTATGCTGAAGTGTTGGGAAATGAATTATTCTGAAGAGCTTGAGGAAAAAATAAAAAAATTACTCTCTTTATGCAAGACAAACAGAAAAGGTCAGATGTAAAAAAAGCAAGATTTAAAGGCAGCTCACATGGACTTTTAGCAGATTTTTAAACTCTGAAGTTTTCACATTTCTTCCTACTAATCTACCATCCTGATTAGGATCTAACAGCAGAAAATCTAGCAGCAATGACATGCCTGTGCTCCTCAGTGCACGCTTGGAAAAAATTTGGCAGAGTAAACCCAGTTGCTAAAGAAAGGATGTCATGTATGTGAATTCCCGCACTTCCTGCCATTTGCTAGAAGGGTTACTCACTCGGGTGCTCTGAGCATCCTACCAGACTCGGTCCCGCTGCTTTGCTATAAGCATCACTATTCCCATACATTAACAACTAATGGATCGAGGTACAGATGATCACTAAATTGGCTTCAGCAGGTATGGATTCTAAGGATTTAAATCAGGAAGTGCCTTATTTTTTGTTTTAGTTTTCCTTTCTCCAGCTTTTTGTGGTTCAAGTGTGATGACATTCTTCAAAACTGGTGGTACCCTGTCAGTGAGATGGCAATACCAATTTCCTTTAAGCGGTGCTTTTTGAAGGCCCTCCCTGTCTCAAATTTATTTAGGTGTCTACACAAAGTCCCCGCAGATTTCTCAAGCACAGTTTGTTATAGCAGAAGTACCATCTTTCATTCATAAAGACAAACAGACCTATCTCTCTGCATCAATATTCACACTTTGCATAAGCCCCTTAGAAGATTTCCATTTTTAATGGTTTTAATTAGCATTTATGAAAAACTGTGGTTTCACATGATGTAAAGCGACAGATTAAATTTGTTAAGTGGATAATAATAAAATGTGAGTTGATTTGTTTCACTGGAGTTTAAAAGGCTTTTGCTCAATGGGGCCTCCGTGTTAATTCATTAAGCATGCTTTAGACCTTACGGAGAATTTTTTGGATTTAATTAACATAGATCAAACTCCCAGGAGATTTCATGTCCTCCACAACTCTGTGTGATAGAGACAGTAATTTAAAACCTATTTATAAGTCTTTGTGTTCATTTACTTGAAAAAGGGAATAAAAAATCTCTATGAAATCATTCTTATACTGTAGAAGCTACTGAAGTTCTTTAGAGTAGGAGCCAAATGTATTTATAAATGAAGGAAGGGCAGTGACTAGGGCCAGACTTCAGAGATCTAGTTTTTCCTGACTGCAACAGTGGCACCCAGTCCCTGTTACCCAAGTCAGTTGTATATTTTCTCCACTAATGGTTTAATCCATGGTGCATAGGTAGGTTGTTGAGTAGGGTCCCAAGACTTTTACCCATCCTTCTCATGGTGTTCATCAGTGGGTCACGAGATCAAACTAGCCATTATTTGCTCTCTGTACCAGGAACTCCAGGCTAAGCTGTGGCCTAGTTTTAAGACATGGAATGAAAAAATGTGGTGTGGTCAGGGAAATCTCTTGGGAAGTTGTGGGTTGTAGGTTTCAGCCTCAGCAGACCAAGGACGTCCCCAAAAGCTTGGTTTCACAGTTCTTGGAGCACTAAAATAATTTCTTAATATAAGAAGTCACTGCTAGAGCCTTCTTCATGCTTCTCAATGTGACTATTGTAATTTTTCATTGAAGTCAGTGATTTCTAAGCACAGAGTGAAACTGCTGTACTCAGGAAGTGCCATAATGTCATGCTTTAAATTACTTTGAAGAGATGGGATTTATGGGATTCAGGCATCTGTGAGCTAGCTGCCTAAACTCCCTAAAACTCAATGGAGATCTGGTCAATACAATCAGAGCTGCCTGGAAAGTGATTCAACTGACCAGCTACTACTCCAAGGTGAACTGAATTGCTCTTGGATTGCTGCCTTGATACCTATTAACTGTAATGGAAACTTAGGTACCCAACTGTTATGGTTTGGGAGTGGTTGGTCAATGACAAGACAACAGATCTCTCCCACCTCTTGCTCCAAGGAGAGGAACAAAAGAGATAAAGAGAATTATGAGTTTAGAAAAAACCTAAACTAATTTAACAAAATCTTAATAATACAATAAAAAAGGAAATTATTAAATAGATACAGTATCTATAAATATATATATACAAAACCATATCAAGCTCCAAGGGAAATGTCATCAGCAGGCAGTAGGAAAGTTCCAGACTGGTCTCAGACAAATGGGAACTGGATTCTGGAATACTCTGATGGGGATCAAGGTAGACAAACTCACAGGGTCCTCCTCTTTGAAGAGAAGCCAAAGAAGTGGAACCCACCTGACCCCTTTGGTCCCTCAGTTTTTATGCTGATTATGGCAGATGGGATGGCACACTCTATTGGTCAGTTTGGGTCACCTGACCTGTCCACTCCTCCCCACAGGTGCAACCCCTCCATGGGGTAAACAACCAAGTCAGGGGACCTCGGTTGCCACGGCAACAAGTATAAGCAAGAGCCTATCTCTCTGGACAGAAAGTCATCTCTGCTCCCCACCAATCCAGGACACCAACCTCTCTCTGCAGAGAGGATTTCTGCAGATAGGCATCCAAATTGACATCTCTTGATCTTGAGCTGAACCTCAGCCGGAGAGACTCCCCTTGATATAGACAGTTTTTGAACAGTCACTACCTGAAATACTTCTGTAGCAGCGCATTTTAATCTAAATTGTCTGCTGTAAAAGTAGATGAATGCTAGTTTTCTACATTTTATTTTATGATTGTAATGCTGGCTACTTTATACTCTTCAGAGCTCAGTAGAGATTTTCCAGTAGTGACTAGAATTCTGTGCATGATAAAAGGCTTAATGACGAGTATTTCACTATTCCTCTCTCCTAGCAATTCTTGGAGAGGTGCTGATGATATGCGACAGTGATCAGCCAGATCTGTATTTCGGTGCTGAGACATGGAATTGCTGTTATTTTGTGTTTCTGTACTCTGACTGATAGGGAAACATGGAGCTCTGTCTCCTTTCTTGGTTTAGTCAATAACAAATAGAAAATATGTGGGCTTGTGTTGGAGGGCGGCTGCTCCCTCAGGTAAAATGTCAGCACCGTCCTTCCCAACTTTGATTTTACACAACTCTCAGGTTATTTTTAAGTTTTTGTTGTTATCACTATTTATTACTACTACTACTACTACTACTACTACTATTATTCTATTCTATTGCACTTTGCAGATTTTAGTAGCATTCCTACGAGATTTTTTTGTGTTACATTCCTTAAAAAGTGCAATTATGATCCTAACTGATCATAAGGATTTCCTCTGCCCAATGCTCTACCTTTCAAAAAAGCATTTATTTTGTCTTTGAGGACTGCTTTTAGGGACTCCCAGAGGATTACTGGTGATTGCTCTTCACTGCTATTAATTCTTGGGAATATTTTAACCTCCATCAAAAAAAAAAAAAAAAAAAGAAAAAAATGTGTAAAACTAACATCTTGTAAAGGTGCCCTCCTGGACTGGAATGTTTAATACAGGGTCTGAGACCTGCCTGAGGTCTAGTAGAACATATGAACATGCTTGGCAGCTTTTATATTAGAAAAGAGAATTACTTTCAGAAGGAACTCCTAGCAAGGTAGCTAACAGAACTGTTAAAATTGAATTTTCAAGGCAAATTTAATTTTTTAACGCTTAACCAATTTAAACTAATGTTTTATCCAGAAATTGAAACTCAGAATGCTTCAGCTTCCCAAACATTTAAACACATACTTAAGAGTGAGAGTGCCGTAACACAATAACTTTACCAACTTTATTCTAGACAATCTATAAATAATATTTTTGAATCTGGTCTTATTATTTCTATGTTAGGATCATAATCTGTTCTGGAAGGAGTTTTAAATTTGACCAACCATTTTGGTTGGTTCAGACCATATATCAGGTTATGTTAATAACAGCTTTTCTGAACACTTTATTAAAATCCTAGGAATAGCAAGTTTGGGTTTTTTTGAGTTTTATCTTTCAAGAACATAAAAACTATAAAAATATAAGAAGATATGAGAAAACTGTGGAGGTCTGAGGGAAAATCACCAATCCTATCTGAAATTTGTGTCATAATACACTTTGATGCCTCATAATATCATGATAATAACATCATGAAATTAAACTGTATTTATCCACAAGAACGGTGAAGATTCTATGAACTAGTCAGGTGTAGTTAGAAGACTATTATAATATATCAGTTTAGTTGGGAATTTTGAAAATGCTCTCTATGAGTGTTTACACAGAACAAAACTTGACTTTTTATTGCAAAAAAGACATATAACAAAATATTTAACATCTTATTTGCATTTTCATATTCATATTTTTATCTTGATTATTTATACTGTTTAAGGATGGGAAATTAAAAATCACTAAGGGTGAACAATATTTCCAACTGCCTCTACAGAAGAAAAAAAAAAAAAATTCAGCAAATTGTAAGGAAAGACCACCTGCTCCTATTTCCTGAGGCTTGGACCCAATAAAACATTCTATGAGTCTTCTACAGGAAAGGGTTAGTACATCTTAAACCTACAGGCAACTAGGTGTCATATACATATAAAAAGTGGTATTCATGTTGCTAGTTCCTCATATGTATGTCAAACTGTGCATAACTTTAAACTCATTACAGTGTTAGATAATTTGGCCTGTGCGTGGAGACTTGAGTTATGGTAATTTAGATGTCCTTTTGAGAATGCAGTTTAAATTAGTGTTTTCTTGGTTTCTAATTTGTAATTTTTGAGCAGTGAAGTGGTGAGATGGTGGAGGTTCTTGGAAATAATGTGTCCCCTTTTTCCAAACAACCCATATTTTGCAGAGGCGCAGAGGCCGAGACGTGGCAGGCAACACTAACCTTTTCCAGAAAAGAAGACTATATATTGTTTCCAGTCCTTTTTTGGCTCAGTGGATCAACTGCTTAGCAAGCCTTATAAATCATAGCATGAATCTTTCCTTCTGAGGCTCCTTGAGAAGCCTCTGCAATTTCCAAAAATATTAGAGAGTGGAGGGTCAGTGCAGCCACTTAGGGGAAGCTTTTGGTAAGTGAGACTGAAAGTCATCCCACTGAATTTTCACCAAAGAAATGTTAAGCGTTCAGTCTAAACTAAGTCTTGTTGTCTAGACTTCATCCAGGGAGAGAGAGAGAAGGTAAGAGGTAGAAAAACTCCTCCCGAGGTGAGTAATTTTATCCTCTGAAGTTTTAAAACAGAAATGAAATGAATCGTTTTCTATGTCTCCATTAAGGAGCCTAGATGGCGAGCTTAGACCACACATGAACTTTCAGCAAGATGAATGTAGTCTGGAAAAAGATGAGAAGGATAAATAAGGTAGAGCTCAACTCTGTAGAAGACGATAATGAGTGGGCTTATGTAGTCAAACAACTTTCCCTGCTTTATGGCATTTGAGGTATGGAGGAAGCATATGGTTTTCTAATAGGGACAGGACAAAACAGAGTAGTTGGGAATGGGGAGGGAAAAGTTTAAGAATGCAGCATATAACAAATGGAAAAGCTGAGGTTTTTTCATTGTCCACCAAAAGAACTCTACGGGTATCAAAGGGGAATTCCAGTCCAGAGGAACCTCAGAGCACCTTAGACAGTCTACAGACAGGAAAGAGTAGAAGAAAATAGATGATCTGATAGATCTGGTGATATTTCCCCTACTTTAAGTCAGCAGAAGGGGAACCCCCAAAGAGCTTTAGTCAGCCCACCACGTGAACTTCAGGGAGGAAATGTTCTCCTTTTGCATTGTCAAACATCCCTTGTGAGCAAGTTACATTTTGAGCACTCTGAACACTATTTCTGCCACAAAAAAAGTCAGAGAAATTTTGCACTGTGTCAATTCAGATACTCTCCTTGTTTTGGAGAAAATCCAGCCATTCACAGGCCTCCTCAGCTCTCAGTTTTGGAGGTATTGGGAGGCTTTTATAAATTTTAGTGTACAAAGGAGGTAAAAGTAAACCTCTGCGGGTTATTCAGGGAAACCTTAGCTCTGTGGTAGCTTACCTCACTCTGAGAGTTTGTTAGACAGTATAAAATGCAATGAGCATGCAGAACGTATAAAAAGATTAGTTCCTAGAAGCTGATATGCTCTCACAGACTCCCACAGAGTTAGGATGGTTGAGTACTATCTCTGCTTTGCAGTCGGTGATGCTCAGACAGGCAGCTCTTCAGGGACTTGAAGGTGACACAGGAAGCCAGCAGTAAAACTGCTGTAAGCCCTTGTGAATTTTGGCCTAATGCCCTACCCTCTTATTGCAATTTGTTTGGCTTACTTTGCTTGAGGCCCAAGTGAAGAAGTGCCAAACTAGTTCTACTTCACATAGACCTTTCACAAGGCACTGCCTCCAGCTAGTTGTACGTAGAAGAGGGTGGACACTGCTCCAGCTGGCTGAGTTAAAAAAGGATGAAACAAAAAGAACCATGGATCTCATCCAGCCTATGTTCAGCCAGGATGGCTACTTATTTTCAAGATATTTGTGATATTGATGTTCTTCTGTTTGATTTCTTTTACTGAGCAAGAGGCAACTGGGGCTGCGCGTTGCTGCGGGCGGGAAAAGCTGCACCACTCAGTGAGGCAGGGTGAGCAGACCCTGACTCCCCATCCTTGCGCTGTTGCATCTGCTCCCCCCCATGCCAGCTGCCCCATGCCAGCATGGCAACCCCTGGCTGCTGTCCCCTGGTCCACCCCACAGAATCATAGAACGGTCTATGTTGGAAGGGACCTTAAAGATCATCTAGTTCCAACCCCCTGCCATGGGCAGGGACACCTCCCACTAGAGCAGGTTGCTCAAAGCCCCATCCAACCTGGTCTTGAACACTTCCAGGGATGGGGCATCCACAACTTCTCTGGGCAAGATGTTCCAGTGTCTCACCACCCTCACAGTAAAGAATTTCTTCCTGATATCTAATCTGAATCTCCTTTCTTCCAGTTTGAAGCCACTACCCCTCATCCTATCACTACATGCCCTTGTGAAAAGTCTCTCCCCAGCTTTCCTGTAGGCCCCCTTTAGTAACTAGAAGGCTGCTATAAGGTCTCCCTGGGGCCTTCTCCAGGCTGAACAACTCCAACTCTCTTAGCCTGTCCTCACAGGAGAGGTGCTCCAGTGTGTGCTAGGGGTCCAGCAGCTTGGCCATTCCTCCCCAGGGTCACCTTCCACTCCTCAGGCTGCTCACCCCATAGCTGGAGGTGGCAGGCACAGGCTGCCCTGGGGGCCCAGTTGTTCCCTGGGGAAAGGGCTTTTTGTGAAGTGGGAGTTTGCTCCGCACACCACCGTCAAAGGTAGGGGCAAGGGCCAGAGCCTCCCCAGGCCAGTGTCAGTCCTCAAGCCACCAAAAACAATCCATTGCCCAGGCCTCAGCTCTGCCTGGCCCATTTGCAACCCAGCAGCCAGGCAACAGGCTGATATAAGTAAGAAAGTGTGGAAAAGTTTTAGAGCTGT